>OV049924.1:156732394-157431904 GCA_920104205.1 Eupeodes latifasciatus
AGCCATTTGTGCAGTCCGAGGAACAATTCATACATTATTGCGATTTTTGTTTTACCATCTTTTGCCAAACTTGATCGATCATTAAACATACATCAACATTTGGTGCAGTGTAACCATGCCCTTAACACAGAATTCCGTATCAGCAGCAAAGTTCGAAATTTCGCATACAGCTGATCTACCAAACTTCATTTCATTTTCATGAATATTCTATTTCCTTTTCCGAGATTTGTTCTTTTCAGTTCCAACTCTCAAACGTGTCACACGGAATAAAAAGTAAAATAAAATTAAAGTGAAAATCATTCCATTTAACTAGTGCACCAAAATAAGAATCACGTATATTCTTACAAAAGCACTATAATCGTATCACAATTAAAGCCAATTTAATCAGGTAAATCATACTCCTTTTCTTACGAGAATCAATAAAAGCTCTATACTGTGTGTTCATAGGAAATCCTAGAAGATAATCCAAATTTCTCAGACCGCGTGGGCGGCCCGCACCCCGAATTGTTGGTTAGTAACAACCATAACCACTGTCATAACCAAATATCCAAGTAGGTCACGCACAAAAATCATTTTTTTGATCTGTTCAAGATTCAGATTTATCAGGTAAATCAATGTCTTTTTCGGCGAGATCGACCAAAAAACCTTATACTCTATGATTTTAGGAACTTCTTGGAGAAGATTCGATATTTTTCCAGGCCGCGTGGTCACTCCAAACAACGCATTCACTGATTGGTAACAACCAACCCAATCATCACAAAAAGAATTTAGCAAAAAAAAAAAAAAACTACCACATCGCTTCAATCAACGTCCGAATCACATCCAAATCTAAATCAAGCAAGCTCGCTTTGTCGCAAAGTGATCTACACACAAAAACTCTGTGCTCACGCCAATTTTGGATTGCACCTTGCTCCCAAACCAACCTAACAGCTCGTTGCCAGATCACCAAAAAGAGACTTTTCTTCGAAAACAGATCATTGATCTTGTTCCGCTGATCAACAGAAAGCCAGCTGATCATCTCAGTACTCTTCACAAACTCCTGCGCAAGTCAATACTTGACCACGTCATCACGGCGCATCAAGAAAGCAAGTGAAATCGAGACAGTTTGAGAGATCAATGAGGTGTGGTTGATTTGTTCCTGCAATCAAAACAAACCCAGCTCTAACTTTAACTTCGTAAACACACCCTGTAAAGTCTACATAATCAATATAAATTGATCCTCAACCGCCATCGAAAGAAACCCAGCTCTACCTTTGACTCGTCAACCTGCTCAGTCATAAACCTAACCGACCAACAAAATAAACCCAATTGTATCATAACCTAAATTATACTACAAAATCAACATTAATGCCTAAATTTTACCATAAATAACTTCAGTGAATTATAACTTTAATTTTAAATCAGCCAGTCATACACCGCAATAAGTTTACATCAATCCAAGTTCAAGTGCAAGATTTCTGTTTTGATTTTATTTAATACCATCTTCCCACTATCAAAGTCTAGCAAAACATCGAACGACCACCAAAAGCTGCTGTGCACATCAACTTTCTGGAAGTCGGTAAGTTTTTATAAATTACATAATATGTACCATATTTGCTAATATCAAAACATACAAAAATAGAAAAAAAAACATAATCTAATTTGAACGAAGATCGATACAATTAAAATAAATGATGATATCAAAATAGATCTCTTGCAACCTTGAAATTGAAAGCTCTTATCACTTATCAGTTAAAGTTCGTTGAGTGAAAGTTAGTCTTATAAAGTAAGAGAAGAGATGAGTGATATTTAAACTCTAATGAGCTACATAATGTATGTGCATGTACATATTTTAATGAGCAGATCAATAAATTTCTCTTCACTGTAAACCAAGCTCAATTGCAGATTTAATCTTTCGACTTCTTTTACTTTTCTTTTCGTTGCAATTTGATTTAGGCTATACTAAGTGGTGCATATATGACATGCATGATTATAATTCCATCATATTTTATTTTATTTACTTTCCATTATTTTTGATTTAAATTTACTTATGAATAAAATTTTTTTTGAATCTGAATGAACAAGTATAATATTATTTTTTTATTTTTATTTTATTTTATATTTTTTTTTATATTTGCATAGTTATATAGTTTTTTTTTGGAATGAAGTAATATAAAATTTTAGTGCTGAGGGGAAGCAAATAAGGTAATGGTGCGACGCGACGACATGAAAGTCAATTCTTAGAATTATACTCGACTTTAGATTAGGGGTCATTGAATTAAAATCGAGTGGATCAATGACCATGGAGTTTTCTTAGAAGATTAAGAAAACCGAGGGTGGGTTACACTCAGGGGCCCTTTTAACATCCAGGGTTCCCCATCAACAATGTGTAAGAAATAATTACAACTTTTTTCGCGTTATAAATAGTTCTTGTGATTGATAAATAATATTAATTTTGAATCGGCATGAAACATGAACGGCGGTTCAACGACGAGTACAAGTACCCACCCCACCGACGAGCTGGTCTAATGGTGATGCAAGCATGCCGAACCGTACTTTGTTGGTTGAACAACCCATCCGATGTTTCCAGGTTCTGCTCAGGGAATCCTGTGGTCTTGAGAGAGTCTTGGGAAAGCATATTAAAGCCTTTCGTCAGATGGGAACAGCAGATACCGTTACACAGGTGGCGCCCAACGTGGGGCCCTGAAAACCGTTTTAATTTTATCGTTTTAGTTCACCTTAAAACTGTTTCCTTTGTCACTTGCATAGTTATTTATTATTATTTCGTCTTGACCTTGACATGTTAAAGATTTATTTGTTCAATATATTCTTATAATGAACAACATTAAAACTCGTCCCAAGGTTTTGGTCTTTGAACCGTACTTTGTGAAGCGATCATTTTTGTTTATAAAATTGACATAGTGTTTAGTGTGTAGATCAGTGACCGGAAGATCTATGTACCAGCTACAACTTCTTCGACTGATGCATTGATTATAACATACAATACTTAAAGTACGAACTGATGTTTGATTTGTTTCATGGATGACCGGGAGTGTTCGGTTCTTAGCAACTTTTCTCCGTCTGTCGCATTCATAAGCTTTTAACATTTGAGTAGATACTATTGCAAGTTGATAATTTAATGCCTCACTTAATTAAAACACAAGTATTATATTTAAAAGATGTTTATTAACATAAAATAGTAATAATTCGATCGTGTTGTTTAAATGTGAACGACCTACGAAAATTAAGATCATTTGAATCCATTTTCTAGTTGCGGTTTATCATTTATTTGGACAAGATTGAAATTTTAATTCTATAGCAAAAACGTTCTTAACTTTGTTGATCGACAGCGTCGTCGTCAAATTCACATTACCAAAAACTTCCCCAAGCACGTGTGAACACATTTACACTTATTTCGTAAGAACTTTGAATTATTTTTGAATTTTGATTGAAATTTCTTTAAAAATCACAAAAAAAAAAAACCTTTTATTCTATTTTAAAAATCCATGTATGTATATCCGTATAATCGAATTTAATTGTTCACAATTGATATTTACCTAATAGTTCCTTTTCCACAATGCCACCCAAAAGAGACAAGTCTAAAGAGAAATCGAGTTCTCAAAAAGTTACTCGCAGTACAGAAGCAGGTAGTTCAAATAATCCACCACCAAATTCTGATAGAAATTTGGCTACAGAGGAAGAATCAGATCAGCAAGTTCAAACAGATCCTGTTGAAGAACAGAATTCTGGTCGGCCAGAACAAATTGCACTTAATGAAACCTTACAAAGATACATAACAAACATTGTTAATGCTACAATTGGCTTAACTAGAGCAGAAGATCTTAGGGCTAGGCAAGTTGAGTATGAAGAAGAGAGAGTGAAGATTAGAGCAGAAGTCGTAAATACTATCCGCGATACTTTAAGAGCACCAACTCCACCAGTTGGGGAACAATCTGTTCATGGCACACCTCGTCCTGAAGAGCACAGTACCGCTGTTCGACCTACCACACAAACTGGAAATCCTGAACACCCTGAAATAAGCGAAAATGCTCGCAACTTTTTGAGTCAAATGGACGCTCTCAATCTGAATACGCAATCCCCTAGTATGAGCAATAATGCTTCTCGCAGCAGTACTAATCGAGCTCTTGAATTCCACAAATGGGGTTTAAAGTTTGATAACATCCGTATGACAGTAGACGATTTTATTTTGCGCCTTAAAAGACTTAAAGCCAGCTACAATGTTTCTTGGGAAGATTTATTTTTGCACTTCCATTTATTTGTAACTGGATCCGTAGAGAGCTGGTTTTGGACATTTTTGAAAACAAATCTAAATGCGAACTGGACAAATTTAGAATTGGCTCTAATTGAGCAATACAGAAGCATTGAGACTGACTCGGAACTTTCACGAAAAATGTTCGACCGTCGTCAAGGTCCTTATGAGAGTTTCGATGATTTCTACAATGCCATTCTTACCATGAATGCCCGTCTTCATTGTCCAAAATCACGCAGAGAACTAATTGAGCTTATTAAACAAAATGTAAAGAAAAGAACTGGTGAACTTCTTATTACATTTAACACTACAAGCTTAGCTGAGATGGTTTATGTATGTCGTTCAATTGAGAAGCATGCCCAAAACCAGAATGAACATTTTCGGGCAAAACCTTTGGTGCAAAATAATATGAGAAAGCAAGTAAGTGAATTAGATGGTGTTTTACTTGAAGACGAGTGCTTTGAGATTGATGCTTTGAATGTATCACAAGCCCAACAAAACTTTTCAAATTACACTTGCTGGAACTGTAAGAACAAAGGTCACTCTTTCGTACAATGTCCTGACCAGCAGCGAAATTTGTTTTGCTACAAATGTGGAGCAGAAAATACAACAACTCCCAAATGTATTAAATGTTCGGGAAACCGCACACGGGGCAATCCGACTACCGGAGAGGTTTGCCATCCGAAAACGAAACCGGCTCAAGCTTAATCACTTCTCATTCAAGCTCCTCACTACCTGACTTTAACCGTTTACCTGAAAATACAAAATTACCTGATGCGACCAAATTACCTGACTCTTCTCAATCTTTAACCAGCGCTGCAAACCAAACTCAGATTAGAATACTGAAACGCGACACTCCTCAAGTTGATCAATTCCAATTGTCTAATATAAAACTCATTCCCCTGCATGAGCGAATACAAAAGTATTACGAGGCTCGCGATAGAATTATTACGGCAGTCTCACCTAAAATTCAAAAACTGAGGAAACGTTTCAAAAACAAACGTGAAACCCATCGCGAAATTTGCGCTACTGCAATTTGTAATTCTGAAGATCCCAGATTCTATGCCAACGTGTCCATCTTCGGAAAGACAATGCTCGGTCTACTTGACAGCGGAGCGTGCGTCAGTTGTCTAGGAGCAGGATGCTTGCAGCTTCTAAGAGAACAAGGGATCTCATATAAAAGTTTGAATTCCAATGTGAGAACTGCAAGTGGACAGCCACAACCAATCGTTGGAGAATTAATTACCAATATAACTTACAAGAACATAACAAAGCAAATAAAAATTTATCTTGTTCCATCTTTAGAACAACAATTGTATCTAGGGGTCAACTTTTGGAAACTTTTTGGGATTGCTACCCATATTATTTCTGAAATTTGTCCTCCACCACTCCGGAAGTGTGATTCAAGCGCCCACGAACTTTCAGCCGATCAGACTAGAGAAATTGAAGATGTTATACAAATGTTTCCGTCTTATGCCAAAGAAGGGCTTGGACGGACATCATTGGAAAAACATATAATAAATACGGGTGACACTGAGCCCATTAAACAACGACATTATCCCGTGTCCCCAGCGATTCAAAAGCTGATGTATGAAGAGGTGGATAGAATGTTGAAATTAGACGTAATCGAGGAGAGCGAGAGTGCCTGGACTTCCCCGGTTGTTTTAGTGCGTAAACCGGGTAAAAATCGTTTATGCCTCGACTCCAGAAAACTCAATAAAGTTACTAAAAATGACGCCTATCCATTCCCTCATATAGAGAATCTACTAAGTCGCCAATCAGATACACACTACATAAGCAGTGTGGATTTGAAAGACGCTTTTTGGCAGATTCCCCTAGAGGAATCGTCACGGGAAATGACAGCGTTTAGTGTGCCCGGTAGACCCCTGTATCAATTCAAGGTAATGCCCTTTGGCCTCTGTAACGCGGCTCAACGCTTATGCAGATTAATGGACAAAGTGGTTCCAAACGAATTGAAACAAAATGTTTTCGTATATTTAGATGATCTGCTGATTGTTTCGGGAACGTTTGAAGAGCACATTAAGATTTTACGTACCCTTGCTTCTCTTTTACGAAAAGCTGGATTAACCATTAATCTGGAGAAATCAAGATTTTGTTTTAAAGAACTCCGTTACTTAGGATACATTGTGGGGGGAGGAGCTGTCAAAACCGATCCAAATAAGGTATCCGCCATAGTAGACTTCCCTGTACCAAAAACTCCGCGACAAGTACGAAGGTTTTTGGGCTTGACCGGGTGGTACAGGCGGTTCGTGCCTAATTATTCCTCACTTGCTGCTCCTATAACGGACACTTTAAAGAAACAGAAACATTTCGAATTTTCGCCCGAAGCCCTCAAGGCTTTCGAAGAGCTAAAAGTAGCTCTAACAACAGCTCCAGTTTTGACCAACCCTAACTTTGAAAAGCCATTCATTATTTTGTGTGACGCATCATCGACTGGTGTCGGTTGTGTTTTAAGTCAGCTTGATGAAAATGGTTCAGAGAAACCAATATATTACTATTCTTACAAACTTAACCAAGCACAACGTAACTATAGCGTTACGGAACTAGAATGTCTAGCGGCCGTGTTAGGCGTCGAGAAGTTTCGCCCATATGTTGAGGGACATCATTTTACAATCGTGACCGACCATTCGAGTCTCAGGTGGCTTATGAGTCAGAAAGATTTGAGTGGAAGATTAGCACGTTGGAGCTTAAGACTTCAAAGATTCTCTTTCGTAATAGAGCATAGAAAGGGTACACAAAATGTGGCACCAGATGCACTCTCTCGAGTGTATGCCATAGATGAAGTTGCACCAATCACAAGCAGTGTGAACCCTTCCGATGTTCTACAGGTCAATCTTGCTGATCCGGCATTCAAGTCGGATGAGTACATGAGGTTGATCGATACTGTTGAGAAAAATAAAACACAGCTACCTGACCTTCAAGTTTCAGAAGGTTTTGTATACAAGAAGGTCAGACATTGTACAGGGGATCCTAAGGAAGACGATTGTGTGTGGAAACTATGGATACCTGAAGCGCTAATCAAAAGCTTGATCAAACTGGCTCATGACCCTCCTCGAGCTTCGCATGGTGGGGTCACAAAAACTCTGTATAGACTTCGAGAGCGATTTTACTGGCCTAATATGGCGGCTCAAGTTAAATCGTTTATCGGAGAATGCATTGTTTGTAGAATGTCCAAGGCTCCTAATTTTACTTTACGACCTCACATGGGACAACCTTTTATAGTAGAGAGGCCATTTCAACATATTTACGTAGATTTCCTCGGTCCCTATCCGAGATCGAAGCAAGGGAATTGCTATATAGTAGTTTGTTTAGACCAATTCACAAAATTTGTCCTTGCGAAACCGTTAAGAAAAGCCACTTCCGAGGAAGCAATTAAATTTATAGAAACGCAAGTTTTTGCACTCTTTGGAGTCCCAGAATCGCTCTTGTCCGATAACGGAAAACAATTCGTTGGCAAGGATTTTTCTAAATTTTTAGATTCTTATGGTACTAAGCATATCAGGACAGCCTCATACGCACCACAGGCCAACGCAAGTGAACGTGTCAATCGATCTATCTTGGCTGCAATCAGATCATATATAGGCTCAGAGCAATCCAATTGGGATAAACACTTAGATCAGATATTAAGTGCTCTAAGGTCCACTGTGCATTCAGCCATTGGCATGTCACCGCATGAGGCATTGTTCGGGCAATGCAAAATAGAGCATGGGTCAGATTACGCACTCCTGAAAAAGTTGAATGGTCTTAACCATTCCGAATTTAATGTTTTACCAAAACCCGTCAAAATGAATATGATCCATAACCGAATCAAAGAATCCTTAGCCCAAGCTCATAAAGTTTATGAAAAAACATATAACACTCGAAGTAAAGCTTGTAAGTTTAGTGTTGGTCAAGTAGTTCTAAAACGAAACTTCGTACTTAGCGATAAAGCCAAGAAACGAAACGCAAAATTATGTCCCAAGTTTGTGCAAGCAAAAATTACAAAAATTGTTAGTAATAACTTGTTTGAACTGGAAGATTTGAATGGAAATTCGTTGGGAGTCATTCACGCAAAAGACCTGCGGCGGTAAACCTTAACAACCTATTCATCAACAAACGATCTGATCGAAGTAAAACGTCCATTGTTGCGTGGGTCGTTTGTCGAAAAACAAGGAAAAAATTCAATTATTCGCTTTCCACTTCATTTTCATGTCCAAGTGGACAAGAAATTGAAGTGTTGTGTGCAGTCCGAGGAACAATTCATACATTATTGCGATTTTTGTTTTACCATCTTTTGCCAAACTTGATCGATCATTAAACATACATCAACATTTGGTGCAGTGTAACCATGCCCTTAACACAGAATTCCGTATCAGCAGCAAAGTTCGAAATTTCGCATACAGCTGATCTACCAAACTTCATTTCATTTTCATGAATATTCTATTTCCTTTTCCGAGATTTGTTCTTTTCAGTTCCAACTCTCAAACGTGTCACACGGAATAAAAAGTAAAATAAAATTAAAGTGAAAATCATTCCATTTAACTAGTGCACCAAAATAAGAATCACGTATATTCTTACAAAAGCACTATAATCGTATCACAATTAAAGCCAATTTAATCAGGTAAATCATACTCCTTTTCTTACGAGAATCAATAAAAGCTCTATACTGTGTGTTCATAGGAAATCCTAGAAGATAATCCAAATTTCTCAGACCGCGTGGGCGGCCCGCACCCCGAATTGTTGGTTAGTAACAACCATAACCACTGTCATAACCAAATATCCAAGTAGGTCACGCACAAAAATCATTTTTTTGATCTGTTCAAGATTCAGATTTATCAGGTAAATCAATGTCTTTTTCGGCGAGATCGACCAAAAAACCTTATACTCTATGATTTTAGGAACTTCTTGGAGAAGATTCGATATTTTTCCAGGCCGCGTGGTCACTCCAAACAACGCATTCACTGATTGGTAACAACCAACCCAATCATCACAAAAAGAATTTAGCAAAAAAAAAAAAAAACTACCACATCGCTTCAATCAACGTCCGAATCACATCCAAATCTAAATCAAGCAAGCTCGCTTTGTCGCAAAGTGATCTACACACAAAAACTCTGTGCTCACGCCAATTTTGGATTGCACCTTGCTCCCAAACCAACCTAACAGCTCGTTGATAGTGCCAGATCACCAAAAAGAGACTTTTCTTCGAAAACAGATCATTGATCTTGTTCCGCTGATCAACAGAAAGCCAGCTGATCATCTCAGTACTCTTCACAAACTCCTGCGCAAGTCAATACTTGACCACGTCATCACGGCGCATCAAGAAAGCAAGTGAAATCGAGACAGTTTGAGAGATCAATGAGGTGTGGTTGATTTGTTCCTGCAATCAAAACAAACCCAGCTCTAACTTTAACTTCGTAAACACACCCTGTAAAGTCTACATAATCAATATAAATTGATCCTCAACCGCCATCGAAAGAAACCCAGCTCTACCTTTGACTCGTCAACCTGCTCAGTCATAAACCTAACCGACCAACAAAATAAACCCAATTGTATCATAACCTAAATTATACTACAAAATCAACATTAATGCCTAAATTTTACCATAAATAACTTCAGTGAATTATAACTTTAATTTTAAATCAGCCAGTCATACACCGCAATAAGTTTACATCAATCCAAGTTCAAGTGCAAGATTTCTGTTTTGATTTTATTTAATACCATCTTCCCACTATCAAAGTCTAGCAAAACATCGAACGACCACCAAAAGCTGCTGTGCACATCAACTTTCTGGAAGTCGGTAAGTTTTTATAAATTACATAATATGTACCATATTTGCTAATATCAAAACATACAAAAATAGAAAAAAAAACATAATCTAATTTGAACGAAGATCGATACAATTAAAATAAATGATGATATCAAAATAGATCTCTTGCAACCTTGAAATTGAAAGCTCTTATCACTTATCAGTTAAAGTTCGTTGAGTGAAAGTTAGTCTTATAAAGTAAGAGAAGAGATGAGTGATATTTAAACTCTAATGAGCTACATAATGTATGTGCATGTACATATTTTAATGAGCAGATCAATAAATTTCTCTTCACTGTAAACCAAGCTCAATTGCAGATTTAATCTTTCGACTTCTTTTACTTTTCTTTTCGTTGCAATTTGATTTAGGCTATACTAAGTGGTGCATATATGACATGCATGATTATAATTCCATCATATTTTATTTTATTTACTTTCCATTATTTTTGATTTAAATTTACTTATGAATAAAATTTTTTTTGAATCTGAATGAACAAGTATAATATTATTTTTTTATTTTTATTTTATTTTATATTTTTTTTTATATTTGCATAGTTATATAGTTTTTTTTTGGAATGAAGTAATATAAAATTTTAGTGCTGAGGGGAAGCAAATAAGGTAATGGTGCGACGCGACGACATGAAAGTCAATTCTTAGAATTATACTCGACTTTAGATTAGGGGTCATTGAATTAAAATCGAGTGGATCAATGACCATGGAGTTTTCTTAGAAGATTAAGAAAACCGAGGGTGGGTTACACTCAGGGGCCCTTTTAACATCCAGGGTTCCCCATCAACAATGTGTAAGAAATAATTACAACTTTTTTCGCGTTATAAATAGTTCTTGTGATTGATAAATAATATTAATTTTGAATCGGCATGAAACATGAACGGCGGTTCAACGACGAGTACAAGTACCCACCCCACCGACGAGCTGGTCTAATGGTGATGCAAGCATGCCGAACCGTACTTTGTTGGTTGAACAACCCATCCGATGTTTCCAGGTTCTGCTCAGGGAATCCTGTGGTCTTGAGAGAGTCTTGGGAAAGCATATTAAAGCCTTTCGTCAGATGGGAACAGCAGATACCGTTACACATTCAACCAGAAATGAGCCTCATCGCTGAACAAAATTTGTCGATAAAAAAGCGCGAAACACATTTCGAACCGAACACTGATTTTGGTAATAAAATTCAATGATTTGCAAGCATTGCTCGTTAGTAAGTCTATTCATGATGAAATGTCAAAGCATACTGAGCATCTTTCTCTTTGACACCATGTCTGAAATCCCGCGTGATCTGTCAAATACTAATGCATGAAAATCCTAACCTCAAAAAAATCACCCGTTAGTTGTACCGGCCATATGTATCAACCAGGCTAACGAACCTGTTAACCGATCTACTTGAGAATTTCTGTTTTGATTTCACTTCAATATTACTAATTAATCTTCTTAGTTTGCCAATCTAAAAATTGTTGGTACTCTTGGTCCGGTTTTCCAAACAAAATGACCTTCCAGCCCAAACTATAGTAGGTAATCAAAAATAAATAGAATTCTCGATTTACATAAATTGCATCTTAATCTTGAGATTGAAACTTTAAGACATAGGAAGAAGAAATTAAATTCCAACCTGCACATTTGAATTATCAATTAATTTCCAAATAGTTTCCGATTTCTTTTGACACATTTGATATATACATATGTTTAATACCTATGTTCTTGTGTGTCAACAAATAGCAATCTATTTGGCACTTTAAAATTCCTCCACAACATAAAACATAATATAACTAGATACCTATAGGTACCAAAATCTAGTTATTCTTCTTCATTGAGTTTGAACTACTTATGATTCTTCTTGTTGATTTTTCCACAGCAGTAATTTCTTCTTTGGAATTAAATTTTCTATAAACCAAGAACCTAGATACACATGTATGTATTTGACTATATTTCCAACTCTTTCCTTATCGACAAAACCTACAATACATACATAACTAAATGTCCTAGAAAACTTATTACTCTATCGTTACATTTTACCATAGGGAAACAACAAATTCAATAAATCACAAAATAATACTAAAGCACTATGCACATTCAAGTCGTTCCAGAGACAGCAAAGTCCGGAGGAGATGAAGAAGTGTATGGTTGATATCTAGTGTAGAGACCCATAACTGTGCATAGCATATCCCCCATAATAACCCTGTAAACATTTGTCAAAGCAATAAATGAATCTCAAAATTTTCGTTGATCCTGCAGCAGAGCGTCGTAGTCGTTTTCGGTCGAAAAGGAATTTAGAACCCTACACTCTCGTGTATTCATTCCATTCTATTACTCTACTGGCACAGGAACTTGGATATGTCTTTAATGGTTTATATGCCCTCATCTTCTTCTTCTGTTCTGCTATACAACAGTTTGTGTGCCAGGATTATTTACATCATGTTCACTCCTTGTGATGCGGTCTTTCTTTTCTTTCTTCTTGACAACTATCCAAAATATATCCTTTTTCTGGGAACATTTTCTTTAATATTTTCTTCCTTAATGTGTTTTTTTGTTCTGAATTTTCGAGATGTTTTGTTTGTTGTTGTTTTGCAAAACCCAAAAATAAATGTGGTTTTTGTTGTTGTTTGTCGCCCCCAATTCTTTTGCTTTGGGTTCAGTCATTTTCCATTCGTCATTGGGCGCCACTTTGGCGGCAACACTGAAATACCATAGCATCCTGCATCCATTTCCTCACACACTCACACACACGTAAAAAAAAGAATTCGTTTATCCTGCCGCCTGTTTTTCGGGGTAAACATCCTGAGCCTGCATTCATTTTTCAATAACCCCACTATATGCACGCCGTCCGCCTCGCCTTTTCCAAAACGACACCCCTTAAAACACTCATATAAAAGTTAGCACTGATGATGTTAAAATGTTTACATCGCGCTCTCTCTCTGTGATGATGTGGTGGTGTGTGTGTAAGTAGCATGAATGGTGCGGCTCTGCGCGGCGCGGCGGGCGGCATGACGACGGCGACACCAGGTCAAAGGACTATCAAGGATATTGCTATTTTTGCTTATTTTGTCACCACACACCAAGTATAACCTAACCAACCAACCAAGTCCTTAAAACTTCTTCGAGAAAAATCCATAAAATGTCTAGACAGCGGGGAGGTGTTGGCAGTTTGGCACGGTAGGTAGAAAATCTCTCCTTTTTTCATAGTTTTTGCTTTTGATTTTTGTTCTCGATTCGAATGAAGCTTTATGGAATATCCTTTCTCGCTTTTTCATAGATGGAATTCTCAGCTTGTTGTCTTATGCATGACTTTGACTTAGAAAATTATCTTCCAAATATTTATTCAAACTTTTGCACACACAAGTGCATTAGGATTCAGGAGACAAGAGCCAAAAGCAAGAGGCATGATCTAGGAATAGAAGCGAAGCATCCTTAATGGAGAAAATGATATTGCCTTCTTCACGGTCGGTTGGGTGGTGGTGCTCAAATGTCGAAGATGATACGAAGAAAATGACGTAAAGGGGCTGACGATGGCAGTGACAACAAGGACGACAGGACCTTAAATAATACGACTTCTTAAATGAGGGCTATGAATTTTATATTTCCTTATCAATTTCATAATATTATTGTTGTTGCTTGTTGCTAAGGAGATGATATGAGCTCGAGATGGGATTCTTTCTTGCAGTTTATAACACAGCAGCAGAAACCAAGAGACAGCAGGAGGTTAATGCGAAAAAGAAAAGGACCTTCTCTTCTTTGGACTACAATTCAGTCAGACGAAAATGAAGACCTTTTAACTCTTTTATAGAGGAGTCTTCTTTACCCCCTCAATTGTTATCCACTTTTTTTCTTGTTATGACGTTCGCCAATGCACAGGAATATTACCTTAACCTCCTACTACAATGCTTTAGGAGGAGGATGAGGAGTTATAAAAGGAGATAAACTTCTCTTCGCAGAATCCTAAGGTCCTGTTGCCAACAAGAACACCAGTGGCGGTGACTATATGACGAGAAAAGGATATCATTTTTTGAATTTCTACGAATTGATTTTATACTTATGGATTTGTGTACAGTTTTGTCAGAATTCAGAAGGATAGGAGAGTAGGTTTACAAAGGGAAAACATACATATAAGAGTACATTATACATCCTCCCATTCTTCGTCCTCGTGAGTAAAGAAGGATGGACGAAATGAGACGCGTTGTCGTTACTCGACGTTGTCGTCATTGTCGTCGGTCGTAGTCATATAGTATGGCGACACGTTGTCTGTAAACAATTGGGAGTTTATTGATTTCAGAAAAAAGGATGGAGACATTTTTGTTTTTATCTGGTTTTATATTACCTTTCCATTTTTATTAATTTTTTTCGTTTTCGTTTCTTCTTCATTGTAACATGAGAAAGAATGTATAAGCATTTTTATATAAATACCTACGTACATATTTTCTGTAAACCCTTGAGCATTTTTATGGGAGGTCATATTTTTCCCCCCAGAAGAAAAAGGTAACTTAACATATATTTATGAAGTTTAATTTAGGTGACTTGGCTTATGCGATATGGAAGATCGAGTTATACAAAATAGAATTGGAGGGAATATTTTTGTTAAAAGATATTAATATATACGAGTATGCAGACTGTGGTAGACGCTGAGTGGTAGATTCTTAGATCAAGCATGTTCCAATTGTTGTATTTTAGAGCTTCCTGTTTTATTGGAATTCTGTTTACTGAGATGTTAGCACTTTTGTTGAAAATTGAAACATTTCGAAGAAAATATATGCTTAAAGTCTATAACAAGCTTAAGTAACGCTAAATTTGTATTAAAAACCTGCTATTAGTTGGATCAGTCGAGCAATGTAACAATGTATAAATGTATAATCGTAACAAGTTATCACAAGTATCAGTATCAGCAATATCAGTGCATCAGTATTATCCTTAGTAATAGCGATAAAAGGTGTATCAGAGGCATCATCAACACCATCAGCAATATAAGCTAAATCAGCCGTATTTAAATTTTTAGCAATATCAGCAGAAACAAAGTACACAATTCTCCGTGGCTGGATTATTCGTGTCTGGCAAGAACTAATGGAACGTATGGTGAGATTTTTGCGGAGTTTAAAAAACTTCCTCACTTCGTTGTTGAGCCAACTCAAATTCCTGACGTTTACATTTAAGTCCGCCAACACCTTAGGCTTGTTTCTTACCTCTGATCTTGATAAATATACGATCAGGGTATTATCGTCTCAAGGCCCTTCAGACCATTTTATCATACCTGCACGTTTTTCATGGCAAAACAAATCAGTTAAAGAAAAACTCTTACGAAAACCGTTTGGAAATATGAGAAAGTCAATCGAGGCTATGAAGACTCCAGTGCAGATATGATAACATGCCTAATTCTTCGTGGAATAAGACATTTTATTCCGAATTGGGTAAGATCTATCAAACCCAAAGAAAATTCATTGTTTGATTCAAGCTGTAAAGTGATTAATATGATCAAAGATATAAATTTCCGATGTTATAAAGCTAACTCTATCGATAAAACACGGAATAAGTTTAAACAAGCTAGCCAAATCTGTAACGGTCATATTTGACGAATAAAATGTTTACATTACCATAAATTATTAGCAAAAAATAATATAGTGTCCCATAGTAGTAATTTCTGGTAATTTTTGAAAAATATATGTAACTACGCGAACGCGACATCATCGATTAATACGCTCTTTTTCAATGACACTTCTTTTGTAAGCTCTATCTGTAAAACCAGTTTGCTGTGAATTCGACGCTGCCAGGGAGTGACTTAACTTCTCCTGCACTTCAGAGCGTAAGCGATTTTATGGAAAGATCTTGCGTACTACTAAGGTTGATACAGTTTTAAAACATTTTGATATGCATAAATAAATTCGCTGGCCCGGATAGTATCCCTTTCATTGTTTAGAAGAGGTGTTCTTCAACTCTTGCGAAACCACTGCGTAAGCTTTTCCATCTGTCCTTCTTTACATGTCTTTTTCCGAGTGGTTTATTGAAACGCTGATCAATTTTCAGTTTAAGACCTATCTTGAAGACCCAAAGCTTTTTAAAGACCGCATGGCTTTCGTAGCAATAGGTCAACTTGTGATTTCATGGTTTATCTCACCGAACAGTGAAATAAATCTTTACATCGTTTTGGAGATATAAAGTATTTAATGTTTAATGCATATAGTCAAATAAAAATTATGTTACAATAGCAACAAAAATAAATACATACACTGTACATTATCTAGAACATTTCTAAAAAATATATTTTTGATATTTTAATTAAAAAAATGAAATTAATTCATCAGTTCCAAAATTTTATTTTTTTTCGCAACTTTTATTTTCAAAGAATTTTAATTCACTCATAGAAAAAAACTTTACATAGCAAAGCTTTTATTTTTATGATTTTCTTCCTTAGAATTATGTTTTAATTAACCAATACTGAGCATTGAAAACATTAATTTCAAAACTTTTTGCAGTTTATTAATAAAGTTTCGACACGTTTATAAAGCGTGGTCTTGTAATTTTTGGATTTAAATAAAATATTCTTTGAAACTGAAACCTCGTTTAAACTCAAAATGTTTACTTTAGACATAACACGCCTCCGCTAAATAAAATTAACAGCTTTACAATAAGGTGTAGAAGCTTACTTCTCAGTAGTTCATAGAAAGCAACAATTTTTTCTGACGATGTGTATTTGGTTTTCGTCACCTATGTTAATAAACCAAATTTCAGAATCAGGGGATTAAAAACCACGCAAGTGCTTGTAAAGAAGCCAATGAATTTTCAAAAGGTGTAAAGTCGAAGGAGTGGTAGCATTATTGACCCGGTAAGCTCTAAAAAATCATGAAGTTGCTTACAATTACTTATTTATAATTTATAAGGCCAATCGATTTGACAGTTTTGGTCGTTTTTAATAGTTAGGAATTCCGGTAGGAGGCTGTGGAATGCGACCCATATTGATAACTTTCCATGCGTACCACTCTATCGATACTTCTATAAGTTTAAAAAAATAATAATAACAATATTTTGTGTTGGATAAGAAAAAAGTTCATAGTCAATATACAGTGATGGAATAAATAATTGAAAGAAGCTTCGTGTTAATTTTTTTAGCACATAAAAAGGTACTTGTGAAGAATAGGAAAATAAAAACTACACAGATAGATTTTTAATAATTTATTGCTTAAATGCAACCATTTATTTTTAATATAATATTGGAAAATAATGATAAAAAGTAATTATTATTATGTTGTTTCATCCTGGAAAAATAATAGAAACAAATTTAAAATGCTACTCTTTTTGTAGCGAGAAAGTAACTTAACGGTAAAAGTATTTCAAATTCTTTGAGTATTTTGTAGTAGCACCCTTATTATTAATAACTGCCTCTACTGTTCGCCCCATCGAATTAACCAATTCGGCACATGTCTCTACGGGTATGGAGTACCATTCCCTTTGAATTTTCGATTTGTTGTAGGTATTTGTTAGCCAATTTGGAGGGGTGCTTCGGGTCCTTATCATGCATGATTTCCTATTTGATTGGCACCTCCTCTTCAGTTAATGGTAGTATAACTGAATTTAATATGTGGACTTAATCCACAGCGCACATCTTATCTTTGATCCAAAATATTGGACCTACAACAGATGCTGAAAAGTACCCTCAAATCATTATATTCCCACCATCCTGTTTCACTGTTTTCTTTGTGTATTTTTTTTTTTTTTTTTTTTTTCAATTTCAATTTCTTTATTGTAAACAATACACTAAGACAATGTCTTTTATAGTATTTGTACTTTGGTTGAACAATTAAAGTGCTGTTTGATTCTATATACAATAAGATAATACTTAGGCTGCTAAAAATATATATATATTTTTTTTTTTTTTTTTTTTTTTTTTTTTTTTTTTTTTTTAATACATATAAGACTTTTCCTCTCTTCTTCTTTCCTATTTCCCCTTAACATCCTAGTTGTTCGAAAAATGTTTAAAAACCTCGGTCTTGAAACTCACTGCATCCGTTATCCTCCTAATGCTAACCGGCAAAGAGTTAAAAAGGCGAATGCTGTGAACAAAGAACAACCGTGAGGAATTTAGATATCTAAAAGTTGGAATAACTAAATTATTTGTTCTTGACGATGTACAGAACTCAATTTTTTCATAAAGGTACTCAGGTGTTCTTGTGCGAATAATTCTGTGGAGAAAGATACAAATACGGAAATTTACGTATTCGACCATAGTGCACTTAAGAATTTTTTTGCTGAAAGCAGAGATATGGTCATATCGGCGAATACCATAAACGTAGCGAGTCATGTCATTAAGCGCCACACGTAGTTTGTATTCAGATAAAGAATCCAGTTTCGGATACACGACTTCAGAAAAGGAAATGATTGGTACGAGTAGAGTTCTCATAAGACGAAGTTTTGTTTCTTGAGGAGTAAAAGAATTAGATACCCATAGTTTTCTTAAAGTTCCGTAAATACGTGCAATGACATAATTTATATGGTCTCTGCAAGAGAGATCCCTAGAGATTTTGAATCCAAGACTGGTCACAGAATCTACAAAACTAACATGGGCACTATTCAAAGTAATCGAAGGTAGATCTCTATGGTTGTATGTCTTCTTAGAAATTAGTAGGGCTTGACTTTTATTGGGATTGAGCACTAGACCATTTTCCTTAGCCCAGTTATAAGTTCTCTCAAGATCTTCATTAACGCGAAAGACAAGATCCTCTATTAAACCAATTCTACGTGAAAGATAAATTTGTATATCATCTGCATATAGATGAAAAGAGACGTGCTCACAAACCGAAGGCAAATCATTGATAAATGCACAAAACAAAATTGGCCCCAGAATAGAGCCTTGTGGCACGCCCATCTTCAAGTACGTATGTGCTGAAAAATTGTTTCCAACACATACACGCTGAGTTCTGTTACACAAATAACTACCAATGAGACGAACAGCTGAATTCGAAAAACCAAAGTAGTGCTCAAGTTTTTGACAAAGAACTCGATGGTCAACTTTGTCAAAAGCCTTCGAGAAGTCCAATAGGCACAGTACTGAGATATTGTCTTTATCGTATTCGAGTCTTATATCCTCTAAGATCTTTACCATTGCTGTAGAGCAGGAATGGTTAGCTCTAAATCCAGATTGGTATGGAGACAGCAATCTTTTGGACGTTTTTGAGTTAAACTTCTTGTCTTTTGGCCTTCTCACATACATTTTTCCATCGGAAGTAAACAAATTAATCTTCATTTCATCCCACCACAAAAAGTTATTTCAATAAGAACGGTGTAAGTGTTTGTTTGCAAAGGTAAGTATTTGTACATATAAATGTTTTTCTTGGTTGCAAAATGCCAATTTTCGTGGACCGTTTAATTCATTTTTGAGTTCTCTTAAAGAAAGAAATGGTTTCTTCTTACATATTCTTACCAATAGTGTATCCAAACGCGAAGAAGTTTATCCTTTTCTTCATCGTGTTTCTTCTTCAGGCGTGAATGTAAAGTTTCAAATACTTTTTTCTTCGAACAGTTTTAGATTTTTGCGATTTCAAAAATCGTTTTTCCAGCGTATCTTAGTTTTTTCATCACTTCGCGTTCAAAGGGAGTATAATGCAATCCCCGATTTGTTGTTCTTACACATGTTATGAGCAATCTTAGGATGATCTAAGTTAGGATATGAACAGTGAGGAATTTTTTTTCTCCTGGAGAGTGTTTACATTTGATTACTTTAAGATCAAATCCTGGGCAACTTTTGAACGTATAATCATAAACAGATACCAAAGTGTACTAAAATGTATTAAAGCGTTTTTAACGATAAAGCTGTCTGTCATTTTTCAAATTTCTGGAAAATTAAATTTCATCAATTCCGTGTTCATTTTAATTCTTTTGGCAGTAATATTTTCAGAAATAATCATCAATACTAATTAATTGTACAAAAATATAATTTAAAAAAGGTGATCGGTTGCAACAATTCTTGATCAAGGATTGCCACACAAGGTAAACTGAAGAATTGGATTTAAATAAAACCTTTCCTATACAAGAATTTAGCGGGTTCAAGTAAGAAGCTACATTTCTTTTACTTTACCTAACATTTTAAAGACTACGTTTCCTAAAAGATATGCATTCAAAGTTCAAGGCCACACGACACATTATTTGTATAGATTTAAGAAGATTAAGAACAAAATTTCTATTTTAATTTCATCAAAATAAGCTTCTTCTTAACTGAAAATGCATACAAATAAAAACAAACATTTCACTTCCTTTTATATTCGCAAACAAAAATTCATGTCTCTTTTTTTTTTGATACCTCTTGAGAGCTTCTTTGAGCCACATTCAAGATATCTTGAATAAAAAATCCATAAACAAAGCCACCAGCCGCACATATTGTACCAAATGACTTGGCACCTTAAGGGAATTGTGTGTAAAAAAAAAACTCTCAATAACAACAATAATATTGAACATGACGGCGACGACAACATTACCCCTAAGGACTAACAATAAAAGACTTATGAGCTGAGTAAATATCCTCTTTCAAAAAAAAGGAACTTGAAAAAAGCCTTAAAATCCCAAAACATATATTTTTCCCTTTTTTTTTTTGGTTCTAGTGAATCTGGCTCAGTATGTCTCGAGCAGCGAAGCCATTTCCAAAAACCTTAACTCCTGCCTTGAGGCTTGAGGCTTGAGGCTATGCGAGAACACACGTTAAATTAAATTCACTTACCTTAAGCCAGCCATATACTCTGGCATAATACGTCTCCTAATGCGAAAAACAGTTTCGATAAGTAAACGTATCCGGGGCGGGCCCTGATAAAGTGTTTAAATATATCCAGGTAGATATATAGCAGCATTTTGCCTACAGAATATAGATCCTTCCACATGGAACAACAACAACAAATGTATGTCGGTGGCGTCGTCGTCTTGTCATGGCCATGAATTTCTTTCTATATACATAAGTTCTATAGTGGAGTGCGGGTGGGAATCCAGGTTGCGGGTTGCTCATGGTATTCAAACTCATATACTTTATTGCAAACTGTTTTTTTTTTTCGATTTAAGAAATGGGGCAATGGCAGGATCTCTGCCACATCCCTGGAGTTTTCTTCTTCCTTAACGTGATTTCGGCTTCCCTTATTGAAGCAGAGTGTTTTCAGTTTTTTTTTTCTAACTTGCTTCTTTTTGTTGACACGTTAGGATTTTTTTGTTTTCTTTTTTAATATTTTTTGAGGTTTTATTTTTTGTTTCTTATAATTTGGGTTTTTTTGTCTTTTTACTTTGAAGGCAAATAATGGGCGTTTAAATTTGATTATTAATGTTTATTTATAGCAGAATAGGATTTCTTATTTGTGTTTTTAATTTTGTTTTCTTC
This sequence comes from Eupeodes latifasciatus, assembly GCA_920104205.1. Taxonomy (NCBI): domain Eukaryota; kingdom Metazoa; phylum Arthropoda; class Insecta; order Diptera; family Syrphidae; genus Eupeodes; species Eupeodes latifasciatus. Next base: position 156,753,793 of record OV049924.1, read on the forward strand.
CAAGTTCTTTAAGCTTCGAAGGAAGTCCATCAAGAAGGTTTCTTCGAAACATCCGTCGTTGTCGTCAGGAGGTCCAGGTAGTTTAAATACTTGCGTAGGTGTTTTTTTTTTGTTAATTACATTACCAATGAGCCGATTATGAACTTTTGATGAACTTTTTAGTTGAAATATTTTTTTTATGTTTTGAAGAGAATTTTATTATTAACAAAAAAAAAGTAAGCAAAGACGACTTTCTTATTTATATTTAGCCTTGATGCGGAATATTCGTATTTGAGGAACTTTACTTCGGTGCGGCTGTGTAAATTATGTCTTCAGGCTAAAAATTTAAATAGAAATCCACATTTTAATTGAATTTTAATTCATTTATAAATTTAAGCATGATTTTATAGGTATCCAGTTCATACGTCCCACTATTTGGAAACAAATTTAAATAAAGCTTAAATTTCAAATTAACAATTTTTTTCGAGGTTGTGAAGAATTTCAAAGTGACATGAAATTAAACATTACATATGACACATTATTGTGACACATTCATGCTGTCAAATGCTTTAAACTCCCATATGCCACTACTGTCAAATAGATATTATACGTATTGGAATTAAATTGAATGCTGATGGATTGGTTCATGTTCTTCTGTGTGAACATTAAGATCTTTCAGTATTTATTGTATAGTAAGAAAATATAAATACAAAATACTGTATTAACTTCTCATAGGAAGTTATTGTAGGTAATTGTTTCGATTTGTCAAATTCAAAATTCTGACATTTCTCGACATTTGAAGGTTTCGTCGGCCAAGAACCGGAATAAATTTTGTTTTACAAATAAAAACACACGAAAAGAAGTAGAAAGGATATTTAAACAAATTGAGTGTGTGTTTTTTACAATAACAATTTAAAAAAAGAGGCTGGGATGCGACCCACACTGATAACTTCCCATCAAGTCTGTAGATTTGTCTTCCTTAAAAGTTTGTGTATATGTATCAATTTTTACCAAATTTGCGTACCATTTTTTGTAGATTTTATCTTTTTCTGAAAAAAACGGACTGTTGGATTTTCATAAAAAAATTACTGAATATCGAAAACAATATTTTCTATGAAATAAAATAAGTTTGAAGCCAATATTTGTAATTTTTGAAAAGCTATTTGAGTCGAAAGTAAATTTTTACCAAGTTTTAGTAGTGTTTTTTTTTTAGCTTTTTCTTTTTTTGTAAAAAAAACTGTCGATTCGATTTTTCTCAAAATGTTATCGAATGTTGAAAACAAAACAATATTTCTTATAAGTTAAAATTAGCTAGAAGCCATAATCTCAAATTTTTGAAAAGATATTTGAGTCGAAAATCAATTTTTACCAACTGTTGTTAAATTTTTTTTTCGGTTTTTAATTTTTTGTATAAGAACTGTCGATTCGATTTCTTTCAAAATTTTACTGAATGTTGACAACAATATTTTTTTAAAGATAAAAGTAGTTTAAGGCCAATATCTCAAAGTTTTGAAAAGATATTTGAGTCGAAAATCAATTTTTACCAACTTTTATAAGTTTTTTGTTTAGGTTTTTATTTTTTGTAAAAAAAAACTGTCAATTCGATTTTTCTCAAAATGTTTCCTAATATTGAAAACAATATTTCTTATTACTTTAAAGTAGTAAGAAGCTATTATCTCAAATTTTTGAAAAGATATTTGAGTCGAAATTCAATTTTTACCAACTTTTGTTAATTTTTTTTTTTCGGTTTTTAATTTTTTGTAAAAAAACTGTCAATTCGATTTTTCTCAAAATTTTACTGAATGTTGACAACAATATTTTTTGAAAGATAAAAGTAGTTTAAAGCTAATATCTCAAAGTTTTGAAAAGATATTTGAGTCGAAAATCAATTTTTACCAACTTTTATTTATTATTTTTTTTGGTTTTTATTTTTTGTAAAAAAACTGTCAATTCGATTGATCTCAACATTTCTCAGAATGTTGAAAACAATATTTCTTATAATATAAAATAAGTTTGAAGCCTTAATCTCAAGGTTTTGAAAGGATATTTGAATCGAAATTCAATTTTTACCCACTTTAAGTAATGTTTTTTTTAGGTTTTTATTTTTTATAAAAAATAATAGATTTTTCTCAAAATTTTATCAGATGTCAAGAACATTATTCTTCGTTACACAAAATTGTTTTGGAGATGAAATAATATTTTAGTCGTAAAATTTTTGAGGTGACAATTTTTTTTTGGATTTTTTCTAAAAATATACTTGTTTTGTATCACGTTACAATATATAATATAAAATTTAATTCAAGTCTCTAACGTCATTGGTTCATGAGATATTTAACCAAAATTTTCACCTTTTTTTTAAACTATTATGGTAAAAACACCACCCACGCAATTTTCTTGGGAGCCCTTTCTGCATCTTTCTGCCTTATTATCTGTATAACAAAATTTATTTGAAGTCGATATCTCTTCTGGTTCTTGAGCTATGGACGAGGAAAAAACACGTCGCGAACGTACGGACGTACGGACATACGGACATATGGACATACGGACATACGGACATACGGACATACGGACATACGGACATACGGACATACGGACATACGGACATACGGACGTACGTACACACGCACGCACAGACATCTTTCTAAAATTCTTTTATTTCGACTCTAGGGACCTTGAAACGTCGAGAAATGTCCAAATTTTCAATCGGACCTATTACAATAACTTTCTATGGGAAGTTAATAAAATGCATGACTGGGTAGTCCTGTATATTTTAAGATTTTAAAATTTACCTGTAAAATAAGTTTGTTTCAAAAAATTAAATGCCATTTCATTTCTCAAAATAAAATTAATTTTACAAAATTTGTATTTAAAAATCGTTAAAGCAGATTTTTTTAAAAATTATTGCTTAAAGTAAAATTTTTAAATTTTAGTTTAAAGATATTTGTAGTGTGCAGTTATTTACCTCTTATTAATATACGTTTCACATTGAATTTGCCTAAAAAATGTGTCATGAAAACAACCGCGGAAACCTTAAAAGATATATTCCAATAGGAAGTTATTGTAATCGATCCGATTTGTCGAATTAAGAATGTTGACATTTTTCGACGTTTCAAGGTCCCTAGAATCGAAAGCAAAGGTTTTTAGAAAGATGATTGTGTGTACGTACGTTCGCACGTTCGTATGTCCGTGCATTCTTGATATTATTATTTCGTCGTAGATATGTCAAGAATCATGTCAAATAAATTTTGTTTCACAGATAATAATATCGAAAGATGCAGAAAGCACTTTCAAAAAAATTGTGTTGGTTGTTTTTTTACTATAGCAATTTAAAAGACCCCAAATACCTCACGATATAATAAAGCTAGCGATTTTAATTAACTTTTATATTATATAATTAACGATTTGTTTTTAAATCAAAAACAAAACTTTTTTTGACAGGAGGAAATCTTCAAAAGACACTTGGCAGTATTCGACACCAAGTAGTGTGGGACTCTTAACCACTTAAACCACCTCTTCATCAGGACCAATCTTGAAGGATCGACTTCAGATTTTTCTTTCTTAACTTTGTACAATTACTTTGGGGGAAGTTTTAACTTTTAATACTTTCCCATGTTTTTTTAGACCATAAGCTCATGAGGCTTAGGTTAGGTTAGGTTAAAGTGGCTGTTGGTTTGGGACGTCCAACACACTTAGACCAAAGTATGGTCCGTTGTGATACCACATGGATCAGTTAATCAGCTTAACTCGTTGAACCAATTGGAGCTTCGAATGAAGCGTAGGAGACAAGTAATGTCTGAATTTTTTAGATCACTGGTATCGTTAAAGTAGTAGTCTCCAAGGTGGATTCTACGTCTTTGTGATAAGGCAGGGCATGTGCACAGAAGATGAGAGATTGTCTCCTCTTCATCTTCGTCCATGCAACTCCTACAAAAATCATTTGCAGGGGCTCCAAGCCGAATAGCATGCCTTCCTATTAAGCAGTGCCCAGTCAGGACACCTATAACGTAGCTAATGTGCAATCTACTCAGAGAGATTAATTGTTTTGAGCGCCTGGCGTTAAGATTAGGCCAAATTCGTTTAGTCGCTACACAGGTGGTGGTGTTATTCCACCTGAAGTTTGTTTTCTCTATGGTATCTTGCTTTAGCATGAGTTTACATGTAGCTAAGGGGATACCTATGCTAGCATTGTGAGCCAGCAGAGGTAAAGTTGTTCCGCTTTTTGCAAGTTCGTCAGCTTTGCAATTTCCTGGAATGTCTCTATGGCCCGGCACCCAGAAAAGGTGAATGTTGAACTGTGTAGCCATCTCCGTAAGAGATGATCGACAATTTAGGGCTGTTAGTGAATTTGTAGAGACAGAGTCTAAGGATTTTAACGCAGCTTGGCTATCCGAGAAGATGCGTATATCATTAGTTGATATAACGTTTTCTCTAAGCCAGGATAGGACTTCTTTTATAGCCAGGATTTCAGCTTGGAACACGCTACAATGATCGGGTAGACGAAAGGAGAGACTTAAGTTAAGTCTATCTGAGTGTACGCCTCCACCAACCCCATCCTCCGTTTTTGATCCGTCTGTATAAAAGTTTATAGGACCATTGTTCAAAAATGATGTATTCTCCCAAGAAGACCTGGGAAGTATAGTCACTTTGAAGCTATAGTTATTAAACTGAGGATGGGGTATGGTGTAGTCAATATTACTGTTTATAGTTTATAACGAGTTCAATATAGTGGTGTGGCCAATTCCATTATTGATCCACAGAGAGGAAGCCTGAAGCCGTATGGCAGTATTAGCGGCCGTTTGTTTGCTGAAAAAGTCTAGCGGTATTAGATGGAACAGAACATCTAGTGAGGCGGAGGGGGTGGAGCGAAGTGCTCCACCCATACACAGGCAGGCTGTTCGTTGGACTTTGCTGAGTTTATCGCGATTTGTCGCTGTATCTAGCGCCGTCCACCATACCACTACTCCATAAGTAAGGATCGGTCTTATGACCGAGATGTATAGCCAGTGTGTAATGCGAGGCTGAAGGCCCCATTTATTACCAATGGCCTTTTTACAGGAGAACAGGGCTAATGTGGCCTTGTTTATTCTCTCTTGAATATTAGGTTTCCAACTTAATTTCTTATCTAAAATGAGACCCAAGTATTTTGCTTGATCAGAGAATTTAAGTGGTACACCGTTTATGAGGGGAGGGTCAATGTGTGGGACTTTGTATTTCCTTGTGAAGAGGACAAGGTCGGGTTTTTGTGGGTTAACGCCTAGTCCACACCGATTAGCCCATCTGGTGAGCTTATTTAAAGCGTTTTGTAAGAGTTCTTTTAGTATATTGGGATGTTTACCCGTTACTGCAATAGCAACATCGTCCGCATAGGCAAACACTCTGTATCCCTCTCTTTCTAGAGTCGTTAGTAATTCATTTATTACTAAATTCCAGAGGAGAGGGGATAGGACACCACCTTGTGGCGTACCTCTGCTGACACCCCTTTGTGTAGTAAAATCGCCCAGTTTTGAATTGATAATCCTGCTTATCAGCATCTGATTAATCAATTCGCTGATCGATTTATCTACCTTCAGAGATGTCAATACACGTGCAATTGCAGATGTGTCGACATTGTTAAATGCACCTTCTATGTCTAAGAAGGCAACTAAGGTGTACTCTTTATAATGGAGGGAATATTCGATTGTACGTACTATACTGTGTAGAGCCGTTTCAACTGATTTCCCTTTGTTGTAGGCATGTTGAGCCTTTGAAAGGAGGGACTTATCAATACTTGCCCTTAAGTGAATATCAATCAAACGCTCAAAAGTTTTGAGAAGGAATGATGATAAGCTGATAGGTCTTAGGTCTTTAGGGTTTACGTGACTGGATTTTCCAGCTTTTGGAATAAAAACAACTTTAACTTGTCTCCAAGACATCGGGATGTATGCCAAATTAAGGCAACCCTTGAAGATGTTTTCTAGGATGGGTATTAGAAAACTTGCATTTTCTTGCAGTTCGGCTGGAATTACACCATCCGGACCAGCAGATTTATATGGTTTAAAGCTGTTAATAGCCCATTTGAGTTTTTCCCTAGTGACTAGACCTTGTGGGGGTTGTAAAGTATTGTCACCGTTATTAAGTGCAATGTTATTAATAATATTAGAGCTACCAGGAAAGTGGACGTCTAATAGCAAGTTGAGCGATTCTTCGCTTGAATTGGTCCAGAGGCCAGAGGCGTTTTTCAAGCAGCTTGGCATGATTGGATTTTTGGAGAGGATTTTGCGCAGCCTGGATGCTTCGGAGCAATCTTCCACGTTGCTGCAGAAGTTTCTCCAGGACGATCGTTTGGTTTTCCTCAGTTCTTTTTTATATACATATCTTCAGTGATTCTTTATATGAATTCCAGTCAGACATGTCTCTAGAAGCTTTCGCTCTTTTAAAGAGTTTTCTGCATTCTTTTCGAAGTGGATCCAGCCCTGAGTTCCACCAGTGTAGCTTCTTTTTACCTCTTACTTGTATAAGAGGGCATGCAGTATCTAGAGCTTTGTTTAGGGCTAATGTTAGATTATTGACTTTGTCGTCAAGATCTTCAAAGTTGGAGGGAGTATTAAAGAGTTCAGGTTTTACTAAACTATTTAACGTTCTCTTATATTTTGGCCAATTTGTTCTTTTTAGATTTCGAAAGATCGGTTGGCAAGGTGGTTCATTTAAAAAGTCAAACTGGATGTATCTATGATCAGAAAAGGAGTGATCTTTAGATACCTTCCAGTTCAAAATATTATTATTAATGAATTCGGAGACAAGAGTTATATTTAAAACTTCTTGTCGATTTTTAGTAATAAAGGTTGGCTCATTACCAACGTTACTTACGAGTAGGTTAGTGTTTAGAATATAGTCGAAAAGAGACTCACCTCTGTCGTTTATATCCGTGCTACCCCATACTGTATGGTGGGCGTTAGCGTCACTACCGATGATGACCTCGACCCCATCTTTTTTATAGACCCTCAGCGTAATTCCATCGAACCCAAACCTAATCACACCTTTTGATTGCGCCAGAGGAGAAAGGGACTCTGCATTGATGCATACAATTGCACCCTTGAAGGGTCCCTTTGGATCCTCCAATTTCGCAACCTTCCAGTTGTGAGTAGGAAGGGTTGGATTGGAGAGCCGGATTACCTTCAATACGTGGTCTGCTTCCTTGAATATGGCCGGAACCGTGATGCGAGCTCTTGGTCTGCAAGGAATATCCTCCTTTGCTACAACCTCCAGCTTAGCACCAGGCCAGACCTCTCCAAGTCGGCTGACCGCCAGCATCAGTAGGTCGCACGACCTCTGATCATCACAGACCATCAACTTGATGTGTCCCTGATGCCAACCGCCATCTTTTGTGATGGGCGGTGGTCCCGGATTGTCAGACATGATCTCGACAAAACTGAAAGCCAGCTGTCCTTTGGCCAATGTCCAGTTCTCGGCAGAGATCGTGCCGTCTACATCACTTTTGTCGATAATCGCGACTACCATTTTGTCCTTCAGAACGTCACTGAAGGACATTTTTGCCTTGCGAGGGTCAAGAGAAGTGCTGGTGTTTAGCACTTTGGGGCGTTTAGGTAGTGAAACACTACCTTCCATAGACCTTTGTCGCTTCGACGTTGAGTCTTGGCTGGTCTTCAAATTATTTTTGGCCAGGAAATTCTTGGCCCATTTTATCTTGGCGTAATGCTGAGAGTTTCCTCCAGCGCCTAGTTGTTCACCAAACGTCTGGAGAATCCTCTTAGCATTACGCATGTCCCTGTAGTAGGCCTTGGAGGGTCTGAGCTTACGCCCATCTCCCCCAGGACCTTCTTTGGGATTATTTGCTTTGGAGGTAGAAGGCCCTGGCACCATAGCCCTACTACCTCCGACTCGCGGTGTAGAAGAGTTGAGAGGTTTACTCTCTGTGGTAGTAGAGGAGCCGTTCTTCACAACTGCCTTACTACAGGAAGAAGGTAATATTACCTGATTATCCGATATTCCACTGGCGACAACAGGGCTGTGAGTGTCCACAGCCATGTCAGCACCAGTGGAAGAGGGATGAGCAGCAGACAACTTTGCCGTCGTACTGCTGGCCGGTACGGTCTTTTGATTTTGTTTTGCTTGTTTTGTTTGTTTTGTTTGTTTCATTAGAATCCCACGAGTAGCGGATAAGGGATGGTCCATCTGTACAGAGATCCGTGTATACAGATAAGGCTAGTTAATCCGGAGGTCGCCAGGTATCCGGATACTCCGTTAGCGACTGAGCTAGTTTTTTAATTGGGCTCTCAGCCTGGCTGATCATCGGCACGGGTCGTATAACACCTTAAATCCAGCCCAATTGGGAAGTTTAAGGGAAGGATATGTTTTGGAAAAGGAGAGACGTACAGCAGTTAAGCCATAAGCGTCCCAGGAAGGAAACTAGGCATTGACAGACAGTTATACACCATACAGTCAGGGGATAAGGAGACATCAACCAGCATAATAGCACAGAGCTGACGGAGGAGGGGGTAAAGGATTGGGAAGGGGAGGGGCGAGCGACCTTTGGTTTCAGGACTCTTCTGGAGAAATAATTCCCGAGAATCATTGACCTTACTCAGCTTCTACAACTCGACAAGTTCGACGCTCAGGTAGAAGCTCATGAGGCTTGGTTCTTCTTAATCTCCGAACATGGTATCTTATATTCAAGACGGACTCCATTTCAGAATTAGTATGACTTTGCAGTCTCTGGTTGTGCGATACAGTGTATTTTTTAACAACTTCTGCAACCATTTCTATTTGTAAGTCACGATGTAGATCGGTATTTCTTATGTACCAAGGTGCATTAACTATTCCACGAAGGACTGTTTTGGAATTTTTGGATGATTTCGGTATTTGTTTTCTTTGTACAGCCCCATAATTGGATTCCATAGGTCCAAACAGGCTTTAGTATTTGATTATACAGCATTATTTTGTTTTGGATTCATAAATCAGAGTTGTTACCAAGTAACCAGTACAATTTTTTATATTTCAAGTTTAGTTCTTCTCTTTTCTTTTTGATGTGCTCTTTCTACTTTAGCTTTGCATCCAAAGTCATTCCAAGGTATTTGGCCGTATTGGCGTAAGGTACAGCTTGGTTATTAATGAATATTGGAATATTGTTTATCTTTTTATTTGTAAAGTTTATATGTGAAGATTTTGTTTCATTGAGTTTGATACGCCATTTTTCGGTCCAAGCTCTCACTGTGTCGACGGCATTTTGTAGTTTTACTGATGCCTTAAAGACACATTTGTCGGGTACCAAAATTGCGATATCATCTGCAAAAGTAGCCATTATGGTGTGATTACCAACTGGAATATCCCTTGTGTATAGTAAATACAGGGTAGGACCTAGGACACTTCCTTGTGGTACACCGGCTTCTATTTTCTTCAATTCCGAGTATTCTTAATCGTACCTTACTCTAAACAATCGGTCTGAGATGTACGATTTTAATATTTCAAAATACTGCCTGGGAAGATCACTTTGCAGTTTGTACTCAAGTCCCTCATACCAAACCTTGTCAAAAGCTTGAGCAACATCTAAGAAAATAGCTGAACATACTTGTTTTTCTTCTAATGCTTTTTCTATTACATCCGATATTATATGAACTTGGTCTATCGTGGAATGTTTATTTCTAAAGCCAAACTGATGGTTTGGGATTAACCTTCTTTCTTCTATGATTTTGCTAAGTCTTTTCAGAAGCAGTTTTTCAAAAACTTTTGCCATAATTGGTATAAGCGATATTGGTCTGTAAGACGTCACTTCTGTAGGTGGTTTACCTTGCTTTGGTATGACAATTACTTCAGCAATTTTCCAATGGGGCGGGACATACCGGTGCTTAAGGCATGCATTTATTATATATTGGAGTTTTATGAAGGCTTTCAATGGCATTTCTTTCATAACCTGAGCAGTAGTTAGATCGTAACCTGGTGATTTTTTATTTGATAGTTGATGTAAACACATACTTTTTATTTCTTTAAGTCTTACAATTGGTATTTCACTTTCATCTATCTTATCAACAAACTGTAAGCTATTTTCATCCGCGTTTGATGAGTATGGCTTAAAAACATTCGCAAGATGTTCAGCGAAAAGGTTAGCTTTTTCTTTCGGGTTACCGATCCATTTCCCATCTTGAGATTTTCAAGGGCGAGTTTTGTAACTGCGGTCTTTTCAGGCGCTTGGCTGCTTTCCATAGCGAAAAATCGGTTGAAGCATCAGTCGTTAAATTCCTTAGGAATGTACTGAGTGAATCATTTTTGAATTTGTACATTTGTTTTTTTAAGATTGTTGCTTATACGGTTAAACGTTGTTTTATCATCTGGAAATCTAGTATTTTGCCATTTTCTTCGAGCTCTTCTTTTCTCTATTATCAACTCTCTTATCTCTAAAGGATATTTTATTTCATTTTGTCTTCTATTAGAAAATGTTGGAGTACTTTCTTCAGCGGCCTGTTGCACATCAGCAATAAATTGTTCCACTTCATGGTCAATTTGCTCGATTGTATCCATGGGAGATCTTAAGTTTATAAAACTTAAAAGCCTTTCTCTAAAATCACTCCAGTTTGTTTTCTTATTTACAAGCTTTGGATTACTTTTTTCTAGTACTTCCGATTCACTTAGTGATAGAATCACTGGAGTATGATCTGATGACAGGTCATAATTACCTTCGACACTAATGTGATTTCGTTTGATTCCTTTAGCTACGAAAAAGTCAATAAGGTCTGGTATTTTGTTAGTATCGGAAGGCCATTAAGTTGGCGACCTGGAGGAATAGAATTCGTAATTGTATTTACGGCCTGCCTTTTGTTGATATAAGTCTTGAACCCCTATGGGTGTGTTTCGCATTTAAGTCTCCACCAACAAGAAAGTTATGCCCAAGAAGATTAAATAGATATGTGTAGTCATCTTCTGTCGGGGAGCGCCTTGGTGGGCAGTATATAGCTGCTATCTTAAACTTTCTTTTTCATACCAATATTAATAGTTGTTACTTGCATATTTTTACTAGTAAACTTGGTTACTTCATAATGTTTTAAGCTTTCTTTTATAAGAATCGCCGGTCCACGTCTTGCCTTGTCAGCTGGATGTGGAGCGTGGTAACATGAATAGTTTTCTATTACATTATCTAGACTTTGCCCATTGGAGAAATGAGTTTCGGACACCAGGCAAAAATCGATATGTTCTAGATCTAAAAAGATTTTTAATTCGGATGAATGTTGTATAAGACCGTTTGCATTCCATGTAGCGATTTTAAGTGTTCTGTCCATCATTATTTTTTAAGAGCGACTTTTTCGCTTAGCTGTTTGATATTCAAATCCTGTTTATCAATTCTTTGAAGAATAAGTTGAAGCATTTCTTTTATGGAAGTCTCTTCATTCTTCCGCACATTTTTAACAATCTGAGAATAGGCTTTATTTTCATCGCCTTTACGTTAAACAGCCTTTTTAGGCGGTTCCTTCTTAGTATTGTTTTCAGCAGTTAAATCGGTATTTACTGTGTTTCTGGGTTTGTCTCTAGCAGATGTATTTTTGCTTCTGAACTCTTGGAATTTTTTGGAAACTGGGCAGCCTCTATAGCTTGCCGGTTGATTACCCTGGCAGTTCACACATTTTGCTTTCTGATCTTTGCTCATAGGACAATTTTTAGTTGCATGTTTTCCTTCGCACTTTACACAAGCAAACTCTCGGTTGCAGTATTTTTGGGTATGACCAAAAGCTTGGCAACGTTTGCATTGCGGAACAACTTTAGATTTTCGGAGTGGTTCAATTTTAACAGCTATGCCCAAGATTGATCTTACTTTATAAATCTCCTCGAGACTTTGTTTGCTGTCAAAAGTTAGCATGAATAAAGGTAGTAACCTCTTACTTGTCATCGATTCTCCAGAGGGGTTTTTAATTGTCTCATTCTTAAATAGATTGACTGCATCAAGGGCTTGGAAGCCTTTTTGTACAAGATCTTCTACTACTTCCTCGGGAGAGCACGAGGAATGAAGACCTCTGGCTACTACTTTTATTCTCATATGAGTGCCATTGTACTTGGTGTTTGCTCAGTTCTTCAGTGACAGATCTATACTCGTCAGCTTCTTCGACTGTGACTTTCCAGTTGTCTTTGTTGTACGATGTGTATTTGCAAGCTTTTTTAGTACATTTTTCTATTATTTTCTTAAGATCTCCAAAAATTGCAAATCCTGAGATCATAATTTGAGGTGGTGTAATTTTTTTGCTGCCTTTAGCGTGAGATATTGATTTAGCAACAGCTACCACATTATTCGCTTCTTTAGTTCCTGTAATCAACTCTTTGTTATTTTCCGTTTTAGAGCTTTTCTGATTTCTTGAACGAGTCTCGGGACTACGATTACGTTTCTTTGTGGTATGCTTATTTTTCTTTTTCCCAGTTTCAAACAAGAGCTCTTCTTCATCAGTTTGATATTCAGGTTCAATATATTTTGGACTTAACTGAAGCGTGGACTCTGAATCTTTCTTGTCAAGCAAGGAAACTTTCTCTTCGAGTTTTTTTACTTGCAGCTGAAGACTTTGAACTAGAACTTCAAGTTGTTTTCTTGCCGCTATTTCAATTTGCCATTCTTCAAAGTAGTTCTTTGATTTTGATTGGTCTTTCTCTTTGTCTTCGTTGGAACTCTGTTGATCTGTGATGTCGATCTTGGTTCCTTTTTCGCTGATGTTTTTAACATTTATAGTATTGTTTGAGGTTGTCGATGATGTAACGCCTGAAGTAAATTTGTTCGGGGGAGTTCTTTGCATCTTTGAACTCCGTCTCTCAATATTTTTAAGCAATAATTGGTCCTCCCCAGAATCCATAGGACCGAGCTCGAAAGAGAGTGGATTTACTTGCTTCACTGGAGTGCCACCTGGGGTATTTAATCTAGTCGTTTTGTTCATTGCCATAATTTATTTAACTAAGTGTTCGTAACATAAATAGGTCAGTTACTTCTATCCATAGTTTATATTCAGCCGCCCCACAGACGTTGACGTACAGACGTTGAACAGTGTGCCGCATTGTTACCTCGGATACCTTATGAACAAAAATTCATAAATCCAAAATATTTCTTTTAGAATAACGTTTTCGACAATTTTTTTTGTAAAAATTTGAGGACAATCGAAGTAATGGTAAAAAAATACTACTAAAAATTGGTTAAAATTAATTTTTGACTCCAATATCTTGGCGAAATTATAAATATTGCCTAATTTCAATTATTTTAATCTTATAAATAATATTGTTTTTAAAATTTTTAGAAAAATCCAACAGTCTGTTTATGTTTACAAAAACTAAGAATCTACAAAAAATGCTACGCTAAATTGGTAAGAAGTGTAAATGAAGGTATTGAATTTAATATTATTTCATTCTATTCAAAATTTTGTTGTAAACGTAAGTAACCGGTATTCTCTTATAAGAAATAAGAACTTTCAAAAAATGATACTGAAATTGAAAAAAAAAATGGTTTTCGACTGTCAAGAACGAATACAGATATTGAAATCAATTTTTTTTTATCATTTTCACAATATTTTTGATAACTTAAAGTATTTTTTTTAAAATTAAATTGACAACTTTTTTTGCAAAACACGAAAACTTATAAAAGCAACCAAAAAATGATAAAAATGGTTTTCGACTCAAGTAATATGAGAACAAAGACAGATATTGACTTCAAATGTTTTTATCTCACACAAAATATTTATTTTTTATTTATTTATTGGCATTTGTATATATATTAATATGCAATAGAAAACTAATACGAGCATTGAATTGTTAAATTATCGTAGCTTTATATACAATTGAAAAATTATAATTGAAAATTAAAAACGCTTCAAAAAAAGCATAATTTACAAGCTATAATTATCTGAAAACGAATTTATTCAAAAATAAATTAATATTACATATCAAACTACCTTAATATTAAAAATTAACAATATTATTCATAAATTTATTATTTATAAAAACTATTTAAAAAAAAAACATTTATATGTAAGAAAAAGTGTGTCTTAGGTTCATTTCTAAAAAAGTTCAAGGTTCAAATTACTCTTACTTTTCGTGGTAGATTATTCCATAGCCACGTTGAGTGGATGAAAAATTGTCGTTCGGGCGTTAAACACGTGAAACGAGATTGTAAGATTTGTTGAGATCGAATCAATAAGTCCATCCGTATTCTGGAGAAAATGTATGGAGGCTGATATAGCATATAATTATAGATATTGATTGGTCTATAAAAATGTGTTGGCCAAAGTCTGCGGAGAACTATATTTTTCCAATAGCTATGTTTAAATACGTTTTTCAAATTAGCATCCGGTTAAACGTTATTCCTAAATTCATTGCATTCTCAACATAATTCTATTGTAGAACAATCTAGTTTAATTTGTGGGAACTGAGAAGGGCCAAGAGGTTTTTTTGAAATAATAATAACACGCTTAGAATTGTAAAAAAAGTCCGTTATTCTAATCGCAATTTGGTTTATTATCTAATTCATTATTGATATCGATGACATAGTTGTTAACTTTTCCAAGAGAACAACTTTTATATATTTAAACGTCTCATCAGCATACATATATTTGAACAGTTGATTTAGAAACTGTTTGGGGAAGTTAATTGATATAGAAAATATGTAGAAGAAGACCGAGAATCGAGCCTTCTAGAACGCCCCTCGTTGTGGAGATACATTTTGATGGATTGCCATTTAACATACAGCTTGCTACCTTTGAGATATGAGGTAACCAGTTGAACTGCAGAGTTTGAAAATTTGTACAACCTCGATAATTTTTCACAATAATAAGGGTGGTCAACTGTGTCGAAGGCTTTTGAAAAGTTATATATCTGGTGTCTAAAGCTAATCTTATATTTTTTTTTTTTTTTATAATTAGCGAACACTAAAAGGGTTTTTTTTATACCTTTAATATGCCAAAGACACAGTGTGAGCATTATGAAAGGAGGGAAGGGTTGGATAGGAGGTGTCGGTGTACATTGATTTTGAACTCCTGAACATTGCAATGATAGGGAAAGAAAGAGCGTGGCAAGGCGTTCCACATTCGCGTAGTACGGCTAAAAAATGAATCTCTGTACTTCATAGTACGGCCGAAGTTGGGCTCAAGGGTAAACTGATGGGCATTCCTAGAAGCGCGAGTATTACGGTTAAATTGTTTAAGGGGAGGAATTTAACTGGCTATTTCACTAGAGCATAGTCCGTTAAAATAACGGTAAAAAAGGGTTAGACAAGAAACCTTGCGTCGATGTTCGAGTGACGTAAACGAGTTGATGATGTTAATGTCACCAATCATTTTAAAAGCTCTACTTTGAATACTGTCCAAGAGGCTTAAATAAGTTACTGGAGCACCAGCCTAGAGATGAGAGTTATATTCAAGTTTCGGACGTATATAAGTTTTGTAGATTGCAGCCAGATCAGACGGAGAGAACAATTTCTTGCAACGTCTCAAAAAACCTAGACATCTTGCGGCATTTTTGGCAACATCGCGTATGTGATCGCTCCACAAAAGGTGGTTGCTGATGCACATTCCGAGGATGTCGAGATTTTCCGTTTCGTTGATGCAAGTGCCACTCATTGATAGTGGCAAAGAGGGTTTATCTCGCTTTAACGATGCAAGGCAGCATTGCGTTTTCGAAGCATTAAATTCCACACGATATTTTATTCCCCATTGTACAATGCTGTGTAGGTCGGAATTTAATGAGCTAATCATATTTTATCGTTGCAGTTCCACATCCGAAGAGGAGGGTTGTGAGTCTGGAAACGAATATAAAAAGCTAAGAGTGCTATCTTCAGCGAAACAATGTATTGGATTAGAAGTAACAGACAGGAGATCATTTATAAAAATGAGGAAGAGGGTCGGAGACAAAACGGAGCCCTGGGGAACACCAGCATTTATTTTATGGGTTTCAGACTTGAATCCGTCCAAAACAACTTGTATTGAACGGTTCGAAAGAAAATTTCTAATCCAACGAAGAAGAGATTCGTCGATACCGAAAGCACGCATTTTCGATAAGAGAGCAAGATGCCAGACTTTATCAAATACCTTTGAAATATCAAGTGCAATAATCTTACTTTCTCCAAAACGATGTAAAGATTTGATCCACTGTTCGGTGAGATGAACCATGAGATCACCAGTGGACCTATTGCTACGAAAGCCGTATTGCCGGTCATTAAGAAGCTTCCGTTCCTCAAGATATTTCTTAAGCTGATAATAATTAATCAGCGTTTCCATGACCTTGGAAAGAAGAGACGTAAGTGCAATGGGTCGGTAATTAGAGAGTGAGGAAGATTCGCCTTTTTTGGGAATAGGCTGGACAAATGCGGTTTTCCATCCACTCGGAACGAGACCTGAGGAGTAGGACAGATGAAAAACCTTACGCAGTGGTTTTGCCAGCGTTGAAGAACACCTCTTCAGAATAATAGCGGGGATACCATCCGGACCAGCGGATTTATGTATGTTAAGATCTTTTAGGACTCTTGCCACAGTACGAGTCATTGGCAGCGTTGAATTGGCGGCGAACTGCCTAGCGAAGAGATTAGCTTTCTCTAAAGAGCTAACAAGTGGAGTGTCATTGACAACGCGGGTAGGAACCGACGAAGAGGAAGAATTCCTCATGTTTTTTACAAATGACCAAAAATTTGTACTGCCTTTGGGACATTGCAGTATTTTTTGCCGTAATTTTTGGTCATGTAAAAATTTGGTCCGTCAAATATGGACGTTGCAGGCCTTCCTGGCTTGCTTGAACTTATTCCGGTTTTCCTCAGTTGGATTGGCTTTAAAACAACGGAAACTTACCTTCTTGACCCTAATAACCTCTTTACAGCTCGCATCGAACCATGCGTTTTCCTTAGGTCTGATGCTTTTAACCCTATTCGGGATAAAAGTTCTCATTCCAAGGAGAATCAAGCTTGTGATCATATCAGCGCTGGCGTCTACGTCACTATCGAGGAAGCATAGTGACCAGTTAAAGATCCTAAAATAATTATTAAAACCGTCCCAGTTGGCTTTCTCGTATTGCCAAACGATTCTCTTAGGAGCTCTTTCTTTAACTGGAGAGTTTTGACACGAGAAATTTGCTGATATGACACAATGGTCAAATGAGCCTAGAGGAGATAGAACACTAATAGTGTACTTACTAGGGTCAGAGGTAAGAAACAAGTCAAGAGTGTTTTCTGCTCGACCTACCACGTCCGATATTCGAGTGGGCTCGTTGAGCAGCTGAGTTAGGTGGTTCAACTCAGCGAAGATCTCAGCACACACTCCTTCTGGTGTTGTCTGACCCGAATGTTGAAGCCATGAAGAATTGTGTACATTGAAATCGCCCGTAATAACGATTTCAGTGTGAGGATACAGGGAGACAATTCTTTGAATGGAGTCAGACAGAGCATCAAATTCCTGAGAAGTCGAAACTCTGTCCAGGTGTGGGCTTCGATAAAGGAAACAATAGTGAATGATGTGCTTATTCACGGAAAGTTTTAACCACATGAAATTAAAGAAGGAGTTGGTACAATGACCATATTGTGGTAAAAGTTGATAGGCAACATCATTCCTAATATATATGGCGAGACCATGGTGTGAAAAGAATAATGGCACCAAGCAATACCCATGAATAAAAAATTCAGCAGGATCGGAATCTTCACCTACTTGGGTTTCACTCAATGCCAAAACAGCTGGTCTGTTAGAATTAGCATGGCTGTACACAGACAGAAAATTCGATCTCAGCCCGCGAACATTGCTATAATCTACTCTAAAATTACCAGTCATTGCAATATAAAAAAAATCCTAAAATCAAAACAGACGAACTTCTAAGCATATCACTGTATAAGATTATTTAAGAGGTCTTTACAATAGAACAACACTACTAGTGTTATGCCTTTAGTAGTGAAGTTAAATTGGTCCGGACCCTAACAATCAAAACAGTAATCTACAATCCATGTGTTATTGAATGAACCAACACATACACACAATTGAGCGAGCTTTCAAAAAGCTTAGCCCAATGCATGCACCTGCTGAGCCACTCAACTGTACAAAAAATGAAAGAAAGAGTGAGGGGAATGCACTTACTGCGTTCTGGTAGGTATTTATATTATTGCCTTTTTCCCTTTGTGTTGCTTTTTTTATTATATTGCTGTTGTTGTTCACTGTTTTTTTTTGTTCATTATTATTTTCTGTTGATTTATTGATTATTTTTATTGATCACTGTTTTTTGTTTAGAGTTTATTTGAGCTTTTTGTTTTTTTTTCGTTTTTAAATAAATTAATTTAAACGAGACTGCGACGGGGACGGGAGACCAGACAACAATTAATTAAAACGCAGAACACGACAAGAGGACATGAACCTCCTCACACGAGCTTTCACTGACAACTGATATCTTCGGTAATGTTAATAAGAGCTGTAGCGCAACTGTGTTTTTCACTAAAACCGAAACGTTTATGAGATAGAATATTATAATAATATAATATTCTTATTATATTCTTATTATATAATATTCTTCAATGGTACAAATATATTTGCTTTTGAACAATTTTATCACAAATTTTGGACAGAAAAGGAAAAATAGAAATAGGTCTAAGATCTTTACTACCACTGATTAGGGAGAACGCCAGTTGTAATAATAGTGTTTAAAGTATGTGTAATACACGGTAAAAGCATTTTCAGTATTGCTTTAAGGGAAATTAGGTGGATTTCACCACTACCCATAGCATTAGACCTAATCGATACAAAATTTTCTACAACATCAATACGATCCTTGTAAAATACAATGCTTTACATCATCTTGAAATTGTTATAGTACAACTATTGGAAATAAAGTAAAAGGTAGATCGACAATTTTGTATTAAGTTCATTCCCATTAATTGCATCGGGAAAAGTGAATTTTTTATTCTTAGCAACAGACATTTCACAAAGATTATTCAATAATTGCCGGCCAGCCATAGATGGATTCAATTTACCTGAGAGCATTGCTGGTTTCGTGGCTCTGAATTTGCTTTCCACTGTGTTTCGTAACGTTTTATAATTTTGTCGAAATACTTCCAATCTATGTTTTTTCCAGTTATCGTAAGCACGATTTCTTAGCTGCATTACTTGCTGAATTTCTAGAGTAAACCAAGGCATTTGATCATGTTGCAGTGAATTAAATAATATAGTTATTAGTATTTTTCTCTATTTTCCGTTTCCATACTCATTATTTTTATCAACACATTTTTCCTAAAAAAAACTGAATAGTGACGTTTTATGCAGCTATACCTGTAGAATTTTCAAAGGAAAATCAACTTTAATTTTTAACTAAAACTAATATAAAATATGTTATATTGCATGTAGACATAGAAATATCACACTCTTTGTTTTTTTTTTTTAATATCTACATTTATTTAGTTTTTTATTTGTAAATAAAATAACTAAATATTCTTATATACAGTTAACAAAAAGGCGAAAGGAGTTATGATCCTGACATTGCGCCGGCTAAGTCAAAACGTTAATAGATTCATTTGTAAGCCACTCCTTCACGATTTTTGCTGCATGTTTCAGAATTCAGGTAAGTATCATACATGACAATCAAATTAACTGGCATTGACTCAAATGTAAATGATTCCATATTGTTTCTCAATATGTTGAAATATGAACATTTATCCATCGTACCATTTATTCTTACCAACGGACGCACAAACGGTCCAAGAAAACGCTCCTCCTCTGTATTTGATCGTCTTTAAAGTTTCGATTGCTGGGTTGGCCTATGTACACTTTTTTCTTGAAAATTTCAACAATTGCGAAATTTGAGTTGGAGTCTTACCACCTTGTTCACTAAGATCGAAGACCCTTTTTTCTGGAGAACAACATTGGTTTCGGCCCATATTTTCTATCAACCTTCGCAATATTAGTAAAACAATCAAATTGAACAAGTTTTTTTGCGTAGCTAATGAAAATGTTTGACATAAAAAATAACTGTGCTATTTATCTGTCAATACCTTTGTGAGCTGTAAAAGAAATAAAAAGGCAAAAACAAAAGCCCGAAGGTGTTTACGTGCTAAATAAAAATTGTAAATGTTGCTTCAATTGCTGCCAACATAACAAAACAAAAAAATATTCAAAAAACATTTGCTATCGCGGAAATTTTTGTTTCAATGTTTTGTCCATTAGATGTGCTATTTCCCTGTCCATGGCTGTACATATGTAATATTATTAATTGATCTAAGCATACATAATAAAATATTAATTTATAAAAGTATATTTCAGCAGTCCTCACTTATGGAGCACCAGCGTGTTTCGATTGTGCTGAGACTCACATTAAAAAATTACAGATATGTCAAAACAAAGTCCTTAAACTAATACTTAATTTGCCCCGTTGCTATTCTACTATAAGACTCCACAAAAGAGCTAATGTCAACCTTATTAAATTCACTCTTTACAAATTACAAGACAACTTTTTCGAGAGATGTTCTTTTTCAGATAATGATCTCATTCAAAACTTTACAATAAAAAGTCATTTCCTAATATTTTGGGTTTATGTGCAATAGGTACTAGTTTTTAAGTTTAATATGAGGGTTTTTTCTTGTAGTGTTTTCCCTTAAATAAATTTATTTATCATTTTTTTTTTCTTAAAATCTTGTTATAAATTTGCTATTTATGTTAAAGTTGTAAAGAAATTGTGTTTTTCTAAATCTCTTAAATTGTTTGTTAAATTTAAAATAATGTAAAAATTGTGCTACAAATAAAACGAAACTGAACTGATTAAATGACCTTTTAACTCAGGTATGTATGTATGTATGTATTTCCTTTCCATTCGTTATTTCACACTTATTTTTTTTGAAGCGCGCAATCTATTTTATATATCTATAAAATCACCAATTTCACTTTGGAAATATGCCTAATAAATTATATAAAAAAACGGAACACGTGACACACCTCATTGAATTTAATTTTAATTAATTATTATTTTTATTTTCCAAACTTTCAAATACATCTTACATAAATATACACATGCATAAGCTAAGCATATATGAGCAAATCACAATATGAGTGAGTCTAGCGCCTACCTTAGCTAAGCTTATATCAAAATGTAAATTTATCTACATAACACTCCATATATCTATTCATAGTCATAAGCACACAGCATGATTTTACTTTATTAGAATTACATATATTACACTATACGCACGCTATCCCACTAAATACCCCAAATACTAATTAGATTATTAATCTGGGTGTTATGTAATTTAATTAATAGATAACAACAATAATAATTCAGAGCAAAAGGGGTTACGAAATTAGAATTACAAGGTAGGAAGGCGCTACCTATAACATCATGTCTTTTGTCAACACTCGTCTTTCATTTTAACACATTTAACCTATTATATGAATCACGTTTAGGTCTACGGATGGGCCTTTACATTTACAAATTGCTATATTAATTATATTGAGGGAAAACAAGAAAATTAATCGATTAATTTATTTAATTTTCACATTTTTAACACTCATTAGTCATTACCTTCGTTCACTTACTAAGGTTCCTATTTGTTTCAATACCTGTATTCAAATTAAACTATGTATACCTGGGAATATTAAAATGTTGTTAAAACTATGCTGATTTAATGGAAGTTCAATTACACCTTTATCAAATCATATCTAGTATCAATCGCTGACGTATTGACCTCAAGTCATCAATATGTCAGGATGGCCGAGCGGTCTAAGGCGCCAGACTCAAGAGCAATCTTGCCTAGTAAAATAGGTACCTGAGCGTTCTGGTCCTCTCTGAGGGCGTGGGTTCGAATCCCACTTCTGACAAGATTTTTTTTATTTTTTAAACTCATGTTTTTGTTGAAAATATACATATGTATATATTTATGAATTTTAAATAAATAATTTGCATATTTACTCGTAATAATATTGTTTGTATTCTATGTTCTGACACACACATGTGTGTACATATGTATGTTATGCACATATACTCAAGAAAAGATGAAGTAAACAACCGTCAGATATAATTATTCCACTCAGTGGAATATGTATAAAAGCCTTATTAACAAAAACAAAGAAGGAATTTAAGAAAAATATCTTTTTTCCTTGTTTAAAAATAAAAACAAAATTCTTCAAATTTGTGTATTCCAGCAAAATGAAGAAAATTTAAATAATTTCAAAACATAAAAGAAAATTTGTAAACAATGAACTCTCTAATGTCTTTATATTGTTTTTTCTTCCGTTCCTTTGATGAGATCCAAAGGATGACTCATTACGCATCTTAAATTTGTATATTGTAAATGTGATAAATACTAAGGAATTTCAAATACATATAAGAATTTTACGAAATCAAAAAAAAATAAGAAAACAAAAAAGGAAATTCGAAATGCGAAATGCGAATCTCCCCCCCCCCCCCCCCCCCTCGAGACTTGAGAGAATATAAAAACTTTGGGAAAGAAGTCTGATATTAATCGTGTTTATCTCTGTTTTATAGGAGGGTGGATTTCTTTTAGCCGAAGACTATTTTTTTTTATATATAGGAATATAGGATGTACAGGGTAATTTATTTTCAACTCAGTTTTTGTAATTTTGTAGCGAAAAATTATGATTGGAAATTTGAAATTAAGTTGAAAATATGTAAAAGGAAAAACTGAATTGAACTAAGTTTCAAAATTAATACAAACATTTGAAGTATAAAAATGGGGGTAACACCTTAAAATTTGTTCTGCGTTTGAGAAGCTATTATAAGGGGTCTATGAAATAACTCCCACGAAATAAGTCCCACTTTTAAAAACGTAATAAGTCCCACCAAAAATTGCTAATTTGAAAGTGGGAGTTATTTCGTTTTTAAAAGTGGGACTTATTTCGTCAATTGGTGGGACTTATTTCATTACGCGTTTTTATTTTAAGTGGGACTTATTTCGTTTTGAGTGGGAATAAATTCGTTTTGTAAAGTGGGAGTTATTTCATACCCCTAAATTTATATTTTGGTGGGATTTATTTCATTTTAATTGGGACTTATTTCATTTTCATAATTTTGCATTTTTAGTGAATGCTTAATAATTTTTGCCGTTATTTGTTGCTCTTCACGTTGTTTCTCATTGAATTTCATAATGTTCTTTTTGTTGCTTTTTAAAAAAAATTTATTGTATTGTAGAATATGCTTTCGAAGAGTTCCGTTATTTCTTGCTCTTTACGAAATGAATGGTATTGTTTCAAATTTGTTATTAAGTGTGCTAGTTTACAAGACCTTATCATTATGTTGATTAGTTAAGTTTGTGAATTTCAATAGTGAACATGAGTGTGACATACGAAATAATTGCAGGAAAGAGGAATAACAGCAAGCTTCTTTATATTTTTTTTGAGAAACAATTATATATAGGGTGTGTAAAGTCGCCAGGCAGCCGCCTATATCAACAACTTCTTCCAATAAAAGCACCTGTGGGTGGCCCGCTTCGCGGGTTCTCAGGATTTTAACTCCCTTTTTCGGGGTCACACCCGCTCACGCAACTCAATTGCTCCGCTTAGGGTATGTAAAGTTGCCAGGCAGGCGCCAATATCAACAGCTTTTTTGAATAAAAGGCCATTATGGCTTTATTTCTCATTTTTTTTCTTATGCAAAAAGTTATATATTGGACATTTCGTAAAAAGGACAACCATAATTTTCCTTTCACTACGGTGAAGTCCAGGCGAGGGGGTTACAGGCTGCCAATGTTCCTCGTAACATTATCGCCCCAAAGTAGGCTTGAGAGTCTGAGGGAAATCAAATGCCTCGACTATCAAGCCATACACTGGGAGACATTAAAAAGGCACGACGACATTTTACAATGTACGAAGTGCCAGAGGTTCGGCCATGCCGGAGCCAACTGCAATATGCAGTTGCGCTGCGTCAGGTGCTCCGAAACCCACATCAAGGGAGAGTGCAAGCTGGGGAATGAGCGGGTTGAGGATTTGACCCAGCTCAAGTGTGTCCTTTGTGGAAACCAAGGGCACCCGGCTAGCTATAGGGGTTGCTCTAAGGTCCAACAAATCAAACAAAAACAGGCCAGTCAAAAAGCCGAAGAAAGTCGAACAGTTCGACAGGCTCCTACACAAAAATTCGTGGATCCCAAATTTTCCTACGCCCAAATGGTGTCAGGGAATGGGAACACGAGACAGGCTCCACCAACGGTTGCGCCCCAAAGGCCCCTGTGCCTAAGGCACCAGAGGTGCAGCCTGACATTGTAGCCTTGTTGTTGAACATTCAAGGTCAACTTACAGGACTGCAAAGTCAGATAAAGGAGCAAGGCAAAAGGGTAGACCATCTCTACTCTTTGTTGCCTGGCCTGGCGCAATTTAGACCATAATGGGCGCGCTGCCGGAGACGCGCCTAAAAGTCCTAGCTGTGAATGTAAATTCACTGATTAGGATTGAACGAAGAGCCAATATGTTCCAATCGTTGAAAGACTACAGTCCCGATGTGTTTATGGCTAGCGAAACTAAGCTAAACCACAAACACAAATTGACTCATAAAAATTACAATATCGTAAGAAGAGACCGGCCCGACTCCACACAAGGGGGCGGTGTCGCTCTCTTTATACGAAAAGGCATTAATTATAAAGTCATATACAACAATGAATTGCGAAAGCTCAAGACGCTAGAAGTTTGCGTTGTATGCATCTCTCTCACTCAAGGGAAGCGGATGTATATGATTGCGGCTTATGCGGCTGGAGCTCCGCAGGTTACTTACTTTGCTTCAGAACTCGAGATTCTTTTTAGGGAACTGAAACTGAGCTTGGAAGAAAACTATTTCATCTTGGCCGGTGATTTGAACGCAAAACATGAAGATTGGGGAAATCAACATAGTAATCCCAGAGGTAACCATCTTTTTAATTTGATGAATCTTTACAGCGTTGAATATGGCGTCGACCTGCTGGCTAAGTGACTCCTTTCTGGATCTTTTGCTGTACGACACAAGACTGACAGTTACAGACAAAGTGGGTAATCACCCTCGAAACTGCTTACAGACAGTCGAGTACGACAGTGATCACTGCGGACTGGCTGCTGTAATGCAGATTCCGAACGAACGCGTGGAGTTGGAGGAATACGTTGCAACGCATTCTTACAATTACAGTAAGATGCGCTGGCCTCGTTTCACCAACGCCCTAGCGAGAGAACTTCGTTCGAGTGACATAGCCCCACCAAACAACAGAAACCTGACAAATACAGAAATTGACCAGCATTTACAACAGATGGACGAAACAATAAAACGAACAATGGAACGGACAATACCAAAGTACAAAGAACGGGACCAAATGGACGCTTACATAAACGCGACTATTGACGCACTACGTAAGCACAAGAGTGGCTTACTGACAAGACTCAAAAACTTGTACAGACGACTTACAGACCCACACGACTTGGAGGTTAGGACACTGAAGTCGTCAATAAAAAATGTCAATCTGTTGATTAAGGAGAACTACAGGTTATCAATTAACAAGTACTGGGACCGCAAGATCCGGTCAGTTAATTCCAGTGACCCTAGTATGTTCCCTAAAATCAACAAGATATTCAGGAAAAAGAACGATAATGACCTTCCGTGTCTGAAACTCCAAAGAACTGAAGAGAACAGAGACGTACTCAGGACAGCGCAAATAGATCCAGAAGAAGCCATCTTTGACGATGACTTTTATATAATTGAAGATCCGAAGGAAAAAGTGGAGGCGGTGGGAGCTGCTTTCCAGCAAGTGTACAAGGTGAATGTTAGCATTCGCCTCAGCCACGACCTGGAAAACAGAGCCCTGCTTAATCACTTTTACCTTCGAAATGATATAACACATTGGCGATCTGAGAACCGCGGTTTTATGCGGTTCGATGACGATTCTTTGGCAAATGCCATAATCGCCGAGCAAACGGGACCAAGTCCCCTGTTAGTAACGAAGGTTGAGCTTCAGCTCATCTTCAACTCAATAAAAAATAAAAAGTCAGCAGGTGTCGATGGTATATCCAACGTTGTACTAAGACATTTACCGATGGAGGCAATTGACATTTACACCACACTCTTCAATAATGCACTGAATAATGCATATTATCCAGTGCATTGGAAGACCGCTGTGGTTCATCCTCTCCCGAAAAAGGGAAAGGACAACTCCAAACCGTCAAATCTTCGGTCGATAAGTCTTCTTCCGAGCATCATCAGAAAAAATCATTAATAGGGCTCTGACTAAGTGGGCTGCGGACAACAAAATAATTCCGGATAAACAGTTCGGGTTCAAGGCGGGTCATGACACAATTCATGCTGCGTCTAAACTCGTTTCTGATATCCAATGGAATAAAACAAAACAACAATGCACAGGTGCTGTTCTGGTTGATTTGGAAAAGGCCTTTGACACCGTATGGTTAGAGGGTCTTTACCTAAAACTGAGCAGGCTTGGCATAAGCAAGCCATTGTTGTATATACTTTATGATATGCTTAACGGTAGAAAGTTTGTTGTCAAAAGTGGCAATGTAACTTCTACCATAACATTCTTAATTAAAAATGGTCTTCAACAGGGAGCGGTGGATTCGCCGATTCTCTTCAGCATTTACACCAGTGATCTGATAGAGTGATAGGTAGTCTTACAAAGGCAATTGCGTACGCCGACGATCTTATTGCGTACAGAACGGGCCGAAACGTTGAGGTTATTAGAATTATCTTGCAGCGTGATTTCGACAAGATTCAGCGATATTGCGACGGCTGGAAACTGAAAATAAATGTCCAGAAGTCGGACACAATTCTGTTCCGAACTCCGTTGGCTGGGGCCACGAGGGATACGTGCAAGAATTGGCGCAAGATGGTCATTGTTGATCTTCACGGACAGCCATTAGCGAGCAAAAGTGTAGTGAAGTACCTCGGTATCTGGTTAGATCAGTATTTATATTTCGACAGACATATAAATGCTGCTCTGACCAGGGCCAGAGGAGCCTTCGCTCTGACAAAACGGCTGTTTTTTAGCAGTCGGCTTGACCCCAGAGTGAAGGTAATTTGCTACATGGCCCTCATACGGCCGATGATCGTTTATGGTTGTCCTGTGTGGTTCAACGTTGCCCCTTCCCAGATGGAGAAGTTTCGGGTGTTCGAGCGGCAGTGTTTACGACGCTGTACCGGCTTATATCGAACAGCCGAATCTTCTTACGTGCATTACTATTCCAACGAGGTCCTATACAGCGAGGCTCGAATCAACAGAATTGACAATTTTGTGATAAAACTCGTTCGAGGTCACATTGCAAGAGCTATGTCTTCGACCAACAATTTAATTTTCGGGGCGTTCTATCCGAACGACGAGTATTTTGAAAGTGCACGCTTGAGCGGCTTCATTCCACCAGAGGCATTCCTCTTTTTAGATAGATGCGGTCTGATACAGGATAGATTGGCAGTTCCGTTAATCTACCACGTCAGACGACGAACCGTGGATAGGCGACTCCTGTACAATCGGGACGTCATGGCACAAGGCGGAGCAGAGCTCCTTCGGTTCAGTAGGGCTGTGTCCGAACGGGACCGAACTGATAGGGTGAAGCAGGAGAGCCAGTTTTGGTGGCTTCAATCGGCACTTGATAGTGAGTAGTCGGGATGGGGTTTTAAGCCTTGGCCGGCTTAAATACTTGTTTTATAGTTTTAGGGTTTAGTTTTAAGTAGAATAGGCATGGTGGCACAAAAAAAACATACAAAAAAAAATACAAAAAATACAAAAAAGAAAAATACAAAAAAAAAATTAAAAAAAAACATGGAATAATAAAAAAAAAAAATAAAAAAAAAAAAGACAAAATATGAAAAAACAAAAAACGTTAGATAGTTAGATTTGCTGCTGTGGTTGTTCTAGTTTTAAGTAGTTTATAGGTAGAATAGGTAGTTTTAGTTAGCTTTAAGTTTTATATTAAGGACCTTATTTTAAGTAGTTTTTAAGTAAAAATAAAAAAAGGACATTGATATTAGTTTTTTTGAAATTTTCTAATGAATAAAAAAATAAATAAAATGGAATTGAAGTTAAATAGATCTTAGGGCCGAAAGGCATTAGCATTAAGTATTATTGTTTAACTTAGAGTGTCCGTATGGGACCAGTAAGTTAGTTGTAAGTTATGGATAATTAGGCTAGTTTTATGAATTTTTGTCTAGCTTTAAGATAGTCTGAAAAAAAAAAAAAAAAAACAACCATAATTTTTTGTCCTTATCTCTTATGGCTCTCCTTTTTTTGTTATTAATTACTTTATACTTACTATAATAAAAAAACTTTAACGAAATGTGTACAAATAGGTACCGAACTTAACTACTGGAAAAACAATATTAAAAAAAATTGTTGACGTAATTACGTATATGTGTAGTGTTTTATTATATTTTTAGTAGGAAATTGGAATTCGTGTTCCATGTTTTCTAATATCACCATTACAAAATACAACTAATCCCAATGCCACGTTAAAACTATAATACCGTCTACCATGCACTGGATCTTCAAGCCGTTTATATAGGTCGATAATTTTAATCTGATGGTCCTTCCGAAACGGTTTCCATCTTAATAATAAGAACAATTGATCTTTACTTACTTACTTACTTCGTTTATGAAAATGGGACTTAATTCATTTAAGAAATATATTATTCAAGGGGGAGTTATTTCATTTTGAGTGGGAGTTATTTCACTTCAAGTAAATTTTTAAATCATTTCATTTTGGTGGGACTTATTTCGTTTTCAAAAGTGGGACTTATTTCGTGGGAGTTATTTCATTTTTTTAAGCAATTTTTGGTGGGACTTATTTCGTTTTTAAAAGTGGGACTTATTTCGTGGCAGTTATTTCATAGACCCATTATAAGTTATGGAATTAAGAACATGTTTTCCTTTTTGTAAATTGAAGCTGAAAGAAATAAGAACTAACAGAAAGGGGTTCGTAGATAATTAACCCATATGTAAATCTTCGCATGCAACAGATAACGCTATATTTGTTTGTTGACGCTAACTTTTTTGCAAAATAATATATAAAAATTTTTGAAACTATGTTTTTAATTAGTTTTACAATCTTATATATATTTAGAGCGTTTCAAAAAAAAATGTTTTATTTTTTCGCGGAACCAGGCTCAAAAGTTTCGTTTACATGCCAAACAAGGCCTCTGAAAATATGAGCCCTTAATATTAATATTTAGGTAATCCGCATCGCACTTTTCGATTTCCCATAAGAATAACACAGGAAATTTTTTTTTTCTTCTGATTTTTATACTAACCAGCGATAAATTAAATTGAACGCTCTACAAAAAAGGTCAAATGTCACTTTTTGATAAATCAACTCAGTCGAAAGTTATTTAAGATCAAAGTTTAATTTACCCTTAATTAAGGCGTTTTTCTGAATGATTCAGCAAAATATCATGTTTTAAGAAAAAATTTGAACAAAAAATTTTACAAAATATAACTAAATATGAATAAGACTTCTGAAGACTGTTCTCTAATTGAGAAAAACAATTCAAAATGATTAAAAACAGATTGAAACAATTCAAAATGATTTGAATTCACTACACGGAAAAAAAATGTAGCTATAATCACGATTTGTATCGCAATAATCAGGATTCACTCAAAAAATGGTGGGGGAGTGGTGGCGCTGTAAGCGGTGAATCGCGATCATCACGATACAGACCGTGATTATCGCTGTACTTCTAGCGTCCACTGTGATGCGTTTTGTTATGGTACAGAGACGATGTCGTTTTTAAATCTATTACTAGATGTCGCTGAGGGTAAATGTCATCATTTCATTAGTATAATTTATTGTTTTAACGTTTCCATTTTCCATTTATTAACCGTATTGTTTACATGAGCTGTGAGCATTCGTGAGAAGTTAGTAAATATTCCTAATTTTTAAACGTAAATTTCTACTGTGAATTGCATTATTGCGTGAAAAATGAATAAGTTGATCGATGTTATTGGTTATCCAATTGAGAATTTTGTTGGACGTAAGCTTCCTTCAATAAAAGAGGTTATAGCGGTATTTTTTTATCAAAAAAATATTCTTGGACTAGATTATAGAAAAAGCATACAAATAACGACTGATAAACTTGATCAAAAGTGGTCTGAAGCTGGCATTCCAACGTGTGGAAAAAAATATGCCTTTAAAAAATTCGAAAAAATATTAGAGGAAGAAAAAAAATTACAAAAATGTTCTCAACGAAGACGGTCAGTGACACAGAAAAAAATGAAGCAGTTTTTTATAAAAAAATAACAAACTTATTTGACCTTGCCAAAGTAAATGTCGAAAAATACCTCACTGATGATAAAAAATTGTTTTTATCCGGCCAACGATCAAAAAGTAGATTTGGTTTTATTGATAATAGTCGTGAATTGAATTCAGAGGGAAATGCTGTAGATACTATGGACCTAGAGCCTGTTGGTAAGTTCTTAATCAACGGCTACTTAAATTATTCATTTATTACTATTATCATATACTTTGAAATAATCCTTTCAGATACAAATGAACCCAACCCTAACATGGCTCTAGCAACTCAAAAATCTGCAATATTTCAATCTAACTTATCAGTAACAACATCAAGTTATGTAACTATCTACTGATGTTTCTGATTTTGAAAGTCAACTCAGTCAACCGGAACGATTTCCAAAAATTGATGTAATGACACCTGAACTTTGTGCTTCACTTGATCGAGCAAAAGTAACTCATCGGAATGCCATTTTCATTTTAGCTGCTGCGTACAAAAGTGTAGGAATTGATCTGTCAACTCTTAATCTGAGTTACAGCACAATTTACCGAGAGCGAATGAAATATATGTAGATCATCTATTGCTAAGGATCTGAAATCAGAATTTCACAAAGACGATCGTTATGTAGTGCATTGATATGGGAAAATTCTGAGTGATATTAAAGGTACGGAAACTGTAGACCGTATTGCAGTTCTCTTATCAGTTTCTGGGGTTGATCAACTTCTCGGAGTTCCAAAAGCTCATGGTGGAAGTGCTCTTAAACAAGATTCAGCTGTTATTGACACTTTGAATGAGTGGGAAGTTGCTCTATATGTGAGAGCAATGTGTTTTGATACGCCAACTGTAAATACTGGTATAATTTATTATATATTCACAAAATTATAATTTTTATAAAGCTTGTATAGTATATTCGATTTTATCTTAGCTGTACCTTTTTTTTATTTAGGTATTTACCAAGGTACTTGTGTTCTGATCGAAAAAGCATTTGCCAGAAAATTAGTTTGGCTTCCATGTCGCCATCATATAATGGAGATCATTTTGAGGGGAGTTTTCGAAGTTTTTTGGAAAACGACACCTGGTCCTAATGTTCCAATATTCGTTAGATTTAAAAATTAGTGGGATAAAGTTGACAAAACCAACTATCAAAGCGGAATGGTAGATGAAATTATCGCCAATACTTTGATAGAAAAAAAAATCTGAAGTTGTTACTTTCATTAACAATTGCTTAAAGGTCCAATTTGTTTATTGCTCCTATTGTAGATTTTTTAATTCCTAACTTTCAATTAATTGCTTTTTTTCCAGATGTCACAGCCTCGAAATGATTATCGAGAGCTTTTACTCTTATCTTTAGTATTACTCGATAGTTCTTCTGAAGAAACATTTTTTTTTAAACGACCTGGTGCCATGCACCATGCGCGATGGATGTCAAAGGCCAACTACAGCCTGAAAATATTTTTATTTCGTAATCAGTTTAATCTTACTGCAGTGTTGGGACTCCTACTACTTAAGTGGTATTTCTACCACTTTTTGGTGTTCATGAAAATCTACCACCTAAAAAGCAAATTCTACCACTTTTTGCAACTCACCGTTCAGCTATCATTAAACTCTACCTTTTAATATTTATAGTATACTAGCTGACCCGACAAACGTTGCTTCGTCATATAAATAATTTCTAGAGAATATTTTGCTAGAAACAAATAACTTATTGTAAGTGTGTAAGGATGTGGTATATAAGTGGGAGAGGTATAGAGCACTGTAAACGGTGACAAAATATTAAAATAACAAATCACCAAACAAATTTTTTTACTTTATTAAAATTATATACTAATCGCTGATTATGACAATACTTCAAAAAAAAAAAAAAAAAAAAACAATATCAATCCCTTTGACTGCGGATGTCGACGCGTCGTCGACAAATCGTATTTGTTCTATGCGGCGGATGTCGACGCATCGTCGACAACATGTTTATTACTGACCAGGACCACTTCCAATGCCTCCGCACACCCCGCATCCGGAAAAAACGCCATACTATGATGCTGACGTCGACCACGCGACAATCGTTTTTATAGTTAAAAAAACAAAATATTAATAAAATTAAGCACTGATATAAGTAAAGTAGAGTAAAAGGAACCTTTTTGACAAAAAAAATGTCAGCATAGAGGAAGCGCTCAGGTCAAACCATGCCGCAGTCAAAGTGTTAATGCAAAAGAGTGTACAATAAAAACAAACTGGATGGTTTGCGCCAATAAAAACAAACTGGATGGTTTGCGCACTCGAGAGCATGCCCCGTGTAATTGTCCGTGTGAAATACATGAAGTGCTTAAATCTAAGCCGCAGACAGACATCGTTTGGCCTTGAGACATATTGATAGATAGTCATTGCAAATGCCAATCTAATTGCAAG
Source organism: Eupeodes latifasciatus (assembly GCA_920104205.1). NCBI lineage: Eukaryota > Metazoa > Arthropoda > Insecta > Diptera > Syrphidae > Eupeodes > Eupeodes latifasciatus. The sequence goes on from OV049924.1 coordinate 156,786,325, forward strand.
TTGAAGGCGTTTGAATTGAATTGGCTCATCTGTTGGTATAATAGGGATTCGCCGCAATAATATATTTTCACCTCAGAATTTTCCATTTAGAGATATGATTTCGATAACATTTTTTATCAATTTTTAATTACTAATCGCGTGCCGTTGCACAACCGTGGTGGGTTCAAATTACGAAACAAAATTATGCGGTGGCATGTCTGGTAAATCCAATGAGTTCAAAAACTCAGTTGGATAATTTACAGCTTTGGTAGCATCACAAACTCTATCAATAGATTTGTATGACACCAAGTCTCCTGGTAACAAATGTTGTATCTTGAGATTTAATTCGTTGACATCCACATTTTTTGCTGCTAAAATTGCTCTTTCTGTCAGCCACTCATGATTTGTATATTGTCTGTGTACATCGGGAAATATCTGGTCAATGAGAGCATCTTGTGAATCAATAAACGTGCAAAAATCGACTGGTAATTTTATGCATCCAGTTCCAGTTTCATCTGAAATAACTTTTCCGTCGCCTATATCTAACAGTTGTTTTGAGAATGTTTCAGCGGATGGATCTTGAAGCATTTGAACACGCATATTTACTTTCAGTTGTACTCTTTTAACATTACGCAGCTCTGTGGCGATGATTTTAAGCACTCGTTGATCTCATCAGCGTACGTGGAACGCGGATTAACGGGAAGTGTTTGTCTGAATTCACCTGAAAGGAGTAATAGAGTGCCGGCAAATAGTGTGTTGCTGTTTTTTATATCTTTTTTAATGTCCTGTTCAAAGCCACCAGCGAATATTTGTGTGCCGTAGTGCATTCATCTACCTCCTTCCAATAAAGTTGCCGCAACAGCCAATGCGATACCATTATTTGATCGTATTCTAGCAAGAATTAGCGAAATAAGGAATGTTTTTTCAGTTCCACCTGGTGCATCCAAAAAAAAAGAATCCACCTTGCGAGCATGATGTGGTCATAAATGGTTCTTTGTTCTTCATTCATTAGTGGGACATTGCGAGCAACAATCGCTGCCATTTCTACAGTTTTGTATTGTATCGGGTGATTTTTTTGAGGTTAGGATTTTCATGCATTAGTATTTGACAGATCACGCGGGATTTCAGACATGGTGTCAAAGAGAAAGATGCTGTGACAGGAATATTTTATATATTAGATTTAAATTTTTTGTCAATAAATCTTAAAATTATAAACGAGTTAAATAAAACATTTCAATCTGAGAACACAAAAATACACTTGATATTCGAAAGAAGGACTATGTACATAAAAATTAAATTTAATGAAAAATTTTGTAAAACCAGAAAATATGAATGTAAACACAAATATAAAAAACAGTGAAAACTATTTACCATATTCTCAAATGTATTTTGACCTTTACTTTGAAAGGTACTTACTTGAAAATGATATTGTTGAACAAGCTGTAATGCAACTACGAAAAGTTATGTGCAGCTATTATATTGAATTATGTGTTCAAATTGGAGAAAGGTTTAACCTTTCAAACGATGAACTAAAATTTTTCAAATATTTAAACCCGAAAAACGTCATTGATGGAACAATGCCATCAGTTTTAGGTCTCACGAAACATTTTTCACCAACTATAAATAACTCAGAACTAGAGTTAATTAATAATGAGTGGAGAAAATGGCTTTTGATAAAAAACTTAAAAGACGGAATGGACAATTTAATTTTTGAAAACATATCTTCTAATATGTTGGAGCTTTGTTGCTTACCGCATAGCAGCGCTATTTTCAGATTTAAAAAATATAGCAAATGAAAAAAGAAATAAATTAAAAACTACAACCGTTCACAACATTTTGGCTGCAAGGGAAATTTCAGTAAATTTTCAGAATTTTAATCCTCCGTAAGCATTACTGAAATATGCTTCAAAATTTAAATTTTCCGGCGGTCTATATAGCAAAAAATAACTTTAAGTTTTTCTAACTAATTTAATTATTGTGAATTGTGATATTTGAAACTGAAAGAACTGAATTATTGTTTATTTAATTTTTTGTATTTTTTAATAAGTTATTGAATATAAGATTTACTACATAAAAATGGGTTTTAATATCTACCACTTTTCTACCACCTTTTTGACAACATTTCTACCACTCTTTTGCTTCTTCGAGGTCCCAACACTGCGTTACTGCTCAAGAGGAAAAAAATGTACGCCGAATTTGTATTTTTGTCATTTTATTTTATATTAAAGTATGGTACAATTCATCTTCTGCTATCCAAGCGCCAAACAATGACTTACAATTCATGAAGAATTTGATTCAATCAGAAACCATAGATTCACCGGTATTACAAAGAGCTTGCAAGAAAATGATTGAGCACTTGTGGTACTTAAATGAAGAATTGGTCACTCTTTCATTATTTGACAGTTGTATGGGCCCGTATATTTTTTTTTATGTGGTCTTAAATTTTCGAGAAATTACAAATTTGCAATAACTTTGTAGGAAATATAGAACTTTATTTAAATCTGGTCACTACGGCGTATGCGTACTATTTTTTTTTTCTTTCGATTTGAGACAAACGCTTTACTTTTATTTTATTGTTGCTTTTTCTTTACTCACGTATACTCTTTTTGTCAAATTGAGTTATTAAAATGTCTTGCTAAATTCATGCCTTAGTACCTAGTTCTCTTAGACTTAAGCCTTCAAAGTGATCGCTGTAACTTTCGTTCAGTCTGTATCGATATTTCGTTATCGATAATTCGTTTCATTCCCATGACATACCAACTGACCAACGCTTCGTCGTCATGGCAGCCAAACTTCCTTTTTCATTCGAGCTGTCAACCGGTCAAGACTATTTGCTGCGTCATAGACAAAGTTCTATAATTCCATTTTCATCTGGACTGAGTACCTACAGAAGATTTTATATAAAATCTTCAGATTGATCAAACGAAACTACACATATTTCAAAGAATATTTCTTGAAAAGGACATTAAGGACGTACATATATTATAGTCGCTTAGGAGTGTACGTCAATTGAGCTCTGGTGATCAGAGAAGTTTTTTTTTTTTGAAAGGAGAAAAAGTAAGTGCTTTTATTAAAGCGAACAGTTTTTTTGGTGAGATTAAGTTTTAATTGCAAAATGTGTATTAGGGATTTTGTGAGTTCCAAGAAGCCCAAGACTTTTGATCAACGAAGTCATATTTTTTTTTGGCGATTTGACAAATTACTCGTAAGCACATTTACTGATTTCCTTTGAAATACTTTTTTAATTATAAAGACATTACTTTGACAGTCATTTGTGTTGAACGCTCCGCCACCTTAGTGTATCAAAAAAAAAAAAGGCTACCGAGGCCGGCCGTCGTTGCACATTGGTTTAGCAGCGGACGATTCTCCTTGAACTGCGAAGCGTATATTTATAGGAAAAGCCGAGCAGCACCTACTAATTGCTGATTTAAAAATCCTAACCTCTTTCGTAATCAGAAAAGGACAAAACACATACATATATCATCTTGAATTACCTCAATCATCGTAATTTGGTTAAGTTAGCTTTAAGTATATTATTTTTTTTTTATTCTTTTTAATACATATAAAAGTTTGACACTGTCATGAGATAAGTCTCTGCGAGATCGCTATCATGAGATATTGCAAAAATTACAAAAGATAAGTATTCTTGACACCAAAATTCGCATATGATTTAATTCTTCTTCTTGATTTTAATAGCGTTTTAGTACCAGAGGTGAATTACTAACCTCGTATTGGCAGCATTCAACCCCCAACAGAGTCGTGCGCACAACTTCGCTGGAGGAGAATTAGCTCGGTGAGTTTTGTTTTTATTATTTTTGTGGAGTTGCCATATGTAAATTCTGGTGCAAGAAATATTATAAGTAAATACATCAGATATGGTGAATTATGAAATTCAGTTTAAGTTGCGAGTGTCAAACGAAACTTTAAATAGTATTCTTTTTAGTTGAATTACGAATATAGTTATATACATATATACATTTGTTTTTGTGATTTATTGGTCACCTATGATGACTTGATCGGTATCAATGACACACATGATGTCTTCTGATTAATTGTTTAAAAAGCCAGCTTGGGGGAGTAAGGACATGAAGGGAGATATAGAAGGCGAGTACAAGAGTCAGAATTAATAGATTTTGACTTTACTTTAGGGGTCATCGAAAAGAAGTCGTGTGGAACGATGACCGTGGAGTATTTTGCGTATTTGCGTAGATTACAAGTGGGAGGGCCACATAAAGGGACTAACTTCATCCATAGTTCCGTATGATGAATGTTTGGTTGATATGTAAAGAAGGTGTTTGGTTTCTAGCACTTGGTAGATTTTCTTGTCTTTTTTAAATAACAAAATAGGCACGTTAATACGTACACGGCGGTCCAGTGGTGTGTGCAAGATCCCACCCATCCGACGAGTTAGCACAATTGGCATTTGCTAGCGTGCCTGACGCACTATGCCGACTGGACGACCTAGTTTCGTAACTTGTAGTATCCTTTGAGAATCCTGTGGCTAAGGGATAGTGAAACTAATCTATAACCTTAAGTTAATACGAACTAGGAACAACAATTCCGTTACACAGTAACGTATTAGTTGATGTGAAGAAAAAAATTGTTGCGGCAATTAAAAATCGAGTAAGTTCTTCACCAATGCGTCAACGATATCAAATTACTAAACAAAATTTAGAATCTTTCTTACAAAAAGATTTGAGTGACTTCGTCTCCGAAAATTCCGTAGAGCTCTTCAAAAAATTCGATTTACCAAGCGATTTTTTGGAGTATGATGTTTCAACATGGTACAGTAATCATTCATACGTATAAGGAATGTTTAGAATATTTCAACACATTGAAAGTGACAAATGATGTAGCTGAACGAGGGGTTGCTCTGATTGAGGAATACAATAACTCCCTTACGAGAGATGAAGAACAACTGCAATACTTATTGCAAGTAGTTCGCGAACATCGTCTGAGATATCCTAACTACAAAAAGACAACTCTTCAGCAAGATCAATTTAATGTAAACGCTTAAAAATTATTTTTAAATGGAAAGATTTCGAATTTATTTGAAATAAAATATTTTTAATTAGTTATAAGTAATGAAAACTTAATAACTCTGATAACTTTTCTGGCCATTTGAAAAATTTCAGCTGTTTTCGTGCGCAATTTATTTAAAACTGTTTGATTAATAAAATTTCAACAATCTTTGAGGGCAAAATATAAGAGTTTTGTTTTTTTTTAACTCTGAGAGCTTAAAAATAAACTTTCAGTTTGTTTTGAAACTAGTAATCTTATAAATTTAAGAGCATTGTAAAGAAAATGCCTTAATTAAGGGTAAATTAAACTTTGATCTTAAATAACTTTCGACTGAGTTGATTTATCAAAAAGTGACATTTGACCTTATTTGTAGAGCGTTCAATTCTCTACAAAATGCATAAGAGGTATTACAATGCAATTTATCGTTCGTTAGTTATAAAAATCAGAAGAAAACAAAAATGTTCCTGTGTTATTCTTATGGGAAATAAAAGTGCGATGCGGATTACCTAAATATTAATATTAAGGGCTCATATTTTCAGAAGCCTTGTTTGGCATGTAAACGAAACTTTTGAGCCGGGTTCCGAGAAAAGTGAAGTACTCATTTTTGCTGACGACATGAAGATTTTTAAAATAATAAAGTCCACCCATGATCGTATTCTTTTACAAGCCGACATTGATAGTTTCACATTTTGGTGTGGGCAAAATAGCCTTTTACTCAACCCTTTAAAATGCCAGACGATAACTTTTACTAAAAAACGAGTCGGTAGTGTATTTGATTATTGTATATCACAGCAAAAACTCTTTCGCGTCTCCACATTTAAAGATTTAGGTGTTCATTTCTGTTCCACACATTAATTTGATTGTTAATAAAGCAAGTTCTATGCTTGGTTTTATAAAACGCTGGGCAAAGGAGTTCAATGATCCCTATGTTACTCTTTCTTTTTATAATTGCCATGTTCATCCTCATCTTGAAAATGCTTCGCAGGTATGGACTCCCTATTACGAAATTCATAGAAAAACGTATCGAATCAATTCAACATAACTTTATTCGCTTTGCCCTAAAGGGTCTTCCTTGGGATGATCCTTATGATCTGCCTCCCTATGAACATCGTATTCTGCTTCTTCAAATGCAATCTCTTCATCAAAGGCGTGTTAATAATGATTTAATATTTTTTCATCAACTCATTAATGGTGAAATTGATGCACCTTATTTGCTATCTTGTGTACATTTGAATTACCGAGGCGGAACTCATCACCTGCGTACATTTGATTTCATACATATTGACTTCCATAGAACTAACTATGGAAAGAATAAAGCTTTAAGTCGAATGAGCATTTTATATAACTTTAACTGTTCATTGATAGATTTAAATTTGAATAAGGTGGGATTAAAATCATTGTTTAGAACCAGTGCTCCACTATCGTAAACGTTCTCATTTTATTTTTTGTTCTGTAATAGTTAAATGTTAATTATGTTTTGTATTTTGTGCGTGTGTTAGGCTATAATTGTATTATTTTTTTACTAACAACTAACACATGCACTTATGATGAGCCTCTGATCGTAGTTTGACGCTTGCTATAAGCTTACTACTTTCTGAAATCCTGAAGTGTAAAAAAATATATAAATTACATGTCACGATGTTTGTCCGCGATGGACTTCTAAACTACTTAACCGATTTTAATCAAATTTGTGCAATTTGATCCAACTTGAAAGATGGGATAGCTTACATCTCAATTTATGATCGCATTATTATTTGATTGCAAATTATTTGTATATTATTTGACAGTCACAATTATCTGTTAGCACCAAACGATTCTAACAGATAGCAACATCTGGATTAAGTAAGTATTCAATAGATGGCGCTACGTCAAACTTTCAAATGTTTCCACATGTTGCTAAAGTACATATAGGTTAAATTTATTTTGTAGTATAAACGAAATAGAGTGAATTTTTCTATTTTTCAATCTTTGATGGTGGTAGTATAGCCGGCTATACTACTAAAGTGTAAACTACATTAATTTTTAAGTGAATACAATGTAACCAAATACGCAATGCATTAAACTGCCAGACAATTTCTGTAATGTTTTTCTGGAAAAAAAAGAATGGATTCAGAGTATTGTTTTACCTATTTATTATTCTCCTGCGTAATTTGAATCCACCTCAATTATGCAACGGTACACGTTTGGTCATCAAAATGATCACCGGAAATATTCTTCAAGCAACCATTGTGGTCTTGTTGCCATGTTTTATAATGGTACCGTCAGATTCTATTATACCCTTCAGAAGGTTACAGTTTAAGGTTCGTTTAGCTTTTGCCATGTCTATAAATAAGTCTCAAGCCAATCAATGTCTATTTGTGGTTTAAATTTGGATAATCCATGTTTTTCTCATGGGAAGCTACATATACGTTGCACGTTCACGTGTAGGAAAATCGTCGAACCTATTTGTGTTAGCAAAAGACAGGTATTAAAAGTATTATAATTCAAAATAATAAATATTATTGTTAGAAGATTTTTAACGATCCACCCTACCTAGCTCATTTACAAGTTCAACTGTCACATGTTATTTACTAAAAAATTTGAAATATAATCATTTGTTACAAACTTGAATAAAAATAATAATGCATTTTAAATTTAATTCTTTTGTTTTGGTTTTTGCTTTACATCAACAGTACGACCATTTTTAAACAATTCTGTTCAAAGTCCTTCCCCTTAAAATTCCAAACCATTACATTTTTATACCAGCTTTAACGTTTCCGCCTTCGTTCGTAAATAATAATTTCATTGTAATAAGGAGTAACGGTAGTAGAAAATCATGTTTTAAATGTTTTTTACAAATGGCATCTATGTAAAAAAAACATGGTGGTGCCCATGTCTGATGTTCTCCTACCGACCCCCTTAAATAGTTTACAACAATGTAATATGATAAACAAAGTTAGCCACAACAACGCGTGGCCAGCCAATTAATTATATAAACGATTACAACGATGCACAGAGAACTCGAAGAAGATCGATTTTATGCTTAGTAACGTGGAAAACCAAAATAAAAAGTAATATTTGAATTTTCCTAATTTTATATTTTTCTGAAGGTTTGTAAACATTATGTACTTTTTAGGTTTTATTCTGAAAATTAGTCGTACTACAGTACAGTTTATACAAGGTCTCCACACATTTTTGTAGGACTATACAAAAATTGAAAACGTGCATTTGCAAAAAAAAAAAAAATAAAAGTTGAGTCGTCAGCATATTGGAAAAACAGAAAAGTAATTAAATTAGCAAACAACATTTGAACTAAATTGAAAAGAAATTCTGTAAAAATATCAGAGTTCATCTCGAGTTTTAAATTGACGTCATAGTGTTTAGAATATTGGACACTACTCTACCAACACATCCATCGATCCTAAAGGAGGCAGTGGCGTCTTTAGGCATGGGCCCGGTGGGCCAGTGTCCAGGGCCCCGCAATTATTTGGCCCCCAAACCCACCAATTTAAAATGAATGAATCTATACAAGAATTATATAGAAAACGAAATAAGGTTAGTAGACAGTAACAGAAAAACAAGTTTCATTTTACTCTCCGTTCCGTTGAAATTCTCCTCCTCAACATCTTAAACTTCTGGCAACATGAACCTTTAATCATACACCTGCACACGCTGTCCACATTATTTTAACAACTCTGCTTTCGTTCTACTCTACCGTTCTGCACACATGTTGACTTTTCAACTCACTCCATAAACAAACACAAAGTTGTCCCATGATGATTCATTCATCGCAGATCATTTAAAAAAATGTGGGAACTCAGGAATACACTTCTTATTTATCAGCAAATATTTGCATCGAATTCATTGATTGTAATGGGAAAACAAGTCCTAATGAAAATTTTAGGTGAAATTAGATCGGCAAAATATTTTTCCCTAAGTGTTGATAGTACACCCGACCTTTCTCATATCGACCAGTTGACTTTTGTAATTCGGTATGATAAAAATTGTGTTCCCATCGAAAGGTTCTTAAGGTTTATACCTATTCAAGAACATAAATCTGAACACTTGGCTGACACAATCTTGACTTTTCTGGAAAATCATGATATTTCAATAGAGGATTGTAGAGGACAAAGCTATGATAATGCGTCTAATATGTCGGGAAAATATTCTGGTTTGCAAGCAAGATTAAAGGAGAAGTGCGAATTTGCTACCTTTGTACTTTGTGCAGCACATTCTCTTAACTTAGTAGGCCTTCATGCGGCTGGTTGTGTGCAGGAGGCAACAAGTTTATTTCAATTGGTTCAAAAAATATACAACTTTTTTTCTGCTTCTGCCGATCGCTGGAATAAATTGAATGTATGTTTAGGTTCACATAGAGTTCTTAAAAGCCTTTCTGAAACAAGATGGTCTGCACGAGCTGATGCAGTTAACGCGCTCCATCATGGTTATAAGCAAATTACTGAAGCCTTAACATCTATCTCTAGAGATCCAGAGCAAGCTCCAGACACAAAAAGCGAAGCGCTAAGCCTGTCTAAAAAATGTCAAAACTGGAGTTCCTCATTTTAACAGAAATTTGGAGCACAATATTAGAAAGAATTCATAGAACCAGCAAATGCTTTTAAAAAGAAACAATAACGATTGACGTTGCTGCCAATGTGCTTTGTTCACTTTGTTCTTTCATAAATGATCTAAGGGAGAATTTTGATAAATTTGAAGCGTGTGCCAAAATTCAGAATCCGGATGCTAATTATAAAGACTTATTGCAACGAAAAATAATACGAAGTTCGCGTGCAACATATTTTGATGGTCCTGCACCATCGGTTCAGCTAATTGGGAAAGAAAAGTCTAAAATATTTGTCCGATTATTGACACTATTACTTTGCAATTAAAAATACGATCCAATTGCTATCAAGAAATAATTGTATTGTTTGGCTTTTTTGTCGATTGCAATATTTGACTTCAGTGGAGTTGCAAAATTTTTGCGAACAGTTCTCAAAAAACCATAGGGATCTTAATGCAGAAGGACTTGAGGTAGAATGCTTGCACCTCGAACAGTATTTAAAAGAATTCAATAAAGATGTAAATGAAGACCTTATTACAATATCAAAATTGTACAGTCTTATTACAGCGGATGAAATTGGGAACACATTTCAACTATTGAAGGTGAATTAAAAAAAATTGTAAAAGTATAAAAAAAATATCTGTTTTATGTTTTTTTTTAGTTCTTTTTAAAAAGTAAAAATATGTAAACAAAAACACTTATTAATTTTAAAATGATATTTTTAACCTAAAGAATTAAAAAAATATATTATACCTACTTTTTTTAGCCCCCAAACCCTATTGGGCCCAGAGCCCCCAAAAGTCTAGAGACGCCCCTGAAAGGAGGTATCAAACATACTAAATTCTAAAAAAGAAAAACTCGAAAATTGATTTCGATACTCGAATAAATGTTAAATCTCTATAGCAGCAGGATTTCATTTTAACTTTTATCTGTAGTGATTCTACTGAGGATGTTATATTTGTTATTACCCGTATTTTATTGGAAAATCTATCCATAGTATAGTAGGATTTTACACGAATAACAAAAACAATATCCGTAGTATGAATACTAAAAGTTAAAGTAGAATCTTACTACGGATTGGTTTTTGACATTTATGCGAATCTCGAATGGATCTTATGTGATTTCGTTCTCAAATTTTGGTACGATTGATATTGCATTTATATCTCGATAGCTGTGTTCATTGAGTAGTTCTGCATTTGGAATCATGTGTTTTCCATTGAGGAAAAAAATCAATCTATTACTGTTGATATTATTTAGTTTTGTTAGTGAAAATGGACTTACTGGGCTTATTTTGCAAGAGAAAACAATAGTAAAGATATTTATGTTTTGCTATGTTTCCACCAAAGGTTTATCTCAGTTTAGATTAAATAAATCTTTTTTGATGTTTACACGGCACAAGAAGATTTAAAAATGATTAAGTTTGACAGCACTTTCTAAAATGTAAATGGTGTTTCGGTGTTTCTTATGAAGTGCAAGTGAGATAGATGTGTTAAACAATGAAAACTGAATAGTTCAATAGTGCAATTTTTTTTTAATTTAATTAAAACAAAACTATATTTTTTGTACACAAACATACAAATAAACAGACCATAACGCATTATCTGTAAAACCAACTCCTCCACACAGGTTTTTCCTCACAAATTTTGACTCGACTCCGATCCCCGACCGGAATCGAGGCGAATCAAGCTCATTTCAACTCAATTCAGGTATATAAAGAATTTAGGCGAGCTTCAAGCTCACTTCAACACCACATGTTAATGTAGTAGTCTACGAACAAACCCCCTTCTTGAAGTTTTTATTTTGTTTGGTTAAAACTTTGAAATCGACTATCACATTACACAGAAGTATTTTCTTGATTTTGATAGTCAACTATCAAAAATCAGCTTACACGATTTCACCCCTGGTCTGAATTTTTTGGAATTTTTTGATAATTTTTTCTAGAAAATATTTAATTGTATTAACTTTCAAATATGAAAACCGGACTACTGCGTATCGTTTTTTTGACTATATATGGAATACCAAAAAACACGGCTATTAATACAAATTTCTACTGTACTACTAAGATGCTAAGCATTAAGAATTAGAGAATAAATGATTACCAACTTTGTGTGTGTTAAAAAAGAATATATCTTTAATTGTAAAGGTTAGATAATTTCAAAAATGTTCTATTTATAGGATGAAATTGGGTAAAGCTTATAATTCCTAAACTCAATTACAACGGATTCATATTTAATCTTCCCATAGGAAGTTATTGTAATCGTTCCGATTTGTGGAATTGAAAATTTTGACATTTCTCGACGTTTAAAGAGTCTAAATAAAAGATTTTTAGAAATAATGTCTGTGAGCGCATGTGTACATACGTCCGACTAGAATTCAATTTTATATTATATACTGTAACCTGATACCAAACTAGTATATTTTTGGGAAAAAATCCAATAAAAGGTTTTATTTATAAGTCAAAAGAAAAACTGAAAAAAGAGGCTGGGATGCGACCCACACTGATAACTTCCGATCCTGTCTGTCGATTTGTCTTACTTAAAAGTTTGTAGGTTTTCGGGTTGTGTTTAAAAAGTTTTCAGTTGAATTATTCTTCAAAATTTCAAAATTACCAACAATATTTTGCATACAATGAAATAGTTTTATTTTAAAATCTATTTTTGTTAACGAGATTTTTAGTCGAAAACCAATTTCAATCAATTTTAGTAGCATTTCTTTAAAGTACTTATTTCTTATATAAACAAATACAAATTGGATGAATGACATTAATTTGAGAAATATCGAGAACCAAACATGAATTTTTACCAAATTTGCGTACTATTTCTTGTAGATTTTATTTTTTTATGAAAAAACGGACTGTTGGATTTTTATAAAAAAATTATTAAATATCGAAAACAATATTTTCTGTGAGATAAAATAAGTTTGAAGCCAATATTTTTAATTTTTGAAAAAGCTATTTGAGTCGAAAGTAAATTTTTAGCAAGTTTTAGTTATGTTTTTTTTAGGTTCTTATTTTTTGTAAAAAAAACTGTCAATTCGATTTTGCTCAGAATTTTTCCGAATATTGAAAACAATATTTATAAGCTAAAATTAGTTTGAAGCCAATATCTCAGTTTTAACATTTAAGTTAAAAATCAATTTTTACCAACTTTTGTTCATTTTTGTTTGTCATTTTGATTTTTCTCAAATTTTTTCCGAATGTTTAAAACAATATTTCCTATAAGCTAAAATTAGTTGGAAGCTATAATCTCAAATTTTTAAAAAGATATTCGAGTCGAAAATCAAATTTTACCAATTTTTGTTAATCTTTTCTTTAGGTTTGTAATTTTTTGTAAAAAAAACTGTCGATTCGATTTTTCTCAAAATTTTACCAGAGGTTGAAAACGTTATTTTTCGTTGCACAAAAGTGTTTTGGAGATAAAATCATTCTTTGTACGTAAAATTTTCGAGGTGAAGTTTTTTTTAGTGTTTTTGATTTATAAAAAAACCGTTAATTGGATTTTTTTTTCAAAAATATATTTGTTTGGTATCAGGTTACAATATATAATATAAAATTTAATTCAAGTCTCTAGCGTTATTTGGTCGTGAGATATTTAGGGTTAACCAAAATTTTCCCCTTTTTTTTCAAACTGCTGTGGTTTGAAAACTCTAAGTGCTTCAACTATGCCGACAGTGTTGCTACTGTCAAAACTGTTTCTATTACTCGTAATAGTGAGGAATTGCGATGTGCTCGTAACTGTCTGCTGATATTTTATATTTTGTTTGACTGAGTATCTCGTCAAATGATGAAAAACTGAAATTCTCACAACACTTGAACTCAATAAGTAATAAGGCTGGATTAAGAGAAAACCAAAACAGTTTTATGACTTTTTTGTTATCAAGCTGAAATGTTATAAACATTTCTTCGAACAAATCCTTAATACGCTTGCCAAAGTCTAGGCTTCGCCAAATCATGCCTGTCATAAATCCAGACGACAACTGGTGTAAAAAATGTTCCTTAGATTTGGGCTGAATGACGGGGCTAGAATGCATTAATCCGTACATTACAACCATACATCTTGTTGATATGCCGAGTCTTGAAAGCAGGCGTTCGTATTTATGTTTTGTGTTTATTGTTAAAAATAATAAATGGAAGCATTGACTCTTTGCCAGTTTCTACCTCGCCTTAAATTTAACTGATTGTGTACTTATTCCAATTTGCGGGACTAATAATGAACATTGTTCTGCTTTTGCTATTCAAAGTTTAAACTATTTAAATGTTGAGTTTTGAATATATCAACTTGTTTGACCATAGATAAATACAAATCATATAAATAAATTGAAAATGGATTCAATAAAAGTGTTAAAAAGCCTTGAAAACAATTGAATTCAAGGTTTTAATCATTAAGCTAGAAAGATCAAAAAAATTGTATTTAAAAGTATATTTTTTCTACCTCCAAAATTGCGAAGGAAAATCAGAGTTAGGTCAACCATTCCACATTCTTGATGTGCAGTTAAAAAAAGAATCTCTTTCGAAAATGCTCAAGGGTAAACTGCGAGTAAAAATATCGGTAAAACAACGAAAGGCATGGAATTTTGTTGCGGTTTTCAAACGATGTAAAAGATTCCGCTATAGTTCTATCACCTATAATTCTTGACCCTCTTTTTGTATCATTTTCTCAAAAATAATTTTTTCTACAATTTTATTTTAATTTCAAAATAAATATTCTGGCACATTATTTGGTTGGTTTCAAATTCTTTGAAACCTCGAGTCTTCAAAAGGTTTTTTTTCCAAAATTTAGTTTTCATAATATCGGGTGATTTTTTTGAGGTTAGGATTTTCATGCATTAGTATTTGACAGATCACGCGGGATTTCAGACATGCTGTCAAAGAGAAAGATGCTCAGTATGGTTTGACATTTCATCATGAATAGACTTACTAACGAGCAACGCTTGCAAATCATTGAATTTTATTACCAAAATCAGTGTTCGGTTCGAAATGTGTTTCACGCTTTACGCAAATTGTATGCGTTTTTTTTTTAAAAAAGTTCTCAAGCTCTTAAAAAATCACCCATTATATTAAACAATGTCCTCTTTTCAATGGAGGACAATAAATACATAATGGGTGATTTTTTCAGAGCTTGAGAACTTTTTAAAAAAAAAAACGCATAAAATTTGCGTAAAGCGCGAAACACATTTCGAACCGAACACTGATTTTGGTAATAAAATTCAATGATTTGCAAGCGTTGCTCGTTAGTAAGTCTATTCATGATGAAATGTCAAAGCATACTGAGCATCTTTCTCTTTGACACCATGTCTGAAATCCCGCGTGATCTGTCAAATACTAATGCATGAAAATCCTAACCTCTAAAAAATCACCCGATAATTACAATCCAACTCAGTTTTTTATTTTATTTTCATTCTCAAGTCAGTGGAACTCTGCTTTGCTAAACATATTACCCTGTATTATTTTTTTCTATAATCATGTTGTAGACCTATTTACGTATTTATCTGTTCTCTTAACATCCAGCAATTTTGATTTATGGGATTTGTTCAAGTTTTTGGCCATTAAAGTCGAAACCGAAATGACATTTTAGTATCAAAAAATGTTCTATATCTACCTATGTATGTATATGAACAATACATTTCAAGATATACATATACAGATACTCGTATAAATAAATGTTTTCATCGTTCGTAACGTCATTTTGGGGGCGCGACAAAAAGGACATTTTGACTTTTTCACAAAAAAAAGTAAGTCGTCCGAAAAACAAAACCAAAGACCGACCGACCGACGACGAGACGACGCGAATGACACAACGGACGAATAAACGGCAACACATTGTGTTAGAAAAAGAATAAATAAATAAATAAATTATACGATTCCCTCCATTATTCTTCTTATTCCTATATTCTACATATACTTATACATAAGTATTTTAAGTATGTGTGGGAGTTTTGGTGGGTTTCGTTTTCGGTTTGGTTTGGTTCTGTAGGAAAAATTTTAAACATGGGGTTGGACCATTTAAGTGCATTTGGAAAAGTAAAACCATTTAAAGCATTAAAACAAAAACAACAAAAACAACCTTATCTTGACAAGGGATATTCTACATGGGTGGACATTTCCCACACCGCATTATGTGAGCATATAATCCTTATGGGATAAAATATTTGTGTTTATTGTTAAACGGTTTACGTCCGATTGAATGTGTTATTTTGTTGTTTAAATAAAAACAAAACAAAAATTAAGGAAGGGTGAGACAAGGGTTTGAGTTAAAGGAACATTTCTATTTTAATTTCGTTCAAGCGGGAAGGAAAGAATATTGCGGTACATCATCAGGAAACAGGAAATCTATACTTTTAAATGTTCCAAAGAATTTTATTAGTATTGCTTCTTAAATCGAATGACACTCTTTGGTCGCATTTTAATTGGATATTATATTACGAGTGAAGTAGGGAAATTATCTATGTCTCCAAGGAGCAAGGACATACTAGAAACAAGTATTAAGAAATTTGAAAAACAGTAATTTGGGGGATATTAATGTTACTTAAAAGTCACAGATAAGGGAAGGTTGTTTTATGTTGGTAAGGTAGTTAGTGCAATTTTGTTGCCTATGGGGAACTTAATAGTGTTAGAGTAATATAAGTTTCGTTTAATAGTGTTGTAAATTTTATATAAAATATATTTAATTTGTGTCAATGGCAATAAAAGAAAATCATCTTCGAAAAAGATATTGCTTTTGCAATCAAATGAAATTCACGAACCTGAATACCAAGAACTTAATCAGAAATATAGAATATATTAACTTCCCATAGGAAGTTATTGTAATGGGTCCGATTTGTCAAATTGAAAATTTTGACATTTCTCGACGTTTCAAGGTCCCTAGAATCGAAATAAAAGATTTTTAGAAAGATGTCTGTGCGTGCGTGTGTCCGTACGTTCGTACGTCCGTATGTCCGTATGTCCGTACGTCCGTATGTTCGCGACATTTTTTTCGTCGTCCATAGCTCAAAAACCAGAAGAGATATCGACTTCAAATAAATTTTGTTATATAGATAATAAGGCAGAAAGATGCTGAAAGGGCTCTCAAGAAAATTGCGGTGCCGTGCAATAACGCCGAGCGAAATAACGCCGAATTTAAGCATTCGGCCTTATTTCACTTTGGAAAAGTGAAATAACGCCGAATGCCAATTGGGAAATAAAGCCGAAAGAGAGAAAACAGAGAATTCGGTTTAATTAAACTGTTGTGAAAATTCTCGAACTATTGCACTTCAACCATGTAACCATTTTAAATTATGTTTAAATTGCCTTACACAGTGGTCTGAAAAATATACCAAACATAACAATGCAGTTCTTTGTCCGATTTGCAGGCAAATCGTCGAAAGTACTATAAGGATATATTCTTAATAAATTAAAGCAATATTTTTTTACTCTTACAAGACCAAGCTCAGCAAAGAGAAGTCAGACGATCGGTATAGAGAAGTCATATGAATTGAAAGTTTCAATATTGATAGTATTAAAAAGTATACACATGATGCCTATGTATGTACATCTACAACATCAAAGTTAATGGTTAAATATTTCAGTTTAATTAAGTACAACATATGAATAAGGTTTTGGAAATGCATGTTTTTTAAGGTAAGAAAAATTTAGCGGCATGGACCAGAAAAAATATTAAGATTAGAATTTACATTTCAGCTAAGATTTCATTTTTTGAGAATTTGATCGAATAAAAATAAAAAAAATATACTATAGGCAGAAATGGCAGCGAGCGGAGCGAGCGGAAAAAATTTAGCCCAAAAGAGAATCAATTTGGGGTATGAAAAAATTCGCGCAAATTTTTTTATTTTCACATCCCAAATTGATTCTCTTTTGGGCTAAATTTTTTCCGCTCGCTCCGCTGTATATTTTATATATATACCTAGTATATTTTTTTTATTTTTATTCGATCAAATTCTCAAAAAATGCAATCTTAGCTGAAATGTAAATTCTAATCTTAATAATTTTTCTTACCTTAAAAAACATGCATTTCCAAAACCTTATTCGTTTGTGGTAATTTAACGGTTTTGAATGAAACTGAAATATTTAATTATTAGCCTTGATGTTGTAGATGTACATAATTAGGTATTAGTTCTATACTTTTTAATTTCAATCAATACTGAAACTTTCAATTCACGTTACTTCTCTTAACTGATCTTGGTCTTACCAGAATCAAAAAATTTTGAAACAGAAATAGTAATGTTAACATATTAATAAAATAACAAATTTATTTTCAATGTGAGGAGAAAATGTTTTGTTAGTTCAATTTTATTTTGCAAGAAAAATGAATTATGTATTATTTATTTTGGATAAAATAAAGTTTTTGAAAACCAAAGCTTTGTTAAAGGCCAAGGCTTCCTAAAACACTGTTTTCTTTTTTTGTATTTCAAAGTATAGAAAGTGTCATTGACACCTGGAGAAATCTAGATCTCAATATTTTTGGATTTTTCTAGTAAAAATGCTAGCAAAATCTCAAAATACTTAGATTTGAGACTGAGATGTAATAAGCACTTTGCATAGGACCAAAAGTCAAATAACGCCGAATAGGCATTATTTCACTTTCCCATAGTGAAATAAGGCCGAATTTCAGAATTCGGCGTTATTTCGCTCGGCGTTATTGCACGGCACCGAAAATTGCGTGGGTGGTTTTTTTACCGTAGCAGTTTAAAAAAAAGGTGAACATTTTGGTTAAACCTAAATATCTCATGAACCAATGATGCTAGAGACTTGAATTAAATTTTATATTATTTATTGTAACATGATACAAAACAATTACATTCTTGGAAAAAAAATCCAATTAAAGGTTTTTTTTATAAATCAAAAAAACTAAAAAAAAACTTTGTCACCTCGAAAATTTTACGACAAAAATATGATTTCATCTCCAAAACAATTTTGTGCAACGAAAAAAAAATGTTTTTGACATCTGATAAATTTTTGAGAAAAACCTAATTGACAGTTTTTTTTTATAAGAAATAAAAACCTAAAAAAACATTACTCAAAGTTGGTAAAAATTTAATTTCGACTCAAATATCTTTTCAAAAATTTGAGATAAAGGCTTTTAACTAATTTTAACATATAAAAAATATTGTTTTCAACATAAGGACAAATTTTGAGAAAAATCGAATTGGCAGTTTTTTTTACAAAAAATAAAAACCTAAAAAAAATGTATAAAAGGTGGTAAAAATTGATTTTCGACTCAAATATCTTTTCAAAAATTTGAGATAATATCTTTTAACTAATTTTAACTTATAAGAAATATTGTTTTCAACATTAGGAAAAATTTTGAGAAAAATCGAATTGACAGTTTTTTTAAAAAAAATAAAAACCTAAAAAAAAAAATGCAAAAACTTGGTAAAAATTTACTTTCGACTCAAATAGCTTTTCAAAAACTACAAGTATTGGCTTCAAACTTTTTTTATTTCACAGAAAATATTGTTTTCGATATTCAGTAATTTTTTTATAAAAATCCAACAGTCCGTTTTTTCATAAAAAAATAAAATCTACAAAAAATAGTACGCAAATTTGGTAAAAATTGATACATATAGACAAACTTTTAAGCAAGACAAATCGACATACGGGATATGAAGTTATCAGTGTGGGTTGCATCCCAGCCTCTTTTTTTTTTTTAACTTCCAACACGAGGTTATTGTAATCGGTCCGATTTTTAAATTGAAAATGTTGAAATTTCTCGACGTTTCAAGGTCCCAACAATCAAGACCAAAGATTTTTAGAGAGATGTCTGCGTGTACGTGTGTACGTACATTCGTTTGTACGTCTGTACGCTCCGGATACCATTTTTTCGTCGTCCATATAACAAAAGCGAGTAGAGATATTGACTTCAAATAAATGCAGTGCAGAAAAGTCTTTCAAAAAATTGAGTGGGTGGTTTAAACAAAAATGCAAATTTTGGCTGACCCAAAATGTCTCACGAACCAAAAGCGCTAGCAACTTCAATTAAATTTTATATTAAATAATAATATTAAATAAAAACTTGTATAATTTTGAAAAACGTTCAATTAACGATTTTATATATAAATAAAAAAACTGAAAAAAAATACTACGCAAAATTGGTAATAATTCATGTTCGATTCGCGATATCTCCTGAATAAAGGTATCTATTGAATTCAAAGTGATTTCATTCTGTTGTTAACTTAAGATAATGGTCTGAGAAAAATGCAATCTGTATTTTTTTTTTATATAAGATATAATGCTTTCAAAAAATTACTTTCTTATAAAAAATTTAATTGACAACTTTGTTTTACAAAACACGAAAACCTACACAAACAACAGAAATGGTTTTAATCAAGTATTATGAGAACAAAGAAAGACATTGACTTCGAATTTGTTCATCGACAGACGGGCACCGAAGGGAAGTTATCAGTGTTGGTCGAATCGCATTCTCTTATTTATTGTTTCTTTTATAGTCGAGTAAATTTTGAATACTTTTGAATATACAACTTTTACCCCGAGGAACTTAAAATTTGAATGGTTTTGGCCACGGCTAAGACATCAATATAAGGCATATTTTAATTACATGCATTTTTTAGCATCCGTTGTGTAACAAGCATAAGCGTTCAACAATGACTTACAGCGGGTGTGTATTTAAAGTAGAACTTTTAGTTAGCACTATTTTAACTTTAGTCCATTTTGTCTGCTATCAAATGATTTATTTTAAGTTTAATATGTATATATTTCATTAAATATATGCTGACATCTTATAAATTACTTTTAAAATCATGCACGGACAGATACATTCACAAAAACTGACTGTTTCTTGTACTTTATGAGCTGGTGGAATAATTGCGGTACGTACTTCTTCAAAAACGATGCTGACGACTAAAGAGCATCGTAATATGCCAGAAATCATATTTAACTTATAATAACAAAAGAAGAATAAAGTAAATGTCATGTCAAAATCACACTTGTTTTTATTCAAAGTTATATGCCTTTTAAAAGACACTTTTTACAGGGTGGTGTTAAAATATTCACCATATAGGAAGTTGTTGTTACTTTTTCAAATGGCGTCGTACGACAATCATATCCGCCACTTGACCGAACAACAAAAATAGTGATGTCCAGTACTCAAATCATGCAGGTATGTATGTATATTTTATACAAAAATAAGTCTCATATTGCGCCAGTATTACATTTTACATTAACCTACAGCGATTATAATGATGTAGCGACTGCAAATAAAAATTAAAAAAAAACTTTGTCAGAAGTGGGATTCGAACCCACGCCCTCAGAGAGGACCAGAACGCTCAGGTACCTATTTTACTAGGCAAGATTGCTCTTGAGTCTGGGGCCTTAGACCGCTCGGCCATCCTGACATATGAATATGAAAGTGACATTAGATGTGCGGATCAGCTGAACAACATGAAGCACATTCTAAAAAAAAGTAAGAATAACAAATAAATAAAAAGAAACTTGCCGTGGCTGTTATAGTTTGTATTTCATCTTCGTAAGAAAAACCTACACAGATTAATAATTTTATGATTTTTTTTCTGCCGAAAGGCATTTAAAATAAGTATATAGATTAACTGATAAATTAGTTGCAATTTATTGAGGAGTAGAAGGGTAGTTTTACGAATTTTTGTTTAGCTTTAAGATAGTTTTAAACAAAACGAATAAAATAAAAATTAATGAAAATAAGAACAAATAAATATACGAGCATATTACTTTACTTTTGACACTGAAAGAAATAGTTACTATTATTTAACTTTCTTCATGAAACCTATTTTTTACCTTGAAATAAAAAAACACAACGATAACAAATTTAATATTTAAAAAAAACTATTTATATTATTAATGAGATTCCAATTAAACTATTTCTATTCATGGATCATATTTTATCCGTAACTTAAATATGAAAACCATTATTGATTCATCTTCTCTAGATTTTATTGATTTTGATGTGTGGAAGTTCAAAAAATTCTTGTCAGAAGTGGGATTCGAACCCACGCCCTCAGAGAGGACCAGAACGCTCAGTAACCTACTATTTCAGTAGTAGGTAAGATTGCTCTTGAGTCTGGCGCCTTAGACCGCTCGGCCATCCTGACATATAAATACGTTTTTACTGAATAAAGTAAGCAATCGTTGAGATTAAAGCTTTTAAATAAACTGTGAGAGTTTGCAGATTTTCTATTTTCTATTTCTATTAAAATTGCATTTGAATTAAACTTCGCTAAGGCTGGATTCTTACTGTTGAATTAAGTATTTATAGGAATAAATCACTGCCTTTAAGAAAATTAAGTTATCCACTCTTTTATTGACCCTACGTTTTGTAACTTGTTGTTTTTCTCAGCAAGAAAGTGCTGCTTTAAATTTATCTGAGCACACACTTTAAATATATGCAAAATCTGTACTTCTACGGTTGTTATGGCTATTGACAATAAATGTTTAATGCATTTTGATATCTTTTTTGGAAACATACTTTTGTTTTGTCTTCAAAACTTGAACTTATTTGAATTTTCATACATACATACATATGTATGTATTTAAATTCCGCATAATTTTTGTATGTTCTTAAGTGAGTCCAAGATTGAATTTTGTTGCAATCTCAAATTGATTATATGGTTACTTAAATGTCAAAATTCAATCTGTCCTGAAATTTAATCGTAATGTCAAAATCCGGTAATGTCAAAATTGTTTTTATAAATTGGATGTAATTTAAAATTTGAATTACATACATTTGACGGTTAATAAGCATTTACCGACTTAATGGTAACATAACTTATCACTTCTTTTGCACATTTCTCTTCTTCTATAAATGATTACTCAAAGAAACTTGAAACTACACGATAAAATGTATCCTCATATTATATTAAAAGTTATACGGGACGTATACGTACTTTTTATTATTTTGTTATGACACATACATACAAGTAATGAAACAAAGAACAAAAATGTCTTATCAGAAGTTGGATTCAAACCCACGCCCTCAGAGAGGACCAGAACGCTCAGCAACCCAATGATTTTTTGAATTTTTGGGTAAGATTTCTCTTGAGTCTGGCGCCTTTTTTTTGTAAATTCATTTTTATTAATTCAATCTTAAACCTATCTTAAAGCTAGACAAAAATTCATAAAACTAGCCTAATTAACCATAACTTACAACTAACTTACTGGTTACGGACACTCTTAGTTAAACAATAATACTTAATGCTAATGCCTTTCGGCCCTAAGATCTATTTAACTTCAATTCCATTTTATTTATTTTTTTATTCATTAGATAATTTCAAAAAAAAACTAATATCAATATCCTATGTTATTTTTACTTAAAATAAGGTCCTTAATATAAAACTTAAAGCTAACTAAAACTACCTATTCTACCTATAAACTACTTAAAACTAGAACAACCACAGCAGCAAATCTAACTAACTAACGTTTTTTGTTTTTCATATTTTGTTGTCTTTTTTTTTATTTTTTTTTATTCCATGTTTTTTTTTAATTTTTTTTTTGTATTTTTTTGTATTTTTCTTTTTTGTATTTTTTGTATTTTTTTTTGTGCCACCATGCCGTTTTTACTTAAAACTAAACCCTTAAGCTATAAAACAAGTATGTAAGCCGGCCAAGGCTTACATACATCCCGACTACCCACTATCAAGTGCCGATTGAAGCCATCAAAACTGGTTCTCCTGCTTCACCCTATCAGTTCGAACACAGCCCTACTGAACCGAAGTAGCTCTGCTCCGCCTTGTGCCATGACGTCCCGATTGTACAGGAGTCGCCTATCCACGGTTCGTCGCCTGACGTGGTAGATTAGCGGAACTGCCAATCTATCCCGTATAAGACCGCATCTATCTACAAAGAGGAATGCCTCTGGTGGTATGAAACCGCTCAAGCGTGTTCTTTCAAAATACTCGTCGTTCGGATAGAACGCCCCGAAAATTAAATTGTCGAAGACATAGCTCTTGCAAAGTGACCTCGAACGAGTTTTATCACGATATATAGGACCTCGTTGGGATAGTAATGCACGTAAGAAGATTCGGCTGTTCGACATAAGCGACGTAAATACTGCCGCTCGAACACCCGAAGCTTCTCCATCTGGAAACCAGACAGGACAACCATAAACGATCATCGGCCGTATGAAGGCCATGTAGCAAATTACCTTCACTCTGGGGTCAAGCCGACTGCTAAGAAACAGCCGTTTCGTCAGAGCAAAGGCTCCTCTGGCCCTGGTCAGAGCAGCATTTATATGTCTGTCGAAATATAAATACCAATACTAACCAGATACCAAGGTTCTTCACTACATTTTTGCTCGCTAATGGCTGTCCGTGAAGATCAACGATAACCATCTTGCGCCAATTCTTGCACGTATTCCTCGTGGCCCCAGCCAATGGAGTTCGGAACAGAATTGTGTCCGACTTCTGGACATTTATTTTCAGTTTCCAGCCGTCGCAATATCGCTGAATCTTGTCAAAATCCCGCTGCAAGAGAATTCTAATAACCTCAACCTTTCGGGCCGTTCTGTACGCAATTAGATCGTCGGTGTACGCAATTGCCTTTGTAAGACTACCAATCAGATCGCTGGTGTAAATGCTGAAGAGAATCGGCGAATTCACCGCTCCCTGTTGAAGACCATTTTTAATTAAGAATGTTATGGTAGAAGTTACATTGCCACTTTTGACAACAAACTTTCTACCATTAAGCATATCATAAAGTATATACAACAATGGCTTGCTTATGCCAAGCCTGCTCAGTTTTAGGTGAAGACTCTCTAACCATACGGTGTCAAAGGCCTTTTCCAAATCAACCAGAACAGCACCTGTGCATTGTTGTTTTGATTTATTCCATTGGATATCAGAAACGAGTTTAGACGCAGCATGAATTGTGTCATGACCCGCCTTGAACCCGAACTGTTTATCCGGAATTATTTTGTTGTCCGCAGCCCACTTAGTCAGAGCCCTATTGATGATTTTTTCGAAAACTTTGCTGATGCTCGAAAGAAGACTTATCGACCGAAGATTTGACGGGTTGGAGTTGTCCTTTCCCTTTATCGGGAGAGGATGAACCACAGCGGTCTTCCCATGCACTGGATAATATGCATTATTCAGTGCATTTTTGAAGAGTGTTGTGTAAATGTCAATTGCCTCCATCGGTAAATGTCTTAGTACAACGTTGGATATACCATCGACACCTGCTGACTTTTTGTTTTTTATTGAGTTGAAGATGAGCTGAAGCTCAACCTTCGTTACTAACAAGGGACTTGGTCCCGTTTGCTCGGCGATTATGGCATTTGCCAAGGAATCGTCATTGAACCGCATGAAACCGCGGTTCTCAGATCGCCATTGTGTAGTCTGGCGCCTTATACCGCTCGGCCATCCTGACATATATAATACCGTTATCTTTGTCTAGACTCTACAAATATACTGTATACGCAATCTTTATGAAGAAATTCGTAAAAATAAAGATTTAGTAAGAACATTATGGCTTTTGTGATTGCTTTATTGGTTTGAAATATATTTTATTTGACTGAAGATATGCATAAAGTCCTACTGAGATAAATATATCTAACCTAAAAGCTTAGCCAACAAAAACACAGTTTATATACAGGGTGTTCCATAGACTTTGCCACAGAAGAAAGCCTTCTACTTAAAACAGCACACTTCATTTTCCCAAAACTTCCCAATTTAAATGTATTCACAGTCAGGTTTCTTTGCGTATTACTCTTGACCATTCACAATCATGGCTCATATCCCATTAAAATTAGATGCTCAATTCGAAAGTGTTTGCTTAAGATTTAATTTTGGTGGAAAGCTTAACTTTTCCGACCTTAACACTTCTTAAAATTGTGTTTTTGGATGGGAAACTTTTCATTTTTGGGCTGTCTTTAGATATATGTTATGTTTTTAAAAATTAAATTTTGATTTTGATGATTTTCTTGCACTTTTTTTGTAACAGGCGAAGTTCAGTAATTCTAAAAATTGAAGCTATTATACAAAGTAAAGCCATTTTTGTATTTAATTAAATTTTCTTCTCTAATTTGCATACTTCCCCTTGAATACCTCTCACCTGAAGGCTTGTTGTTCCATAATGTTTAAGTTTCAGCATACCAAAGCCTTGCAAAATATAGCAGAATTAGGTACAGACAAACATATCTGAAAAAAAATATTCCGAAACACCCAATACAACAGCCATTACTGCTAATTTCTTGAATAGAGTTCTATTATTAGAATTAGAATCATACATGTTCATACCTAAAGCACACTTCACCATGAGCTTCAGATTGTATCTGAGTAAGAGAATAATCAATCAAACTCAAACAACAATAATATAATGTTTCTATTTTAAACTTTATCACAAAGGCTCCTAAAATAAATTTTTTGCAGATAAAAATTAGAAATTTATTCTGTTCTTTTTGTTCATTTGTGAATGGTAGGTATTCATATTCTGTTTAATTCAACATTCAACACTGATAAAAAGTCTTAATTTTTGTACTTCAGCTCAATCTGAAAATTTTCGGACTATCACACAAAAACGTTTTAAATTCCAGCCAGACACAATAAATTTCCTAAAAGATCATAATATTATCAAGACAACCCCAATGGTTTCATTCTGTCAGTCTCTAGATGTTCCTATCCTCTTGACTTGATGTTGCGACAAATTGTGATGCCGTTTTCAAACGAGAACAATGCGTATTCCTTTCTATATTTGTCACCCTCTCACATTAAAAACTTCCGCGGGGCTAATAAAATCTTATGATCACCATCAGTGATAATCTAAATAAATGCGTTCAACCCACAAAATAAAACAAAGTTTACGAAAAAAAGTTGGTATGACCCACCTAAAACTTGCACATACAGTAAATCCCAGTTAAATGAATTTTTATAGAATTTAAGAGGCGATAAATGAGTAATAATTTCAATATTTAGTAGAAACAAATCGTTTCCAAAACTATCACAAAACTCATTTTAATCCAATATCGGTCGATTAATATTTCTATCACCAGTACATCGACTGGTACTTTTACTCTGGTACTCTAAAACTTTCTCAAATTATTTTGGCTAACATTAAAGTGGAATCGACCCAAAACTGATGAAGATAAAATGGACTAACTCATAATTCCAACAATAAAGAAAAGTTTAAAATACTTTCGGTGATTAGTAAGGGATGAAAGACCGATTAGTTACAGCCTGGCAAGATAAAGAGGCAAAGCTACTCTATGTGACCATGGAAGAAAACGTAAAGTAAACCTTAAGAACCTTCAAGTCCAAGTTATAATCTTATTTAAGGACTCATCTGACAAATAATACATAATAGAGTTTTAAGGACATAAGGATCTTAACCTAGAGTTCTCTTAGCTATTTTCAAAATGTAGTTAATATGATCAGTAAAAGTTAACTTTAAGTTAAAAATTGTGCTTATACCTGAGAAGTTAGAGAGTTTTCCCAAGTTCGCAAAGTTTAACATGTATTCAGTAGTCAATAACAATATGTTTTCATGTAAATCTTATTGTTTTGCACTTGTCAACAATCAACATTAAAAGATTTTTATTACATCATTCCCATAGTAAAAGTAGATCGTCTTGAAATAATTTGCAGTCCGTTAAGGATTTAACTGTTTGAAATGTTTCCAAGTCATCTGCGTATATTGAGGTCATCTAATTTATAAAACAAAGGGAAGGTCATTTATAAACAAAAAAAAAACAATGGAACATGGTGACTACCTTGAGGTACACCAGAAATAACAATAAACAAATTAGAATGGTCATTTTTGAAAACAACCCTATAATGTCTTTCAGTAAGGTAAGAAGATATCCAAGCAATTAATTTGACATGTAGTCCGATTTGCTCTAATTTAGTTAAAAACACTTTATGACTAAGTTTGTCAAATCTGTAAATACACAATCAACTTGTTGTTTTTTCTCAAAAGCATCAATGCAAAATAGTGTAGATTTGTAACATTAGATTTTCTTTTTACAAATCTTTATTGATTATCACAGTAAATATATCAACAATTGGAGGAAAAAGCATCACAAATAAAAGATTCAAACAGTTTAGGGATAACAGAGAAGATTTTTGGGACCCTTTTTGAAGGTTGGTTTAAGAAACGCATATTTTAATAAGATTGGATAATGAGAGCATTTTAATGACTGGTTAAACAGAAGAAACATTTGATATGAAAGATGTTTGATAAGTTGAAAAGAGTCACTTTCAAAATAAAATGAAGCAAACTTATTGGACAAGTCTTGTCCTTCTTCTTTGTATGTCATGTTTGGAGAATACTCGTCAAATTTTCGTTTGCAGTCAACATACTTCCAAACATTTATTGTATTCACTTTAAGTTCACGTTCAGCATTTGCAGCAATCTCTTCATAAAAACAATTCGAATAGTTACTGAAATTATTTCAGACACCTAGGTAGAGACCATAAGAACATTACCACTAACTTGACTGACTATATTTTACCCAAGTTTTATTCCTTTTATTTTTTTAAGCTTTCAAGATGCCGATCGAACCGTGTGGATTGTTATTTCTGAGGTTAATTTTACAATTAAATAATATTTTATATAATTTTAAAACCATATCCTCCAAGTTAAAGTTTGAAAATATTGTTTCCCATTCCAAATCATATAATTCGGTTCAGAGTTGATTGAAACTACTTTTTATTAAGTCAAATTCAATTTAAACTTCATTCAGGATGATGTCGATCTTTATTTTAAAATTTTATGTCGCTTCGTATAACATCAGTGTCAGCATTTATGATGTCAGAAACATGAACAAGATCAAGAATTTTATATTGTTATGGTTTCGATTGAAGGCTGAATGTGTCCGAGTGAGACCATTTGGTCGACGATGGTTCAAAATTCATCATTAGATGGTTAATCGGAAAATATTCTTCGTTATTGTCATGTTTGCACCATTCAAGATTAGGTAAATTGATGTCACCAATTACACAAAACTTCATCCTCAAGATTTATGTTTTTAAATAGATTGTCCAAGCTTTCATAGATTTGTTGGGTATTAATTGCAGGCAGAACTTGGTGATATCTATGTATCTTATATAAAGGCTACTTCAGTCCATTTTTATTTATATGCACAACATTTCAAAGTCGAATTCTTTGAAGTTATTTACCAACAAGCGTATAATTAATACTTCTAGTAATCAAATATTTCATGTTGTTCTTTCAAGCACTGAATTAATGCAAAATACTTCTTTGCATTATCCAATATAAGGTACTTAAAAGAACTGGACAAGTATTTGAATACTAGATATACTGCTCAACTTTTCCCCAAGTACTTAAATATACATACTTGAAAATACTAATGCCTAGTAGGTTTTGAGAAGACTGAGAAATAAATAAAAGATTCAAACAGTTTAGGGATAACAGAGAAGATTTTTGGGACCCTTTTTGAAGGTTGGTTTAAGAAACGCATATTTTAATAAGATTGGATAATGAGAGCATTTTAATGACTGGTTAAACAGAAGAAACATTTGATATGAAAGATGTTTGATAAGTTGAAAAGAGTCACTTTCAAAATAAAATGGAGCAAACTTATTGGACAAGTCTTGTCCTTCTTCTTTGTATGTCATGTTTGGAGAATACTCGTCAAATTTTCGTTTGCAGTCAACATACTTCCAAACATTTATTGTATTCACTTTAAGTTCACGTTCAGCATTTGCAGCAATCTCTTCATAACAACAATTCGAATAGTTACTGAAATTATTTCAGACGCCTAGGTAGAGACCATAAGAACATTACCACTAACTTGACTGACTATATTTTACCCAAGTTTTATTCCTTTTATTTTTTTAAGCTTTCAAGATGCCGATCGAACCGTGTGGATTGTTATTTCTGAGGTTAATTTTACAATTAAATAATATTTTATATAATTTTAAAACCATATCCTCCAAGTTAAAATTTGAAAATATTGTTTCCCATTCCAAATCATATAATTCGGTTCAGAGTTGATTGAAACTACTTTTTATTAAGTCAAATTCAATTTAAACTTCATTCAGGATGATGTCGATCTTTATTTTAAAATTTTATGTCGCTTCGTATAACATCAGTGTCAGCATTTATGATGTCAGATCAAGATCAAGAATTTTATATTGTTATGGTTTTCGATTGAAGGCTGAATGTGTCCGAGTGAGACCATTTGGTCGACGATGGTTCAAAATTCATCATTAGATGGTTAATCGGAAAATATTCTTCGTTATTGTCATGTTTGCACCATTCAAGATTAGGTAAATTGATGTCACCAATTACACAAAACTTCATCCTCAGGATTTATGTTTTTAAATAGATTGTCCAAGCTTTCATAGATTTGTTGGGTATTAATTGCAGGCAGAATTTGGTGATATGTATGTATCTTATATAAAGGCTACTTAAGTCCATTTTCATTTGTATGCACAACATTTCAAAGTCGAATTGTTTGAAGTTATTTACCAACAAGCGTATAATTAATATTTCTAGTAATCAAATATTTCATGTTGTTCTTTCAAGCACTGAATTAATGCAAAATACTTCTTTGCATTATCCAATATAAGGTACTTAAAAGAACTGGACAAGTATTTGAATACTAGATATACTGCTCAACTTTTCCCCAAGTACTTAAATATACATACTTGAAAATACTAATGCCTAGTAGGTTTTGAGAAGACTGAGACATCATATATGGATAAATATGGACCAACCTTTATTTTCCACGACAGAGACAATTCCTTCTAAATAATACAAGTACAGTGTTTAATTATTTAAAAAGAACAATTAAGCAGGTGCTACTGTGTTGGCACTTTGTTCTTTGTGGTTTATTTGTTAGTACTTTTTTATTTGTTCTGTCTAGTGTTCTATGTTTAAAATTAAACGATTCACATTATTTTGATGAAAAAACTTTTATTTGACTCATTCAAATGGCTGATGTTAATTTACATCACAAACTGTATAAAGTACTTGGTATGCGTATGTCCTTCATAATAATTTTCAAAAACATAACCAAAGCAAAGCAAGACAACAACAAAAAATTAACAAATAATAAAAAAATCACCTCCTCGCAGTCCCCAGGCCAATTAAATAAATTTTCATTTTACGCCTTGTGTTTAGTTAAGAGTGTCCTCTTCGTCCTTTTATTCATAGGAGGTAGTAATAAAAATCAACAGGATGCAAGCATCACTGAACGTCCTTTCCGTCGTCGGTCGGTCGTCTGTCTGAACGCGCCAATTTTTCATGTGATTCCACCCTTAAGGACGGGTGCCTCTGTCTCTGATTCCCTGTGTATAAGAATATAGAAACCGTCAGAACGAATGCAAACAACAAAGGGAAAACTCCAGCCCAGCCATGATTCATTGACAAAATAACAACAACAACATTTTTAATGGAAGCAATGAAAGGAAGAAGTGTTTTTTGAAGGGATGGGGATGGGGAAGGATGCAATTTTGGTGTTTGATTTTAGAGCATTCTTGATTCTTGATGCTTGGTGCACGTTTCGTCAATTCTGTATGCGTTGTATCTATTTACACTATAGTCTCAGAAGTCAGACTACACACTCGAACATTTCATTCCACTATACACCAGCTACATCTACAGAGCTAGATGAGAGATGGGATACCCCCATTTTCTCTAGAAATCTATTAAACTAGCATTCCTTGGGTTTTTCCAATCTGGTGCACATAATAAAATGGTGTACGACTTTATGGTGCCATTTCGGATGTCAATTGTGAATTTTCTACGTTACCGTTGTTTTCGTCGTTGTAGTCATAGTCGCAGTCGTAGTCGTAGTCGTTGACTGCAACGCAACGACAACAACGTCTATACTTTCAATTAATGGCGCACGTGACCCATGTCTTTTACAGTTGTTCTTGTTTCTATTATGGTATAACAATACAATATCTACAACTACCACCAAATCAAAGCGTTACTTTTTGAATGTTCTCGGAGTTTTGTAAATGTTGTCGTCGTCGTACTCGACGCTCGTCGATGTCAAAGAGGTTGACAATGCTGTTTAGGTGTAGGTGGTAAGTGACGCCGCCGCAGCCGACGCATGGTTTTAGTTACTTTTGTAGTGACGAGAAAAATAATAGAGTGTTGGGTTGCCTGGCGACAATCGGAACATGTTGCAGTTGCAGTAGAAAACAAAAGAATTTAAGGAATCTCTATGTGGTTACGAGATTTTTCATTTTTTTTTTCAAATTATAGATGAATATTGGTAAAACTAAGTATATTTTGAAGTGTGAAAGTGTTCGATGAGCCATAATAGGTTATATAAAGGTCTAAACTCCACGTAATATTTAAAAGCTAAAATGCATCTTTTATGTCTAGCCCTTTCGAACCTGGTTGGGTTACATATTTCGCAGCCGTGTTTTAACAACCCTAAAATATGAAATAAACTACTTGTTTGTGCGAAATATGTCGTAGTTCTTGAGCCGTTTCTTGAGTCTTATTTTTCTCAAAAGAAGAATAGATGAATGTACATAGAAATGTTCAGCAATATTTATAAGGCTGCAGCTCTAGAAGGTTTCTAATAATGTTTGTTTTCCAGGTGGAAAAGCAGTATCGGTTAAATAGCATGGGTTCAAAGCAGAATGGTAAGATTACTACCATTTTTTTTCACTTTTAATAGGTATACTATATCATTATGTAAATCTTTTGACAACCTCAGCCATCACTTCCACTCATTCACTCTTGAGTCAAACTAGTTGAATGGTTTCACAAACAATGACTTTTTCTTAAGGCTTATGTCCACTTAATTTCATCCTTATCAGCAATATTGATAATGTTTATTTATTTATGAAGAATACAAATGAAATTAAAAAAACAACGAAGAAGAAGAAAGAAATAAAACTTCAAAAACATACAAAGAATATTCTACCCATGCATGAAGGCCAAGATTTACGTTTGATGTTTTTTCTCTTTCGCACTTTGATCATGGGCAGCGTTATACTGCCTACGTATTTCTTTCTTTTAAGGACCTGCTATACATGTATGTACATATAGTATCTAACTAACATAGCACTACTTACGTCGTAATACCTTCTAAATACTACTTCTAACTAATACTTTACCTTACATAGGGACTCAACTTATCCTACTCGCCATCGCGTACCGCGTGCGGTTTTCTGCGATGTGTTTGAGCTTCACCCAGCTCTTCCAAAATCTTAACGATACCTCCTTGACTGTTTTTTCCCACTTCATTTTCGGTCTCCCGACCTTCCTGCCTTCTTAATGTGCGGATTCCACTGCATTGCCTGTCCTGCAATGCAGTTAATACCTTTTAGAAGCGTGTATACAATCAACTGCTACTTGCGCCTTCGTATATAATAGTGTCAATGTGTACCTCACACGTTATCCTTTATGGTACTTCATTCATTCAGGACTATTGGTCTTAAAAATCCGTATAGTGTTTTGTAGACACATATTAACGAAGTTCTGCATTTTCCTGTTAATTGTCAACTACTGTATCCGTATAACATCACTGACACAAAATTTAAGCAGAACAGTAGTAGCTTTGTCTTTAAGCTGAAAATATTGGACAACATCCCGAAGGCGCATACATATGTTCACATGGCAAGGATTGCTTTCGTAAAAATGTCGAACTCGAGATTTTAATCAAAGATGACATTACGATGGTAGAGAAGTCGATTCTGTCCGTCTGTTCAAACTTGGAAATTAAGATTTAAAGCATTTTCGCGTTAGGCGTTGTTCTATCAAATTGTTGGTCAAAAATCGAAAATTCGAATTTTCTCAAAAACAAACCGATATATGTATTTTTATTAAATTTGACTCCATTTTTTTTTTTAACTTCGATTCTTTCAATACAAAAAAGTATGCACGGGAAATATTTAAAAAAAGATTCTTTGGATACATGAGCAAGTTCGGACGACCCAGTCGTGTATTTTATTCAATTTGTGTTGAGCGATGTTTTTTTAGAGAGGATGACTGGGAGGTTCCGAGCCTGAACATCGTGTTCATATTCAGTCCCTCGACGTCTGCTTCTCTCTCCACCGTTATCGTCATTTGGTGGAGATCCATTTATCCTATACTTCGTCTGCGTATTCTATATGTTTCACTTATGTTGTCAGTGTCCATTTTATTTTTCCGTTTCCTGTCAAGGCTGCTCGCAGCACATTACTTAACACTAATAAGAACAGAACTGACTAGCTACACTTACTAACTATCTATAAAAGTCCTTTATTTTCCTACCATGAAGTGATACCTTCCATCTACAAATTGCCTATATCGTACTCACTACAAATTATTAATAACTTTGAAAATCTCAGGTTTTTCTCAAAAACGAGTTTTGTCTTCTGATTCTTTATGATTCTACAGTATTAATTGTTCACTTTCTGTCCAATTT
This sequence comes from Eupeodes latifasciatus, assembly GCA_920104205.1. Lineage (NCBI taxonomy): Eukaryota > Metazoa > Arthropoda > Insecta > Diptera > Syrphidae > Eupeodes > Eupeodes latifasciatus. The sequence goes on from OV049924.1 coordinate 156,820,174, forward strand.
TGAAACATCTTACTGTTTTGTACAACCCTCAAAATTAGGTGTGCTTTTCTAAGAATAAATGCTATTTCGATTTTTTAGATCTTTTTAGGCCGTGTTTTTTTTTTTTTTGTATTCTAATGTTAAACCATTTATTAAAAACGGAAAAACGTTTTGAAAGTTTTTTTTTAAATCTTTTCTAAAATGATATTTGGTAAATTACTTATTATAATATTTTATTTTGTACACGATGCTTTTTAACAGAAAGGATCACTGTATTAAAGAAAAAGTTTGTATTTTTCAAAATTAAAAGAAAATACTCGTATATGTAAAATGGAAACAAACCGTTCAAAGAATCATACAAATATCTACACAGTCATAGCTAAGGCCTCCACTAGGTCATTTCAAAAGAAAATGTTCACTGCAGCATTTCGATAAATATGCTTATGCAGAGAGTTGTGAAAAAATTAAATGACACTCTATGCCAAATTACAGGAACATTTTCAACGTCATACAAACATTTTTAATATCATAGATATCATCTTTGTATATGAAAACTAGTTTTCATATACAAAGATATCATTAACCTCTCTTCATAGTTTTAATCAGTCAAAAGGGGTTCAAGTTCTGGATAAACACAATCATAATCATAAAAAGGGGAATATTTGACAAGTCAAAAGTAGCTCAGTTATGTTATATGTACCTAAGAGCTGTAATTCACCACGATGTATGACAGTTTGAAAAGAAGAAATGGTGAGTTTGCGTACTATAAGGAGGTATATTATATATAAGAGTGAAATGTGAATATAAACTGACAAAACTATGAATTCAAAAAAGTCAAATCATTTTTGGCGCCATAAAGTCTTTTCAAGTCAACGTTTTCAAAACAAAACAAAAAACAACAAACTACCCATCAATCTAAGTATTTTGTTAAAAATAAGAATACAAACGATTTGTGCCTTTGTGTATCCAACTTAAAAGTTTCGAAAAACAATCTCTCAGCTTGAATGCGATATTCCGAATCCGGACGCAAAATGTCCCAAACATCTTTTGTCTAAGATTAAGCAACCAGAAGGGGTTTGTCAAAAGTTTTTCCTTTCGTTGTACTATGTAGGCATGTACTGTACGTACATACATATATATGTGTATGTTATTAAACATTTTAATATTTTTCTATAAACATGCACAGCTCATAACATTCTATAACATGTAGAGGTATGTATGTATGTATGTGAGTAAGTGTTGTAACAAAACAAATTAAAATAAAGAAGAAGAACCCTTTGATGGAGGTCTTGGGAATTCAGACGTAAAGTAAAATATAAAATCTCTCTGGCACACATCATTGTCTCCCAAAAATAAAAGTTAAAATTAAAATGAACAAAATATGACAAACTTTCAGACTTTTCTTTAAGAAGAGCATGAAAGCCTAGGGAGTTGTGTTTTGTATGGATATAGTACGTAGTATTATTATAGCCGACTCTTATACATTTGGTATAAAGCTTAAATCCTTATTGTAGTACTTACTTATTTTTCCGACAAAGGATTTATGAAGAAGGGGGAAATGCACTTTCGGAAACTCTCTGCTTCCGTTTGTGTTGTGTGCCTTTTTTTAATATATTTTATTTTGTTTCTTTTTATTTTTGTCTTTTTTAATGTTGGATGTCAAAAATTTTGAAACTTTCTGAGCAGTCATGTTTTTGAATACATACATACATATGTCGTCGTCCGTATTTTTTGTTTTTGATTTTGTCACATAAAGTAAAGTTATGAAATACACAATAAATGTTTTAACAAAGTGAAGAAATTAATTAAAAATAAGACCATCAATTCAGCAACTGACTTGATTAAATTTAAATAATATTTAAATTTTAAAAACAAGGCGTGCTCAATTATTATAATTAATATAGTAACCAAGGTTTCATTTTCAGTATGAGAGTAACCTTGAGTACACCATAGACATAGATTGCCAGATAAAACAAAGACTTCAAATCATACGTGATTCGAATGTTTAGGTTTACGTTTTTGATTTATTTTTAGAGCTTAATAAATATGGTTGAACTTATAAACCTCTGAACTGATTATCTTAATGTGACGTCAATAAAAATCTCTTTTTTCAAATTCAGGAGATTCTGGAAGGAAAAGATGCTATTGTCATAATTTGTAAGTCAAAAGGGATAATAGACAAATCAAAAGTGGAAGGGGGGATTAGAGGCCATGAGGTATTCGTGTTTCAAATTTCAATTAAAAAAACTTTGTCAGAAGTGGGATTCGAACCCACGCCCTCAGAGAGGACCAGAACGCTCAGTAACCCACTATTTTAGTAGTAGGTAAGATTCCTCTTGAGTCTGGCGCCTTAGACCGCTCGGCCATCCTGACATATGTTTGTTCTGTGGTCAAATTTTTATCGGAATTGGCAATTTATTTATGTTTATGTTTAAGCTTCAATTAATAGAACACTGTTTTATTTAATTAATTTAATGCAATGCAAATAAATATAAGATAAAATATATTTTTTGAAGTATATTTTCATAATCTTCACTCTTTTTCGCAAACTAGCTGTAGTCACATCCCTGTGCTACAGAGTACGGTACTTGATCTTTTATCCGCGTTGAATGATGACTGCTCAGCCGGTCCCGATGGTATTCCCGCGATAATATTAAAAAAGTGTAGTAATGCTTTAGTTGAACCCCTTACGTTCTTATTCAAACTTTCTCTAAAAACAGGCAAATTTCCCAGTATATGGAAGAAGTCATTTCTTACACCAATTTTCAAGAAAGGTAACAAGGCGGATATAACAAACTACAGGCCCATTGCAAAGCTTTCTTGCATAGCTAAATTGTTTGAACAAGTTCTTTGTGTAAGTGTAGCATTTTTTAGTAAAAATCTCATTTGCGAACAGCAACATGGTTTTGTGAAAAAAAGATCAACCGTTACTAATCTCCTCACATTTTCAAACATATGTTCAAACGCTTTAGAACAAGGTTATGAAGTTGACTGTATATACAATGACTTTTCCAAAGCTTTTGACCAACTTAGCCACGGAATTATTTTATTTAAACTTAAAGCTCTTGGTTTTCCACCATTTTTCTTAGCTTGGATCAAATCATACCTTGAAAACAGATCTTATGAGGTAAAATTTAGAAATTGTCATTCTGAACCTTTTGTTGCTCAATCTGGTGTTCCCCAGGGATGCCATCTTGGCCCTTTTCTATTCATCCTGTCTATAAACGACGTATCGTCTTGTCTACGCTCAAGTGATGTTCTTATTTTTGCTGATGACATGAAAATTTTTAAGATAATAAAGCCCACCCAAGATCGCATCCTTTTACAAGCCGACATTGATAGTTTCACATTCTGGTGTGGGAAAAATAGCCTTTCACTCAACCCTTTAAAATGCCAGACGATAACTTTTACTAAAAAACGAATCGGTAGTGTATTTGATTATTGTATATCTCAGCAAAAACTCTGTCGCGTCTCAACATTTAAAGATTTAGGTGTTCATTTCTGTTCAAACTTAGAATTTACACATCACATTAATTTTATTGTTAATAAAGCAAGTTCTATGCTTGGTTTTATAAAACGCTGGGCAAAGGAGTTCAATGATCCCTATGTTACTCTTTCTTTGTACAATTGTCATGTTCGTCCTCACCTTGAATATGCTTCGCAGGTATGGACTCCCTATTACGAAATTCATAAGAAACGTATTGAATCAATTCAACATAATTTCATTCGCTTCGCCTTAAAGGGTCTTCCGTGGGAAGATCCTTATAATCTGCCTCCCTATGAACATCGTATTCAGCTTCTTCAATTGCAAACTCTCCATCAAAGGCGTGTTAATAATGATTTAATATTTTTTCATCAACTCATTAATGGTGAAATTGATGCACTTTATTTGCTGTCTTGTATACATTTAAATTACCGAGGCGGAACTCATCACCTGCGTACTTTTGACTTTATACATATTGACTTCCATAGAACTAACTATGGAAAGAATGAAGCCTTAAGTCGAATGAGCATTTTATATAACTTGAACTGTTCATCGATAGATTTAAATTTAAATAAGGTGGGATTAAAATCATTGTTTAGAACCAGTGCTCCACTATCGTAATCGTCTTTATTATATTTTTTGTTGTTCTCTAATATTTCATGTTACTCATGTTAATTATGTTTTGTATTTTGTGCTTGTGTTAGGCTTTAATTGTATTATTATCTTGCTAACAACTAACACATGCACTAATGATGAGCCTCTGATCGTAGTGTGACGCTTGCTGTAAGCTAACTACTTTCTGAAAATTCTGAAGTGTAAAAAAAAAACCAGACTTGTCTTTGGCATTTATAAAAAAGTTTATTTTCAGCATATTAAATATAAAAAGTACGTTCTAGTGGGTTGTATATACATATGTATATATTATATTCTTGTATGTTCACCACCATTCATATAGTGATAGTCATTTGTACGCACAAATATATGTACATATAACATACTAATAGAACTTTATATATGTGTAGGTGTCCTATAGAGGATAGTTCAAACAGATAATGGTGATATCCCAGGCCATTACCTTTAAGAATTGGGTTACTTTTTGTATCCCCTTTCATAATAGTTTTCGACTAACGGTTGTTTTAATTAAATTTTGAAAAAAACACGTGCTTTTAGTCGATTGTTCACTCTCCCTGTCCACAAATGATTTTTGTTTTCAATGTTTTTAGCATTTTAAATCGAACCCAATTATGCACTTCAATCTTTAAAGTTGTATCTTGACGAACATTTGAAAGACTTAGTATGTATTTGTTTCTTATCTCAAAAATTTTCTTTTTTCGTAAACTTTTGAAAAACGTATGAATTTTAGAGCAGATTTGAACCCCAACAGAAATAATTCTAAACCAAATAAAAATAAAACACCATCCTTTACAAAGCACCCTGCATAGTCGATATAATTACATCTTATATAGGTTTTCCACTACGGACTTGACAATTTCTTTTGTGTGTAAATAAAAAACAAGCCATTTGAGTAATTTCCAAAACTATGTTACCGGCTTGAAGTTTAATTAAACAATGCATAAATTAAACTCGAATTTATCCGTATGCCACCATATGCATGTTTACAAGGGTCGATTCGTTGGCCCACTGCTGTTAGAAAACTTACTTCTTACTGCACTGACTTCAGTACAATTTTATTTTTCTCAGTACGAGAGTACATCTTTTCCATTTACAGTAGAACTTAAAATATTTGTATACAATTTATGTATGCTTTTATATTTTATATTTTTGGAAATTAGACACAAACTATTGTTTTTTTATATTATTTTTTATATTTTCGTCAAGCGAAAATATTTATTTTATTTTCCTACATTTTTATTAATTTATATAACCCATCTCAGTGCTCTACACTTTTCACGTCATTTTATATCTACTATACCATGTAAATGATATAAACAAAAATATTTCAAATGCCAATTCAATGTTAAAATCAAAATAAGACAAGTTTTAGTCGTATTTGTTCCTAGAATTGGTTTCTAAAGTATTAGTTTTTTCTTTTAGGACTAGGTATCAGGCGTTGTACCTAGATACTATAGTAGCTTAAGGCAGATGTAAAAAAAAGTTTAAGATTTTTTCTAATGAACATTAATAAATAAAAAGTTAAGCTTTTAAAAATGAATGCAATAATTTTAAGTTTAAAAATAGATATTCATCGAATTATTTAGGGTACCTTTTGTGTTCCACATTCTTCAAGAAATTCTGAACAAAATTGTTCATATCAAAATATAATAAGCCCTTAACTAAGAAATCGATTATATGTAACTTGTTTCTTTCTGATAGAAACAAAAAATATTCTAAATTAATAAAAAATGTGAATAAAAACGTGATAAACAATCCTCTTAAAAAAAAAGAACTTTTAGAGTAGAATACACATTTTTGAATTTTTGAAAAAATGGTCAGCGCTCGAAAGTTCGGAGATCCTTGAAACAAAAAAGTATTTATCGAACAAAATGCATTCCATTAAATTTTGACATCGTCGTCGTCACCGATTTTGAAAATATAGTTTATGGGAAAAACACAGCTAATTTTGTTTGAAGTAGAGTGCATCAAACTTATTCTTCAATAAATTGATTATAACTATAAGGTATGCTGAGCCTGTGTGGCTTTGTGGCACCATCCTGTTGAAACCACTTGCCTTCCAAGTCCATGTCTTTCAATTTGCACCAAAATCATAGGTAATCACCGTGCTATAACTCTGACCATTCACAGTAACGTGACGATTGTAATGTTGGTTGGTAAAAATTTTACCTTTGTATATTATGCAATATCCTGTCATTAGTCACTGTGAATTGAAATCTACTAGTAAAACGTAGTCTAAATGTATTTTTACTCCCTAATTTTAGCGATAAAGACGTCACCACAGCCAGTATGGTAATAAACAACCATACCTACTGGCTGGTATCAGCGTATTTGGGCAACCACCACCAGGGCCCACTGCCTGGTACCATTCTGGAGAAGATGGTCGCTGAATCAACAAGACGTAAAACCAACTTAATTATCGGTTGTGACGCCAATGCGCAGCATACTTCGGGGGATAGTACCGATATCAATGACAGAGGTGAGTCCCTTTTTGATTATATTTTAACAACTAATCTAGTAGTAAGTAACGTAGGTAGTGAACCAACCTTCGTTACTAAAAATCGACAAGAAGTATTAGAAATCACTCTTGTCTCGTTACATCTCTCAAATAAAATATTGAATTGGAGAGTATCAAAGGAGCACTCGTTCTCCGATCATAGATACATCCAATTTACACTTATTGAAAAGTCCCCAAAACCGATCCAATTCCGGACAAATTGGCCAAAATATAGGACAACTCTGAAAAGTCTGATTAAACCAGAACTTTCTGATCCTCCCTTGTGCGCTCTTGAACTCGATCAAAAAGTCGATGAGCTTACAGCAGCCCTCAATAAAGCCATGGAAACTGCCTGCCCCCTCACTACAGTGCGTGGAAAGAAGAAACCATATTGGTGAGCTGCTGAACTAGAAATTTCAGGAAAGGTTGTAGAAGGCTTTTTAATCGTGCAAAAAGTCTAGACACCCCAAGGTTGGGATTCCTATAAGGAATCCCTCAAAAAGTATAAACAAGAATTGAGAATAGCCAAAAGATCCTCGTGGAGATCCTTCTGTAGCTCAATAGAATAATCCTCGGAGGCATCAAGGTTAAGGAAGATTCTCTCGACAAATCCAACCATGCCTAGTTGTCTTAAGAACTCAGATTGTACATGGACTAACTTTTGCGAAGAAACGCCAAACCTGCTATTAGACACCCACTTCCCAGATAGCTCCAAATCCGTTAATATAACAAACCGTACTGGGTCGGGTATTAACTTAACTTTTCCTCAAGGTCTTGTTACAAAAGAAAAATGTATATGGGCTCTGAATAGTTTCGAACCTTATAAATCTCCAGGTCCAGATCAAATCATACCAGCTGAGCTACAACATACCATCGATATAACTTTGCCCATCATTGAGATGATCTTCAAAAGTTGTCTAGATCTGGTCTATATACCTCAACGATGGAGAGAAGTAAAGGTAGTTTTCATTCCCAAGGCGGGTAAATGCTCGCATGTCAACCCTAAAGATCTAAGACCTATTAGCCTATCATCATTCATTCTCAAAACTCTGGAACGATTGATTGATATCCATGTACGTAATAGCATTGATAAGAGACTATCGATGTCTCAGCATGCTTACTGCAAAGGGAAATCGGTAGCAACAGCCTTGCACACTCTAGTAAGAACTATCGAATACTCCCTAGAGCAAAAGGAATATACTATGGTTGCCTTCCTGGATATTGAGGGCGCTTTCAACAACGTTGACACATCCGCTATCACTTCTGCTATGACGACCCTAAACGTCGAATATTCACTCTGTGAGTTGATTAATCTAATGCTAAAAAGCAGGATCATCAACGCTAAGATGGGGGATTTTTGTACGAAAAAGTCTGTCGGTAGAGGCACTCCGCAAGGTGGTATTCTGTCCCCTCTCCTGTGGAACATAGCGCTTAACGAACTGCTAATATCCCTTGAGAGGGAAGGCTACAGAGTGATTGCGTATGCCGATGATGTTACTATCGCCGTCACAGGAAAACATCCTAATACACTGAGAGACCTCCTCCAAAGCGCACTTAATATGCTCACTTAAAAAACAGACCTCGTCCTTTTTACACGGAAATACAAGATCCCAGTAATTGTACCTCCTTCAATAAAAGGTGTACCACTAATTTTTACCAATGAAGCCAAATATCTTGGTCTGATATTAGACAAAAAATTAAGTTGGAAACCTAATATTCAGGAAAGAGTTAAGAAAGCTACAGTAGCTCTTTTCCCTTGCAAGAAAGCCATAGGAAGCAAATGGGGTTTTCAACCTATTGGCTATACACATCGGTCATCCGACCAATACTTATGTACGGGGTTGAAGTATGGTGGACTGCACTGGAAAAAGTCACATACTACGACAAACTCAGCAGAGTCCAACGCACTGCATGTCTCTGCATAAGCGGGGCATTGAGAACCACACCCTCAGCAGCGTTAGACACTCTCCTCCATCTGACACCCCTCGACATCTTCAGCAAACAAGTGGCAGCTAGTACATCTATAAGACTCAACGCCTCATCTCAATGGACCAACAATAATGTGGGGCACTCCATCATTTTGAACCTCTTCGGTTCTATACCAAAGTACATAGACTACACTATTCCAAAACCCCAATTTGGAAAAAACTTCAATGGACCAACAATAATGTGGGGCACTCCATCATTTTGAACCTCTTCGGTTCTATACCAAAGTACATAGACTACACTATTCCAAAACCCCAATTTGGAAAAAACTTCCAGGTATCCATTCCATCTAGAGATGAATGGGAAGACACAAAACTCCTGGAAGACAAAAGCATTCATTTTTATACAGATGGATCCAAGACAAATGAGGGAGTTGGTAGTGGTGTGTACTCAGAAAAGCTTAATCTAAGCATCTCATTCCGCCTCCCTAATCATTGTGGCGTCTTCCAATCGGAAATTTTAGGGATCAAAGAGGTTCTTTCCTGGCTAAGAGAAAACGTGATATCAACTTCTGATATCCGCATCTTCTCTGACAGTCAGGCTGCTATTAAATCTCTTGACGGTGTCTCAACCAAATCTCTAACGGCCCTCGATTGTCGATCGTCTCCTTTGGAGATGGCGCAGCAATTAACCATTCACCTCTGTTGGGTGCCGGGCCACAGATACATCACAGGATATTGTAGAGCCCATGAACTCGCTAAAAATGGAACCATCATACCTATTTCACCTGAAAGGGAAAAGATAGGTATACCTGTGGGATTCGCGTAGACACCAAGACAAGAATGTACGACCAACAAAAGACACGTACACATACCCTTACAGACAGACAGTATAAACGACCACACAAAAGAGATTGCGCACCCCTTCTTATATTCTTTTAGAAATTAGTCAGTCATTAAACTTACTTTGAGTTGGCCGGTCGCTCGCGATAGATACTCTTATTAAATAAATATTCAATATATAGATAAATATAAAAGAAAAGTGTTTTATTTGAATTGTGGAAATCCTACATACCTATAGCTGCATGTAAACTTCTGCTAAAAGAAACAGCTTTTACGATAACAAACTCTAGGTGGCACAATTTACCAACGTGCGCAGCCACAAAACTCATATGGCCTTCACTGGACCTAAAGCGCTCTAAAGACTTGTTATCTCAAAGCAGACTTCATATTAGCTCCCTAATAGGTGTCCTTACGGGACACTGTCTTATATGTAGACACGCAATACGACTTGGTGTAGCCTCAAATGACTTTTGCAGGAGCTGTATCGACGAGGAAGAAGAGGAAACGATCTCTCACCTTCTCTGCACTTGCTCTGCTCTTTCACTAAGACGAAAACTTCATCTGGAAGACTACTTTTTTGATAATCCCAGTGAACTAGCTAATAAGGATATCAAATATCTTCTTCGCTTTATAAAAAGCTCAAAATGATTCGACTAGTAAGAAGTAATTCTCTAGATTCATGTAGTATCACAATAGGCCTTTTCTTTTGGCCTAAGTGTGTGGATTCTGTATCCGCAACCACTTTAACCTAACCTAGGACACATTCTCTCACCACCTCTGTATGCACTTTTTCCAAATGATTTGCATGATTTTTTGAAAATAGGTCTAGAAAAAGAAAACATAAACATAAAAGTAGAACACTTTATAAATTAAATTTGGAGTTGAGTATGGCGAAATTAAAGACGATGGTGTTTCGGAATGGTGGTAGACTATCTATCCAGAAAAGTTTGGAATTCAAAGGAGTACATATACAAATAACTACAAGTTTCAAATATCTTGGAGTTCTTTTTAGATGACCTCTAGGCAACATATCGAAATTATAAACAATGCTGCGAAGAATAGCATAAATGCCACTTGGCAATATTTCTTAACAAAAAAAACATACAAACCTGTGATCAAAATGGAAAGTCTTTCTAGCTGTCTGCAGATCTATACAAACCTATGGTGGACAAATTTTGAGTTTCAGATTTTTTGATGAGGTAGATAAGGTTCAGTGATGTTTCATAAAGAAAATTTTAAAACTGCCAATAAGTATGTCAAGCTATGCCTTGAATCTAAAAACTGGTGCTAAAGATGGTAATTTCTATACCCTAGAGCTACACCTGAGATATGGTCAAGAAATTATCTTTGATTAATAGTGAAGAAAGATTACCATATCAACACTCTAAAATTCGTCTAAAAATAAATTCTGGGTGAAACAACTAAATGAGATTGGCTCTAGACATGTTCTATATTGCGATGAAAGAGCTTGTTCAAGAGAATAATGGACCTTCAAATTTCTTAACTTCTTGAACTGTCTAGACATGAAGTTCATCAAAGTTGTATATAAAGAGAGTAAATGAGAGAAGCGTACGCTACGCATATATAAAGGGTGTCCCAAAATTAACGCAAGATTTAAATTTGCCGCCATTTGTGCAGTGAAGTGTTGGCAACCCTGAAAGCAATTTGACAGCTAACAGTATAGGGTTATTAAAAATGGAGCGTTACACGAGAGAACAACGTGTCTTCATTATTAAAGAATATTTCAAAAATAGTGAAAGCTTGGCGGCTGCAGTTCGAAAATTTCATACAAAATATGGTCGGAATAGTGTTTTAACTTCGTCAACTGTGAAGATATTAATTGAAAAATTCATGGAGACTGGATCCGTTGGAGACGCCAAACACACTGGTCGTCCAAAAACAAGCCGTTCAAATGTGAATGTCGAAGCAGTGCGTGAGAGTGTTGCTGACAATCCAGGAACCTCAATTCGACGTCGTGGACAAGAATTGCAAATTTCAAGAACCTCTCTACAGCGTATACTCACCAAAGATCTGTGTCTTCATGCTTACAAAATTCAATTAACACAACAATTGAAGCCTAATGACCATGGACAGAGAAGAGAGTTCGTTGAATGGATTATTGAACATCAACAAATGGACCCTGATTTTTCGAGCAAAATCATCCTAAGCGATGAAGCACATTTTCATATTGATGGCTTTGTCAATCGCCAAAATTGCCGCATTTGGGGTTCGAAGAACCCACATGTGATTGTCGAAAAACAAATGCATCCACAACGCGTGACTGTATGGTGTGGATTTTGGGCTGGAGGCATAATTGGGCCATATTTTTTTGAAAATGATGCTGGTCAAGCAGTGACTGTTACTGGTGCTCGATATCGCGACATGATTACACAGTTCTTTCTGCCAAAATTGGATGATATTGATGTGTCCAATATGTGGTTTCAACAAGACGGTGCCACATGTCATACAGCCCGTGAAACAATTCAATTACTGCATGAGACATTTCCAGGTCGTGTACTCTCTCGTTTCGGTGATCAAAATTGGCCTCCTAGATCGTGTGATTTAACACCATTAGACTTCTTTTTATGGGGTTATTTGAAATCACAAGTCTATGTCAACAAGCCCACAACCACCCGTGCATTAAAGGAGGAGATTCAACGCTGCATCAACGAAATTCAGCCACATTTATGCAGAATGGTCATGGAAAATTTCAACAAAAGAGTGCGCATGTGCATGCAAAGCCGTGGAGGCCATTTGTCCGATGTGTTATTCCATACATAACCCTATCCTATGTACTTTACGAGTCAATAAAAATATAACTATCAAAAGACTAAAAACGGCGTTTTCTATTTAATTCAAATCTTGCGTTAATTTTGGGACACCCTTTACATAGATTCTTAGACTATTCGAAAGGTCCGAAATATTTCATTGAAGATTTTGATATTGGTAAAGTGACATGGATTTTCAAATATGGTGTGATCTTAACGCCAGTTTTGGATCATCGATGTGCAGTCTTTGCAATTTTAGGGAGACCGAAAATATCCAACAATTACGTACTGAGAGCATTCAAAGACACTTAAATCAGTCTAGTCAAGCTAGTCTAACTGAAGACAAAATAAGAGGAACGTTGAATGGTGAAAACACTAGTGATTTAGAGAAACTATTCAAATTCTTAACAAATTCATTGAGGAATTCAAATATTTATAATATTAAATCTTCTATAAGTAAAATTAATATTGAATATTCTTTTCTGCTTTTTTAACTATTAACAAATTTTATAAATATGTTTGTCAATATCAATGTAATATCCTCAACTTTTTGGAAATATCATATCGATTTTAAGCTTAAAAATATAGTTTGCTATGAACGTTTTGCAATACAAAGTCATTATCCTCTATTCATTATTATAAACGATAAAAGTAGTCTGTTTTCTCAAACTCTCTAAACTCTATGTCTAACAACCACAAACGTCTATATACAAACTATACCCACTTTTTAATAGGTCCTTAAACCTTCTTTCATGTCAAAATTGATCCTTGAATTCGTACATGTATGCTTCATCGTCAAAAGGAAAGAAAGTTAACACAAAAAAAATACACACACTCGAAATTGCGAAACATCAAAATTCAAATAACCTTATGGGCAATTACATCTAACATTTGCTCTCATCACACATACCAGCGCGGCGGCGGCGGCGGTAGTAGTGGCAGCGGCATATACCACATCAAAGCAAAATTGTTGTTATCCTTATCAACGAGTTTATATGACCATCATGCGAGTTTATATGAAAATTCACTTTTAATAAAATCTTTTGCAATACTTTTTTTTTATTCACATCACAAGCAGCTTTACCAACTGCTGTGCAGAATGAAATTGTATTTTACGAGTTAGTTTAGCTTGAATACTTATAAGTCTGCATTTAGCTCCTTTTTTCTGGCTGTTTTTGATATTTTTAAACATCCTCCCAATTCCCAATTTCAACTCCTAGATTCGTGCTGTGTGATGTGAGGTGATGCTGCTGTGGTGTTATTTACTCAAATTTTTAATGAAACACTTCATACCGCATTGAGGAACTTTTTCGAGAGGATTTTCCTCTATAAAATTGCTGTTATATTTGACCCTTAAAACTGAGATGGGATTCTTTTATTATATGATTTTTCTTATTTTCTGTATTTTTTTTAACTGAGGATAACGAGTATTCAAGATTCAAGTCATTTAAAAATGGCAAAATATTAGCAAATATTTAGCTAGCACTGAAATTATTTTCGAGAGGCCGCATTTATATCTTTGGGTGGAATTTAGATGTTTTTTTATGAGTGTGTTGTGTGAGTCTGTGCTGGGAGGGGGGTGGTTGGTAAAGATTAATGGTGTGCCGGTGGGGTTTGTTTAAGTACTTTTATGTGTTTTTAAAGAGAGAAAAAGATTTATTAGTTAAGAGCAAATATTTGTGACGTGGATTTCGAGTTTTGAGAAGTTAACCTTGTGGATTTGCTGTGAGGTTATATTTGATTTTGGAAATTATTATTGTCAATGTCATTTATGAGTACAGATAAGCACTGGTATCACTGGTTTAGAAACTTCAAAATTTTAAATCGATTTTCAGAAACAAACAGTACGATGTATTTCGAGTTTTGAGAAGTTAACCTTGTGGATTTGCTGTGAGGTTATATTTGATTTTGGAAATTATTATTGTAAATGTCATTTATGAGTACAGATAAGCACTGGTATCACTGGTTTAGAAACTTCAAAATTTTAAATCGATTTTCAGAAACAAACAGTACGATTTAAGGCAAGGATTTTCATTAAGTATAAGGAAATGATAAAAAAGATTGTAGCTTATCATAAGTCATACCAAGAGAAAGAATTTCAGGTTTAAGAAATTAATAATATTCGAATCGTGAAATAAATTTTAGTAATAAGCATATCATAAAGTTATAAATTTTTATAAAGTAGCTGTAATTTAAATCAGTTCGAAATAATGTATAAAGGATGATGTTACTTTATTGTCAATATTTGCATTAGTTCTAAAGATATTCGAGTCGAAAATCAATTCTTACCCGTTTTTGGCTATACCAACACTTTTGTATTTTTTCGATGGTTTTAAAAAATTTAAACCAATTCTTAAAAATGTATCAAATTCTCAATAAACTAACTATTTGCAGTTTCTTACTTGCGATAAAATTGTTCTTAAATTAACACTTATTTTCTCACATCGACAAATTTTGTGTTACTGAGAAACAGCTACATTATCAATACTTAGGGATTCCAGCTCAGCGGTAGTATTGCCAGAAATGTATTCGTGGAATTGCATTTGTATATGTAACTTCAACTTTAACTTCAACTTCAAATCCAACTTCAATGCCAATAATTTTATAGTATTCAACTTCTTACCAGTATCGCGTATCCTCAATTTTTGTTTCTTACAGCCTTTGTTCAATATTTTGTAGCCTTTATCATATCGAAAAGATTTGTACCTATACAAATTCGTTTTTCTTTAATTAAGAAACATACGTTTATCTTGATGATGAGCTCAAACCATTTGTTTTAGTCTCAATTGATTGAAGACTCGAATGGCGGTGTAGTGGTATAATGTAAACAAAATATTTCCTCCCATCAGCAAGTCCCACCTTTTTGTTTTCAAACAAACTTTTTTTTGTTTTTATCTACGTCTGCAACATTTGAATTCAAAACCTTGGATTAGTATTTACCCAAAAGAAATACTTTACATCTTGTTTGCAATTTCAAACCCAACTTAGATTTATATAATATTCAATTTTTATGTAACGAATTTGTATTTGGATAGCTTTGTGTTGTTTAGTTTTGTTGTTATACTAGCGACGTTCCCTAGCCCACCGCCAAACCTTGTAAAAGTTTTCAATTAAAAAACTTTTCCTCCTGCGATCCACGTAAATTGTTCTTTGCCACCTTTTTTTGTATGAAGAGATTTTTCAACGAGTTACCACATTATTTTCGTTTACCAACCAGACCAGGCCAGGCACTATGTACGCCTTCAAAGAAATACCCTTGCAAGATTCCTTTTGGGTACTGAAACTTCCAATTTTGTATGTTTTCGGTACATATTTCGCCAATAAGAAGGTTTTTCTTTCTAAATTTCTGTTGTCGTCTGATGCATGAATTTTCGTCTCTACATACCTTAACCTCATAACCATATTTTTTGTGTTACCCTAAGAAGCCAAAAGCTAGACTCTTGACTCAATAAAATACGACGACACCCCCTCATAGGGCTGAGGAAGAAAGTTTGCCAGTAAAATACCCTTAAATTTATTACAAAAAGTTTAGGGACGTTATTGTTGATTTTAACTTTATTTTTTGTTGTTGTTTTTCCTTCGTCTTGATCTACCAGAGGTTTTTGCTGACCGAAAATATCTTTTCCTTTCCTTTTTCAAAAACATAACAAAGTTTGCATTCTCTTGGCCTTTATTAATGAAGTTGAAAATATAAAATCCAAAAGTGCCAGTGTGCGAGCTGTGTGATGACGGAGAACAATTTCAAGCCATTAAGTCTGGAGAGCTAGCCCTATACTACCTATAATAATTTTACCTCTATATGATGATGCGGTAGGTATAAAGGGTGGCATTTTAAGTGATGATGGTTTTTATATGATGGGACTTAGGGTCAGTGCTGCGGTGGTGGAGGTTCGTAAGCTCAACGAAGACAGACTCGACTCTACTGTACTATACTTACCCGTCTAACTAATAAAGGTGCAAACGGAGGAAATTGATGAATGAAGGTCGTAGGTATCTTATAGATGAAAAAAGGTGGTTAAATTAAATTGTAGCTACAAAAAATTAAAATAGAAAAAGGTTGTTCAGTGGGTAAATCGAGAATGCTATTAGTGATGGTGGGATTGATAATAGAGCATCATGGCAAGGGAATTATTATCAATTAAATATTTTATACACCTTAAATAGGCTGATGAGAATGAAAGGAGGGTCGAAGGATGAATAAATGAGTAAATTGAATGACTTTGCAAATTATTATATCCTTTTATAAAGATTCACCTTAAATTTGAAAAAGGCAACGCACCCTCGTTATGGATAAGCGATACTATAATTGTTAAATTTTAACCATAATTTAAGCTTTTAAACTAGACCACAAAAAAGGATTACTTGAGTTGTTAAAGAATGCGAGTTTGGTTTTGATTTGTGACCATCATCAAGGGAAATCAAAGAATCTGTATACGGTCAGTCGTTTTACGAGTAACTGATGTTATAATACATAATTATTGATATCTTTTTATACAAAGGACTAAAAGAAAAGTAAGTAAGCAAGTGAAATGGACCCACTTGGAGGGTTTTTTTTATTTGCCTATATATGATTAAGAAACTTAATTTACTTAAGCTTTTCTGGAATTTTTTAAATTGTTTTTTTTTTTTTTTTTTTTTTGGAGAACCTCTTGAAAATTGGAAGACAAAATTTATCAAATATAGTTTAAACAACGTTTTTATAAAAGTTTCATAATTTCTTAGAATGGTTGAAAACAAAATTATTTATCTTTGCATGCCAGTTTAAACGAGACCTATGTAGCTGATTTAAATGATTTTAATTAATTTTTTAATTTGATAATAAAACAAAGTTTGAAAAATGATAGCGTTGCTTAAGAGAAATATTCTTTTAGTATAAAAAGAAAATATTTTTGTTGAAAACCAAGCAATGCAATACCAAACATACTTTTGAACATCTCGGTTTCAAAAGATGGATCGAACTTTAACAAAATATTGATAACAATATTTTGTGTGAGATAAATAATTTGAAGTGAATATCTTAATTTGTTCTCCTAATACTTGAGTCGGAAACCATTTTATATCAGTTTTTTGCTGTTTTTGTTACAAAAGTTGTCAGTTGAAATTTTCTAAAAGATTAACTTAAAATTACCAACAAGATTTTGCATATGATGAAATAATTTGATTTCAAAATCTATTTTTGTTAACGAGATCTTTAGTCGAAAACCAATTTTTACCAATTTTAGTAAAATTTCTCCAAAATTTGTATTTCTTATATGTACTGTACATATAAACAAATACAGATTGGCTTTTTTAAGTACATTTTCCCACATTAACAACAAAATTTAGCACAGAATGAAATTATTTTGAAGTCAATACCTTTATTTATTCACTAAATGTCGAAAACCGATTATCAATCTTTACCAATACTGCTTACTATTTTTGTAGATTTTAATTTTTATGAAAAAAACTGACTGTCGGATTTTTACAAAAAATTTACTGAATGTCGAAAACAATATTTCCTATTAGATAAAATTAGTTTAAAGAAATATTTTTCAGTTGCAAATCAATTTTGACCAACTTTTAGTAATGTTTTTTTTTTGTTTTTATATTTTGTAGACAAATTTTACCAGATGTCAATAAAGTTATTCTTCGTTGTGTAAAATTATTTTGGAGAAATAAAAAACTTTGATTGATTTTTTTTCAAAACTATATCAGTGTGTATCACGTCACAATATAAAATATAAAATTTTATTCAAGTCGCTAACGTTATTGGTTCGTGAGATATTTTGGGTTAAACAAAATGTTCACTATTTTTTTAAACTGTTATGGTTAAAAAACACCCACTTACAATTTTTTGAAAGTCCTTCCTGCATTATAATCTGTATATTCTGTATTTGAAGTCAATATCTCTACTGTTTCTTGAGATATTGACGACACACGCACACACTGACATCTCTCTAAAAAATATTTTATTTTGAGTCAAAGGGCCTTAAAACGTAAAGAAATGAAAAAATTTCCAATTCGACAAATCGGACCGATTACAATAACTTCCTATGAGAAGTTAAAAAAAAGTTAGTCGTGTTAGAGGTTGTAAAATATAAAAAGGTAATTTTAGAATGCTAATGTTGTTACTTGAAGATTTATCATAATTTGTCTATTTTTTTATAAGCTCCATTCCCCCGCTCAATGTAGTGCATACAAAATTTGTTGCAAGGGACTTAAACACATATTTCTTTGGCCATTGGATTGTAGTTTTTGTATACAATTTTAGACAACACAAATTCGATGGTACTTTTCATTAATCGACAACTCTCTCTTGTCAGAATCATTTCCGATTCCGGTTCCTTAGTAAATTCTTAAAAATAAAAAAATGTATATGTATGTATGTCCACTTTGCAAATTTGCGTTTGGTGAAACGTTTTTTGCAAAGTAAAAGTGCACAGCTGCAAAGGAAACAGTGAAAAGTGTTTGGTGAAATAGAGCCATGGTTTTTAAGCTTATTTTAAAAACAATGTTATCAAATCAATCCAAAAGCATAGGTATTAAAAGAATAGTTATTAAATTATGTCACAAATAATTTGTAGTTCTCTCGGTGACGAAGGACTAGTCTAGATTTATTAAATGTTTTTTACCTAATAAACCTACCAAAAAATTAACTATTCTTATAATAAACAAATGTATAGTCGTACCGATTCTTCATAAAATTCTAGGTTACCAAATTGCAAGTCATTATCTGTACGCGCTGGAATTTTCATTCCCATATTTTATCTTTCCAGTTTTTACCACTAAAAATGTCATATTCACCGTATTACAATTATCAGAGGTTCGTAGATTATGATAAATTATTTGTTGTTCAGCATTTTAACTATCCAGTGAGAGACTAAGTTTTTTCCTGTTTGCTGCATTTTTAAGATTTCATGTTTTATCTGCACTCAAATTAAAGTTACCAAAAACGTTACACAATTAAAAACGCATGCATTTTGTATCATGTTGGTGTCATAGAAAGATGTGTTATCTCTCTTAGCTGCCTTATTTTAGTAACCCATGGTTTAAAGAGTGCTCGCACACTCACGCGACAAAAATGCAAGTTTTCAATTTTTGTATATTCCTATACAATTTTGTGGCTACTCCGTATTAACTGCGTATAACCTACAAATTATCTTGTAAAGTTTTCAAAAGAAGATTAAGACAATAAAACTCAAATCTTACATCTCATTTTAGTTCTCAACGTTGTTTAGCATTAAATCGATATGTGACTTCTCTGGGCGTTCGTTGTAATCTTTTTATAATTAATTGTAAAGCTCAATAAAAATGCAATTTTGATTTTGCAAGCTGATTCCAGTAAGTTGCTTTATTACATAGAAATACTAGCTGACCTGACAAACGTTGTTTTGTCATAGAATATTTTGATAGAAAAAAAAAACTTATTGTAAGTGTGTAAGGATGTGGTATATAAAAGGGAGAGGTATAGAGCACTGTAAACGGTGACAAAATATTAAGATAACAAATCACCAAACAATTTTTTTTAATGTATTAAAATTAATTCTTTACAATTATATACATATCGCTAATTATGACAATACTACAAAAAAAAATATCATTCCCTTAATGCAACAGAGTGTACAATATTTTTTGTGATCCCATCTTTCCCCAATACAAACAAACTGAATGGTTTGCCCACTCGAGAGCAGCCACGTATAATTGTCCGTGTGGAAAACATGAAGTGCTCGAATCTAAGCGACATCGTTTGGCCTTGAGACTTATTGATAGTCATTGCAAATGCCAATCTAATTAGAAATTGAAGGCGTTTGAATTGCATTGGCACGTCTGTGGGTGTAATAGGGATTTCACCTTGGAATTTGTCATTTAGAATTATGGTTTCGATAACATTTTTCATCAATTTGTTAATTACTAATCAAGTACTGTTGCACAATCATGGTGGGCTCAAATTACGAAGCAAAATTACCGGAGATCCAACCTTCAATTATTAATTATGCGGTGGCATGCCTGGTAAATCCAATGAGTTCAAAAACTCAGTTGGATAGTTTACAGCTTCGGTAGCATCACAAGCTGTATCAATAGATTTGTATGACACCAAGTCTCCTGGTAACAAATGTTGTATCTTGAGATTTAATTCGTTGACGTCCACATTTTTTGCTGCTAAAATTGCTCTTCCTGATCCTGCCAGACACTCATGATTTGAATATTGTCTGTGTACATCGGGAAATATCTGGTCAATGAGACCATCATGTGAATCAATAATCGTGCAGAAATTGACCCGTAATTGTATGCATCCAGTTTGATCTGTAGTAACTTTTCCGTCGCCTATATCTAACAGCTATTTTGAGAATGTTTCAGCGGATGAATCTTGAAGCATTTGAACACACATATTTACTTTCAGTTGTACTTTTTTGACATTACGCCACAGTGGCGATGATTTTAAGCACGCGTTGATCTCATCAGCTTACGTTGAACGTGGAATAACGGGAAGTGTTTGTCTAAAATAACCTGAAAGGAGTAACTCTGTTACTGCCGCCAAATAGTCTGTCGTTATTTTTTATATCTTTCAATGTCCCGTTCAATGCCCCAAGCGAATGTTTGTGTGCCATAGTGCATTCTTCCCAGATGATAATTTTACACTGTTTAATCACTGTGGCCATGGATGATTGTTTTTTTATATTGCACACCGTGTCTGGGTTATTTTGAATATTAAGTGGCAGTTTAAATACTGAATGAGCTGGTCTGCCTCCATCCAATAAAATTGCCGCAATGCCAGAAGATGCAACAATCATTATTATTTGATCGTCAACATTATTTGATCGTATGGTGAATCCAAAAAAAAGAATCCATCTTGTCCTGCCGAAACTTGATGTGGTCTTAATTGGTTCTTTGTTCTTCATTCATTAGTGGGACATTTCGAGCGACAATCTCTTCCATTTCTACAGTATTTCATTGTAGTTCACGATTCAATTCAGTGTCTATTAAATCAGATAAATTTCACACCGAAATGACTTAGTGGTAAGTTGGCAATGATAATGCAAAGACCCTCAATAGCAATCAATGCTTCATTAAACATAGCGTCACTGAATACTATCGTAAGATCGTTGCACCGTGTACGATGTTGATGCAATTAAACAATAGCATTTATGAATGTAAAAAATAGAAAAAAACCTATTCTCAGACTTACCGAATGTTCATATATGCAAAATTTCATTGAAATTGGTTAAGCCGTTTCGGAGGAGTACGGCAACTAACACTGTGACAGGAGAATTTTATATATTAGATTTGTTTCTTATTGTGCAAAAATTTAATGTCGACAGATATATCGACATCTGTTGCACGCGAAGATATGCGCACCGTTAGACCATAGTCTACAAACGAACTCCTTGTCTTCTGTTCTTATTTCAGCTTCAACTAACAAAATGGACGGAAAAAAAATAATTTCTTTTCATATCTTCTTTAAAATTCTCCATTTTATTAAGTTAAAATTAGTCCTGGCCTGAATTTCGCTAAATTTCTTACAATTTTGTAATAAATTATTTTGAAACACAAAACATACATATATTTTGAAAAATGTTTAACTGTATCAACTTACAAATATAAAATCACAGTTAAGGCATAATGTTAAAAGTTTATGTGGTACACTTGGGCGTATACGCAATTTTTGTTATAGATTAATTAATTTAAAAATAAAATGTCTACATTGTCAAAATGATGAAGTACTTCTTTGTAAACAATCCTTTAATATTTATAAATACAATTTATGTAAAAATAATAAATTGAACTAGCTAACCTTTTATAGAAATAAGAATGACCTTTCAGTTGGATTACCCTTTTTAAAACAATAACTATTGATTTATATTTATGTATTATTACTGAACTATAGTGGTTGACCTTTTAAGATGCAGAATGATGACCTTTTGCTTAAAAATATCGATAGTATAATTCAAATATTCCACATATAACTATTACATAAGTAAGTGAATAAATATAACTATCAGGATGTAATTTAGTCGGACTTTATTTCTCGGAAACTATAATTCTGAAGCTCAGCATCATATCAGCTCAGTTCCTTTAACCGGAATTTAATGTTAATTTAAACCTGCTCAATCAGAACTTTACTTTTCCGTCTACTGAACAAAATATGGTTAATTTACTCCTACAGAAAGGCAGGGGTCAAAATATTTTAATAAGAAATAAATTCACGGTGTACATACATATACGAGACGGTCTCGGTGGCATAAAAATAAATTGGAAAATTACTATACAGAGAGTCTTCAAAAATCCGCCATACGTCACTTAACCTACAAACATACAAATAAAAATAATCAATATGTCCCATTGACATGCAAAATTGTAAACGAAAATAACTCGACCATCCCTCTTAATGAAATTTTACTATTTGCCACCTGGTTTGTTTACACAAGTCGAGGGCCCTCTACGTTAACGGCTACTACATACATATGTATGTAGTTATGTAGGTAAAGGGACATAATTTAAAGCTATGTGGTGCAATTGCATGCAACAATTAAAATTATATAAATACTTCCATGAAATTATTCAATTTGGAAGACACGTCCCATATGTAAAATGTAACAACTCGATTCAGTTCAAGGAATTCCGATCAAAATATTTTACTATCAGAGGCACCAGATTTGTGTTGAGTTGCTAATATGGAACAAGAATGCTGACAATGTCATAATATATATGTGCACGTACATCTTATTATGTGCATATATACAGTTGTGGTCATAAAATTAGGTCACAAAAAAGCCTCGATTTGCAAGTAAACCTTATATACATTCTAATTTCGAGAACATTTTTAAAAAGTCATCAAGTTCGAAGAAAGAGTGGGTGGTGAAAATGCTAACCACACCCCGAAATCAAACACCATTAAGTGGTATACTTATGGTTCCAAAACATTTGAAGAAATTGTGCATCAATACCGACGCGTAGCGACGCTACAGTCCATTAGCATCTTTCAGGTGGAAGGCAACGTCATGGGAAATACACAGAATGTTTTATTTGAAGAAAATATAGAAACCAAAATATTGCCATCATGTCAGGTAGCAAAGCCGCATCAAAATCACTACAGGTCCTAACTGGTAATTAAAGGCGTTGGTAGAATAAATTAGCTTTGCAAGTAAAATAAAATCTAACTGCATGAGGTACTGCGGCATGATTCCTTAGCAAATTCGGAAGCAATGGAGGACTTAAGAAGACTTGATCCCTATTGTGCTATAGGAGAAAATGTGATCAAAAATACTTTGGATCAACTCCCCAGACTAAGACAAGCTAAACTACTTTTTCGATTTTTAGATTGTATCAATCTCAAGGATGATGAATTAATATTAGATTAATAACAAGTCTCCCTGTTAGCCACTGCGAGATGAGTAGGCACCTCGACCTCATCGTCAGATGTCAGCATCTAAAGATTGGAGAGAAATGCTATCTCTAAGTTTTGTAACAAACAAGAGGAAACAACAGAGGAGGCAAATGTAAAGCCATCAATTCCCAGAAACGGTAGGACCTTACCTTATACAAAATAAGGAACTACATTCCCCTAAGACACCACACATTTTTAAGTTCCTTGGAGAAAATCAATTGAAAAGCACACTGATGTAAAATGAGTATTCTCAACAATCCTTTAGAGTGCCACAAAAGATCTCTAGCTCTTGGTGAAATGGTTTAAAAAACACCAACATTTTTGTATCCCCAATCTTAGATTTCTCTTAAGGTTATGTTCATCACTCAAACAATTGTACCCGAAATACACCAAATAGATTGTTAAGCACGTGTCAGGACATCAATGGGATGTTTCAGCTCATATGGTGCTGTTTTATTTATTTACAATCTCAAATAGACACGATAAAAATAATATGTAAGTTTGATCATAATAGAATTTAAGCTTTACTTAGAAATTATAAACCCAATTAATTTGCTTAAAAGTACAAACTTAATAGGGCATATTCATAGAGAATTACTAAAGTCCTGATTTCTTGATCTATAGTTTAAGGCTTGTTGGTTAAATAAACACAGCTCTTATTCATAGTCAATTTCCCAGCTCTGTTTAGTAGAACCACAGGTTAAGGTTGTGTTCTACTACAATTATATTACAAATGACAGCTTAAATAAAGAAAAACTGTTATATTTCCAAAATTGTTATTTTTTGCTGTCATTTCTTAAATTAAATGTTGAAAAAAATAACTAAAAAAAAACTATTTAACTATTTATTATTTAGAAAGATCTGTATTTGTTATAATTTAATTTTTCGTTTTTTCAATTTACAAACAAAAATCAAATATGACATTTGGCTGTGATAATAACTACTTAAACACAGCATTTCCTATGTTTTTAGTTAGACCACAGGTTTAGCCCTAAACTTATGTTTAAATTTATTTATAAATAGCCTAACCTCTGGACTTGCTTAGTAACAAGTTAGCAAGAGTTAAGCAAACATCTATGAATATGCCCCAATATGTTTCTGAATAGAGTTTCTTCTCAAATGAAAATTAAAATCAATGTTATTCGATAGGTTAATAATCTCCCTAACATTGCGAGTTATGGGTCAATTAAAATTAAACGCGCAATAAACTCTATACATATTTTCCCGGAATAGGGAACGGATTCTTAGCTCTTGAGAACAAGCATAAAGATCTATTAGAGATATCGGAAAAGGATAATCCATATGATATGATAAGATATAACAGATAAAATGTATAGCAAACATCTTACTATATGGTTTGTTAATGTTCGAATGACAATAAGTTGACGTGAAGTAAAACCAAAAATAGAGTTGTCTTTGTTCACCAATTGATTAGATTGTTAATATCATTTTGAAGAGAGCTTGCAGTCTGTCAAATTTTGTATACGTTTTAAAAATTTTAAATCATCCGCAAACAAAAGATGCATTAAATTTGAAGGAAATCTGGTAGATCATTAATAAAAATAAGGAACAAGATTGGACCTAAATGAATCCCTTGCGGAACGCCAGAAGTTACTATAAAAGGCTTGGACATAGTCGAATCTATAGTTCTTAAATCGTTAAATCTTGGTCCCAAATCTTTTAAAGTTCTGAAGTGTCCTGACTAAAGACCTTATTTAAGACCAATAGACAACTTATTAAGTATTATTTAAAAAGGTAAATGCACCTCTAAAACCAATAAACAAGTCCTCATTTTGAGATATAATTTAACAGGAATATATTAAAATTATTTTTCTTCAATTTAATTTAAATTCCAATGAACTCTAAAACGTGATATAAAGCATAAAAATACAGCCTCAAAGTTGTTTATGATAGATTAAGTTATGTTTTAACTTAAGTTTAAAATCTGAACAAATTTCTTAACAAACTGCTTTTTAATTTTCAGTTATGTTTAATAATATACATATTTATGTATTATGAATAGAAAAGAATAAATTTAGTTGAATAATGTAGTTAAAATTTAACTTAACGTAAAATTTAATTAAAAAAAAACAATCAATTTCAATTTCAGTGCCTCTATTTTATGACCACAACTGTGATATGAACTGCAGCTAAGAGTACTAATATATGCAATTTAAATGTATTTCTTAGGACAATAGAAAGCGAGCCTTAGGAGTATTCTGTCGAGCTCGGTGTGATTGGTAGGCAGGCAGGGTAAAAGTGAGTAGCTTCAGCTATTTTACATTTATATTCCACAGGTAAATTATGGTTACACTTGCCACTGCCAGAGGAGCATCGTTCAGCTAAAAGGTGATTAAAGGGGATGAAGTGAATATAAACACAATTAATCCACACACTATGTAATAAATTACAATTTAATTACAGCTTTGATTATTGTTACAATGCATCGATAGATATGTTATGTATATGATTAGCAGATACTAATATACATATCTTTATGTACATATCTTATGATATTCAAACCTACAAGGAGGTAGGTATCCAAGACATGGTCAAGTTTGAGGGAAATAGCAGTTGGGGGTGTAGAACAAGGCCACTGATTACTACGGTTGTGGTTGTTGTTATTACTGTCAATGGCTAATTGAAGGTTATGGTGTTAGATAATTACTAGTTAATGTTTGCAAATGAAAAGCAATGGTTTCTATTGTGTATTTCTTTCTGTTTTGTCTTTTTTTTTTTGAAAAAAACTGTAATTATGGTATTATAGACAATTTAAAATTAAGATCAGATATGTTAAAAGCCTTTAAGTTGTTTAAGGCACGAATATTGGCAATAAAATGTAATACCTACTGATTATCCGGACTTTTTGATAATTCAAAAACGTTTATTTGGCTGGATTCTTGATAAATTGTTTTGGGGTCCTTTGACAACCTGATATCTTTCGCAAGTTCTATATGAAAACAAAATGCTATTAGTTAAAAATGTCATAAAAAAATAGGTTCGATTCGTAACTTTAGTTTTTCACGTATTTGGTTTTCGTATTTTGGTCTTACTATTCTCTTCGTGCAAAGTGCTTAAAAGTATTTTCAAAATTTAAATTCAAAAATTTCACAGAGAAAGAGTAACTGAAATAAAAGGAAAACATTGAGATAGGAGATCGTATGTGAATAATATTATGTTTTCTAATTTGAAGCATGTTGTTTCGAGATCCTGAAAAAAATCACAAGAAGCTACATACAACCCTTGATAATTCTCCATTGGTGCCATTATTCAAATAATATATTTTTTAAATCCAATGGTCATTCAAAGACCATACAAACAAATGCAATTAAAAATCGAAAGTTAAGATTTTTTCGGTTAAGTTATTCGAGAAGAAGAACGAATAAATTATTAAATTCTTATACAAATACACGGGGGTACATTTTTTCAATTGAGAGATAATTAAGGATTATAGACAGTATGTGTTTCAACTAAACTCAAGACTTTCAAACAGACTAACTTATAAGTAAGTGATCGTATCACTATCGTCACTATTCTCGGTATTTTAGCAGTCACATACTGACTTTAAAGCGCACGTTGCACAAGAATTTTTTGAAAACATACACTTCATATTATGTATTATTTATTATAATTTTCTTTGGAACTCTTTTACATCTATAATTTTATTTCAAATTCATCTTTGAATTCAAAATCATAAAATAAAATACATACGTAAGAAGTTTTTGAACTATTTAGACCATGCCTTGCTGGACAACAGTTATTAAAGAAAAAATCAAAACTTTCACTATTTAGCTTTTGAAACTTGTGCATATGTACATATGTACCTACATACATAAAAGGTTAAGATAGATACGTATTATTTAGTTTAAATAAAAGTCCAATTTCCTTCAGAGCTGCTTTCAAAAGAGATTAAATAAATATTATTGGCGCCTATGTATACAAATTTGATTTTATGGTAAGTGCCTGATCCATCCCCTCCCCCATGAAAAAAATAGTCTGGATCTGCCCTTCACTAACTTAAAAATATGTATTACTTTCTCCTGGTTTGAACAAACATATATAAGTCAATATAATGGATTTATAAAAATGGCAACCATTTAAGCCGTCAACAAAGTTGTCGACAACCTCTTTCAACGAAAATCAACAAACCTATAGGTAGATAAAGGTAATCCTCTTCAAAATATCCATAGATACCTTGATGGATATCATTTCCCAGCTTAATGTTAATATACATACATAAGTATATATGTACATATTTGCATTTCATCGCTTCATCTTTTTCTCCGCTTTTTCCATATTTAATTTAGTGGAACATAGATTGTCAATGTCATATGATATAGGTAAATTTTACATATATTTCCGCTAAAACGACGACGACATTAAGATGCTTTTCCATTTATCAAAATGTAAACAGTTTTCTTCATTTTCTTTTGGTGTTTTTCATTCTTATTACACAACTTACAGTAAATTAGAAAATAAAATAAAAAACCAAAGGAATTCAAATTTAAAGTTTTACCAAGAATAAGTACAAAATAAAGAATAGCGTCCTTCATTTTTTGACACAATGTTGCTTAAGAAATCCGGGGAAGAAACGGTGCAGTAAAGCTTTCGGTTAGGTCATTTAAGAAATATACCTTTTTCTTTCAACTTCGCAGTCATAACTTTGGAACGCAATGGAACCATTACCGCCGTCATCGCGCTCGGTGTTAAGAGAGGTTTCACGTGGCACGAATTTAGTGAATAATTTACGAAGACTGTGGATGAATATGTTAAGGAAATATACTTTATGAGACTTTTGTGGTAAAAATGAATACAAACAAAAACAAATAAAAAAAATGAATGCTGTAAAATGTAGGTACCTTATATACACAAAAAAGTTGATACAGAGGGTAAATTATTTTGTTACAAAATATTGTTTCTATGCAAATGTGTACAAAAAACATTATAATGAGGAAAACACTTTTTAAAGATACTTTAAATTCGTCTTAAGGGCAAATATATTTGAATTTATAGTCAACTCTAAGAAAAGGGAATGGCATTAAAGAATAATTATACTGATATAACTTGAGCCTCGAGCTGCTTTAAGATGGGGCTATATCTTTTTCAATAGCATCTATTTTATGTTAATATTAATGTTGGTTTCCACGTTTTCAAGTCCGCTAAAGTATATTCTCCAAAACCATTTAAACCATTGAACCTGAAACCTCAATAACCTCAATGAATCAATTATTTTCTAGCAAAAATTGATTCAAGAGACAAATCACAGTGAAGTTCGTTAGAGACTCAAGCTTCAATAATCTATCAGCATGTTGACTATATTTGGAAACTTTTCAAAAAGAAAAACCACAAAAATGTATTGAGACCTTTCTGTTTAAAACGCATGTCTAAATTTCGTATCAAACCATCAACGCAAAAAGATGACAAGTTTCTCTCGGGAAGTATTAACCGACATGCAATATTGTTACAGTTTAGCAGATAGCTCCAGTTTTTTTAGGGGAAAGGTTTCCCGATAGCAAAAGTCTACACTATTCACTTTTTTAAGAATGCATAACAGCCTTCGGGAACATAGAACGGCGAAAAGAAAGATAATAAGATAAAATTCTTTAGTTGAAGAAATGCCTCATTATTATTTGCTTAAAACTGCATTTCAAACAATTGAAAGCAAAATAGGGATAATAATTAGCTTATTTAATAACTGATCTGAGCAGATCAATATTGGAAAACCAAAAACAAAGTGTTATTCAATTAAAATAATACTTTGAATATTTTTTTTTAATTTCTTAAAAACTAAGATACAATTTAGCATAAGGTTTTTGTGTTTTTCATTGAAAATTAATAAAAGCATTGAATTTCGAAAAGAAAAAATGTACTTAATTACACAAAATTTTGAAAAAAGAAGCTTGAATTTTTGTTTTAATTTGCAAGTTTCAAAATTATTCCGAACAAGTTTATTTAAAAATAAAGTTAAAGAACGGATTTTAGGGCTTTCATAATGGTATATAATGACTCTGTATATTGTATCATTATTTTATAATATTTATTTGTTTGTTTTAAGTAAAATTTTTATTAAATTGGGGAGGAAATAGACCCCCAGTATATAATGTTTTTTTCTTGTTTCAAACCAACCTCAAACGTTCTAGGCTTATGGTGCACCATATACTATTCCACCCTGTTTTTTATATTTATACTTATACTTATATTTATATTTATATTTATTTATATTTATATTTATCATCTTGATTTGATTTGTCATCTTGATTATGATGTTATTATTATTGTCGAAACCTGGCTACACCCTGACATATCTTCGTATGAACTCTTTGATTCTAGTCTATTTGTGGTCGATAGATGTAACTCTGCCTCGGAACGTGGAGGAGGAATTTTGATAGCTGTAAGTACTCAACTAAACTGTAAAGATGTTGCCTTGCCTCATCTGAATGTAGAGCAATTATGTATATCTATTAATTTATTTCTAACACATAATGTAATTTTATTCTTTATTGTCAGTTATATTGCACCTAAAAGTACCTTTGAAGTATATGAAAAACATTTTTTGACTATCGAATTTGTTAATAATACTTGCTCTGAATTTGATAATGTTTGTTGCTTTGGTGATTTTAATCTGTCAAATATTGTATGGAATTGGTCGGTTAGTGATAATATGTTGATTGCTTGTAATATGATAAAAGATTTTGAATTTTATTTTATTGATTCCCTTTATTCAATTAATCTAAGTCAAATTAATAGATTATCTAATTCATTAAATAATATCTTAGACTTAGTTTTCTTATGTAATGACTATTTCAACTCCAAAGTCTCAATTGTTCCCTTTTCACTTTTAAATGAATCTATTCACCATAAAGAGTTATTTGTTGAAATTGAATTTTATACTTTCTCTAATAAGGAATCTGACCAATTTTCCAAATTTTTCAATTTTAAAAAGGCGAACTTCATTGAAATTAACAATTTTATTAACACTTTCAACTGGTCTAATGTATTTTTAAATCTTAAACTTGAGCAAATGTACAGACGTTTTACCTCAATCATTTTTGATAGTTTTTCTAAATTTATACCAATGTCTGGGAAATCGAATAACTACCAAAGCTTCCGTGGTATAATAAGCATCTAACCAATCTCAGAAATATCAAACGTAAAGCTTTTAATAAATATAAACAATCAAATAATGATTCAGACTATATGCTTACTTTAAAAAATTGCGAAAAGACTTTTTTACTCTTAATAAGTTCCTTTATAAGGGTTATATAATGAATATTGAAAATAACATCAGGTCTAACAGTAATTCGTTCTGGTCGTTTGTAAATACGAAGAGAAAATCTACTGGTTATCCTAAAAACATGTCGTTTGGGAATATTGAAGCTTCGAACACTCACTCGATACTTGACTTATTCGCTGATTTCTTTCAATCTGTTTATTCAATTCCTAGTAACAATAATATAACAAGTATGTTCAATATACCAAGTAAGGTTGATATTGGTGCATTAAAGTTAAGTAGTAACGAGTTACTGCTGAAACTTCAATCTTTAAAGCCTAAACCAACCCCAGGGAGCTGACGGTATACCATCTATATTTCTCAAAAATTGCTCATCATCGCTTTGTTTTCATTTGCTTTGCTTATTCAATAAATCCCTTTTTGAAGGAAAGTTTCTTAATGAATGGAAAATGTCTTATCTTGTGCCTATACATAAATCTGTGTCTAAGAATCTGATAGAAAATTATAGAGGTATTTCCAAACTATCAGCAATTCCTAAGTTATTTGAAAGCATCGTTAAGGACAAATTAGAATTCTTAACTAAGGAATCTATATCTGAACTGCAGCATGGCTTTGTGTCTGGGCGCTCAACCACAACAAACATGGCTTTATTTTCATCTTACATCATAAAATCAATTGAGAAAAAGAGTCAAGTTGATGTTGTTTACACAGACTTTAGCAAGGCTTTTGACTCTGTGAACCACTCCATCCTTTTACGTAAGCTAGAACTATTTGGATTCCATTCTACATTTCTTAACTGGATTTCATCATACCTCAGTGTTAGGTCTCAAAGGATTTTCATTAATAATGTTTTTTCGCGATTTGTTAAATGTACCTCGGGCGTGCCTCAGGGTAGCCATTTGGGTCCCCTTCTTTTCAATATTTTTATAAATGATATTACATCTGTTATAAAATATTCGCAGTGCCTTCTTTATGCAGATGATCTTACACTATTTTTAGAAGTTACTTGTGTAGAGGATTGCTATCTTATTCAATCTGATGTTACTTGCATTTCAGAATGGTGCAATTCAAATTTCTTAAAATTGAACATTAAAAAATGTAGCGCTATATCCTTTTTTAAGTCTAATACTCATATAAGCTTTGATTATTTAATCGAATCTAAGCCGCTCTCACATGTAGACAAAATTAAGGACTTAGGCATTATGCTTGACTCAACTTTTTCCTTAAAATCGCATGTTGACTATGTAGTTGCAAGAGCAAATTCACTTGTTGGATTTATCAAGCGTAATTGTGGTGATTTCAGTGATCCTTTTGCATTGTTATCCCTTTATACGGCACTTGTAAGATCTTTACTTGAATATGCTGATGTTATCTGGAATCCTATTTTTAAAACTCTCTCTCTTCGTATTGAAAAGATCCAGAGACGTTTTACGAAATTTTTATTTTATAAAATGAAATGGAGATTTATTCCAGACTACAAAGCAAGATGTTTATTCCTTGGAATTAAATCCTTAGAATCAAGACGAACTATTCATTGTATAATGCTTGTGAGGGATATTTTAAGTTATCATATAAGATGCCCTTCCTTACTTTCCTTAATTCCAATTTATGCACCGTTAAGATCTTTACGTCATAAGGATTTGCTTTTTGTACAATACCACAGAACAAGCTATGGTAGTAACGAACCAGTGTGTAGATCAATAAGGCATTTCAATGAAGTTTGCCAGCTTTTTGAACTTAGTAGCTCAAGAGATTTGTTTAAAGCTAATTTAGTACCGATTTTTACTTTTTAATTATATTACCTTATATAGTTATATACATATCTAAATACATGTAAATATTTAAGTTATTTTTCATAATCTGTTAGCTATAAACGCTTGTAGATGTAAATAAATAAATAAATAAATAAAATATAAATATATTTATATTTATATTTTATAACAAATATATATATATTTATATTTTTAACAAATAAAAACAAATATTACAATCAAATCTAAGGGACGAAACACGAAAATATATACTAGACTCTGCTATTCTTCCTGTTATGACGTATGGGTTACAGACTATATCCTTGACTTCAAGTTTACTTGACAAAATAAGAATATGCCAAACCAAGATGGAAAGAAAACTACTTAACCTACGAATAAGCCAGAGAGTGAGAAATAGAGAAATAAGACGAAGAACTGGTTTAACGGACGTGGTTGAACGAGCAAAACTCCTTAAATGGAATTGGGCAGGACATATATCTAGAATACAGGACCAAAGATGGACAAAAATCATTACAAAATGGACACCACCAGAAAGCAGAAGACCAATTGGACGACCGAAGAAAAGATGGGCAGACGATTTGCTTAAAGAAAGACAAAGTTGGTACAATGACGCAAAAGATAGAGATCTCTGGGCAACATTGGGGGAGGCTTATGCCAGATCATAGAATTGTGACACGCATCCATTTATTTATTCAAACTTTGCTTACATATTCAAGTTGATTAAAAAAAAAAAAAAAAAAAAAAAAAAAAATTATGTCAATTTTATATATGTAGTAATTAATTCAAAAGAAACAGAAAATGTAAACAAAAATGTAAATAAATATTGTACAAAAAATCAAAAATGGCAAATAAAAGCTTATAATAATAATAATAATAATAAATATTTATATTTATACTAGCTGACCCGACAAACGTTGCTTCGTCATATAAATAATTTCTAGAGAATATTTTGCTAGAAACAAATAACTTATTGTAAGTGTGTAAGGATGTGGTATATAAGTGGGAGAGGTATAGAGCACTGTAAACGGTGACAAAATATTAAAATAACAAATCACCAAACAATTTTTTTTACTTTATTAAAATTATATACTAATCGCTGATTATGACAATACTTCAAAAAAAAAAAAAAAAAAAACAATATCAATATCAATATCAATCCCTTTGACTGCGGATGTCGACGCGTCGTCGACAAATCGTATTTGTTCTATGCGGCGGATGTCGACGCATCGTCAACAACATGTTTATTACTGACCAGGACCACTTCCAATGCCCCCGCATCCGGAAAAAACGCCATACTATGATGCTGACGTCGACTACGCGACAATCGTTTTTATAGTTAAAAAACAAAATATTAATAAAATTAAGCACTGATATAAGTAAAGTAGAGTAAAAGGAACCTTTTTGCCAAAAAAAATGT
The DNA here is from genome assembly GCA_920104205.1 of Eupeodes latifasciatus. Lineage (NCBI taxonomy): Eukaryota > Metazoa > Arthropoda > Insecta > Diptera > Syrphidae > Eupeodes > Eupeodes latifasciatus. Next base: position 156,854,088 of record OV049924.1, read on the forward strand.
CAGCATAGAGGAAGCGCTCAGGTCAAACCATGCCGCAGTCAAAGTGTTAATGCAAAAGAGTGTACAATATAAACAAACTGGATGGTTTGCGCCAATAAAAACAAACTGGATGGTTTGCGCACTCGAGAGCATGCCCCGTGTAATTGTCCGTGTGAAATACATGAAGTGCTCAAATCTAAACCGCAGACAGACATCGTTTGGCCTTGAGACATATTGATAGATAGTCATTGCAAATGCCAATCTAATTGCAAGTTGAAGGCGTTTGAATTGAATTGGCTCATCTGTTGGTATAATAGGGATTCGCCGCAATAATATATTTTCACCTCAGAATTTTCCATTTAGAGATAAGATTTCGATAACATTTTTTATCAATTTTTAATTACTAATCGCGTGCCGTTGCACAACCGTGGTGGGTTCAAATTACGAAACAAAATTATGCGGTGGCATGTCTGGTAAATCCAATGAGTTCAAAAACTCAGTTGGATAATTTACAGCTTTGGTAGCATCACAAACTCTATCAATAGATTTGTATGACACCAAGTCTCCTGGTAACAAATGTTGTATCTTGAGATTTAATTCGTTGGCATCCACATTTTTTGCTGCTAAAATTGCTCTTTCTGTCAGCCACTCATGATTTGTATATTGTCTGTGTACATCGGGAAATATCTGGTCAATGAGAGCATCTTGTGAATCAATAAACGTGCAGAAATCGACTGGTAATTTTATGCATCCAGTTCCAGTTTTATCTGAAATAACTTCTCCGTCGCCTATATCTAACAGTTGTTTTGAGAATGTTTCAGCGGATGGATCTTGAAGCATTTGAACACGCATATTTACTTTCAGTTGTACTCTTTTAACATTACGCCGCTGTGGCGATGATTTTAAGCACTCGTTGATCTCATCAGCGTACGTGGAACGCGGATTAACGGGAAGTGTTTGTCTGAATTCACCTGAAAGGAGTAATAGAGTGCCGGCAAATAGTGTGTTGCTGTTTTTTATATCTTTTTTAATGTCCTGTTCAAAGCCACCAGCGAATATTTGTGTGCCGTAGTGCATTCATCTACCTCCTTCCAATAAAGTTGCCGCAACAGCCAATGCGATACCATTATTTGATCGTATTCTAGCAAGAATTAGCGAAATAAGGAATGTTTTGTCAGTTCCACCTGGTGCATCCAAAAAAAAAGAATCCACCTTGCGAGCATGATGTGGTCATAAATGGTTCTTTGTTCTTCATTCATTAGTGGGACATTGCGAGCAACAATCGCTGCCATTTCTACAGTTTTGTATTGTAGTTCACGATTCAATTTAGTGTCTATTAAATCAGATGCATTTCGGTGAATGCATACCGAATTGACTGAGTGGTAAGTTGTCACTGATAACGCAAAGATCCTCAATAGCAATCAATGCTTTATTGTACATAGCGTCACTGAATACTATCGTAAGATCGTTGCACCGCATAGGATGTTGATGCAATTAAACCATAGCACTTAGGAATATAAAAATAGATAAAAACCTATTCTCAGATCTACCGAATGTATATGCAAAATTTCATTGAAATTGGATAAGCCGTTTCGGAGGAGTATGGCAACTAACACTGTGACAGGAATATTTTATATATTAGATTTATATTTATATTCATATTTATGTTTATGTTTATATTTATATTTATATTTATATTTATATTTATATTTATATTTATATTTATGTATATTTATATTTATATTTATATTTAGATATATTTATATTTATATTTATATTTAAATTTATATTTATATTTATATTTATATTTATATTTATATTTATATTTATATTTATATTTATATTTATATTTATATTCAAATTTATATTTATATTTATATTTATATTTATATTTATATTTATATTTATATTTAAATTTATATTTATATTTAAATTTATATTTATATTTATATTTATATTTATATTTATATTTACATTTATATATATATATATTTATATTTATATTTATATTTATATTTATATTTATATTTATATTTATATTTATATTTATATTTATATTTATATTTATATTTATATTTATATTTACATTTATATTTACAAGACAAAATATAGTTGAACACAGGATGAAATGAGGTTAAAAAAAAAACAAAAATCTACACAACTTGTATTTTTGTGCCTAAAATATATTGCATATGTAAATTACATACACACATATGTTGTTTTAGTTACTTAAAGCAAAAAAAATCCTTGGAAAATTTAACTTAAAATATCCTTAATTATGGGGTGAATTTCAAAACTAAAAAAAGACTGGAATGCGATCGATATTTATTTAAAATTTGTATAAAACATTTCGTTCTTCATCGCAGTATGAACTTATTCTTAAGGTAATAAGGATTTGAATTAATTATTCCAATACAAATTTGATAGGTATAATTCTTAATTAGTACAATAAAATTTCATACGCTAGCATCTAAGCCAGTTTTAGAGACAGGCGTATAGGTAATGTTTTCATTTTGTTGCAAAATTAAAAATGTATCCCCTTTTTCCGAACGTTTATTAGTCAAAATATCTCACATGTAAAAGCAACGCAACGTCTCCTGAAGCAGCTAGTTAAACTTACTATATTTCATCAGTAACTTTTAAATCAAATAAATTTTACTTACCTATTTCATTTAAATACTTGTATATAGTTTTAAAATGATAGTTTATGTAAACACTGGTGATAACTTCCGACTTAAATCTCTTGAATCCACAAAATTCCCTCAAAAGCTCTCTAAACTATCTGTCGTTTTCATAATTCTCATTTTCGACATTCGTTGGGTGCTGGGTGGTTTTTAAACACTGCATGATGTAGGTGATGAGCCCATTGCCCATAGCCAGCTTTCCATTGAAAACCGCTAAATGCTTCCTTTCCATCGACCGTAAAATACCCTTTTTAAATTCCAGTCGAATCTTTCACATCCGATTGGTGTGTGCTGAAGCCGAATCTATGTCGCAAATTATTGTTAACGAATTTCTGGGACACAAAATCAACACACTCACATGTACATCAGTCCAACATATCCTTGCTTGCTGTTGTTTGGACACAACACAATTCCCAAAACAAAACAACGATTAATCATTACTCGAGGTTCTGCCAGGGTTTTTTTTTTGCTGTTGTATAGAAACGAAGAATGTCATCCCACTATATTGGTACAGGCATTGCCTTTGCCTTATATCAAACCAATATCCCAACGCGCTTCCAAAAGTTGGCTTGATTTACGCCTTGAACCACCAAATGCCAAATATTTTGCCATAAATAACAAAATCCACTACTACCACTGCCGCTGCCGCTGCTGCCACCACCCGCCATCGCTTTTGTTTAGTATTCGTATTGCAGTGATGGGCAAAGGGGGGAGTCAATGGGTCACACTCATCTTGATGATAGAGCTGGGAATATAACCTACCTCAACCATCCCCTTGCTGTATGCTCATAGGTACTGTATCACATTCAGGCGTTTATTGGATACGGAATGTATAAATTGTTTTACGCAATTTCCAATATAATCTGGTGAATCATTAGTAACGTACGTAAGGTCGCATCTGAACGCGTAAACATGTTTTGCAAAATTTTCGAAATCACATTTGAAATTCTGAAACTGCATTCTGCTACGCGGATGGTCTGCTATAGGAGGCCGCTGTGAATGTGATGGCGACACTCAAAACGGATGAGGGTAAACAATTATTATTAAATTTCAAATGATGATGATGATGAGTTGTATTCATAGATTTACGGGTAGGAGGACTTGATTAGGTGATAATAAATGTAGTTTTGGAAAACAATGTTGAAATGATTATTCTTCGTCACTGGAGAGATTATTAAAGATAATTGCTGGTTAGATCAATATTTATATTTCGACAGACTTATAAATGGTCTTTTGACCAAGTCCAAAGGAGCTTTCAGTCGGCGAAATGGCTGTTTTACAACAGTCAACTTGATCCAAGAGTGAAGGTAATTTGCTACATGGCCCTCATACGGCCGATGATCGTTTATGGCTGCCCTGTGCCCCTTCCCAGATGGAGAAGTTTCGGATGTTCGTTCGATGCTGTACCGGCTAACACCGAACAGCCGAATATTCTTATGTTCATTTATATTCAAACGAGGTCCTATACATCGTGAATGGAATCAACAGAATTGAAAATTTCGTAATAAAACTCGTTCGAGGTCATATTGCGAGAGCAATAGTTATTCTTGTCAAGAAAAGTGCTCTCCCAAATTAGCTGTTCGGATTCGGTCTCCTTCATCCCTGACAAGACTCGCACACAGTATCGGTTGAGAGTTGTAAGTCGGCCCTAGTTTTCTTGGGACTATTGCGTCACCTTATCAGTACGTCCCACAGTGGATCTATTCATACATCATACATTTTAGAAGAAAACAGGCAAACACTCAGATTTATTAACTTGATCCATTTCTTTTATATAAAAATACCACATTGACTAGAAAAATCCAAGTAAAATTTAATATATTAAAAGTTATCGGACATCGAAATTTTACAATAATATTTTTATAGGTATAATATTATAATAGTAGATAAAATTTATATGTAACTCTGAAACTCCTTAAAACAAAAAGGCTATAGTTTTTAAAAAGTATATCATATTTTATTTAATCAATTTTAAGATCGTTAAAAATATGATTCGACTTTAATAAATCAATTTAAAAATATTTAAGTTTATTATCTTGAAATATTATGGATAATCTAAATGTGAGTATTGAGTATATCCAAATGTAATTATGAAATAAATGTTTATGAAAAGCTTGGCATGTCTACTTTAGGTAAATATCTTTTTTACCCTCCGCACGAATCTTCATAATACATTTGTATGCCATTAAAGAGATAATATTTCTTACGGATAATTTTGAGTATTTCGCATTTAAAGGGTCTAAATGCTGCTGAAAGTATTTTATGTATGTAATTTATAATTCTTATATCACTCTTAAGAACAAACCTTACAATTTGATTGAGACCCATCGCCACCCACGGAAAATGAAATAATTGGATTAACATTACTAGCTTCGTTTGGTCAAAAATGAATTGATTATGCCCAAGTTAAGGTATATTATTTAATTTAGAATTCCCTTTATAAGAGTATTTAGAACGTCACAAATGTTAGTATTATATATAATATAGTTACAAACTTTATAATAAATGTTTGATATAACATTTGATTGAGTTCAAAGATCAAGTTTTGTTTGTGTCACAAAAAAGTGTTTAGGAACTAGAGTAAAATAAATTGGGTATCACTCAAGTGTTAATTGTAACTCCAAAGTAACTAGAACTTAATTGCAAAACAAGTCCATTTCTATTGTTCAAACATGAACATACCCAATCTATAGATAACCCAATGTGTATGTAAAATAAAGATAAGACAGATCATCCTAAGCATACACTGACGGTTATTTACAGATAAATAGAAAGATAAGAAACATAGACATTAAGAATAGATAGATAAGACAAGAAAATTGTATATATACATAAAGAATTAACGTAGTGAAATAAAATTAGTATTCATTTCGAATTACAACCGAGTTTGCTCAACATTTGGTCCTTCGAGACGTATATTAAAAATGTTCTCCCACCAGTGGTAAGAGAACAAGTGTAAATTTAGCGTTATTAGAGCTACAAATACTGATTAAAAAAAACTTAGAGAGCTACAAATACTGATAAAGTGAAAACTAGCGTTGTCAGAGCTACAAATACTGACAAGTGAAACAAAAAAAATCATATACAGTGAAAAAGCGTTGTCAGAGTTTAAATACTGACAAGTAAAAAAAAAAAAAAACAGATAAACAAAAAAATTCAACAATGTCATCAGAGCATCTAAAAGTAATTGAAAAACAGGTTGAAATATTAAACAACCTTGAAAAGTTATTAAAAGAAGGAGAAAATGTAACAACGCGCAGCAAAAATCAAGGAATTCTTGTCTGTGCTGAAAAGATTCGTCAAGCATTCAAGGAAAATGACAAGCTACTTCATAAGCTTGATGTTATTGATGTTCCCTACCTTAAGGAACAATGGATGAAAGGAGCAGAGAACTACTTTCAGAAAATTCAAAATTTGCTGAAAAACAAAGATCTGGAAAGTGTAGAACAAGGCACAAGCGAAGCAACGTTATCCAGCAAAATAGCGGAAATAAAAACTGTTAATCAGCAGCTAGCCACTCTACTAGACTTGCAGCAAAAACAAATGAATGAGATCATGATGAAAACAATAACAAATCACGAAACTTATATAGATTTAACGAAAATACATACAATAATGGAGAGCCTAAAAAAAACAATAGACGAGGCGAAACTAGAGGCAATTTCCCATCCTCATACCAAAAACATATGGATTGGAAAATTAAAACGATGGAATGACTGACTGCAAGTTGGGCTGTCTAAGATGAATCCAATACAAGAAGAGGCATTCAGGGAAGAAAATTATATAATCGAGTTGGAAGAAGATGTGAAATTACTTCTTTCCAATTTGGAAGAAAAACATGAAAGCATAAAATCTGATCCATATGCAAATGTATTAACAAGAAGTCCTAAAATTGAACTGCCTAAATTCGATGGAAAAATGGAAGGGTTGAAGATATTTTCCGACCTGTTCATAGATTTGGTTCACAATAAGATTAATGTGCAAGATTCTAAGAAATTAAATCACTTGCGATCATGTATAACCGGCGCGCGCGGCGAAGCTCGGACCTCAATTGCTTGCCTCATACAAGGATCTTCGGCAAATTATAATGAAGCATGGAAGACTCTCGTCAGAAGGAAAATAAAAGAATCAATTTCTCCACACAATTGAATTACTTGCTGGACATGCCAATGATGAACGCTACATCACCTTCTAATGTTAAAAAGCTTCACGATGCAGCAAAGGAATGTATTTACATCATCACATCGACAATAGGCAAAGATAAGAATGAAAACGATGAAATATTTGCTCACCTACTCCTTCGAAAATTTGACAAGGAGGGCTTACAATTATATGAGCAACACATCAAAAAACCAAGCCAAATACAAAGACTGGAGGATGTTATGGACTTTCTTGAGCAATTATTTCAAACCCTTGAATCTCAACAACAAACAATGACTCGAAGCAAAGATTACAAAAAACAAGGTGGAAATTTCCAATCAGACAGAAGGGAGTGGATCTGTGAATTCTGTAAGCAGAGTGGTCATCGAACTTATTATTGTGAGAAATTCTTAAACACCGAGACACCCAATCGATTAGCATATATACGCAATAAGCAAATATGCAGTATATGTCTTAAACACAGTGCAGAAACCAAATGCTTCTCTCAAATAAAATGTAAGAAGTGTAATAAATCGCATAACACTCTACTACACAACGAAAACTACCAAATGAAGAAAAAGGTCGAGGGAAATCAATACAAAAAATTGAGCCCCTCAGACAACAAGAATAAAAAAGAGAAATCATTATCTTCCCTTATGGTAAAGAAGATAGACAGTCCAATGGTAATATTAGCTACAGCACAGAAATCAGCCAAATCGTCAAATGGTGAAACATGTCTATTTCGGGCATTGATTGATCAAGGTTCTCAAATATCTATGATATCTGAGGAAGCAGCACAGATCCTCTCGTTGCCAAGGAAAAGAATAAGTACAGAATTAACTGGACTCTCAGAAGCAGCAGTGGGTATATCAAAATCAAGAGTGTATTTAGAGATAAGACCAAGATTTATGAGCAACAACAAAATGCAAGCAGAGTTTTTTGGTATTACCCACCCTCATAAAACCACTACCTGACGAATCATTTGAATTTAATTAAAAATCAGTGGGAAAACTATATTCTGGCAGACTCAAACCTAAAAGATCGTACTGACATTATCATCGGAAGTGACTTGTATCCAAAGTTAATTGAAGAAGGAGTTAGAAACCACAATGGCATAGTGGGACAAAATACGATTTTCCGGTGGATAGTTTCCGGCTCACTACACGAGAAACCACAATCTGGCAAAATCATGACAGCGGTTACGTCATCGATGGAGAAGTTCTGGGAGATAGAAGAAATAGAAAAACATAATGAAATATCAGAAAACGACATCTGCATGCAAGGATTCGCAGAAACACCAACAAGAGATACAAGCCTAACAACAAAAACAAGAGTTGTATTCGATGCCTCAGCGAAGACGTCCAACGGATGCAGCCTTAATGACGCAATGATGATTGGCCCTAGACTACAAAACAATATCTTTGACACCATCATCAAATGGACGAAGGCACTGGACGAAGTTGCAGAGGAAAGAATTAAAACTAAGTATACAGGAAACTATAATAAACAACAAGAATGAACCACTCAAAATTCAACGGGACTTTGAAAGGTTCAAGAAGGAAAACATTCACCTTAAGGGCTTGGACTTTCACCACATAAGCGGTCACAGCAGATTAATGTTAAGTTGCATTTTGGTTATTACTTTAGTAATTTATATAATACGAGGCATAAAATTCAGAAAAAGAATTTTAGCACTTTCTGTTGGCCCGCAGAATGTTCAAAAATGAACATAACCAATCTATAGATAACCCAATGTGTAAGTGAAATAAAGATAAGACAGATCATCCTAAGCATACACTGACGGTTATCTACAGATAAATAGAAACATAAGAAACATAGACATTGAGAATAGAGATAAGACAAGAAAATTGTATATATGGGTGGTTATACAAAAGTTGGGTAACTTTTGAGGATATTTTGTTTACGATAGTTTTTAAATCAAACTTCTATAAATTCGGGTGTATATGATAGCTAATCTAATTAATATATTGTTCCCAATCGGGCCAGTCACTTTTTTGAGTACATTGTAAGATATTTAAAAATTTCAGAATTTGACTGCCAGAGGACTGACGAGTGTACACAGTTTTGAAAGTATTATAATGAAATTTAATACAAATTAGTAAAAATCTCTTAGGATTTAATAATGATCACTTAAAATCACTTAGTAACAATTAAAAATAATTATTAATATGTAATACTAGGAGAAAATACTACATCAGTTTTCAAAACAGACTTTTGACATTTAACGTAACGTTATTCACTTGTCTTTTACTACTTTCACATAGTTTTACTAAATATTTCAAAGTAATCAACAAACAAAATCTAACAATATTCATCCTAAAAGTACTAATGATCAAGAAATGAAGAACAGTAACAATTTACCTGACACAGAACTGACGCCACACTACTGACGAAAAAGACGAAATTTGAGATTATAATCTGGACTAATGTTTTTTTTGTAATTTCAAATATCAACAAACTACATTTTAACAAATCAAAGTCTAATACGAATAAATAAAAATAAACTTTAGATTAACAAAAAAATAACGACTCACCATAAAACTGACGTGTTGACTGGCTAAGCACGTGTATAGATAACAAACATAACCCAAACTCTGGTACAGTTATGGTGGCCGTCAAATTGTGCGACCCGCAACTAACTTTATTACCAACATTAAAATTCAAAGTGGGATTTGACGTTGAGTCGGCGATATTTCGCACGAATTTTAAATTTAAATAACACACAAGAAACTGACGAATAAAACTGAATACAAAATTTCTTATTTTTTTAAATAAAGTGGAGAACACTGCATTATGAAAGTTGTAGTATATATTAAACTATATACATCGCAGATTGTATTAATTTAATAAGTTTTCTCAAATCAATGATAATGTTTAATAGAAAGTCACTTAATGGTTGGTTTTCAGGGTTGTGACATGCCAGAGGACTGACGTTTTAAGAACTAATTGTGTTTTTTTAATAACTTGTATTCAAAATGAAGAACTGAAATTGGGTGACTAAATAAAGGTCTTTCCATTGTTTTAAAATAAATTGCAATCTCAATAAAATATAATCAGACTTTGTATATATTGGTTGATGACATCGAGTTACCCAACTTTTGTATAATCACCTATATATAGAAGTAACGTAGTGAAAAAAAATTAGTATTCATTTTGACTAACAACCGAGTTTTACTCAACATCTATTTAATATTTTTGAAAACATACCCAACGTGGTAAGGCTCTGAAAGAACAACTAAAAACAACCTGATAGAACAGGTAGTTTCACCAGTTCCCCAAGTCAATTTCAAAAACGGAGCACAGCTCGTAGCTTTTCTTAGAAAATATACAGAGCCTTTCAAGTCATAAGAAATAACTCATATATTAAAGTATGACCTGTGAAAAAAACTTCTTGTAATATATAATTATTTTCAGTTAATTTCTTCTTCTTAAAGTCTAGTACGCTGTTGAAGAGGAGCCGTACTAGCCGTACCCGTTCGAATTGATTTCACAATGCCTAGGTAGAAATTAAAGAATTTTATAGAAGGAATTCTAGATTTATTTGACATGTACTATGCATTATATTTATTTAAAAATATGACTTTAGGTCTTTTCTCAACTACTTCCAACACTCAACATTTTGTTTTTTTTTTTTAACTTTCAACAGTGAACGTCATACTTTAACAAAGCACTTTAAACTCTGGATACTATTAAGTCAATAAGTTCAAGGCATTCCCTTCTATTCATATATCACTATAAGATCATCAGTCAAAAATTCGTTCTTCTCACCGCAAATTTTGATTTCCTTTTCTCTCGAAAATCCATCAAAACTCGCTCCTAGGAAAACCACATAACAAATTTTCACATTACATTAAACAATTTTCTAACTTTCCTCGTGTGTGCTTTGGAATAAAACAAACAAATCAAACAAAACTTTGTATTATATTCAAATGAAGCTGCCCTTACCCATCAGAAACCTCCACACCCACCACAGTCCACAAACCCCACCTACTTTGCCTCCTTTTATAGCCCGCAACAAGCATCTTATACATAATATAAATCTATGCATACTTTATAGATATACGAACATGAGTAGGTATGAGTACGCATATTATATGCACTGCACATGTAAAAATTCAAACAAACTAACAATAGTTTTCAATCCACAGGAGGCTTCAGCAAAAGCAACATAGATATAAATTGTTTCCCAGAAAGCTCAGAGGGTACGACGAGTACGAGTAATATTTAGGATACAAGTTCAATATGCCAAAGCCAAAGCCGACCGACCGACCGACAATCATCCGCATCCTTCAAAACTGAATTTTGTCTTCTGATCACGTTCGGATTTTCTCTTGAAACATAATACATATATAAATGTAGATAATATTGGCAGGAGCAAAAGTTTCATTTTGTTATTGGGAATATCCGTATCGTTATATTGGTATAAACTTCAATACCACACTTTTTCGCCAGGATATCGTTGGATATATTGAGCACAAATGATTCTGTATATTCTTATCCTGGGCGATTGGTTTTATCTTGTTTTGTTTTGTTTTGTTTTTATCCTTCCTTAAGCTAGTATAGTGTTATTTTTACATATCAAGTGGCAAGCAATGTGATGGTGGCAGGAACAAGCTTTTCATGTAATATTCAAGTGAATAACTCAAATTGCAATTCATATAAGATAGATACCTACTACTAAGGACACACAAATACTCATACATACACAAGATATGTATATGGTAGAGATTGAAACAGAGAGTGTTGAAGATACTTTATATCTATACTTTGAATTGAAAACTCATAGATATTATATCGTCTATGCAAAAGGATTTGGAAAAATAGAGATCTGTTTGGTTTCATATGGATTACGATGATGGCAGGGCAGGACACCAAACTTTCAAAACTGATACGATGAGCAAGTGATTGTTTGCATATATATATGAGCAAAAAGGATAGTCTTGCGCCTAAACTCCGCACTCCAATGAAACCATCATCTTCACTCTTTATTTCTCTTGAAAGAAGAAACTTTAAATTATTCACATTCACGAAGAAGTAATAATTTCGTTGCATTAACAACAGGAGCACCCTTTCGGTTTGTTGGGGTGATGTTCCTTTTGCTGCTGGATGTCTTTGGATTTTTGGCCTCAGAATATTATTTATTCGATTAAATTGGATTCCAAACGAAATATAGACTAAGATATATTTTGTTGTTTTTGTATAAATCTATATGAAGAAAATACATATGTACGTATGTGCACACATACTACGGGATGAGATATTGTTAAACTTTATTGTTGGAGACAAGATGTTGAATTATGAAGTTTATGTACTAGGATTTTTTCTTTAAAGCTCTCAAAAGGATTTTATACACTCGTTTCAAAAATATTTTAATTTGAATATATTTTGGGAAATCAGTACGAGATACTATCCCAATAAAAATCTTTAAAAAAAGTGGTAAGTTTTTGAGCTACACGAATTTAACAATAAAAAAATATTATTTAAATAAACCGCTATTAAATATCATTCCAATAAGCATGCATATTGCATACACATCAATATTGACAGTTGACAAAATGGCCACCAGTTAGAATCAACACCTATTACATCATAAATAATTAATTAAATTTCAAGACTTGAAAAGTTTAAAGGTAATTATAAACTTCTTATAGTTTGGTGATTAAGTTGTAAGATGGAACTATGTATATCAAATTGATATAGAATATTGTAGTAGTAGAAAATAAGCTCCGCATATCTGTAAGGTTTGCATTTGCAATTATCGTTAAATGTTGGTATTTTGTGTTAAGCTGATGTTTTTTCGAGATTAATCAAAACATTATCATAAACTGAATGATCTGTGTTTCGTTTGAAGCATCTCCGTTCTTTTATATCTCTTCTTTTGTATGGATTAATTTTGTTTCATGATAATGTTAGTTTTTTACGAACAAATAAATCTGAAAAAATCAATCTGTCTCGATAGACATCTACTCCTTGATTGATGCAATTAAAGAAATTAGTAAAAGTCCACAAAAAGGTAAGGATACTTAAGATCGCTTTAATAAATAAAGTGCATGTCGTACGAACTTGATCCTATGTCTAAAGACGCTGTTTACAAACAGTACTTATATTACTTATAAAATATGTTTGTCTTCAAAACTTGAAATGTCATTCAAAAAAAACTTTGATTTATCATTTTTTTTTTACAAAATCGTTAGAGCGTTTTTTTTTTAATTATTTTTTAACATAGGAAGTCGTTGTAATCGATTTGACGAATTGAAAGTTTAAAGGTCTCTAGAATCTATATCAAAGATTTTTAGAGAGAGTACGTTCGTATGACGTCCTTAAGTTTGGAGACCCAGTAAAGATATCGACTTCAAATAAATTTTGTTTTACACATAAAAACACAGAAAAATACAGAAATTACTTTCAAAAAACTTGAGTTTGTGTTTTTTTACTATGATAAAAATGATTTTATCTCCAAAATCATTAAATGCAACGAAAAATTAACATCTGGTAAAAGCTTGAGAAAACCGAATTGACAATTTTTTTTTACAAAAAATAAAAGTCTAAAAAAACATTGCAAAAAGTTGGTAAAAAACTATGTATTTCATCATTATGCAAAATATTGTTGGTAATTTTAAGTTAAATTTTTAGGAAAAATCAACTGACAACTTGTTTTAACAAAACACGAAAACCTACAAAAACAACAAAAAACCAAAAAAAAATGGGTTTTGACTCAAGTATAGGAGAACAAAGAAAGATATTGACTTCAAATTATTAGATATCGAATTTTGAAATATTTCAATATTTTTTAAAAATAAAAAAAAAACAATAACATGATTGCTAAATATTATTAAGACAGTATAAGAGCAAGTAAATAATGCGTAAGCTTGCAGTGTTCGGGAATTGAAACATTAAAACTGAATTTCAATTTGAACTTATTTCTGATAGATTTTCATACACTTAGACATGTGCCTACATCATTCTATATTTTAAAACCTTAAAAAAAATATTTGCGTTAAGGATACACAATGTACCTAATCATAATTCAATTTCGTTTTTGTTTTTTTTTTTTTTTTTTTTTAGATTTATACCAAGCCATTTTATTCACTGGATTTTCTTCTAAAAATATGTCAAGGTTTTGTATCTTGCCACAAAATGTATAAATTTAAATCTATTTTATATGTTTCTTCTTTTGATTTTATTTGGAACAAGTATTAAAAGAAATCAGTGAGCTATACAGTAGATAAGAAGACGGAAAGGAATAACAATTTCAATGTCAACTTACTAATATATAAAACTACTTTGAAATTGCAAAATATATTTAATACACATACATACATACATACATAGATATACATACATCATTTTTTAATGAAATGAGAAAAAATAACTTTTTATGAAGTTGTAATAAATAATAATTTAAGTTATTCTAAATTTTATTTTATGTCAGTGAAACATTTTGTTTTCTAAAGATAATCAGAGATTTACTAAAAACCATATTTCGGTACAAACAACTTTACACATAAGCATTTGTATCACCAGCCAATTACCGAATATAGTGTTACCCTTTTAGACAGTTAGATTTTGATGAAGTTGTTTAAAACCTTTTATCTAATAACTATCACAGTAAAAAAATGAAAATAAATTTACAGTTAAACTTCGATAGCTCGAAAATTATTTGGCAGTAGCGTTTAACGTTCAAATCTCATACATTTTTTCCCTCATAATTTGAACGGCGGATCTATCGGGTGATTTTTTAAGAGCTTGAGAACTTTTTTTTAAAAAAACGCATAAAATTTGCAAAATCTCATCGATTCTTTATTTGAAACGTTAGATTGGTCCATGACATTTACTTTTTGAAGATAATTTCATTTAAATATTGACCGCGGCTGCGTCTTAGGTGGTCCATTCGGAAAGTCCAATTTTGGGTAACTTTTTCGAGCATATCGGCCGGAATAGCCCGAATTTCTTCGGAAATGTTGTCTTCCAAAGCTGGAATAGTTGCTGGCTTATTTGTGTAGACTTTAGACTTGACGTAGCCCCACAAAAAATAGTCTAAAGGCGTCAAATCGCATGATCTTGGTGGCCAACTTACCGGTCCATTCCTTGAGATGAATTGTTCTCCGAAGTTTTCCCTCAAAATGGCCATAGAATCGCGAGCTGTGTGGCATGTAGCGCCATCTTGTTGAAACCACATGTCAACCAAGTTCAGTTCTTCCATTTTTGGCAACAAAAAGTTTGTTAGCATTGAACGATAGCGATCGCCATTCACCGTAACGTTGCGTCCAACAGCATCTTTGAAAAAATACGGTCCAATGATTCCACCAGCGTACAAACCACACCAAACAGTGCATTTTTCGGGATGCATGGGCAGTTCTTGAACGGCTTCTGGTTGCTCTTCACTCCAAATGCGGCAATTTTGCTTATTTACGTAGCCATTCAACCACAAATGAGCCTCATCGCTGAACAAAATTTGTCGATAAAAAAGCGCGAAACACATTTTGAACCGAACACTGATTTTGGTAATAAAGTTCAATGATTTGCAAGCGTTGCTTGTTAGTAAGTCTATTCATGATGAAATGTCAAAGCATACTGAGCATCTTTCTCTTTGACACCATGTCTGAAATCCCGCGTGATCTGTCAAATACTAATGCATGAAAATCCTAACCTCAAAAAAATCACCCATTGTTAATGATGTAAGAAACTTCTTTCCTTTTGTGGTGTTAAGTGGTTACCTGTTGATTATAAATAATAAGAATAATTTTTTTTAGAATGAATTTTAATGTTAGATCAAAAGTTTTTACATAAAGGAAGAAAATGTTTACTTTTTACCAATAACTATCCGGTACATCCCATAGACCAACAAAAAAAAGTGAAGTCTATCGCATTAGTATTTTTTTCACAAATACCCATCTTAATTAGCTATTCTCCCGAACAGTCACAGAGCAGTGGCGTCGCGGTCAACATCACCACTTGCAAGACCTTGTAAGGGCATATGAAGATAGGGGAACAACTTCCTCTTCTTGAAGGCATTGTAAAGTTCAAACCATTGGCTGGGTGTGGCATCAACTCCGGTCGGATTGTTATCACATGCGTGCAAAAGAATTATGAAGTTTTCTGGCGGTATTGGTTTGTGAGATATTTAGGGTTAACTAAAATTGTCACCTTTTTTTAAACTGCTATGGTAAAAAAAAACCACCCACGCAATTTTCTTTAGACATTTCTGCATCTTTCTGCACTATTGTCTGTATAACAAAATTTATTTAAAGTCGATATCTCTTCTGGTTCTTGAGCTATGGACGACGAAAAAAAACATCGCGAACGTACGGACGTACGAACGTACGTACACACGCACGCACAGACATCTTTTATTTTGAATCTAGGGACCTTGAAACGTAGACAAATGTCAACATTTTCAATTCGACAAATCGGAACCATTACAATAAGTTCCAGTGGGAAGTTAAAAATAGTTGCACCCTGTGCGAAGATGCCCGGAGTATCAAAGTTTCTGCTAACTTTTATTAACGTTAAGCGTGTTCGTCTAATTTTTGTTTCGCATTTGACTAAAACCATAAACTACTACAGCAATTTAAAAACCTAAAATTGAGGTCATTAGCAAAAAATAACGTTTCATCTTCATGCAATCATATTAGTTCCTTATTAATTTGTCTGTTATAATATAACATTGTTTTTTATATATAAAATCCTTATTTATATGACAAAAACGGATTCTTTAATTTATTATTAATATAAACAAGAAAATACCCAAAACCAATTATTATCAATGGCGCATACAGGAAATAACCTATCAGAAAGACATATAAAAGTAGCCCTCCTTTACTTCTATAGAAAAAACAACAATAAAGCTTTGTTTAACCTAAAAAAAGCCACACAAAAGGACACTACTTCAAAACATATTATATATTACCCTCTCTCCGTGTTCTTGCTTTATATTTGTACTTTGGCCTTGTACAGCAACAACAGCTTCAAAGTGAAATAAAATAATGTCAAGTTAACTTTTTTTATTATTATTTCATTTCGGTAGATCCTGTCTCGTACACAAAACTAAGTCAATCTGTCCTTCCGGATGCTTTTCTTTAGCAATTCAATTTAGACGTGATTCTATTACTTAATTTTTATTTCAAGGACAAAACATGACAACCGAACCCGAGCGCGCGGTTTAGTTTTGTTAGTCCTTTGGACGTCGCGTCTTCGTACGTCGTTCGGTCGTTCGTCTATGTCGTAGTCGGTCTATGTTATACTTGTACGTAATTTATTTGATATGACCCATAGCTTTATTTTTCTTTGTGAAGATGTTCTATGATTTAATATTATCAGTTTTCCTTTTTGATGCATCACTATGGCATTTTTTATCAAGTCAAGTTCATAATGTGCATTGATAATAATAAATTGTCTTTTTATTTTTCATTTTATAGCATCCTACAAATTTTCGATGAGTTCTTTTTGTTTTGTTTGTCATTTTGAAAATTATTTGAAATAAAATTAAATGAATGATGCTAGAGATGAATTTTAATTTAATGTTTAGGTTTTCAAAGGACAATGGCCATTTTTGGGCCCAGTGCGAACACCTGTGAGATTGGTACTAAATTCGTAATAACTTTACAAAATATTAATAACAAGACTTTGTATAAGATCAAATTGATTTAAATAATCATTTTTATTAAAAATCACGTACTTTTAAAAAAAATAACAAAGGAATCTTTAAGACTACAAAATCTTCAACCACTTCGATAAATATTTTTCTCTGTCGTACTGCTTACATTTCAAACAGAAATTCAAAGCAAAAAATCTCCTACCCTAACCCCCATCATTTTAAGAAAATAATAGTCCTTTGAGAAATCTTCTTTGGTTGTGTACAAATAGTATTATACTTCTTTTGTTATTTGAGAATGTATTTCTTAGAAGTCTCAAGAAATGGATTCACAAAAAAAACATAAGAATTTTGAAAAGTAAAAACACTCTATATACCTTTAGTTTTATAATAATTTCTAATGTCAAAATACGCAACAAAAATCAATAGGATCAAAAAATAGAAAAATGTTGTCTTCCAAAAAAAAAAAACCTGAACAGATAAAAATTACTTTTTTTATCAATTTTTCTATAAAAAATGAAAACCTTCAAAAATACTACTAAAATTTGTTAATATTGGTTTTCGACTAGAATATCAAATAAAGTTATTGACTTTAAAATTATATCATTCTACAAAAATTAATTGCTGTTTAAACTTGTTGAGATAAAAAAAATTTATTGACAATTTTTGTTTTAAATTTAAAAAAACACGGCTCCCGAAAGTTGCATCATATTTTTTTTATTGAAAAGAATCCAGAAAGTTATTCATATAACATTTTGATTGTTTTTTCATTTCAAATTTGTCAGACAACATTTTCAATTTTCTTTCCTTTAAATTTTGAAGCGGTTTTTGCATTTTCGAAAATAGTGAAAAGGCCAAAAATTGTTTGGTACAAAAATTAATAAATTTAATTTCTTCAATAATTTATTTTGCACATTGTTAATTAAATATGTTACGTGAAAAATAGTAAATAAAAAGTATACATTAGGGTTTGCAAACAGTAGCAATAGGTCCACTGGTGATCTCATGATTAATCTTTATCGCACCAAACAGTGCAACAAATGTTTATATCGTTTTGGAGAAGGTAAGATTATTGCACTTGATATTTCAAAGACATTTGATAGAGTTTGACATCAAGCTTTTCTATCGAAAATGCGCGCATTTGGTATTGATGAATCTCTTCTTTGTTGGGTTAAAAAATAACCTTCAATTCAAGTATTATTTTACGGGGGTTCAAATTTGTCTCCAACACTCTTTCATATTTCTAAATGATCTTTTGTCTGAAAATTCAAATCTATCACCCTCAGCTTTTCATATTCGTTTTTAGATTCATATCCTTGTCCTTTGTTACAATGCTGTCTTCTGTAGCAAAAGCATTACTTTGTCTTAATGCCACTATCCATGAACAGCTTTCAGTGGAGTGATCACATATTCTCCGACGTTGTTTTTTATCCCTTCTAATCTGGTCAAAATTTATAAAGCTTTTATTCGCCCAAAGCTCGAGTGTATGATTCTCATATTTTGACCGCCGGCCGCAAGGTTTCACGCCTGTCATTGTTTTCTCAATATTTTTCACAAACAATGCTCTAGTTAAATAGCCAGTTGTATTGTCCCCCCCCCCCAAACAATTCAACCGTACTACTTTTCTTTTAGGAATGCTCATCAGTTTACCCTTGAGTCCTATTTCGGATATACTATTAAGTATAGGGACTCTTTATTTGGCCACACTACACGAATGTGGAACGCTTTACTAGGCTCAATATTTCCCAATCATTTCAATGTGCACACATTCAAAACCAATGTGCAACGGTATCTCCTTTCTAATCCTATCCCCCTTTACCAATTGCTCGCTTTGGTAAATCATTATAAGGGTAGATATTCATATCCCCCTGAGTGTGAGCACAATGTAAACAAAATAATAAATTAAAGACAAATAATTTTCGGCTATTGCGGTAGAATTGGTCTCAAAATCCTCATATTTAGATGAGTGCTAACATTTCGATCATTTTTTTAGGTAAGATTAAAGGTACATATAAATATTAACGTTAAATACGTGAGCAAGTTCATGTGACCCGTCAGTCAAAGACTAATTTAGATTTTTTTCTTAGCCTTTTACTTAGCTTACTATAGTATTCTGGAACAAGACTTGAAAAAAAAAACACAAAAAGTAAAAACTCCTTGTTCCTCTAAACTTTTTCTTCTTAGCTGGTTTGTAAATAGTTTTCGTTTAACCATTGGTCTTGTGTGTAATAGCACTGCGGTGTGTCTTCCTTTATTTTTTGTTTGTCTCCAGAAAATGTTTTTGTCCTCTTGGAGAAACATCTTCCTTATAGCAGCTAGCTTACGATATTATAGACTCATGGGAAATACTTCAAAGGAAATAAGAAGAAGAAGAACATGTTGCACACAAGAAAGTTGCATTTATATAGATATGTATGTATACTTCAATTTTGTTTGTTTGTTTGTGCTTGGATAATATGGGTATTCCCTGCCCTACCTAATGACCATTGTACAAGGGTGGAGCCAGACTTTTAATCGGGGGGGGGGGTCACACGCTTAACATATAGACGAGTTTTTACTCACCGCTTAAAAATGTTCTTTAATGTTCTGTAAAGGAGGCTAACAAAAATTAAATAACATAATGTGTATCTTAACCTTAAATGTACACATTTCAAGGGCTAAAGTGACAACTTTAGTTTTTAAATTATTTAAGAACGCTGTCCTGACTATTTAATTTGGTCGACTCTCTAAATATGAAAGCATTCCAAGATTCTAACAGTTTTCTAAATATGCCATATTTAACAACCCAACACAATAGTTTAGAATATATTCTTTTTTGTTGCAAAAAACGCTACAAAAAGTCAAGAACCCAAAAAATGAGAAAGAATCTGATATCAAGAATTTGCTGGCTTTTTTTGACGTAGTTTTTTCGGACTCAATTTTCAATTTTACTATCGCTATAAGTCTGATTATTCGTAGATTGAAGCTGGAGATAGAAAATATTTTGATCCTTTAGGAGAGAAAAATGTTAGCTAGTTATTTTAACACAATGTCACTTTTGCTGTTTTTGAGACATTTATATTCTTAAAATTCGTGTTTAAATCTCAGTTCTAGAACATATTAAGCAATTCACTTCAAAAAGTAGATTTCTTTAATTTTTTATGATCTTCAAATTTTTATTCAACAAAAAATCAATTTTGAAAGAAATACTCGTATAATGCACGACTGGGTCGCTAGAACTTGTTAATTTCTTCAAAAAAGTGTGTTTAAAAATATTTCCTATATTTTAAGATTTAAAAATGTACCCGCAAAATAAGTTTTTCTCAAAAATGTATATGCCATTTTATTTCTCAAAAAAAAAACGAGATTAACTTATTTTTTTTTTTTTTCGAAAATCATTGTAGCGGGTTTTTTTAGTAATTTTTATAAACACAATTTTTAAATTTTGTCTTTAAAATAGGTTTGGTATGCAGTTATTTAGTGCTTATAACTATACATTTTGCATTTAAATTTCGTTAAAAAATGTTCACCCATTTCTGAGATATCAAGTTTTGTAAAAACAATTATTTTTTTGAAAATCAAAAAAAAATGACATTTTTGATCATTGACAATCATCATAAATTTGAAAATTTGACCATCGACAAGAGCTTGCACTGAAACAGAAGATTATTGAAATCGGTCGATTAGTTCTTGAGAAAACTTAAAAACAAAATAACGGTTTTATGAGTGGTACCCTTTTGGAGCAATACCAAAATATATTTTTCTTGTAGAAAGGAGCCGAATTAAGAAAAAAAAAATTAGAGAAAGTTTTAAAAAAATCTATCGGTTCATTTTTGAAAAAAATATAATCAAAAATTCTAAACCAAAAAATTTGTATGGGGACTGCTGTTATTTTTCGTATTAAAAAAATGAAAAAAACACCTTAAGCTAATAGGCTGAAAACCTTAATTTCAATCAACACAATTGTTTGGACTGTAGGGGCCAGGACAGATAGACAGACGGACGGAAAAGGGGTACCCACTTTTTTCGACTTCTCTACCATCGTAATGTCAGTTTTGATTAAAAGCTCTAGTTCAAATTTATTAACTAATGCAAAACTTGCTTCATAGTTCCTACATGTCGCAAGTAAAAATGACTCAATGATCACTAGTGTGTCAAAAAATGTAATAATAACATTGAAGGCTAGTTTTAGGAATTTAAAGGCAACTAAATATAAAATTGACAATATCTTTTCAAGGTTTCCTCTTAATAACCTGAATATTTGCTCTTTTTCTTAGAAACAAATTTTATGAAAATAATTTAAAGCTTCTACTCTGAACTCCGAACTTGTCGAGTTGTTGAAGCTGAGTAAGGTCAATGATTCTCGAGAATTTTCTCCAGATGAGTCCTGAAACTAAAGGACGTTCTTATCCCTCTACCTTCCCAGAATCATCATCCACTCCCACATAAACAAGGTATACCAGCCTACGTTTATGTCACCAACTCCCATCTCACCTCCCATGTTGTAATGGCGAAAAAGCTAGACAGCGCTCCTATCTCCTATGCTCCTTCTCACTCTAGGTAAATAAGCTGAATTGCTGTTACCGGAGCAAAATCGCATCGTCACCTCCAAGTGGTTCCCGCTGGATAACCGTAAGGTGAACTAACGACGAGCGTTGGATCTATTGAATCCAAGAGCTGAGACACCTGAGCTACCTTCTCAGGAATTAGGAGCAAAAGATAAGATAATCGCTCTGAAGAACCAGCTCTCCAAGAAACCTAAATAGAAGAGGTAACTGAGCTATTTATGGGACTAAACAAAAGTAACAAAAACAAAAACAAATATGGCAATGAGTAAAACAAATAGATATAATACCCCAGGTGGCAATCCAGATAAACTGGTAAATCCACTCTCTTCGGAGATCGGTCCTATGGATTCTGGGGAGGACCAATTATTGCTTCTAGGAAATAGACGGAGTTCAAAAACACTAAGAACTCCACCAAAAATATCACCAAGGGTTACTCCATCGAAAACCCCAACGCAAAAATCAAATGACATAGAAGTCATTAACGAAAAAGGAACCATCTATGAAAAGATCGAAACAAAAGATCAGCAGTGTTTCACAAAAAACAACGAGATCCACCAAGTTGAATCCGAAAATTATTTCGATAAATGGCAAATAGAAATCTTAGCCAGAAAACAACTTGAAGCCCTTGTTGAAAGTCTTCAGCAACAAGTGAAGAGACTCGAAGAAAAAGTCAGCTTGCTCGACAAAAAGTCCGTGAAAGACAACATATCAAGTCAAAAGTCACCAGTAGTGAAAAGCCCACAAAAAACTGCTAATGAGTTTCATACTGATGAGGAAGAGCTCCTCCTTGAAACTGAAGGAAACCGAAATAAACGTAAGTCAAAGAAACGAAAAGCAGAGAGTAGCCCAGAGGCTGTTATAAAATGTCAGCAAACAGGTTCAAAATCAGATACTGCTACAATAATGAGAGCATCCAATAAAGAAATAAGAGATTTACCCCAAAATAAGTCTCACGTTAAAGGTACCAGGCAAACTGCCCCACCTCCAATTATGATCTCCGGATTGGCATTGTTTGGCGAGCTAAAGAGCATAGTAGAAAAATGCACGAATAAGGCATGTAAATATACATCATACAATAAAGACAATTGGAAAGTCATTGTTGAAGACGCCGATGCGTATAGATCTGTCACTGAAGAATTGAACAAAAAGAAAATTCAGTGGCACTCGTACGAAAATAAAGCTACAAGATCGATAAAAGTAGTAGCAAGAGGCCTTCACTCTTCATGTGTTGCCAAAGAAATTGTCGAAGACCTTATACAAAAAGGCTTTCAAGCTCTCGATGCCAATAATCTTATTAAAAATGAGATAGTAAAAGAATCCACTGGGGTATCAACGACAAAAAAGAGATCTCTACCTTTATTTATGCTCACGTTTGAAAATAAAGAAAGTCTCGATAAGATTTACAGTATTAAATCAATTATGGGCATAGTTGTCAAAATTGAACCACTGCGAAAGTCGAAAACTGTTCCACAATGTAAGCGCTGTCAAGCCTTTGGGCATACACAAAAATACTGCAATCGCGAGTTCGCTTGTGTAAGATGCGAAGGCAGACATGCAACTAAAAACTGTCCCATGGGCAGAGAACAGAAAGCGAAATGTGTTAATTGTCAAGGCAATCATCCTGCACGTTACAGAGGATGTCCAGTAGCAAAAAAGTTCCAAGACACAAAAAGAAAAAACAAAACTGGGAACAAGTTTAGAAACTCAACCAACACAAAACCAGTAGTTGAAAGCAAAAAAGTAACGGTCGATAACATTACTAAAAATCAACCGGGAAAAGAAATTGCACTAAGCAAAAGTGATGAAAATAAATCCTATTCCCAGATTGTAAAAAATGTGCGGAAGAATGAGGAAACTTCTATAAAAGAAATGCTGGAACTCATCCTGAAAAGGATTGACCAACAAGATTTAAACATAAAACAGCTAAGCGAAGAAGTCGCACTTAAAAAACAATGATGGACAGAACACTCAAAATCGCAACATGGAATGCAAACGGTCTTTTACAGCATGTATCAGAACTAAACATCTTTTTAGACATAGAGCATATAGACATTTGTTTGGTGTCCGAAACCCACCTCGCTATTGAACAAAGTCTTGATAATAAATTACCAAACTATACATGTTATCACGCTCCGCACCCAGCTGACAAAGCTAGGGGAGGATCAGCAATACTTATAAAAAAGTGCTTAACACACTATGAAGAACCAAAGTTTACTAAAGAAAACATGCAAGTAACAACAATTAGTATTGGTATAAAAAAGAAAGAATTCAAAATAGCAGCTATATACTGCCCTCCGAGGCGCTCTCCAACTGAAGAAGACTATGCAGAACTCCTACATTTGTTAGGACATAACTTCCTTGTTGGTGGCGACTTCAATGCTAAACACACCCAATGGGGATCTAGGCTCATAACAACAAAAGGTAAACGGCTATACCAAGCAGGCCGAAAATACAACTGCGAATTTTATTCTTCTGGTTCGCCAACATATTGGCCATCTGATACTAACAAAATACCAGACCTTATAGACTTTTTCGTAGTTAAAGGTATTAAACGAAATCATATAAGTGTCGAAGGTAATTACGATTTATCATCAGATCATACTCCAGTAATTTTATCACTGAGCGAAACAGAAATAATAGAAAAAAGTAATCCCAAGCTTGTGAATAACAGAACAAACTGGAACGAATTCAGAGACAAACTTGAAAATTTTATAAACCTAAGATCCCCTATGCAAACAATTGAACAAATTGATCATGAAGTAGAACAATTTATTGCTGATGTGCAGCAGGCTGCAGAAGAAAGTACTCCAACTATTTCGAATGCGAGAGAAAAAGAAATAAAATATCCTATCGAAATAAAGGAGTTGATATTGGAAAAAAGAAGAGCTAGAAGAAAATGGCAATCCACGAGATTCCCAGATGATAAGGTAGTTTTTAACCGTCTTAACAACGAATTAAAAAAAAGAATCTGTGAGTTTAAAAATGATTCACTAAGTAGATTCCTGAAAAGTCTGACGACGGATGCTTCTACAGAATACTCCTTATGGAAAGCAGCTAAGCACCTAAAAAGACCTCAGACACAAAACCCGCCGATAATATCTCAAGATGGTAAATGGATCGGAAACCCGAAACAAAAGGCTGATCTCTTCGCTGAACATCTCGCGAATGTTTTCAAGCCATTCCCAGCAAGCACAGCTACAGATCCCTTACAGTTTGTTGAAAGAAACGACGAATGTGAAATACCTTTTGTCACGCTCAAAGAAGTAAGAAGCATGTGTCAACATAAGTTGTCAAACAAAAAATCACCAGGGTACGATCTTATAACTGCTCAGATTCTGAAAGAAATGCTTCTTATAGCCTTCAAGAAACTCCAATTTATAATAAACGCATGCCTTAAACTAAGATATGTGCCACATCATTGGAAAATTGCAGAAGTCATTGTTATACCTAAACAAGGTAAGCCACCAACAGAAGTTACATCTTACAGACCAATATCGCTTATACCAATCATGGCAAAAGTTTTTGAAAAACTGCTACTGAAAAGGCTTAGCAAAATAATTGAAGAAAGAAGACTAATTCGGAGCCATCAGTTTGGATTTAGAAATAAACATTCCACGATAGACCAAGTGCATCGAATTACGGATGTTGTGGAAAAGGCACTTGAAGAAAAACAAGTATGCTCGTCTGTATTCTTAGATGTTGCTCAAGCTTTTGACAAGGTTTGGCACTTGGGACTTGAGTACAAACTGCATAGGGACTTCCCCAGGCAGTACTACGAAATACTGAAATCCTACGTTACGAACCGACTCTTTAGAGTACGGTACGACCAAAATTACTCGGAACTTAAGAAAATTGAAGCCGGTGTACCACAAGGAAGTATATTGGTGCCAGATAAATCCGTTACGAAGGCTACACAAAAATTGCAAAATGCAGTCGATAAAGTTAGTGATTGGACGCACAAATGGCGTATCAAATTAAACGAAACAAAATCGACGCATATAAACTTTACAAACAAAAACATAAACAATGTTCCAATTTTTATAAACAGTACAGAAGTACCTTACTCCAATACCGCCAAATACCTTGGAATGAATTTGGATGCAAAGCTTAAATGGAAAGAACACATCAAAAAGAAAAGAGAAGAACTAAACTTGAAGTACAGAAAAATGTACTGGTTAATAGGAAAGAACTCTGACCTATCTATCCAGAACAAACTAATGTTATATAAGCAAGTATTGAAACCCGTTTGGACATATGGCATCCAACTATGGGGCTGTACAAAGAAAACAAATGCTGAACCCATCCAAAAATTCCAAAGCAAGGTCCTTCGTGGAATAATAAATGCCCCTTGGTATATAAGAAATAGCGATCTACATCGTGACCTTCAAATTGAAATGGTTACAGAAGTGGTTAAGAAACACGCTGTATCACACAATCAGCGACTGCAAAGTCATACTAACTCTGAAATGGAGACCGTATTAAATGTACGAGACAATGTTCGGAGATTAAGAAGAACCAAGCCTCATGAGCTGATGGTCTAAAAGCTACGGAAAGTGTTATAACCTTAAACTTCCCCCAATGCGATTTAAAAATTAAGAAATAAAAATCATTTGTCGATCTTTCATAGATTGGTCCTGATTCACCGGTGGTTTTAGTGCGGTAAGAGTCCCACACTACTCGGTACCGATTCTTACCGAGTGTCTTTTGAAGATTTCCATCGGATAAAAAAAAAAAAAAAAAAAAACATATCAGAATGATGAATTAACATCAACTGATTCCTCACCCTATCTCTTCCTTCCCTACCACCTCTCATCTTTATTGGGCTGGATCCAAGGTGTTAAACGACCTGTGCCGATGATCAGCCTGGCTGGGGGCCCAATTCAAAAATAGCACAGTCTCTAACGGAGTATCCGGATACCTGGCGACCTCCGAATTAACTAGCCTTATCTGTACATGCACATCTCTGTGCAGACGGACCTCTTTTCTTCGCAACTCGTGGGATTAAGATGAACAAAACAAAAAACAAAAATGTAAAGGATGATGAGACCGGTATCTCTTGAGGACCGGGCGACCGGGCGGCAGTTTGGCGTTTGCGGCCAACACAGAGAAGGGAGTAGTGGCTAACCATGGACCCTCCTCTGCAGTTGGTAGCAACGAGGATATGAAGGTAGCGATACCTAATTTCAGTAGTGGCAGGGTTGTGAAAAATGGCCCTACCACTACTAATGAGTGAAAGGGTAAACTCTCAAAAAGCCAATATAGACAAAGGCGGCAAGCGGCGAAAATCCTAAAGGCCTCTGGTGCATCATCGGGGGCTGAAAGGACACCGCAGCAAACCGCTAGCGTCAAATGGGCTAAAAGCATACTTGCTACAACAAAGACCAGTAAGGACTCTACGTCTAAACGGGAAAGCTCTCTTGAGGGGGCCGTACCGACACCAAAACGGCCTCGGGTGCACAACACCAGCACTCCCCTTAATCCCATCAAGAAAGCTAGTTTTAGTGACGTCGCGAAGGGCAAAGTCGTGGTTGCGGTCATTGACAGGAGCGATCATGATGGCATAATATCGTCTGATCGTTGGCAGTTGGTCAAGGTTAAGCTCTCGGGTGGCTTTTTAAGCATTTTGAGGGAGCTTCCAGGACCACTTCCTTCCATAAGCGATGGGGGTTGGCATCAAGGCCATGTCAAACTCATGGTTTGTGGCGAGCAGAGGTCTTGTGACTTGTACAAGCTCGCTGTCAACCGGTTAGGTGAAGTTTGGCCAGGTGCGAAGCGCAAGGTTGTCGCTAAGGAAGACATTCCTAGCAGACCTAGAGCCCGCATTTGGATTCCAATCGAACCTGCTGGTATCGAGGACATTCTCGAGATGATCAGAGTTTGTTACCCGTCCCTTCTGACTCATAACTGGAAGATAGTCAAGCTAGAGGAGGTGAAGAATCTTTATAGGAGTGCCATTTTGGTACTCAATAAAGAATCCTTGGCTCCTCTAGAGGGTTCCATAAATTATGGCTTCGAAACCATTCAAATTCGAATCTGTAAAAAAGATGAGGTTAACGCGGAAAGCGGGCCTCCTAAAACAACCGAAGGTGAACTAGCGGTTGGTGGGCCTGGGACATCGTCTTCTCTCCTAACAGAGTGTGACGATGCACCCAAGCCCTCTCCAATAGCGACTCTACCCTCTACAAAAGTAATGGAGACTGAGGACGACCTCAACATGATCCTTTTGAGTGAGGACGAACTCTTGGGTTCATCCTCAGACTCAGAGGATCAGAACAAAACCGTGGTGGAGGTTGATCTGCCTAATTGTAGCCAAAATGCTGCAGTTAGTACAGATTAATCTCCAGCACTCCATAAAGGCCTCGGGCTCACTTCTTCTCCGTCTGGCAAGAAACGGGGAAGACATTGTCCTGATCCAAGAGCCATGGATTGTGAGATCCGTTGTTCGAGGACTCAGGACTCCTGGGTACTACACACTGTGTGTAGTAAAGGTGAACCTAGATCTTGCATACTAGTGAAATGTAGCATTAATGTATTTTTACTCCATCATTTCAGTGACAAAGATACCACCGTAGCTAGGCTGGAAACAACCAAAGGAAGTTTCTGGCTAGTATCGGCGTATCTTGGCCATGACCACCTTGGCCCTCTCCCTGGAAAAACCCTGGAGAAAATCGTCGCTGAAGAAGAAAGGCAAATGATCCGCCTAATTATGGGGAGCGATGTTAACGCTCATCATACGGTATGGGGAAGTACCAATATCAATGACAGAGGTGAGTCTCTTTTTGATTATACTCTTGGTACTAACCTCTTAGTAAGTAATGTTGGAAATGAACCAACCTTCATAACTAAAACTCGACAAGAAGTCTTAGACATAACTCTTGTCTCAGATACTATACACCATAATGATCTTGGACTGGAAAGTATCCAAAGAACACTCGTTCTCTGATCATAGATATGTCCAGTTCAATATCAATGTGGATGATAACCCGAGTCCATTGACTTTTCGAAATTATCGGAAAACTGATTGGGCTTCTTACAGGAACTCATTACAGAGTTTACTAAAACCTGGACTATCTTGTCCTTCCTCTAACGAGAAGTTAAAGTTGTTTTTATACCCAAGGCAGGTTAATGCTCGCAAGTCAATCCTTAAGATCTACGACCTATAAGTTGTAACGGTAAAAGCTGTTCCTAATCCACTAATATGCGTTCTTATGCAACTTCATTTGATTCCTTTGAACCACAGGAATCCCAAAGACCTCAAAGAAGGTGGACTAGGTTGTCCAGTCAGCAGAGTGCGGGTAGGCACGCTAGCGAAAGGCCATTAGACTTGCTCGTCGGTGGGGTGGGATCTTGCATCCGCCACTGGACTGCCGTATACTTCTAATCGTGCCTGAATGTATTTCCTTTTTATAAAAAAACTATAATGCTGCTATTCTTGTCACCAAATTCACACAACCTTACCTTACCTTACATTTGGAACTATAAGATCTGCTTAGCTCCTGAGTGTGACCCTCCCACAGGTTACTACTCTAGGTAGAAACGCCATGGTTATCGCACCACTCGATATTTTATCGCGATAACCCCTAAATTAAAGTCGAAGTTAATTAACCCTGACTTTCCATTCCACCGTCTGCACTTCCCTTTAGCATCACACTTCTCTAAACCCCTCACAAAAAACTTATTCACACGACATTATGTATGTCAATAACAGGCAAAATTTCATAAAATTTAACATGGTTTATTCAAAAATCAAAAAGGAAAAGTTATGTAATACAGGATCTTATAGTCTACATGGTATTAAATAGAAACGATATCATTTTAATAAAATACGGTTTCATCTAAAAACTATGTTCACTGTGGCGAATACGTATTATTTGTTTGCACTTAAATTTCTAATAATTCATTAAGATTAGTATAGTTTTTCAATGCCTGGTTGAAAGCTTAGGGCTAACTAATTACAAAATCGAAGGTTGAAACTAAATTCAAATTCTTTTAATGGTTTTATTTACACTACGACTAAAGTTATCAAAGTATAGTAATAAAAAAAAATTAAATCAAGAAAATCAAAAGTACTTATTTAGAAAGGTTCATTGGCCTTCCGTTAAAATTATCTCTCATGATAGTTTTGGGTAGATATGAAGAAAAACTCGTCAAAATCACTCTCACGTCGTAAATGAAACGGTCTTGCTCAATTAATTGAAAAGGGAAAAACTATGTATATTCACTCAGCATCAACTGTTACTGTTAATTATCTATTACCTGACCTTACTCAAACAAATCTCTCATATTATGATCAGTAGCAAGTGTCGGGCATTGCTCCCATTCATCCATATGATATCAAATAGTAAATAAATATAAAGAACAAATTGCTTCGGACTCACCAAAAATCTCTCCTCCAACGAAGTTGTGCGCACGACTTAGCGGTGGGGAAGTTGCGTTGATTCGGAGTTTCTTTCTAAACTCTCATACACTTTTGCTAAATTTTTAAAAAGAAATTATGTTAAGATATCATATGTATGTATAAGTGATCACAAATGAGTTGAGTTTTATACTTAACTTGAGTGATTAGAGTGATTACGACGAGTGAGCCTTATGCATGACATATCAATTTTACTTAAAACTAAATTTCACTTAGAACTTGAATTAGTCGAACTCCGGACTGGTTGTCGTTTGTTGCTGCTGATGACGAATGACGATGCGTTTTTGAGGTTAGCTTAGGTACGGTTGTTTTTATCCAGGTGAGTATTAGGCAATTATTTTACACAAAGCAGGTAAGTAAATGTAGATTATTTTTGCTAGGCTCTTATGAAGTGGCCACATGCGACCACGAGCACCTATCCTCGTGCACCCGGTCAACGACAAACAGGTTTGTTCGACGACGTCGTACTATGCGCAATGGCCAAGGAAATTTTGGTGTTGTAGTGCCTACGGTACCTTGTGGCCTCGTTTTGCTGTTTCCAAAAAGGTTGCTGGCTGGGCCAATATGCGTCGACAACGACACACGTGCCTTGGTGACAAGTTTGATTGCACCAGCCAGCAGGTGTTTTACGAACTTGCGTAAGAATAAAAAAAAACACGTTCCTATGCACCAAAAGAAAAATGTTCTAATAAATTAACCTCAAACTGTTATTTTTCCACCTAAAGATTACCTGTTTATATTTTACACAACCTTGGAGTGACTTCCAGAACACGAGGTGATCTCCTCAGTTCTCCTATAGGGAGCTCTCCCAAATCTCTTACTTTTCCAGCAGATTCTTCCCAAATTTGGACAGGATTTGGGTCGATTCTTAAGCTGGCTCTGATGCTGGTTAGGCGATTTTTTGTACGTGTAGCGCGAGGCAACACGATGTGTGGTGGCGACGCGACGGGCCTAGACGCAGGTTGAATGTAAGAACGCTCTTCAAAATCTCCTTTAGCCTCGTCGAAAAATTTGCTGCTACAAAACGCTCCAACGACGTAGAGTGAGGAAGCTCACAAGCTCAATCTGGTTAATCCAAGTCTTCTCGAAGATGAATATTTTTGGCGTGTTGGATCAATTTTCAATGGGTCTTCACAAGTCTGCAGCCGATGTAGAAAAGGAAGTATGTTAGCCATGCCACACTAAGCTTGGTTAGCTGGTATGATACCGAATTGAAACGATAACCATTGTTGGTTATCGAAACGTCACTCAATTGAAACATTCAGTGATCGCAATAATTTTGAAGTCGGTATATGAGGTAAACGAAACACTCAGTGGCAGAGTTCACTGCGCGAATATTGTTGTTTCAATAAAAGTGATTTTACAAAAAAAATTCTGTGAGGTAGTGGCCCATACACAACTTTTACATTTCTGGTATTCTCATAGCAGAAATGGGAAAGAAAATGCCACAAATGAGATATTGCTATAATTTCGTCGTTGATTTTTTTTTTTTTTTTTTTTTTTTTTTTTTTACTTTAGATGGGCTACGGACGAATGTCCTTGGCATGTACTACACCCAAGATATTGCCGTTTAAGTCGGTTAGTTCATATAGGCTGTTACCTACTAGGTTTTTAACGATAGCCGGTACAAATTTTGGACAAAGCTTGGCATTCCTATTTTTCGTAGCATCACTGAGGATGAAGTTTCTTTTGAAAACTTTTTGTCCTATCTTGTAAAGTCGACCCTTACTCCTAAGATTGTAATTTTTTTCATAAATCTTATGTGAATGCGCTAAAACGTCCTTTATTTTTTTATGAATGATATTCATCTTGGCTGATTTTGGTGTAATTGCAAACTCGGGATTATTTAGGCTTTTAAGTTTTCTAAGTAACGCATAGTCTGTTCCATGTTCAATTTTGCTCTGGCCAAAAAGAGCTTCATGAGGCGACATACCAATTGCTGAATGTATAGTAGAACGTAACGAGCTAACGATGGACACTAAGTGCAGGTCCCAATGAGTTTGGTCCTTGCCTAAATACGATCGAATCGCGGCGAGAATCGACCGGTTAACTCGTTCGCTGGCATTAGACTGTGGCGCATATGCAGCAGTTTTTATATGCTTTGTTCCGTAGCTGGTTAAGAATTTCGTAAATTCTTTGCCTACAAATTGTTTACCGTTATCGGAAAGTAAAGATTCCGGTACACCAAAGATAGAAAAAACTTCGTCTTCTAAAAATCGTATCGCAGCCTCACCTGTTGCTTTTCTCAAGGCTTTGACAAGCACAAATTTAGTAAGCTGATCTAAACAAACTATGATATGGGTGTTACCTTTTTTTGATCTTGGGTATGGACCCAAAAAGTCAACATAAACATGTTGGAACGGCCTTTCAACTACGAAGCCTTGTCCCATTGGTGGTCTGAGGATAAAGTTTGGGGCTTTGGAAACCTTGCATATACTACAGTCTCCAACGAATGTTTTAACTTGAGCCGCCATATTAGGCCAGTAAAAACGATCGCGGAGACGATACAGCGTCTTATTTATCCCCCCATGGGATGCTTTTGGTGGCTCATGAGCCAATCTGATCAAATTATTTGTGAGCATGGATGGAATCCAGATCTTCCATACACAGTCATCCTCAATAGGATCACCTGTGCAGGGTTTCGTTTTTTTATAGACATAACCATCGGACACTCGTAGATCGGGTAACTGGTTTTTATTTGTCTCAATGGTTTGAATTAAATCTTTGTATTCATCGGACTGAAAGCCTGGGTCTGTCAGGTCTATGTGTAAAATATCAGAAGAAACTTTACTAGTTTTCAACAATTTAATTTCATCGATGCTATATATACGCGACAGCGCGTCTGGGACCACATTTTGTGTACCTTTCCTGTGTTCTATTTCGAAAGTGAATCGTTGAAGTCTAAGACTCCACCGTGCTAATCGCCCGCTTAAATCCTTTTGGCTCATCAGCCAACGTAAACTTGCATGGTCTGTTACGATTTTGAATTCTTGTCCTTCCACGTAGGATCTAAATTTTTCGACTCCTAGAACCGCTGCTAGGCATTCTAATTCCGTGATGCTGTAGTTACGTTGTGCTGATGTTAGCTTGTGAGAAAAATAATAGATTGGCCTCTCGACTCCATCTTCATCTTCCTGACACAAGACACTTCCTACTCCGGTAGTTGACGCATCGCATAGAATCTTAAAAGGTTTTTGAAAATCTGGGTTTACTAATATTGGTGCTGATGTTAGGGCCTGTTTAAGTTCATCAAATGCTTTTAAGGCTTCTGGTGTAAAACTAAAAGATTTACTCTTTTTAAGCGTATCTGAGAGCGGAGAAGCAAGCGACGAATAGTTGCTGACAAATCGCCTGTACCACCCAGATAAGCCCAAAAATCGTCTAACCTGTTTCGCGGTTTTCGGAATGGGAAAATCCCTAATGGCAGATACCTTATCCGGATCTGTCTGGATACATCCACCCCCAATAATAAAACCTAAGAATTTTAGTTCTCTGAAACAAAATTTGGATTTAGTTAAGTTTATAGTTAGTCCGGCGTTTTTCAACAGCGTTGCAAGCTTAGTTAAAACTGTCATATGCTCCTCAAAGGTCGACGATACTACCAACAGATCATCCAGATAAACGTAGATATGTTGTCTCAATTCATGTGGCACCACTTTGTCCATGAGTCTACAAAGCCTTTGTGCAGCGTTGCAGAGTCCAAAGGGCATAACCGTGAATTGATATAAGGGTCTGCCAGGCACGGTAAACGCGGTCTTTTCCCTTGATGTTTTTTCCAGCGGTATTTGCCAGAACGCATCCTTTAAATCCACTGTGGATATAAAGTGCGTGTCTGTCTGGCGACTAAGCAGGCCATCGACATGATGAAGCGGATAGGCATCCTTCTTCGTTACTTGGTTTACTTTTCTTGAGTCGAGGCATAGCCGATTTTTCCCAGGCTTTTGGACCAAGACCATAGGAGAGCTCCAGGAACTTTGGCTCTCTTCGATGACTCCTAAGGCGATCATCCTATCCAACTCCTCGTATATCTTAGCCTGTACCGCTGGAGAAACCGGGTAAAAACGTTGTTTCACGGGCTCAGCATCACCTGTGTTTATTGTGTGTTCCTCAAGCATTGTTTTTCCAAGCCCCAATTTATCTGTGGATGGAAACAAGCTTATAACATCTTGAAGTTTTCTTGTTTGATCTGCCGATAGCTCGTGAGCGTTTGAATCGCGAAAACTATCGAACGAAGAGATTTCTGAAATAACCTGCGGTGCGATTTCAAATGATCGCCAGAAGTTCACCCCTAAATATAAGGGTTGTTCTAACGAGGGAACTAAATATAGTAAAATTTGTTTTGAAATTCCTTTATATGTTATGAGTGTGGAAAGTTCACCAATGATGGGTTGGTTCTGACCACTAGCCGTTTTTACTCTTGCATTGAAGGACTTAAAAGACACATCTACTGTTTTAACAAGGTCCAAACATCCGGCCCCTAAACAGCTAATACTAGCTCCGCTGTCTAGTAAGCCTAGCATTTTTTTGCCGAAAATAGTAACTCCTGCGTAAGGTCTTGGGTCATCAGAATTACCCAGTTTGGTAGCCGATATAGCTTCATATATTTTCCGCTTTTCTCTGAACCTATCCCTGAGTTTGAGTACCCTTCTTGAAGGCGTATTAAATATGCGATCACGAGCTTCATAATATTTTTTTAAACGTTCATGTAAGGTAGGTGGCTTTTGATCTTTTTTCGGTGATGTTTCTTCTTTCTTGACATTGAATTCTTCAGTTTGTCTTTTAAGGATTTCGACTTTAGAATGTGAATCTAAGCTACGGCTATTATTATTGGTTAAATCTGGTGGGTTTGAAAAATCTGATGGGTTTTTAATGGCGAGTGTGTTTGAGCTATTTGAAATTTCTACAAGGGTTTTTGTTCCGGGTTCGATTGCGGTGGACAAAACTCCCCGGTCGATTTGTCCTGGTTCCGGTTTCCCGAACACTTTGGACATTTAACTGACGTAGTGTTTTGCATCCCACAATCATAACAGAACAACTGCCTTTGTTCAATAGGACACCGTTTATATGAATGGCCCTTCGCTTTGCAATTCCAACAAAAGAATAAAATTGTCTTTCTTGGATGTGCAAACGCCTCTACAGTTTCTTCAGCTTGAAAGTCTTCACCTGGTACATCTATCTCATTGATTTTTGGCTTTGTTTGGATGTTTGTGAGCGGAAACGTTCTACCTCGCAAGCTTTCGTACTGGTTAATGCGTTTCTCGATAGTACGACAAACATAAACCAATTCCGCCAAACATTTTGTCGGGAATGTAATTAATAGTTCTCCAGTTTTTCTCTTGACATTCTGCTTAATTAGATCTATCAGCTCTTGAGCTGTTTTTGGCCTTTGCATTCTAGAATTTAATTTCATTATATCCAGATAAAATTCATCGAAAGTTTCTGTTTGACCCTGGCGTCGATCAAACATCTTTCGCGATATTTCTGTATCTGTTTCCAATCTTTTATATTGCTGTAAGAGCGCAAGTTCTAAATGTCGCCAGGTTGCCCCAGGATTGGCCTTAAGGTAAATCCACAACCAGGTTTCTACTTCACCTGCGACAAAAATCTGAAAATGAAGGAATATGTCATCCCATGAAACCTTATAACAGACCTTAAGACGATTAAGACGAAAAAGGAAATCTTCGATTGACATCTTCTGATTGTCAAATTTCAGACCCCATTTCTTAAAATCGACAGGTCGAGTCCATGCTGGATTCGATCCTTGATTACTTGAGCCTGCTCCATTTAAATTCAAATTATCGAGTTGATTCATGAAATTT
The DNA here is from genome assembly GCA_920104205.1 of Eupeodes latifasciatus. Classification (NCBI taxonomy): domain Eukaryota; kingdom Metazoa; phylum Arthropoda; class Insecta; order Diptera; family Syrphidae; genus Eupeodes; species Eupeodes latifasciatus. The sequence continues at coordinate 156,890,288 of OV049924.1, forward strand.
CGAAAATTTTCGCTGGGATGAAAATTGTCTATGTCTTGTCGTGTACTTTCAGGCGCTTCGCTTAAAAGAATATTTTGATTTTGATTCGGGTTTAGATTTTGATTCTGGCTTAAGTTTTGGTTCGTGTTTTGGTTTTGGTCAGGGTTTAGGTTTTGGTTAATGTCTTCTCCATTTTGATTTGGAAGCTGATTATCACTTAGAGTGCTATGATGATCTAAAGGTAATTGAATATTATGATCATCCGTAACACCATGTCCTGGTATACTCATAGCTCTAAGCTCTTCTCGAATAGTCCTACTTATTTGTTGGTTTATTTTTAATCTTTCGGCTTCATATTCTTCATGACGTGTTTTAAGATCTTCAGCCCTAGTTAACCCTATCGCAGCAATAACTATGTTCTGGATGTAACGCTTGAGGTTTTCGTCTTGAGAAAGGTTTACTTGACGTGAACCTGACGGTGACTGATCACCCGTGTCCTGTACACCATTATTGTTACCATTATTATTACTAGACCCATTATGTTCATCGTTTGCATCATTAGATTTTTTTTGACTGCGCGTTCCGCTTTGCTGTTTTGGTGGCATTTTTGAAACAATGTATTCTCATACGAAGGTGCTCTAATACAAAAAAATGTTTGGGGTTCAAAGTTCACTTCCTTTAGAAAATAATAAAAAGGATTAATCTCCTCCAGAAAAAAAAATTGTTTAAAATAATTAAAAAATATGTATCTGTCTTCTATGTCATCAACGGTAAGCCTAGAAAAGTGGAAGCTTTCGGAAAGCTAGACGGTGAAAAATTATAAACTAAGTTAGGAAAAGGTTGTTGGTTTGTTATACCCATTTGTCGTTGATTATCAATGAATCTATCTTTCCTAAGCGCTGCAAAGAGAAAAGCGGATTTCTTACTCATTCTCGATGGTCGCCTAGCGAAAACATAACTCAAAGAGAAATCGACGATTTATAATTTAAGTTGCAAAATAAATTAGTGACTCTGCAAGCATTTGATTAGTTTCTTATTCTTTGGGACAATTTTGTATATGTTTCAAAATAGCCTCATGTCAATTCTAAAAATTTAGCTGGAACATAACTCGGGCGCAACAGACGGAGAAGTGGTCTACTGAGACCGATATCTCCCGGTCGTCCGATGAAATCCTCCAAGCCAATGCCAAACCGTAAATAAGAATTCTACTCTGGATCCAATGCGAAACTGATAAAAGTGTACTGAATATCAACATGACATTTCAGGACACTGAATCAAGATAAGAATAACTTTATAGTTCAATAAACTTTCGTAGAAAATGCTACTAGGAGATTTGTTAAAGACCAATTATCCTGGACAAAATTCTACTTGTTTAAAAACAAAACTCTAAAATTGCTAATAAAAATTCGAGATGAAAAAGGTTTGAGCTTAAATCTCAAAAATCTGAATGGGCTAAAGTAATTTAAAAAAAATTAAAAATTTGAGAAGTTTTGAAAACGTCTAAATAAACTACAAAATTTAGGCCCCACGTTGGGCGCCACCTGTGTAACGGTAAAAGCTGTTCCTAATCCACTAATATGCGTTCTTATGCAACTTCATTTGATTCCTTTGAACCACAGGAATCCCAAAGACCTCAAAGAAGGTGGACTAGGTTGTCCAGTCAGCAGAGTGCGGGTAGGCACGCTAGCGAAAGGCCATTAGACTTGCTCGTCGGTGGGGTGGGATCTTGCATCCGCCACTGGACTGCCGTATACTTCTAATCGTGCCTGAATGTATTTCCTTTTTATAAAAAAACTATAATGCTGCTATTCTTGTCACCAAATTCACACAACCTTACCTTACCTTACATTTGGAACTATAAGATCTGCTTAGCTCCTGAGTGTGACCCTCCCACAGGTTACTACTCTAGGTAGAAACGCCATGGTTATCGCACCACTCGATATTTTATCGCGATAACCCCTAAATTAAAGTCGAAGTTAATTAACCCTGACTTTCCATTCCACCGTCTGCACTTCCCTTTAGCATCACACTTCTCTAAACCCCTCACAAAAAACTTATTCACACGACATTATGTATGTCAATAACAGGCAAAATTTCATAAAATTTAACATGGTTTATTCAAAAATCAAAAAGGAAAAGTTATGTAATACAGGATCTTATAGTCTACATGGTATTAAATAGAAAAATAGAAAAAAATATGTATCTGTCTTCTATGTCATCAACGGTAAGCCTAGAAAAGTGGAAGCTTTCGGAAAGCTAGACGGTGAAAAATTATAAACTAAGTTAGGAAAAGGTTGTTGGTTTGTTATACCCATTTGTCGTTGATTATCAATGAATCTATCTTTCCTAAGCGCTGCAAAGAGAAAAGCGGATTTCTTACTCATTCTCGATGGTCGCCTAGCGAAAACATAACTCAAAGAGAAATCGACGATTTATAATTTAAGTTGCAAAATAAATTAGTGACTCTGCAAGCATTTGATTAGTTTCTTATTCTTTGGGACAATTTTGTATATGTTTCAAAATAGCCTCATGTCAATTCTAAAAATTTAGCTGGAACATAACTCGGGCGCAACAGACGGAGAAGTGGTCTACTGAGACCGATATCTCCCGGTCGTCCGATGAAATCCTCCAAGCCAATGCCAAACCGTAAATAAGAATTCTACTCTGGATCCAATGCGAAACTGATAAAAGTGTACTGAATATCAACATGACATTTCAGGACACTGAATCAAGATAAGAATAACTTTATAGTTCAATAAACTTTCGTAGAAAATGCTACTAGGAGATTTGTTAAAGACCAATTATCCTGGACAAAATTCTACTTGTTTAAAAACAAAACTCTAAAATTGCTAATAAAAATTCGAGATGAAAAAGGTTTGAGCTTAAATCTCAAAAATCTGAATGGGCTAAAGTAATTTAAAAAAAATTAAAAATTTGAGAAGTTTTGAAAACGTCTAAATAAACTACAAAATTTAGGCCCCACGTTGGGCGCCACCTGTGTAACGGTAAAAGCTGTTCCTAATCCACTAATATGCGTTCTTATGCAACTTCATTTGATTCCTTTGAACCACAGGAATCCCAAAGACCTCAAAGAAGGTGGACTAGGTTGTCCAGTCAGCAGAGTGCGGGTAGGCACGCTAGCGAAAGGCCATTAGACTTGCTCGTCGGTGGGGTGGGATCTTGCATCCGCCACTGGACTGCCGTATACTTCTAATCGTGCCTGAATGTATTTCCTTTTTATAAAAAAACTATAATGCTGCTATTCTTGTCACCAAATTCACACAACCTTACCTTACCTTACATTTGGAACTATAAGATCTGCTTAGCTCCTGAGTGTGACCCTCCCACAGGTTACTACTCTAGGTAGAAACGCCATGGTTATCGCACCACTCGATATTTTATCGCGATAACCCCTAAATTAAAGTCGAAGTTAATTAACCCTGACTTTCCATTCCACCGTCTGCACTTCCCTTTAGCATCACACTTCTCTAAACCCCTCACAAAAAACTTATTCACACGACATTATGTATGTCAATAACAGGCAAAATTTCATAAAATTTAACATGGTTTATTCAAAAATCAAAAAGGAAAAGTTATGTAATACAGGATCTTATAGTCTACATGGTATTAAATAGAAACGATATCATTTTAATAAAATACGGTTTCATCTAAAAACTATGTTCACTGTGGCGAATACGTATTATTTGTTTGCACTTAAATTTCTAATAATTCATTAAGATTAGTATAGTTTTTCAATGCCTGGTTGAAAGCTTAGGGCTAACTAATTACAAAATCGAAGGTTGAAACTAAATTCAAATTCTTTTAATGGTTTTATTTACACTACGACTAAAGTTATCAAAGTATAGTAATAAAAAAAAATTAAATCAAGAAAATCAAAAGTACTTATTTAGAAAGGTTCATTGGCCTTCCGTTAAAATTATCTCTCATGATAGTTTTGGGTAGATATGAAGAAAAACTCGTCAAAATCACTCTCACGTCGTAAATGAAACGGTCTTGCTCAATTAATTGAAAAGGGAAAAACTATGTATATTCACTCAGCATCAACTGTTACTGTTAATTATCTATTACCTGACCTTACTCAAACAAATCTCTCATATTATGATCAGTAGCAAGTGTCGGGCATTGCTCCCATTCATCCATATGATATCAAATAGTAAATAAATATAAAGAACAAATTGCTTCGGACTCACCAAAAATCTCTCCTCCAACGAAGTTGTGCGCACGACTTAGCGGTGGGGAAGTTGCGTTGATTCGGAGTTTCTTTCTAAACTCTCATACACTTTTGCTAAATTTTTAAAAAGAAATTATGTTAAGATATCATATGTATGTATAAGTGATCACAAATGAGTTGAGTTTTATACTTAACTTGAGTGATTAGAGTGATTACGACGAGTGAGCCTTATGCATGACATATCAATTTTACTTAAAACTAAATTTCACTTAGAACTTGAATTAGTCGAACTCCGGACTGGTTGTCGTTTGTTGCTGCTGATGACGAATGACGATGCGTTTTTGAGGTTAGCTTAGGTACGGTTGTTTTTATCCAGGTGAGTATTAGGCAATTATTTTACACAAAGCAGGTAAGTAAATGTAGATTATTTTTGCTAGGCTCTTATGAAGTGGCCACATGCGACCACGAGCACCTATCCTCGTGCACCCGGTCAACGACAAACAGGTTTGTTCGACGACGTCGTACTATGCGCAATGGCCAAGGAAATTTTGGTGTTGTAGTGCCTACGGTACCTTGTGGCCTCGTTTTGCTGTTTCCAAAAAGGTTGCTGGCTGGGCCAATATGCGTCGACAACGACACACGTGCCTTGGTGACAAGTTTGATTGCACCAGCCAGCAGGTGTTTTACGAACTTGCGTAAGAATAAAAAAAAACACGTTCCTATGCACCAAAAGAAAAATGTTCTAATAAATTAACCTCAAACTGTTATTTTTCCACCTAAAGATTACCTGTTTATATTTTACACAACCTTGGAGTGACTTCCAGAACACGGGGTGATCTCCTCAGTTCTCCTATAGGGAGCTCTCCCAAATCTCTTACTTTTCCAGCAGATTCTTCCCAAATTTGGACAGGATTTGGGTCGATTCTTAAGCTGGCTCTGATGCTGGTTAGGCGATTTTTTGTACGTGTAGCGCGAGGCAACACGATGTGTGGTGGCGACGCGACGGGCCTAGACGCAGGTTGAATGTAAGAACGCTCTTCAAAATCTCCTTTAGCCTCGTCGAAAAATTTGCTGCTACAAAACGCTCCAACGACGCTCAATCTGGTTAATCCAAGTCTTCTCGAAGATGAATATTTTTGGCGTGTTGGATCAATTTTCAATGGGTCTTCACAAGTCTGCAGCCGATGTAGAAAAGGAAGTATGTTAGCCATGCCACACTAAGCTTGGTTAGCTGGTATGATACCGAATTGAAACGATAACCATTGTTGGTTATCGAAACGTCACTCAATTGAAACATTCAGTGATCGCAATAATTTTGAAGTCGGTATATGAGGTAAACGAAACACTCAGTGGCAGAGTTCACTGCGCGAATATTGTTGTTTCAATAAAAGTGATTTTACAAAAAAAATTCTGTGAGGTAGTGGCCCATACACAACTTTTACATTTCTGGTATTCTCATAGCAGAAATGGGAAAGAAAATGCCACAAATGAGATATTGCTATAATTTCGTCGTTGATTTTTTTTTTTTTTTTTTTTTTTTTTTTTTTTTTTTTTTTTTTTTTTTTTTTACTTTAGATGGGCTACGGACGAATGTCCTTGGCATGTACTACACCCAAGATATTGCCGTTTAAGTCGGTTAGTTCATATAGGCTGTTACCTACTAGGTTTTTAACGATAGCCGGTACAAATTTTGGACAAAGCTTGGCATTCCTATTTTTCGTAGCATCACTGAGGATGAAGTTTCTTTTGAAAACTTTTTGTCCTATCTTGTAAAGTCGACCCTTACTCCTAAGATTGTAATTTTTTTCATAAATCTTATGTGAATGCGCTAAAACGTCCTTTATTTTTTTATGAATGATATTCATCTTGGCTGATTTTGGTGTAATTGCAAACTCGGGATTATTTAGGCTTTTAAGTTTTCTAAGTAACGCATAGTCTGTTCCATGTTCAATTTTGCTCTGGCCAAAAAGAGCTTCATGAGGCGACATACCAATTGCTGAATGTATAGTAGAACGTAACGAGCTAACGATGGACACTAAGTGCAGGTCCCAATGAGTTTGGTCCTTGCCTAAATACGATCGAATCGCGGCGAGAATCGACCGGTTAACTCGTTCGCTGGCATTAGACTGTGGCGCATATGCAGCAGTTTTTATATGCTTTGTTCCGTAGCTGGTTAAGAATTTCGTAAATTCTTTGCCTACAAATTGTTTACCGTTATCGGAAAGTAAAGATTCCGGTACACCAAAGATAGAAAAAACTTCGTCTTCTAAAAATCGTATCGCAGCCTCACCTGTTGCTTTTCTCAAGGCTTTGACAAGCACAAATTTAGTAAGCTGATCTAAACAAACTATGATATGGGTGTTACCTTTTTTTGATCTTGGGTATGGACCCAAAAAGTCAACATAAACATGTTGGAACGGCCTTTCAACTACGAAGCCTTGTCCCATTGGTGGTCTGAGGATAAAGTTTGGGGCTTTGGAAACCTTGCATATACTACAGTCTCCAACGAATGTTTTAACTTGAGCCGCCATATTAGGCCAGTAAAAACGATCGCGGAGACGATACAGCGTCTTATTTATCCCCCCATGGGATGCTTTTGGTGGCTCATGAGCCAATCTGATCAAATTATTTGTGAGCATGGATGGAATCCAGATCTTCCATACACAGTCATCCTCAATAGGATCACCTGTGCAGGGTTTCGTTTTTTTATAGACATAACCATCGGACACTCGTAGATCGGGTAACTGGTTTTTATTTGTCTCAATGGTTTGAATTAAATCTTTGTATTCATCGGACTGAAAGCCTGGGTCTGTCAGGTCTATGTGTAAAATATCAGAAGAAACTTTACTAGTTTTCAACAATTTAATTTCATCGATGCTATATATACGCGACAGCGCGTCTGGGACCACATTTTGTGTACCTTTCCTGTGTTCTATTTCGAAAGTGAATCGTTGAAGTCTAAGACTCCACCGTGCTAATCGCCCGCTTAAATCCTTTTGGCTCATCAGCCAACGTAAACTTGCATGGTCTGTTACGATTTTGAATTCTTGTCCTTCCACGTAGGATCTAAATTTTTCGACTCCTAGAACCGCTGCTAGGCATTCTAATTCCGTGATGCTGTAGTTACGTTGTGCTGATGTTAGCTTGTGAGAAAAATAATAGATTGGCCTCTCGACTCCATCTTCATCTTCCTGACACAAGACACTTCCTACTCCGGTAGTTGACGCATCGCATAGAATCTTAAAAGGTTTTTGAAAATCTGGGTTTACTAATATTGGTGCTGATGTTAGGGCCTGTTTAAGTTCATCAAATGCTTTTAAGGCTTCTGGTGTAAAACTAAAAGATTTACTCTTTTTAAGCGTATCTGAGAGCGGAGAAGCAAGCGACGAATAGTTGCTGACAAATCGCCTGTACCACCCAGATAAGCCCAAAAATCGTCTAACCTGTTTCGCGGTTTTCGGAATGGGAAAATCCCTAATGGCAGATACCTTATCCGGATCTGTCTGGATACATCCACCCCCAATAATAAAACCTAAGAATTTTAGTTCTCTGAAACAAAATTTGGATTTAGTTAAGTTTATAGTTAGTCCGGCGTTTTTCAACAGCGTTGCAAGCTTAGTTAAAACTGTCATATGCTCCTCAAAGGTCGACGATACTACCAACAGATCATCCAGATAAACGTAGATATGTTGTCTCAATTCATGTGGCACCACTTTGTCCATGAGTCTACAAAGCCTTTGTGCAGCGTTGCAGAGTCCAAAGGGCATAACCGTGAATTGATATAAGGGTCTGCCAGGCACGGTAAACGCGGTCTTTTCCCTTGATGTTTTTTCCAGCGGTATTTGCCAGAACGCATCCTTTAAATCCACTGTGGATATAAAGTGCGTGTCTGTCTGGCGACTAAGCAGGCCATCGACATGATGAAGCGGATAGGCATCCTTCTTCGTTACTTGGTTTACTTTTCTTGAGTCGAGGCATAGCCGATTTTTCCCAGGCTTTTGGACCAAGACCATAGGAGAGCTCCAGGAACTTTGGCTCTCTTCGATGACTCCTAAGGCGATCATCCTATCCAACTCCTCGTATATCTTAGCCTGTACCGCTGGAGAAACCGGGTAAAAACGTTGTTTCACGGGCTCAGCATCACCTGTGTTTATTGTGTGTTCCTCAAGCATTGTTTTTCCAAGCCCCAATTTATCTGTGGATGGAAACAAGCTTATAACATCTTGAAGTTTTCTTGTTTGATCTGCCGATAGCTCGTGAGCGTTTGAATCGCGAAAACTATCGAACGAAGAGATTTCTGAAATAACCTGCGGTGCGATTTCAAATGATCGCCAGAAGTTCACCCCTAAATATAAGGGTTGTTCTAACGAGGGAACTAAATATAGTAAAATTTGTTTTGAAATTCCTTTATATGTTATGAGTGTGGAAAGTTCACCAATGATGGGTTGGTTCTGACCACTAGCCGTTTTTACTCTTGCATTGAAGGACTTAAAAGACACATCTACTGTTTTAACAAGGTCCAAACATCCGGCCCCTAAACAGCTAATACTAGCTCCGCTGTCTAGTAAGCCTAGCATTTTTTTGCCGAAAATAGTAACTCCTGCGTAAGGTCTTGGGTCATCAGAATTACCCAGTTTGGTAGCCGATATAGCTTCATATATTTTCCGCTTTTCTCTGAACCTATCCCTGAGTTTGAGTACCCTTCTTGAAGGCGTATTAAATATGCGATCACGAGCTTCATAATATTTTTTTAAACGTTCATGTAAGGTAGGTGGCTTTTGATCTTTTTTCGGTGATGTTTCTTCTTTCTTGACATTGAATTCTTCAGTTTGTCTTTTAAGGATTTCGACTTTAGAATGTGAATCTAAGCTACGGCTATTATTATTGGTTAAATCTGGTGGGTTTGAAAAATCTGATGGGTTTTTAATGGCGAGTGTGTTTGAGCTATTTGAAATTTCTACAAGGGTTTTTGTTCCGGGTTCGATTGCGGTGGACAAAACTCCCCGGTCGATTTGTCCTGGTTCCGGTTTCCCGAACACTTTGGACATTTAACTGACGTAGTGTTTTGCATCCCACAATCATAACAGAACAACTGCCTTTGTTCAATAGGACACCGTTTATATGAATGGCCCTTCGCTTTGCAATTCCAACAAAAGAATAAAATTGTCTTTCTTGGATGTGCAAACGCCTCTACAGTTTCTTCAGCTTGAAAGTCTTCACCTGGTACATCTATCTCATTGATTTTTGGCTTTGTTTGGATGTTTGTGAGCGGAAACGTTCTACCTCGCAAGCTTTCGTACTGGTTAATGCGTTTCTCGATAGTACGACAAACATAAACCAATTCCGCCAAACATTTTGTCGGGAATGTAATTAATAGTTCTCCAGTTTTTCTCTTGACATTCTGCTTAATTAGATCTATCAGCTCTTGAGCTGTTTTTGGCCTTTGCATTCTAGAATTTAATTTCATTATATCCAGATAAAATTCATCGAAAGTTTCTGTTTGACCCTGGCGTCGATCAAACATCTTTCGCGATATTTCTGTATCTGTTTCCAATCTTTTATATTGCTGTAAGAGCGCAAGTTCTAAATGTCGCCAGGTTGCCCCAGGATTGGCCTTAAGGTAAATCCACAACCAGGTTTCTACTTCACCTGCGACAAAAATCTGAAAATGAAGGAATATGTCATCCCATGAAACCTTATAACAGACCTTAAGACGATTAAGACGAAAAAGGAAATCTTCGATTGACATCTTCTGATTGTCAAATTTCAGACCCCATTTCTTAAAATCGACAGGTCGAGTCCATGCTGGATTCGATCCTTGATTACTTGAGCCTGCTCCATTTAAATTCAAATTATCGAGTTGATTCATGAAATTTCGAAAATTTTCGCTGGGATGAAAATTGTCTATGTCTTGTCGTGTACTTTCAGGCGCTTCGCTTAAAAGAATATTTTGATTTTGATTCGGGTTTAGATTTTGATTCTGGCTTAAGTTTTGGTTCGTGTTTTGGTTTTGGTCAGGGTTTAGGTTTTGGTTAATGTCTTCTCCATTTTGATTTGGAAGCTGATTATCACTTAGAGTGCTATGATGATCTAAAGGTAATTGAATATTATGATCATCCGTAACACCATGTCCTGGTATACTCATAGCTCTAAGCTCTTCTCGAATAGTCCTACTTATTTGTTGGTTTATTTTTAATCTTTCGGCTTCATATTCTTCATGACGTGTTTTAAGATCTTCAGCCCTAGTTAACCCTATCGCAGCAATAACTATGTTCTGGATGTAACGCTTGAGGTTTTCGTCTTGAGAAAGGTTTACTTGACGTGAACCTGACGGTGACTGATCACCCGTGTCCTGTACACCATTATTGTTACCATTATTATTACTAGACCCATTATGTTCATCGTTTGCATCATTAGATTTTTTTTGACTGCGCGTTCCGCTTTGCTGTTTTGGTGGCATTTTTGAAACAATATATTCTCATACGAAGGTGCTCTAATACAAAAAAATGTTTGGGGTTCAAAGTTCACTTCCTTTAGAAAATAATAAAAAGGATTAATCTCCTCCAGAAAAAAAAATTGTTTAAAATAATTCAAAAATATGTATCTGTCTTCTATGTCATCAACGGTAAGCCTAGAAAAGTGGAAGCTTTCGGAAAGCTAGACGGTGAAAAATTATAAACTAAGTTAGGAAAAGGTTGTTGGTTTGTTATACCCATTTGTCGTTGATTATCAATGAATCTATCTTTCCTAAGCGCTGCAAAGAGAAAAGCGGATTTCTTACTCATTCTCGATGGTCGCCTAGCGAAAACATAACTCAAAGAGAAATCGACGATTTATAATTTAAGTTGCAAAATAAATTAGTGACTCTGCAAGCATTTGATTAGTTTCTTATTCTTTGGGACAATTTTGTATATGTTTCAAAATAGCCTCATGTCAATTCTAAAAATTTAGCTGGAACATAACTCGGGCGCAACAGACGGAGAAGTGGTCTACTGAGACCGATATCTCCCGGTCGTCCGATGAAATCCTCCAAGCCAATGCCAAACCGTAAATAAGAATTCTACTCTGGATCCAATGCGAAACTGATAAAAGTGTACTGAATATCAACATGACATTTCAGGACACTGAATCAAGATAAGAATAACTTTATAGTTCAATAAACTTTCGTAGAAAATGCTACTAGGAGATTTGTTAAAGACCAATTATCCTGGACAAAATTCTACTTGTTTAAAAACAAAACTCTAAAATTGCTAATAAAAATTCGAGATGAAAAAGGTTTGAGCTTAAATCTCAAAAATCTGAATGGGCTAAAGTAATTTAAAAAAAATTAAAAATTTGAGAAGTTTTGAAAACGTCTAAATAAACTACAAAATTTAGGCCCCACGTTGGGCGCCACCTGTGTAACGGTAAAAGCTGTTCCTAATCCACTAATATGCGTTCTTATGCAACTTCATTTGATTCCTTTGAACCACAGGAATCCCAAAGACCTCAAAGAAGGTGGACTAGGTTGTCCAGTCAGCAGAGTGCGGGTAGGCACGCTAGCGAAAGGCCATTAGACTTGCTCGTCGGTGGGGTGGGATCTTGCATCCGCCACTGGACTGCCGTATACTTCTAATCGTGCCTGAATGTATTTCCTTTTTATAAAAAAACTATAATGCTGCTATTCTTGTCACCAAATTCACACAACCTTACCTTACCTTACATTTGGAACTATAAGATCTGCTTAGCTCCTGAGTGTGACCCTCCCACAGGTTACTACTCTAGGTAGAAACGCCATGGTTATCGCACCACTCGATATTTTATCGCGATAACCCCTAAATTAAAGTCGAAGTTAATTAACCCTGACTTTCCATTCCACCGTCTGCACTTCCCTTTAGCATCACACTTCTCTAAACCCCTCACAAAAAACTTATTCACACGACATTATGTATGTCAATAACAGGCAAAATTTCATAAAATTTAACATGGTTTATTCAAAAATCAAAAAGGAAAAGTTATGTAATACAGGATCTTATAGTCTACATGGTATTAAATAGAAACGATATCATTTTAATAAAATACGGTTTCATCTAAAAACTATGTTCACTGTGGCGAATACGTATTATTTGTTTGCACTTAAATTTCTAATAATTCATTAAGATTAGTATAGTTTTTCAATGCCTGGTTGAAAGCTTAGGGCTAACTAATTACAAAATCGAAGGTTGAAACTAAATTCAAATTCTTTTAATGGTTTTATTTACACTACGACTAAAGTTATCAAAGTATAGTAATAAAAAAAAATTAAATCAAGAAAATCAAAAGTACTTATTTAGAAAGGTTCATTGGCCTTCCGTTAAAATTATCTCTCATGATAGTTTTGGGTAGATATGAAGAAAAACTCGTCAAAATCACTCTCACGTCGTAAATGAAACGGTCTTGCTCAATTAATTGAAAAGGGAAAAACTATGTATATTCACTCAGCATCAACTGTTACTGTTAATTATCTATTACCTGACCTTACTCAAACAAATCTCTCATATTATGATCAGTAGCAAGTGTCGGGCATTGCTCCCATTCATCCATATGATATCAAATAGTAAATAAATATAAAGAACAAATTGCTTCGGACTCACCAAAAATCTCTCCTCCAACGAAGTTGTGCGCACGACTTAGCGGTGGGGAAGTTGCGTTGATTCGGAGTTTCTTTCTAAACTCTCATACACTTTTGCTAAATTTTTAAAAAGAAATTATGTTAAGATATCATATGTATGTATAAGTGATCACAAATGAGTTGAGTTTTATACTTAACTTGAGTGATTAGAGTGATTACGACGAGTGAGCCTTATGCATGACATATCAATTTTACTTAAAACTAAATTTCACTTAGAACTTGAATTAGTCGAACTCCGGACTGGTTGTCGTTTGTTGCTGCTGATGACGAATGACGATGCGTTTTTGAGGTTAGCTTAGGTACGGTTGTTTTTATCCAGGTGAGTATTAGGCAATTATTTTACACAAAGCAGGTAAGTAAATGTAGATTATTTTTGCTAGGCTCTTATGAAGTGGCCACATGCGACCACGAGCACCTATCCTCGTGCACCCGGTCAACGACAAACAGGTTTGTTCGACGACGTCGTACTATGCGCAATGGCCAAGGAAATTTTGGTGTTGTAGTGCCTACGGTACCTTGTGGCCTCGTTTTGCTGTTTCCAAAAAGGTTGCTGGCTGGGCCAATATGCGTCGACAACGACACACGTGCCTTGGTGACAAGTTTGATTGCACCAGCCAGCAGGTGTTTTACGAACTTGCGTAAGAATAAAAAAAAACACGTTCCTATGCACCAAAAGAAAAATGTTCTAATAAATTAACCTCAAACTGTTATTTTTCCACCTAAAGATTACCTGTTTATATTTTACACAACCTTGGAGTGACTTCCAGAACACGAGGTGATCTCCTCAGTTCTCCTATAGGGAGCTCTCCCAAATCTCTTACTTTTCCAGCAGATTCTTCCCAAATTTGGACAGGATTTGGGTCGATTCTTAAGCTGGCTCTGATGCTGGTTAGGCGATTTTTTGTACGTGTAGCGCGAGGCAACACGATGTGTGGTGGCGACGCGACGGGCCTAGACGCAGGTTGAATGTAAGAACGCTCTTCAAAATCTCCTTTAGCCTCGTCGAAAAATTTGCTGCTACAAAACGCTCCAACGACGTAGAGTGAGGAAGCTCACAAGCTCAATCTGGTTAATCCAAGTCTTCTCGAAGATGAATATTTTTGGCGTGTTGGATCAATTTTCAATGGGTCTTCCCAAGTCTGCAGCCGATGTAGAAAAGGAAGTATGTTAGCCATGCCACACTAAGCTTGGTTAGCTGGTATGATACCGAATTGAAACGATAACCATTGTTGGTTATCGAAACGTCACTCAATTGAAACATTCAGTGATCGCAATAATTTTGAAGTCGGTATATGAGGTAAACGAAACACTCAGTGGCAGAGTTCACTGCGCGAATATTGTTGTTTCAATAAAAGTGATTTTACAAAAAAAATTCTGTGAGGTAGTGGCCCATACAAAGTCTATCATCATTCCTTCTTAAGACCTTGGAAAGATTGATTGATATCCATTTAAGTATTGATACAAGACTTCTGTCTTCGTCTCAACATGCCTACTGTAAAGGTAAATCGGTGGAAACAGCGTTACACACCTTAGTACGCACCGTCGAATATTCCCTCCATCATAAAGAGTTCACTATGGTTGCTTTCCTTGACATCGAAGGTGCCTTTAACAACGTGGACACATCTGCAATCACATCTGCACTAACATCTCTAAATGTAGAGAGTTCGCTTCGGGAGTTAATTCATTTAATGCTTACTAGCAGAATAATTAACTTAAAACTGGGCAACTCTTCTGGCAGACGATTTGTTAGAAGAGGGACACCGCAAGGTGGTATTCTATCCCCTCTCCTCTGGAACCTAGTGGTGAATGAAATCCTAACTAGTCTGGATGCGGAGGGTTTCAGAGTGATAGCCTATGCGAACGACCGACGTTGCTATAGCAGTTTCAGGAAAGCATCTTAACACGTTAAAAGAACTCTTACAAAATGCCTTAGACAGACTAATACTTTGGGCTGATCGGTGTGGACTGGGTGTTAACCCACACAAAACCGATTTGGTCTTATTTTCGAGGAGATACAAAATTCCATTTGTCAACCCTCCCCATATTAAAGGAATCCAATTAAAATTCTCAGACGAGGCTAAATACATGGGTCTTGTCTTAGATAAAAAACTAAATTGGAAACGTAACGTAGAGGAAAGAGTAAAAAAAGCTACTGTAGTTCTCTTTTCTTGCAAAAAAGCCATCGGTAATAAATGGGGCTTACAACCCAGAATCACGCATTGGCTATACACATCGGTAATCAGACCGATTTTAATATACGGTGTGGCAGTATGGTGGACTGCTTTAAAAAAAAGGTATAAACCGAGATAAATTAAATAAAGTCCAACGTTCAGCTTGCCTATGTATAAGCGGATCGCTTCGCACGACCCCATCTGCGGCACTGGACACCTTACTCTACCTAACACCTCTTGACATTTTTAGCAAACAAATAGCTGCAAGCTTTGCTATTCACCTCAAAGCTTCGTCGCAGTGGACTAACAACAACATTGGCCACTCCGTAATTCTTATTTATTTAGAATCAATTCCAAAGCACTACACCATCCCCCAACTGCAATTCGACAAAAATTTCCAGATTTCTATACCTCCCAGATCTTTTTGGGAGGATAGGACATTCCTGGAAGATGAGTCAATCCATTTCTATACAGATGGGTCAAAAACGAAAGAAGGGGTTGGTGGAGGGGTGTACTCTGAACGACTGAATTTAAGTCTCTCATTCCGCCTTCCCAATCATTGTAGCGTGTTCCAGGCGGAACTTTTGGCGATTAAAGAAGTCTTGTCCTGGCTTAAAGAAAACGTGATATCAACATCTGATATCCGTATCTTCTCAGACAATCAGGCCGCTATCAAATCTCTGGATTCTGCCTCTACAAACTCTATAACAGTCCATAACTGTCGATCATCTCTAATGGAGATGGCACAACAGTTTAATATTCACCTTTGCTGGGTGCCGGGCCATAGAGACATTCCAGGTAACTGTAAGGCAGATTAACTCGCCAGAACGGTACAGTACAGCCCATCCTACCACGTTTGGCACGTACTGGCATACCAATCGCTACTTGTTGCTAATGCAAGACGCTGTGAGGAGGGCAGGCACCAGGTGGAACAACATCACCACGTGTCAAGTCACAAAAAACATCTGGCCAACACTGGATTTAAAACGTTCAAGGTGCTTGCTCTCTCTAAGCAGATCGCATATAAGCTCGATAATAGGTGTCATAACCGGACACTGTCTAATAGGAAAGCACGCCACGAGATTAGGCGTATTCTCAAATGATTTCTGCAGAAACTGTATGGACGAGGAAGAGGAAGAGGAAGAAACAGTTCTTCATCTTCTCTGCACATGCCCTGCTCTGGCTCGAAAACGCAAGAATTACCTAGGGGAATTCTTCTTTAACGGTCTAAACGATCTAAATCCTATCGGCATAATCAGCCTCTCACGTTTCGTAAGAGACTTAAACTGGTTCCATTGAGCTTAGGAAGAAAACCTCAAGATTCATGTGGTATCACAATGGGCCATTAAACTGGCCGAAGTGTGTCCGTTTCCATCTTGGACAGCCACTATAACCTAACCTAACCTAAAGTTTTTTCAAATTCTAAATTGAGTGAAAACAAAAATTTTAGTTGTTTTTGACAGCAAACCACTTTTTGGTGAATGTCGTTAAATTACTAACAAATTTTGAGATGAAATCTTTACTTTTACAACTAAACTGTACATATAAGCTTTATGGCTCATTATGACCCCCCCCCCCTGGATGGTCCATTGGTCAAAAGTTGATGAATTTGTGCTGTGTTTTTGGAATAAGGCTGAATATCCTATTCATATTATGTTCGTGGTCTAATCTTCAGTTAAAAGTAGTACTTTTAGCAACAAAGTTTAAGGAAGTAAAATACAAATTTTGTTTTCATATACACAAAATATATAATTCAAAATATAATGGGGTGGGGGTCATATCCATTAACGCAATACGATTAGTTTTGAATTGGAGGGAATTCATACGAAAAAACAAACAAATTATCTCCCAGGGGGGGTCATGACCCCTACGAACCCCCCCCCCTGCATCCGCCATTGCCATTGTATATGTAGGTACAAGTATATGCCCAAAAGATCGTCTAGATGGAATTTTTAAAAATGGGAATTGAAACTCAAACTCGCAGTGTGTGTCTCTCCTTTAATTCCTTTGGGGTTATTTAGGTTATTACGCATTTGAAGATTGTATTGAATTCTGTTGGACTTTTAAAGGGAAAAAGAAAATATATCTATACGTATAAATACAATTTTATTTTTCAAAAAGCTTGAGGTACTTTGCACTTAATGTCATCCCCATTAGTCCGATGGACATTGAGTAGACAATGTCTGCAGTGGGTTTTTTTATGGCAAACATACTTCAAAGACAAATAGAAAATAGAGCATTGTAGTTATGTGCGATCCTAAAACCTAAAATTGTGGAAGCAAACAGAATATTTAGTTGAGGTCAATAGAGTAAAATCATTTATTTCTGTAGAATAGGGATTTTCAAGGTATTAGCATGACATTGAGAATTGTTATATGACCTCTTTAACTTTTTTTATCAGTTTAAACAAGATGGTCGATAAAGACTAAAAGAACAACATCCGTATCACCACCACTGTTTAATTGTATTTTATTGTACCTGACGTCTGTTGGCGTTGTCCTGTTTTTTTTTTTGAATTTAAATTATTATTATTTTTTTTTTACACTCTAAGTTGGAACAGAAATGAATACCTAAATCTTTAAATGTGGATACCGAGTTTTTGCTGTAATATACAATAATAATCAAATACACTACCGATTCGTTTTTTAGTAAAAGTTATCGTCTAGCATTTTAAAGGGTTGAGGGTAAGGCTTTTTTTCCCACACCAAAATGAGAAACTATCACATTTGGCTTGTAAAAGGATACGATCTTGGGCGGACTTTAGTATCTTAAAAAAATTCATGTCATCAGCAAAAATAAGAACTTTACATGAGCGTAGATATGACGATACGTCGTTAATAGACAGGATGAATAGAAAAGGACCAAGATGGCTTCCCTGGGAAACACCAGATTGAGCAACAAAAGGTTCAGAATGACAATTTCTAAATTTTACCTCATAGGATCTGTTTTCAAGGTATGATTTGATCCAAGCTAAGAAAAATGGTGCAAAACCAAGAGCTTATAATAAAAAATACAAAATATTATTCAAAAACATACTTCTTATCATTGCAATGCTCTATGAACGGTTTTGGTGGTACTCCAAGAAAGTGATATGCGACATATAATTGACAATGTGAAATACTATGAATTTTTAAAATTTTTCCACACAAACAAAAGTTGGTAAGTAATTTCGTGTATCGAGATTATAAGTCAACGGGTTTTTTCCAGATTGGTCGGTTTGAAATTTGACTTTAATGTTCATATTTAATGTGAACGTTTTAATGTATTTCCAAAAATGATTTTAAGCGTAAAATTTCCACTAATACAGCGCTTTCGGAACTTCATGAAAATTTATAAAGACCCTGAAAATGTAATACATCTTTGCGTTCCTTGTAGTTCATAGATCACACAGAATTTGCAAATATGGCAAGGAATGAAGTTTAAACATATGAGTTCACCTCTTACTGCAAATGACAAGCTGATTTGTTGATCAGTGTTTTTCAGTGGTTCAAGATTCGATTGCTAGTTTTATCCACTCTTTTACACACGTACCTTCCGAATTGATAACTAGTCGTGGAATCCTTTCGTCGCCCATTGCCTACAAAAATTACAAAATTTTACATTTTTAAAAGATGTTTTTTTTTCAATTTTTCTTTATTTTTCTATATTTGACTCATAGTAAGAGTCTTAAGTTTCGATGCGTAAAGGTTTTATGTTGGCACTTAATGAATTTTAAGATTATTAGTGGCTTAAACTACAAAAAAAACTGGAAATTAATAAATTAATTAATACATACTTAAAAAATAATATTAAAAAATAAATATAAAATGTTAAATAAACTAAAATAAAAAAGTAAGTATACGCCTGAGTATACAATACGAATAATTTTTTTTACTTGAAATGTATGATCAGATTACGATTAAAATTTTAAGCAGATTCTCAAGAAATATTGGTATGGTCTCTCGATTTAATCAACAAATCTCAGAATAAAACATTATTTTTCCTCATAGAGAAATACTAAAACTTCAATTGTTTTTTGAAATGATTTTGTAAAACATTTCCTGATGTAGAAATTATCATTCGCCATTTTAAAGTAATTTGTAGCCTAAAAACCGTAAAACCTTTATAAATCATAAAAAATGACGTTTTTGCGCTCTTTTTGTCACTTCGACCTCGACGAAGTGAAGGTAGCTACATCGAAACTGAAGTTCAACAAAGCTGCTTGCGCTGACGGCATCGAATTATTCCAAGCAGCAGGTGATGACTTGGTAGGGAGCATGCACTAACTTATCTGCAAAAGATGGTCGGAAGAAAGCATGCCTGATGAATGGAATCTCAGCAGAGTTGGCTCAATACTCAAGAAAGGAGACCCTCTGAATTGCGCCAACTACAGAGGCATCATCTGCCATATTATGTGAACGTCTGAAGTTGTTTGTCAACAACCTGATACGTCTATATCAGTGTGGCTTCAGAAAAGACCACCATAGACCAAATATTCACACTACAGCAGAAAAAAAGCAGAAATCACAAAACGATACCCACCATTTCTTTATCGATTTTAAAGCCACGTATAACAGCATCTGTAGGGAAGAGCTTTACAAAGCAATGTCTAGTTTTGGCATTCCTGTCAAACTTGTTATTTTATGCAGAATGACGATAGAGAATGCACGCTGCTCTATCAAGGTCGGAAAAGATCTCACCGATTTGTTTGATCTCCAAAAACGATGTAGACAAGGCGGTTCACTGTCATTGGACTTCTTCACGATCGTTCTGGAAAGAATTGTGCAAAACTCAACTGTCAACACTAGAGACACATGCTTAGGATGCGAGAGAAAAATTCTTCGGGTTATTTTTGGTCCCGTCGGCAAAGATGGAAAGTGGAGGAGAAGATATAACAACGCACTGTACGGGCTTTACAGCGATACTGACTTCGTTAAAAGGATACAATTGCAAGGACTTATATGGCTGGGTTATGTAGATCGAATGGACATCAACGCTACAGCCTGAAAGGCCTTCGAATTCAAACTCGATGGACGGCGCAGTAGAAGAAGACCGAGACTCAGGCGGCGCACTTAAGTGGGAGAGGACCTCAGCCAACTTGGCGTGCGAAACTGGAGGCAGCTAGCATGTTGGTTGAGGCCCAGATCCGTCCAGGACTGTAGCGTCACCTTAAGTTAGTAAGTTTTCCACTTATTCACAACGATTTCAATTATCGATAAACAAATAATTCCTAGGTTTTGTCAGTTTGGTGTCTATTTTTATTGGGCTATTTTTGTTTTATCCAACTTTAAAAATGCTTATGCATATGAAAATTATTAAGGAAATCAAAGTCATTGAGCGACGAAGACATACAAGTTCTGCCGAGGTCGGGAAGTCAAATAAAAATCATATCCTAGAAGATACAAAACATATGACGATTAAGTAAGGTCAATCAAATCAAATACGTATACCATATATATATATACTATATATGCCCTATTGCAATTTGTTATATTGAAATCATTCATATTTTTAACCGTAAACTATAAAAACCTTTTTAACTTGTAAAAATCGAATTCTCATTCTACGTAAAAAAATTAAAAACCCTTATTTTTTTTTGCCAAAATATGTGATTGAAATCATTATTCCCCAATTGTATGAATTAGTTTCTCTTCTTTCAGTCTAAAAACAGCTAAAACCACTAAGAAAATGTAATCTTAAAAAATTTAAGGTTAAAAAATCAACTGAAAAAAAACATCAAAAGAAATGAAATACAAACTTCCTACATTAGATTTTTAAACTTCACCCGCATCTCGTTGTCAAATCACTTTCTATGTCACTTTTAGTGTTTCTATCCTTGACATCCATTACAAAACTCACTATCACTTGCAGCTGATGCCCTCCTTGTAATTAGACATCAAAAGTATTATCCTTTCTCTTCTATACTATGCCCCTATGTTGCTCGCTCTTTACCTATGAATAGAAATAGAAATAGAAAGAGAAATGTAATGGATGTGGATGTGGATGCAACATTTTACTTAATTATGTTACTTGTATTTCTAGGTATCTTTGTGTCACTATTATATAGGTATAGATATTTATATGTGTGTGTGAATGTGTTTGTACAATTTTCTCTTTTTCTCCTAATTAAATGTCACTAGTGAAAATAAATGTTCACTTTTATCGTTATCCTGGAAGCACCTGTGTACATATGCAACTTCTATACTGGATTATGGGTTGGTTGGTTGGTTGGTACTTCATCTGATGAAGATGGTGTGTATAGAATGCTATTCTATACCTTCCTGCAAATACATTATATACTCTCACTCTGGGTGACGTTGACGATGACGATGATAATGACGATGATGATAATGACGATGATGATGATGATAATGATGATGAATTCTAAGAGTCCATTTGTAGCGGCTGGCCCATATTACTGAACTAAGGGAACATATAAATGAACACAAAGTGGCAAACACAGCTAACTTACTTAAAGGCATTTCTATAGCCTTTTCTATCCTATAATATTCAGAGTTAGTATGGATGAATGTGAATATGTGTTTGCTTTTATAGACATTTTGCAAGAACTATATAAACATCTTGTCTTGTTTGGAGTATTGGGAACATGTTCAAGGAGCTTAGAGTGTTGTGGTTGTTGGATTATAGAGTAATTTAACTTCAAGCTTACCTTAGTGACATGAGTGGCACACACCTTAGGCATTTGAAAAGGTATTTAAGGAGGCAAGTAAATTAATGTTGTCTACTTGATGAAATTCGGTATAAATATCAGGTGCGATAAAGACACATAAAATTTTGTTTTTCGAACTATTTAGGTCAATTGGTTCGGTTTTGATTTTTGCTTATGCTGTATTCAATTTCCAATTCAAGTATTTCTTGGAGTGTTGTCATGCTTGAAGACGTATCTAGTATTTTTGGATCAAATTAAGAGGAAATTTGTTTTCATAATAATAAAGATCTTGAAAACTCTTCATCAGTTGCATTTCCTTATTTAACGAAAGTGTCAACATTTTATTAAGAAAAGGTTATTGATCGTTCATAAAAATAATCTTGATTATAACTATTTATTTGGGCTTTATATCCAAGAAACTGTTTTAATAAGGACAACAGCATTTTTGGATGTAAAGTGATTTTTATCTTAAAATCTTGATTTTTTCTTTTGCTTAAAATTTATTAATAAAATTTTTTTGGTGACGTGAAATAGTGCCAAATGAAATAACACCAAATTTCAAATTTGGCCTTATTTCGTTGTTCAAAACGAAATAAAACCAATTTGGCTTTATTTCGATTTATAAACAGAAATAAGGCCAAAAAAATAATGGAAACAACGCCGAATATTTTAAAATTCAAAAGTTAATAAAAAATTTTTAAAGTTCACTTTTTTACATACAAAACACGCAAAAATGGTTGATTTACTACTTTTGCTAAAAAGTTTTTTTGAATTGATAGCACGGCGTACTAACAGCTAGGTATGTTAGGGGGGGCATGTTGCCCCCCTACAACCCCCCTGCTTGGGATCACTATAGGATTTGGGGTGGGTGCGAGTTTGGGTATATGCAAAGAACTTTTGCATTTGAGCACTAAAATCAAAGAAATTCCAAAATTTAAAAAGCAAGTATGGCTCACAGCTATGAAAGAATCACAACGCATTCGTGTTCTTTACATATACCCAAACTCGCACCCACCCCAAATCCTATAGTGATCCCAAGCAGGGGAGTTTCAGGGGGCAGCATGCCCCCCCTTACATACCTAGCTGTTAGTACGCCGCGCCGTGCTATCAATTCAAAAAGACTTGTTTTAGGCTCCAATTTCAAAAATTTCAATCGAGCAACAAGTATCTGTCATTTTTCAACTTTTTTAATTAATAACAAAAAAAATTGTTGCAAAATTGCACTACCCCCGATTTTTTATTGAAGATTACGAAAAAATACACCGATTTGGTTATTTTCCGAATTTTTTTTCTATGTTTTTAGCAAAAGTAGCTATTCTAGACAATTACCGAATTTTGTAATTCCCAAAATTGAATAAAGAATTTAATTTAGCATAGAGAGAAAACAAAAGATAATTTTACTTTATGTTTTTTTCTAATTCTGCAAAGTTTTAAATCGAAACAATGCCAAATCGCTAGTATTTCGTTTTCTAAAGCGAAATAAACCCAAATTGAAAATTTGGCTTTATTTCGTTTTCAAAAACGAAATAATGCCAATTTTTTTGAATTTGGCTTTATTTCATTTGGCGTTATTTCACGTCACCAATTTTTTTTTAGGATTTGGGCAATAAAACCTTACATTTAAACTTTTATAAAATTTGAAAACAAAAAAACAAGATATTAAAAATGTCATATCGCCCAAAAATGGCTCCATCGCCCAAAAATCAATGTCATCTTGCATAAATCAATCGTGAAATACCATAATGCCAAAATTACTTATTGGAATATCGCCATCAAGTTATCATGTGTTTCAACATCTGGGCATTCTGGCAAAAGGTTTGTTTATTTTGGGCACTGTGACGTTTTGAGTTCAATTTTTGTATCGGCTAAGCGCAAACATGAAACGAAAAAATGTCGCACCGCCCAAAAAAACGGATCGTCAAGAAAGTGTAACAAATATGTTTGGCTTTATTTCAGTTTCAGAAATAAATGGTTTGCCTTTTCACAGTGTGAGCACAGAGAATTATGGCGTACAAACAGTCAAATATGTATGGGGGTCATGCACCCAACTTCGGAACCTTCCCCGAATCCTATATATGTACCTCACTGTTTATATGCGTTTCAAAGCCCAAACACCCGAAATATTTTTGGCGTTATGACATTTCTAAATGTTGGCGTTACGACATTAAAAGTTGGTTTTTGAGAATATGACATTTTATTTGGGCTTTGTGACTTTTGCTTAGTGATATTTTTTACGACGTTCCTCTTTTTGGGCTTTATATCATTTTATGATTTGAGTTATATATATTTATCTCGTTTGGTGATAAGACATAAGAAACGATAGAAATTAAGAAATTAAGAAATTATAATCATTGTAATACCCAGAAATGCACCACCAACCGCTTCGTTGGCGTTATGCAGTTATAATCAGTATAGAAGCTTGAATTTGAAAATGATTTTGGTTGAATTTTTGATTGATTTTTTAACGAAGGCGTTTTGGACTACTTCTGGTTCATGCATGATAGTGCGTCATATCACAGAACCTATGCCACAGGCTCCAAAATCGATGTTTTGTGCATCAATTTCCTAAATCATGTTATCAATCATCTTGTAAAAGTCAAATGACCCCTTTGGACTTTTTTTGTGGATGATCTTTAGTCTTCAATGAACTGAAATGAATCACAAACCTTACAGGGAAAAAAACAATACTACATAAAAATCGAAAGAACACAAAATCGGTTAACCATAAATTCTGGAAACCATCTAAATAAACAAAACAAAGTAAACAAGAAAAAGCTATTCCAATCTTTAAGTAACATTTTTTCTTGATGAAAAACATTGAATCATGATAACAGCAAAAACTAAGACAGAAATGTCTGTTAGAAACATATTTATCAACCACGTGCGCTTTCATACATCCACCTCATAGCTTGAGTACGCGCATGAACTGCCGAAAGTATATCTAGATGCTCTTACGCCACACACCTTCTTATAATAGAGAGCAAGCATCTACGTATCTACACAATTAATTGTCATCAAAATGTTTAATTTTTGTAAGCCACAATAATTAACAAACTTTATGACCTTCGGAAGTTTGTATATAGTTTGTACATAAGGCCACAGGAACTTTCAAGGACTTGAAAACTTATAAATGGCAATGGCGTGATGCCAAAAATAAATATCATATTTTGATCGTTTGTTAAACAACTCCAATTCCTCTACCATCAACGACTCTCTATATCCCTCCTCCCAAATCGGCCATAATATTTGTATCCCCATTGGCAAACTTTTCCTAATCAGCCACATGATTAATTCTATCAAAGGACCAATTAATCTAATTATCAAAAAACTGCCTAAATAGACATATCGTTTAGGGCACTTTTTCAGTTTCAGTTCTGCGTTAAATTTATACCTACTCATTCTCGGCTACGAGTATCTCTCTCTCTTATTCACGTCTGCTAAATAAATGGGCTCTGTCGGAAAAAGAGAAAAGCATAACACTCGCACAAACTACTCGCGTGCTATGTTTTTGTTCCTCTACAAGAAAAAATAAATATGTAGGTCTAGAAATAAAGGAAAATCCTTTGTACCAAGCCAACATGAGTAGCAACAATCAAAGGTACAATAACAAAATCTTAACTGATGCTGTGAAAGTGAAATATTAAAGACTTTGGTTGATTCTAAAACAACAAGGTCATAGGATCAACAAACGTTGAAAACATCAGCCCCAACCATATTCTTCCTGGGTCTATATCTGTATCGTCGTCATGTATATAGTATAACTATACAGATATGTTTGAATACCTATGTTCTTCTTACCTCGATAACCTATTCAAAGAGGATAACTCTGCCTACAGGCGTTTGTTCGTTCTTGAAAGTCCTTGATTCGGATGTTTATATTCCCCAGACGGTGATCCTTGATGTACAAGCCATTGTAGGTATGTGGCTGTGTGTAACAAACTCTCCTACTAATTGCATATTTCTCTCGAAAGTAATCAACGGATATAAAGCAAGGGCATAGACATGTAGGGGGTTAGTTTGGTATTGGAAACGGATGATGTGTTTTGCCTGCAAAACACCAGGCTGTTGCTCTTCTATATCCATTATACAGAACTCATAGACTTGTTCGTCTCTCTTATATTTTGCTTTGATATAGTTTTTTTGTTTTTGTTTATATCGCTTTGATATTTCTTGTTCCGCAACTCCACATAATCATAAGAACCGAACCACCTTCCTTCCATCCCTCCTACGTTACGGATATAGAATTGGTGATTATTTGTGAATTTCTGTAGTCTTCGCAATCGTTTGGTGTTATTAGTGATGTGGTTTCATTAAGTGACTTGATCCTTGGAGAGTTTGAAATCTCATAGAGAATGACACTTCATTTGGCATAAATGTGTGTGTATGTATCATCCTGCTTCAGCTGCTTGCTGGGACTGTCATGGAAGATGGAAGGAGTGTTGTGAATGCGGAAGCACTCCATAAAAGTAATTAAAAGTTTATCCTACATGAACACTGCGAACTGCGAACAAGTATAACCACTTTAATTTAATGGTTATTTTCTAAGAACTATGTGCCAGCACATGTAGGTTGATATAAAAAGATTTATATACTTTACTAATGTGCATCCCTGGACAAAATGGAGCAATCAAATTGATATCGAAGCAATTCTTCTGTGATTGAGTATCATTTAGGTGTTTGATTTTTATGTAAAAAGTAACAGGGTTCGTCAGCAAGAAAACTTCGAATTTTATAATAAACTCTTTGATATAAAGAATTCGGAAAAATATTATTAAAAAAAACTTGGACATCCTCTACAACTTCTAAATTGTATCGTAGGGTATTTAAGATGTTTGACAAACAACATGACCTTATCTTTAAATTTAAGTTAAATAAAACAAGGTTAGATTAGGTAAATGTGGCTGTCGGGAATGTAGTAGGACACACTTAGGCCAGTTAATGGCCCCTTGTGATACCACATGAATTTTGAGGCTTTCTTCTGAGCTTAATTAAATAAATTTGAGCTCCTTAAGAAACGTGAAACATAATTTAATATGTCAATGTGATTGAGCATTGAGATCGTTATAAAAGCATTCTCCTTAGTAGGTTTGCATTTTTGAGCTAGAACGGGGCATGTACAGAGGAGGTGAAGAACTGTTTCCTCCTCTCCCTCATCCATAAAGTTTCTGCAAAAGTCATTTGAGAATACGCCTAGCCGCGTGGCGTGCTTTCCTATTAGACAGTGCCCGGTTATTACACCTATTATCGTATCGAGATAATATGCAATCGGCTTAGAGATAGCAAGCACCTTTTCATTTGTTTTTGATCCATCTGTTTATAAAAGTGGATTGAATGCCCTATCCACCCAGAAAGATCTGGATGGTATAGAAATCTGGAAATTTGTTTGTTTGTGTTTTGAAATTGATTCTAAATATTTAAAAATTACGGAGTTACCAATGTTGTTATTAACCCACTGTGATGAGGCTTTGAATCAAATAGCAGAGCTTGCAGCTATTTCTTTGCTAAGTATATCAAGAGGCGTCAAGTATAGAAGGGTGTCCTGATGGTGTCATGCAAAGCGATCTCCTTATATCGGGTGATTTTTTTGAGGTTAGGATTTTCATGCATTAGTATTTGACAGATCACGCGGGATTTCAGACATGGTGTCAAAGAGAAAGATGCTCAGTATGCTTTGACATTTCATCATGAATAGACTTACTAACGAGCAACGCTTGCAAATCATTGAATTTTATTACCAAAATCAGTGTTCGGTTCAAAATGTGTTTCGCGCTTTACGCAAATTGTATGCGTTTTTTTTTTTTTTAAAGTTCTCAAGCTCTTAAAAAATCACCCATTATATTAAACAATGTCCTCTTTTCAATGGAGGACAATAAATACATAATGGGTGATTTTTTAAGAGCTTGAGAACTTTATAAAAAAAAAACGCATAAAATTTGCGTAAAGCGCGAAACACATTTCGAACCGAACACTGATTTTGGTAATAAAATTCAATGATTTGCAAGCGTTGCTCGTTAGTAAGTCTATTCATGATGAAATGTCAAAGCATACTGAGCATCTTTCTCTTTGACACCATGTCTGAGATCCCGCGTGATCTGTCAAATACTAATGCATGAAAATCCTAACCTCAAAAAAATCACCCGATACATAGGCAAGTTGAACGTTGGACTTTATTTAGTTTGTTGCGGTTTATAGCTTTGTCTAAAGTTGTCCACAATAGACATAACGCCCCATTATTTCATAGCCAGTGTACTTAAATTTAACCACTACACTGCAAACATTCTTTCACTGTAAAATAGGCGAAATGCGCAGGAAGCGTTGTCTAAACAAAACACCCACATTTTGTAAATGGGTCTATCGATGGCAAATCAGGCTGAATAAGTGGCATCAAATTTTCTAGACTTAGCATCAACAAGATAACAAGGCCATCATGGTTGTGTTTTGTATTGTAAAGAACTATTACTTATTCTTTTTTCAATTGGACAAGGAATTGTGTAGAAAATAAATAAATCGCAGAGTTATAAAACGTAGCTTGATAGTTAGGGAGATTTGTTTTCAATATTTTTCTTGTCAACTTTCCAATAGATTTTCCTTGATTGGAAGGCAATTTGTTGGCAGTTTGCTACTTGCTTTATGTAGTCTGAACCTGTCCAATTTGAGAGATCATATAACACTGGGCCTTTTACATGCGAAAATAATTCTGCGACTAAAGGTAAAAATATTTGAAAAGTGAAGATTAAAAAGGCAACTATGTAAGTATGTATTTATAGTGTAACTAATATTTTTTAACGGATGGCCAGCACATAATATAAATTGTCTGCTTTTTTAAAACAAGTTAAGATGATCACTTTCAGTTTTTACACACGTTATACAGTTGAAGTATTTTCTATCTAAAGATACACTTGAGGCCCCACAGTTAGAGTAAGAAACTTTGTCCCACTCTAATAAATTAATTACATATAACTGAAGGTATCCCTAACACTCATATGACGTTGTATCATATAAAACAATATGCTATGCAGTTGTCCTTCAATTGTCCTTTCGAAAAACGCTGTGTCGATCGACGGAGACTATGACGATGACGAAGGCAATGACGATGACGTTGACGACAACAATGTCTATGTAACATTTTTATGCACCTTTCAACGATAGAGCTAATGGCTTTTAGCATCAAAAAGTTTTTAATTAAAACTTCACGCACGTTTTCACAAAGTAAATTCGAAAACATTGCCTCTCAGCGTGTCCTACAAGCTATACAACAGCCTACAACTGCAACGGCTACAGAAGCAACAAACTGATGTTTAGTTCACAAGCAACAACTGTGAAATAGGATCCATGAAGGATACAGGCAAGGTATCTCTACACAGGACACAACAGAATAGAACGCTGGCTTACAAGTAACAACTGACAACTATAGAGGTACGGTTAGTGATAAAAGACCTACAGGCAAAATGGCAGAAAGCCACAGGTCCAACCATGCATGGTGGAGTAGAGCAATGTTGGGGCATTTTCCTTGTAGGTAGGAAAGGAACATATGTATGTATATTGTATAATGTATATCCTTTTTATTTTTTAAGTTTTTTTTTCTATAGGATCTCGGAACTTGTATATTGTGACTCTGATGGGACTATTCTGACAGGAAAACAGTGGTGAATCAAAGTTTTTCTTGTGAAAACAAGAGGATGTGTATAGAGGGGACAATTTTAGTATTCGGGTGCAGTAGCATAACACGCATGTATAAACTGCTGGGAGGGAGGCGGGCGCCTCGAGGAAGCTTTGCTTTTGGTTTCCCGTTTTATGCCGTGGTACCGATAATATATTTATATTTCGGTAGCTAAGTAATCAAACCTGAAGCCGAAAGGAAGCATGTTACCATGTTCTATCATCATCGTCATCATCAACAGCAACATTATGATGGTATACAAAAGCATTGGTTAAGCTATTCGGGTCAGGTAGCTTTATCTAGTTAATCGTTTAAATTAAATTTGTCTTAAAAAAGTGACTGATGGATATGGGTTTAAAAATAGGCAACTTCAAGAAAATGATCAAAATGTAGACGAACTTCTGTTCACTTATGGAAATAGCTTATATGATGGTTAAGGCCTCAATTTCAAAGCATTCATTTTCCGTCACATATACATATATACTGGAAAAAATGGAGTTCTGCAACGAGAACCAGATACACAGCTGCACTTAATGGCCAATAATAACTGAATTGCAACTGTTTTCCTTTTCGCCAAAAACACAACGTTTTCGTTAAAAAATAATCCGTAATTCAAGGTATTACATTTCTAACGTCATCTATCCCCCAAAAAGTCTCTGTTTCCATTTTTGAATAAGTGATGTGTTCATCGCCTTATTCCTAATAGATTTGGGCTATCTGCAATCATGAGCCAGTAAAATTCTAAAATAATATTTCATAAAACTCGTGTACTCGAAGAAGAACATATAAGTGGTTAAAAAAAATTGAATAAACTTCACAGATGAAAGAAGTAGAAAACGAGGTCCATACCAGGCCATATGAAAATACGGAATCTGGCCAACATTTTGAGCAAAGTTAGTAAAGCTCACCGGACACCCATCAACATCTTCCATGGCCACCGATAAGGCGATAAGCCTGGTCTACCTCCTCTTTAACCTAGCGCTGAAAAAGGCAATCCGATACTCTGAAACAAAAGTACAATCGTCAACAAGTACACTACTGGCTTTCGCAGATAATGTTGACATTCTTTGAAAGAAGCCAACAAGCTGTACATAAAACATTTAAGGAGATTGGGCGAAACGCTAAAAACCTGGTACTACATATAAATGAGGGAAAAACAAAGTACTATTTTGCGGTAAACGTTTAAAATCCAAAATTTGAAGTGACCTTACCTTGAATCAAGAGGATTGGTGGATAACAGGGTTGTTGCGGATGTACAAATTTTGACATCCGCGGATGCGAATGCGGATGCGGATTTTTTGAGACTCACATCCGCGGATGCGAATGCGGATGCGGATTTTAGAATTTATTAAATAAAAACAATAATTTTAAGTCCGTAAATAAAGGAAAATTTTATTGATTATCTTTGCGTTTAATAGTTAAATTTAAAAATGGGTGAGTTATATTTAATAAAAAGCAAGATTGCAGCCTTCTCAGACTGCAATCTGTTTCTTAGTGGATCGTGTATTAACAAGCTATTTCAGAATTTAATGTTTATAAATAAATATCATACCTGCATCTTCTTTCTTTTTTTTAAAGATTTTTATTATTCGCACTCTCAAATAAACCAAACTCCTCTGGGTGCTTTGACTTCAGGTGGTTATTCAATGAAGAAGTCGTGCGTCCTTTTCGTGAATATGTTTTACGACATATTTTACACTCGGACTTGTTAGGATCATTTTTGTTTAAATTAAAATAAATCCAGATGATGCTTTTTGTTGGTGGCGGCATTTATGTTCTTTATCTGTATCACTTTTTCACTAAATATATAAAAACAAACTGTGTCCTCTGGCCACTTAGCTAGCAAGAGCTTTTATATCCTCCAATCTGTTACCATTGCATATCACTTGTTGTTACTTTTGTCGTCGCCTACTTGGGACCGAGATTTTTGAATTTAACAGTTTTACTAAGGGTGAAAGGGTCTATTTCGATTGCAACTACAAATTTGAAAAGAAAAGCGCTTAAAAACATCCGCATCCGCAATAAACTCCGCATCAGTTTATGCGGATGCGGATGTTGGAATTATTGCGAATAATCCGCAATTGCGGATGCGGATGCGAATATTCGCAACATCCCTAGTGGATAATAATACAAAAAAGACAAATTCGGGCGTTTCCTTGAAACTCAAGACTGTCTTAGTCCAAAAATCTCACCATAAATTTAAAACTGCTGCTGTACAAGACTATAGCCCTACTAGTCACTTATTGATCCGAGACCTAGGTTCTCAGTCAAAGAAAATGGAGTAGACCAGAACTCCATGAGCGTTGTGGTCTGAAACTGGATAGCGTCGCGGTCTTATACAAAGCGTGAGAAAGCTACTTCTTCTTTTGGTTTTTATTCCTGTTTCTCACGAATAACGAAATACTTAACCCACCGTTAATATACAAGGGTGAGTCAATTTTTTAATTTTTAAAATTTTGAATTCTAATAGCGATAAAACGTGACCAAATAGCCTTACACATTCTTTTTGAAACCCAATTTCAGTAACAGCCTTGGCCTTCGCATCGGCGATTTAAATTCTTATAGAGAACATGAAAATATATTTGACAAATTAAGTTTTTTTTTTCTTTAAATTTGTATCATTTTAAGATGAAGAAAACTAGGCGTTGTTATAAATGTCCAATTTTTATAACAATGGAAGAACTAAAAAACAATATTTTACAAATATACATACGTAAAAGTTACGAGGCATTACGAATTGAACAAATTTCATCTTAAGTTAGAAGGAAACATAAACAAAAAGCCTTCTTTTTCTGATGTAGCGGAAATAGCTTCTAAAAAGGTAGAAAATATTTAGAAAAAATATAATAAATAAATAAAAGGGTGTATATTGAGTGCTTTGCTCTTTATATTGTTTTTAACGACATAACAGATGTGGTCAAAGGCGGAATTGTGTTTGGAGGAACTACCATACCTGCACTTTTGTCTGCCTTGGTAATAATACATACCTTCTTAACACCATGCCATTAAATAAAATTAGCACTATTTTTAAAACAAGAGGAGAATTACTTAAACTTAACTTGCATCTGATGAAAAGTCAAGAGAGGATTTAATTCAACATATGAAAGTAAACGTGATTTTAAAGTTCATTTGAACTAAATGCTTGCATTCGAAACATATACATATATGTTTAAAACTTATGTTTTATTTTTGATCCATTGTCAAATACTAAATACTCTATTCTTTAAGCTATAGTACAAAAAACTTGTTTAAAATAAATATTATAAATATTTCTTTATTGCTTGATTTCTGCTAAAGTTATGGATTTTCAAACACAATGCGCAGACAAAAGAAATAAAAAAATAACCCGCCCTACACACAATATTTGGAGTAGAAGGTTCAAAAACTTTCCCCACAGCAAAAAAAAAACAACCATTCTATCAGAAGTTCTCAAGTAGCCTTCTGTAAGGTGTCATACAATACCAAAACAAATATTTCAGATACAAAATCCTTTGTTGATATCCGTGCATATAAATTTGTTAAATAATCCACAAACAGACCATATCAAATAAAAATAATATCGATAAAAATTAATAATTCCCTTTTCTACGTCAAAGCCTAAAAGTGTAGGTGTTATACATTACTTCACATAATCGCTGAATAACTAGCTATGTTATATTCAAATTTCGATAAACACAAGCTCGTGATGGTCATATAACAAAATTTTACCTATAAATAAACAGCAATAATAATCATCAATAGTCATCAATCAATACAATTTCCAAAATTAAAGAGCAAATATTAGCCAAATGTGAGATACAAACACAAAGTACGCCTACATATGCAAGAATACAAATACAAACATCAACATTTCTAACTATGTACATATATTAAGTTCAATATATACTAAAGTATACCTAAAGATACACTCTATAGATGAGTACAGATAGTCAAACGCACATCATTCCCTTAAAATTATAAATAATAAATCTATTCAAGTTGAAGCTTTGATAGCGGTAGCATATAAGCAATCCCAATCGCGTATAGCGTTGCGTTCTAGCGTACCTATGGATATACGAGTATATCGGAATTTGATGATTTCACATAGAAATCAGCACATCCGATTGATAATTTCCCTATAGATTGAGGTATGTCCTAACTATCCTAATGCTAAACAACCAAATATATGGGATGTAGGCATAGGGCTCTAGGACTTACAACGATATACCTATATTTACATAGATATGGAAAAGAGGATATACATATGTGTACATTAAGCTAACAAACCATCTTTCTATCTCCGATTAATGGTCGTTTAAGCGGAATAAATAAACATACCCAATATTGTTGTTTTCTAAGGTAGGTCCCCATAATATGTATTCATAGATATGTTTTCTAATATGAACCCTCTAACTCCATCTTCCGCGCCACCGTGTACCTTCAGCCTTCGGGCAATGACGTGCCCACTCCAACTTCCACATATTTAAGGATTTTAGGATTCAAATCATCATCATATCCTCATCGCATAATGATATCGCAAAATGTGGTGTTGGGTGTTGGTAGATTATACAGAACATCGGACTTATATAACCAAACAAACATTAATTATCCTCAGTAACGATAGTAATTAAATTAAACAAAATTCGTTTGCAAAAAGTTAAACTATTATGTAAGAGCGATAGTATAGACCGAGAGAGGGGTTAGTGCCTAGAGAAAGAGTACATCATACTTCTATAATGGTATTATCCGCCGAGCTGGTAGGTTTTATGACCTCCCATCATCCAGCTAAATAGGTAGTTAGGGAGATATGCACTACATATATTCGCTCGCTCACTAGATATACATACATAGTACCTAAGTATGTGTGTGGAACGAGTTATGTGTGTGGCTTTTGGGGATACCTATAAGTTTTACTCGGAAAACAAGACGTAAGGATATTTCGTTCCTTTTTTTTTCAAACATTACATCCATCAGCATTACCGTAAATGTTCGCTCGAGCGATTCTAATTTCAAAGCCTTGTTTGAGGTGGAATTAACAATGTGCTTGCTCCGGCGGGCATCACTAGGGCGTATACGCAACCTTTTTTTTGCGATGTTTTTTCTTTGTTGGTCCCTTCTATTAAGAGTTAAAATACGCTAAGGTGAGGTATACAGTTTAAAAGCACATAATGTAGAATATATTTGTTGTTAGCGAGTAAAATAATTGTAAAATATGCTATAAGGAAAAATTGGTTAGTTAGATCCTTTTTGATGCAGAAAAATGTACTCTATTAAATAATGTTCATACACGCGCCACGCAAATATATGTATATGTATATAATTATTTAACAGGTCGCTTATTTTAATATACATAGTAATATTTCAGTGACATGAGCATTTGTCAAAATGTCTAGGAATTATTTAAAAAAAATGTTTAAATATTTCCTTCATTATTTTCACTGCATCGGGTTGCAACTTAAATTATGAGGTGTATTAGTTAGGATAAGTTTCATTAAATAGAGAATATTTGTTTAAAATCATTGTTTTTATGTGAATTAATAACTGACTTAGACAACAAGCCTTGAGCAATAGGTGCATCAACGAGCGCCTCATTATCCATTTGGGAGAAGACACAACGTCAAACGGCGGATGTCGCCAAATTCTTCTCCGACCGAGCCACAAAATGTGTCAAGAACCATTCTCCAAATGAATAACTATCCAAATTTTATAATAAACAACCTAATCCAAAAGAAAATAAATCAAACAACAAACCCGATAAATAAAACAACAACAACTTATAACAACAACAGCATAATCAGGTACTTCAGCATGCGCTATATTCCAAAGTTAACAGACGGTAGAAGCTTACATTCAATCATTAAACAAGAAAGCTCATCATACGCATATAAGTCAAATACCACACTCAGGAACATTTTCACGAACATCAAAGCTCCGATTGAAAAGAACCAACAACACAACGTTGTCTATGAGGTTTGCTGCGGGGGGGACAGAAGGGGAGAAGTGCAATTTGACTTACATCGGAACAACAAAAAGACAACTGGGTATAAGAATGACAGAGCACAAAGCGGACATAAGAAAGAAGAAACCATCAACAGGGCTATCACAACATATAATTGATAGCGGCCACATACCAAATTTCGATGATGTAAGAGTACTCGACAAAGAGAAGAGAATGACGACGAGGTATACTCTTGAAAGCTTGCGCATACAATAAAAAATAAGAAGAACGATGAACACTCAAGAAGATCGAGACAACACCATTGTAAGCTACGCATTAGCAATAAGTACCTGAACTACACTGTGATAATTTATGTTTGTCTTTTTAATTTATTAGTCTCTTGTTTTGCATTACCAAACATAAATCTACAAATATTCATTAAAAAATTGGTCACATAAAACATACATACATATATCAGTGGCAACAATGCCAAGATGCAATCAGAGAAGCTGAATCTGAGGTGCTGGGTTAAAAACAGCTACCAATAAGAAACGCCTGTTTTGATAAGGAATGTTGGCAGGCAAATTTAGCCAAACAACAGGCTTGCAAAGCAACGCTGCATAGAAAGACGAAAGTTGCTCAAGAGCGCTACGAGCAGAAGAGGAGAGAGTTACACCGCCTCCTCAGAAGGAAAAAGAGAGAGCATGAGAAGCGTGCGGTCGTGGATGTTGAGAGGTTCAAAAGCAGACAGGAAGTTCGAAAGCAGCAGATGAGCAGGTGAAACGAAATTCATACGTCCATAAACTTTGAACCGAAGGCTGCAAGGACGAAAGTGGGAACATCATAGTAAAAGCGCAGTCAATGCTGAGGATATGGAAAGACCACTTCTGCAGATTGAATAAAGGTGACGACGAACAGAATTTCGATGTCAGGTAGGATGATCCGTTCAATATAGACGACGAAACTCAACAATCCCGTCTTCCTTACTTGGATGAAGTAAAGATTTGCCGTATCTGCACCATTTCCACCAACTATAGAGGAATCAGTCTCCTTAACATCGCTTACAAAATCTTCTCTGCCGTTATACGTGAACGTCTAAGGCCCACTGTCAACAAACTGGTCCTTATCAGTTTGGTTTTAGACCAGAAAAGTCCACAGTCGATCAAATATTTACATTACCGCAGGCCCTGGAAAAAAACCAAAAACATAAAATCGACACTCACCACCTCTTCATCGATTTTAAGGCCGCATATAACAGTATCGGCAGGGACAAGCTATATAGAGCCATGTTAACTTTTTGGCAACCCTACCAAACTCATTTTGAAGAATTCACGCTGTTCTATAAAGGTTGGAAACAACTTAACCGAATTTTTCGATGTCAAAAAAGGCTTTGGACAATATAATGCTATTTCTTTAAAATAGTCGTTGAAAGAATAGTGCAGTCTGTCCAATTACTCGCATATGCTGATGGCTTTGACATATTCGGAAGAATTCAGCGTGTTGTCAAAGGGATTCTTGTGAGTACATGCTGTCATCAAGAAAGGTCCTACAACACCGACGTTTCGGTCAAATCGTCACAATCGAAATACGTAACTTTAAGGAAGTTAAGGACTTTGTCTACCTATGTTCCGCTATGAAGAAAGAGAAAAAAAAATGACTCTTGCTAGCCGCCGTTTCTTTGGGCTTAGAAAGCAATCGAGCAGTAAAACCCTCTCTCGAGCAACCGAACGTGTCACTATACAAGACCCTTGTCATCCCTGTCCTGCTTTACGGTGCAGAAGCATGGGCTATGACAAAATCGGATGAAAGCACCTTGGGTCGTTTTGAAATAAAAGTTCTTCGCGTTATATGCAAAGAAGGCGAGTGGAGAAGATGGATCTATGAGCTGTACGGGCCTTACAGCCACGTAGACTTAGCCAGAAGGATAAAAATCCAACTACTGAGATGGCTGGGTCAATTAGAGCGGATGGAAACCAATGTTCCGGCCCGGAAAGTCTTTCTAAGCCACGCTCACAGGACAGCGCAGTAGAGGAAGACCTTAAAACAGGTGGAACGCATAAGTGGAAAGTAACCACACCCAACTTGGAGTGCGCAGCTGTACCCAACTATCTAGGGACCAAGCTTGATCCTGAAGTTTTTTGGGCGAGGTCCTAGATCTCAAAGGACGAAGACGATAGTCTACGCCTATAAGTACGAAAAGGTTAAACTTTTGGAGGACAACATTCGTCACGTTTTTACCGATATATACGGCCACAATTTTTCTAAAAAGTCATACAGAATTGGACTTCCAAATTAGACAAGTCCAAGCCAGCAGCCTTGACGGTCGTATGCCTCAAATCATATTTAAGTTATAATAATTTGTAATTAAATTATAATCATCTCAATTTTATTCTATTTCAATATATCAACTCAGTTCTGCCAAATAGTCAGACCATTTAGTGTGTACCAAAGAGGTGACAGTATGGATAGATTAGATAATGGTCTTGATTCAAACTTGACCAACACCCATTCAATAAAATTCAAGTTAAAAAATTAAAAGACGAAAGCGTATTAGAAAACTAAAACAAATTATTTATTAATTTTAACAAGATTATTCTATGAAAATCTAAGAACGAATGACACAAGTAAAATTCTCAATAATAAAAATGAAATTTCAAAGTTTACTACGATAGTTAATTTAAATAGGATTCGAATACATTGATTTGAAACTGAGTGAAAAAAATTTTGAATAGTTAAATAAATGAATGATAATGATAATATATGTATAGCTGCTACATTCACTCCCCCTTCAGAATGATCGTTAGATGAAGTCGGTGTATTTTTTTGGAAAATACACATGTCTTCCGATGCGACTTGTGCATGGGTTTTGATTTTGACCTCCGACCGATGACTTAGTGTCTTTTTGCATGATCGAAGATTTTTGTTGAGGAAAATTTACTTTTGATGATGAAGATAACTTTGGTATAGCTTGTTCGTCTTGTTTGGATAAGTGAACTGCTTTTAGTCTACCATCGTAAGGTGTCTTTAAAGGTGGTTTGACTGTATCATCCCTAACAAAAACATGGGTACAAGATTTGAGATCATGTTGAATGAAGGAGTTTTTCGAAGAATGACTAGAAGCTGTAAAAAGAAGTGACTAAGAAGTGTAAAAAAAAAAAAAAAAAAAAAAAAAAAAGCTGGAACCGGTTTAATATTTTGAATTGCTTTTCGGAGATTTTGAACAAAGTCGTTTTCAATGTATTCATCTGTCGGATTATTGAAGAAATCTTCTGGTAATGTGAGTGTTTCGCCGTAAACCATTTCAGCAGGTGTTGCTTTCAGGTCTTCTTTGAAAGTTGTTCGGAGTCCGAGAAGTACGATAGGTAAGCTTTCAGTGCAATTGCTGTCTGTGTGGCATTTAATAGCAGTTCTCAAAGTTTGATGCATGCGCTCAATCATACCATTTGCTTGCGGGTGGTATGCGGTTGTTCGAAAATGCTTCGCGCCTATTAAAATTGACAATTCTTTTAATAACTTACAAACAAATTGCTTACCCTGATCGGTTGTAATTGCTTGAGGTACACCAAAATAAGCTATCCATCGGTCGATACATGTCAAACAGTATTTGCATTCTCTTGACAATGGTAATTTCCCGATGAGATCAATATTTATGTGCTTGAATCTACGACTTGGTACTTTGAATTCTTCTAACGCTGCTCGATTGTGTTGATTTATCTTGGCTTTTTGACAGTTAACGCATTTTTCTACCATCTGCTTGATATCACTTTTTATATTTGGCCAGACAAATCGTTCGGTCATCAATTTGACCGTGGATCTTATGCCTGGAGGAGCGATGTTATGGGTCGAGTCGAATACTTGTTTGCGGTAGTTTTTAGTAATATATGGACGAACACGAGGCGTTGAAACATCGCATAATAGTGTAACATTTGTACCAGGTATTTCGATTCGTTTAAGTTGCAATGAAGTGTCATCTTTCAAACTTGCGAGGTCTTCGTCGATTTTTTGATCATCAGCTAATTTTTCAAAATCAATTTGTTCGCCATTGAAAACCGATTCGACTCGAGATAGCAAATAAGCTACAATATTATCTGTGCCTTTAATATGACGAAAATCTGTGGTGAAAAGGCTGATGTAATTCAATTGATTGATTCGCTAAGGAATTTTGACATCTGGTTTTTGTGTAAAGCCAAAAGTTAACGGTTTGTGGTCTGTTAAGATTGTACAACTTCTGCCTTCGATAAGATGATGGAAATATTGGACAGATTTGTACGCTGCAAGTAACTCTCTATCGTATGTGCTTTTGACTTTTTGGGACTCAGTCATTTTCTTCGAATAGAATCCTTATGGTCTAAGTTTATCATTTACCAGTTCGTGAATTGCAGCGCCAATGCAATAATTACTTGCATCGACATGAAGCACGAGTTTTGCATTTGAGCTAGGATGGGCTAAGAGAACTGCGTTTGCCAAATCATGTTTGCATTTTTCGAATGCTTGTTCAGCTTCTGCGTTCCATTGAATGACGGATTTGTCGTTTTTTTGTTGCCCTTAATGAGTTTTTGCAATTTTCCCTGAACAAAGGCTGCATGTGGAAGAGATCTACGATAGAAATTCAACATTGCGATAAATCTTTTGAGTTCAAAAGCTAAAGTAGGTTTTTTGAACGTAGACAAAGCTTCGATTTTTTCTTTTGTAGGGGCAATACCATCTTTTGAGACTCTATGTCCCAAAAAGTTTACTTCAGATTGGGCGAATTTGCATTTTGATATATTAATTCTTAAATTATTTTCGCGTAAACGCTGGAGAACAATACGAATATGTTCCAAATGGTCTTCTGGAGTCGATAAAGCGATGCAAATGTCATCAATGTAGACAATTACGAAATCTAAGTCTTGAAAAATTTGATTCATGAATCTTTGAAAGGTTTGACTAGCGTTACGTAGTCCAAAAACCATGACATTAAATTCAAACAGACCAAATGGTGTTGTAATGGCCGTTTTTTCGAGATCTTCTTTGGCAATTGGTATCTGATTATATATGCACGTTCCAAATCGATTATTGAAAAAATGGACTTGCCGCACATTTTATGGGTGTAATCCTGAATATGTGGAATAGGATACCGGTCAGGTATGGTAACTGCGTTAAGGCGGCGATAATCACCATATGGTCGCCATTTACCTTTTTCTTTTTTGGGA
Organism: Eupeodes latifasciatus; assembly: GCA_920104205.1. Lineage (NCBI taxonomy): Eukaryota > Metazoa > Arthropoda > Insecta > Diptera > Syrphidae > Eupeodes > Eupeodes latifasciatus. The sequence goes on from OV049924.1 coordinate 156,930,698, forward strand.
GCCATGTGAAGGGGTGTAGCCCATTAGCTACTACTTGGTTGGCAGATGTTTTGTTTCAACATGTAATCGAATTCGGTTTTCGCTATATTGTACATTTCAGGATTTAATCGGCGAGGTTTCGAAAAAATTGGTGGACCTGTTGTTATTATGTGATGCCTTACTGTTGTTTTTGACGGAGAAAGTGATTCTTTGAATGGTTGTGTTAATTTTTTGTATTGTTCTAACAATGACTTGATATTTCGTGGCAAATTTTGTGCGAAGGTAAAATTTTTTTCGATTTTTTTATTACATGCAATTGCACTTACCCCAAGCCTTGTTGTTGTGTCGATGAGCTTTTTTCTTCGTAGATCAACTAGCAGTCCAAATTCGTGAATGAAATCTGCTCCGATTATTGGTCGAGTGACATCCGCAACAATAAACATCCAATCCATTTTTCTTCTAAGTTCGAAGTCGATTTGAATGATTTTTGTCCCGTATGTTTTGATTGGAGTTCCATTGGCATCAAATAAGGAATATCTGTTGTCTGGTTTGTCATGTTTGGTGGGAGGTAAGACGGAAAAGTCTGCACCTGTATCTACGAGATATCCTTGGTTTGTTTTTCGATCTCGGATAAATAAGCGACGGCTTTCATTTGTGTCAGCTCAGTGCAGTGTCGCTTCCGATGACAGAGCCTCCTTTAGTTTTCCGAGAGGTCGAATTTTTTGAATTGGCAAGGTTCAACGCATTTTTTTGCATCCTTGCCGAACCTGAAATGATAGCGACAAAGTAGAAGACGTGGTTTAGACTTACTGTGACTTTTCCTTAAATCTCTCTTTTGTGAGTCATGCTTTCTGCTTCCACCTGGTCTTGATGTTCTTAGTTCTTCGACTTGTTTTTGAAGCTCATCGATTCTTGATAAAATTTCAGATTGGCTTCCAACTGCTGATATATTTGAGATGCTCTGCATTTCCTCCATCGTGTCAGCTTGCTTTAAAAGCGTAGTTAAATCACCTGAGCCAATGCAAATAACAGCTCTTATGTTGTCCGGAAGTCTTTTCAACCACAATGTTTTGAGCACATCATCGGAAAGTTGGTTTTTCGCAAGTTCTTTCATTTTTTTCAGAAGCTTAGATGGATCCAAGTCACCAAGCTCAACACTGTTTATCAATTTACGCAACTTCTTTCGATCAGAGTCAGTAAATTCTGCTATTATCACTTTTTTCAGTTCTTCATATTTATTTGTTTCTTGTGGATAAGTGTATCACTGACACGTGAAGAAACATTCTGATCTAATGAAGCAACGACGCGACGTAGTGATATTTTTTTATGTCGCATTTGATATTAGCAATGTTGAACTGCGCCTCCATCTGGCTTGATAGAAACACGATGCAATTCGCCGCTAACGTTTTGTCTGACCTGGTCATCATCTGGCATTTTCAATTATTTTCTGTAGAACTTTCGAGAAATTCAACAAATTTTGCGTACTTTTTTTCAACGTAGGGGCACCAATATGGATAATGGTCTTGATTCAAACTTGACCAACACCCATTCAATAAAATTCAAGTTAAAAAATTAAAAGACGAAAGCGTATTAGAAAACTAAAACAAATTATTTATTAATTTTAAAGAAAACAAGATTATTCTATGAAAATCTAAGAACGAATGACAAAAGTAAAATTCTCAATAATAAAAATGAAATTTCAAAGGTTACTACGATAGTTAATTTAAATAGGATTCGAATTTCGAACATTGATTTGAAACTAAGTGAAATGAAAATTTTGAATAGTTAAATAAATGAATGATAATGATATAATATATGTAGGTATAGCTGGTTCAACAGAAACGTTCAAAGGTGTTGAAAATAAAAACAAAGTCAAGTCATTTACAACAAAACGGCTTGAATTGAATCCAACTTTTGATTTTTTATAATAACCAAGTATTCATATTTAGAAGAAGAAAACAGAGAAGATAGTTTTTCCAACGAAATCTTAAAAAATTATCAGAAAACTCTGAAAATTCACATTTTGTACATAGTCAGGGAAATTTGCATTGTTAAGTAAGATATGGATGCAAATGTTTATAAATATTCTGTTTTTGAAATTTCAGGCAGATTCCATACACATATTTACATACATACATACATACTCCGTAGCCCTTACAAATTTTGGGCCTATCACTTCTCTTTGCAAGAAAACATGGCTTATGTCAACATTTTCGCGAAAACCACCAACGATGTTCTATCTATCAGGAACCTTCAGGAGATTTAGTTTCCCTCGGAACATTTGTTTTCCCCGAAATGTTTTTGTCTGCCTTAAAATAAATATTCCTCGGACAAAAAACCAATTCAGTGACTTCAAAATTTTCCTGGAAATCCATTTTTCAATACACATAAATTCTGAGAGGAACTTTTGAACATCCTTATGGTTCTCAATGTTCGATATGAAGCGAATAACATTCTAGGAAGTATTACATTCCTGAAAACTCTCAATAAAAAAATGGACTTTATACCATAATTCAGTTCGTAATATTCAACAATTTTTCATATAATTTCGAAAAATACATCATAAGTATTCAAAGCAAATTAAAAATGAAAATGTAAAATCTGCCTTGTGTTAAGCGGGTCAAGTGTGTGGTAGTGATGAAAAGGAGTCCATCAAACAAAATTATAAGGAAACTTTTTCAAAAAGCTGTTCAACTTGCTTTTGAGAACGTAAACCTACGCACTTGATCATAAAACAGGACTCCCTAAATTGTACATATTTATGTACACTTAAATTGAAGACCACTTTCATGTCGAAAGTGTTCCTTTATCAAGATAATCGCCTTCCCTAAAAAAATGTGTTATATGCATGTGTTGAGGAATGAGAATTGGTGGTTGTCTAAGTGGAGACGTCTGAGAATTTCTTGTAATAAAATTGTTTCGATTGATACAAGTAATCTAAATTTGGTTAAGCATCAACTATATCATATTATACACAATGTATGAAAATCTTGTCCGAAATGAGCTTAAAGTGAAACTCATGGTTTGATTCGAGCTGTAAAGAGGTTATTAGGTTCAGAGATGTAAGTTTCCGTTGTTATAAAGCCAACCCTACTGAGGAAAACCGGAATAAGTTCAAACAAGCTAGAAAGACCTGTAATGGTCATATTCGACGAACCAAATTTTTGCATGATCAGAAATTAAGGCAAAAAATACTACAATGTCCCAAAGGTAGTAAAAATTTCTGGTCATTTGTAAAAAACATACGAAACACCACGTCATCCTCGGTTCCAACGCTCGTCCACAATGACACTCCCTATGTGAGCTCGATCGATAAAGCCAATTTGCTTGCAGCACAGTTTGCTGTTAATTCGACGCTACCGGAAAGTGTCATGAGTCCTCCTGTTCTTGAGAGCGTAAATGATTCTATGGGACGAATCTTCTTTCGCACTCGTGCAGTTGCAAGAGTACTTAAAGACCTTGACATACACAAATCCGCTGGCCCGGATAGTATCTCCCCAATCGTTCTGAAGAGGTGTTCTTCAACGCTGGCAAAACCACTGCGTAAACTTTTCCATCTTTCCTACTCTACAGGTCTCTTTCCGAGTGGATGGAAAACAGCATTTGTCCAGCCTGTCCCTAAAAAAGGCGAATCGTCCTCTCCCTCTAACTATCGTCCAATAGCACTTACGTCCCTTCTTTCCAAGGTCATGGAAACGCTGATTAATTATCAGCTTAAGAAATATCTTGAAGAACGAAAGCTTCTTAATGACCGGCAGTATGGCTTTCGTAGCAATAGGTCCACTGGTGATCTCATGGTTTATCTCACCGAACAGTGGAACAAATCTTTACATCGTTTTGGAGAAAGTAAGATTATTGCACTTGATATTTCAAAAGCATTTGATAGAGTTTGGCACCAAGCTCTCTTATCGAAAATGCGTGCTTTTGGTATTGATGAATCACTTCTTCGTTGGATTAGAAATTACCTTTCGAACCGTTCAATACAAGTTGTATTGGATGGTTTCAAGTCTGAAATTCATAAAATAAATGCTGGTGTCCCCCAGGGCTCCGTTTTGTCTCCGACTCTCTTCCTTATATTCATAAATGATCTTTTGTCTGCCACTTCTAATCCATTAAACTGTTTCGCCGACGACAGTACCCTCAGCTTTTTATATTCGTTTCTAGATTCACATCCTTGTCCTTCGGATGTGGAACTTCAACGGCAGCGTATGATAAGCTCATTAAATTCTGATCTTGACAGCATTGTCCAATGGGGAATCAAAAACCGTGTAGAATTTAATGCTTCGAAAACCCAATGCTGTCTCCTGTCGTTAAAGCGTAACATACCCCCGATGCCGCTATCTATGAGTGGCACTTGCATCCAGGAAACTAATCAACTGTCAGTACTCGGTATGTGTATCACAGATCACCTTTTATGGAATGATCACATATTTGATATTGCCAAAAATGCTGCCAGGTGCTTAGGATTTCTCCGACGGTGTAAGAAATTTTTCACCCCTTCTGATCTGGCTGTAATTTACAAAGCCTTCATTCGTCCAAAACTTGAATATAACTCGCATATTTGGGCAGGTGCCCCTAAAACAAGTTTGAGCCTTTTAGATAGGATACAAAAAAGAGCTTTGAAAATGATCGGCGATAGAACTATAACCGAAACATTTACATCTCTCGAACACCGGCGTAATGTTTCATGCCTTTCGTTGTTTTACAGATACTTTTACAAACAATGTTCTGTCGAATTAGCCAGTTGCATTCCCCCCCTCAAACAATTCAGCCGTAATACTCGCACTTCCAGGAATGCTCATCAGTTTACCCTCGAGCTCAATTTCGGACGTACTGTTAAGTATAGAGATTCTTTTTTTAGCCGCTCATCGAGAATGTGGAATGCTTTACCCAACTCTATTTTCCCCTCCCATTTCAATATTCAAAATTTTAAAACCAATGTGCACCGGTATCTCCTCTTAAATCCTTTCCTATTTTCCTAATACTCGCACTGTGTTTAACCGTAAACGTGTTAAGGGTATTAATATCCCCTTGAGTGCCTGTACTTTATAAAAAAAAAAAAAAAAAAAAAAAAAGCTCGGGGATCGGAGACAGAATTATTTACCCAAGGCTGAATACCAGCTCGTTGTAGAAAAACTACTTTCATGACTTTTATAGTTACAGAAAAATACATGTATCTAATTTTAAAAAGAAGATATGATTTACCCGGTCTAAATGAACGCCCATATAACTGAAGCTTCAACCAGTTCTGTTTATTATGTGACCTTAGGGCAAAAGAAGGCTGTGACTTACACCTCTCAACCATTCTGTGTGCGAGTAATGTTGTCAGGGATGAAGTAGTACCCGTGGCGTAATGGTGAGTGTTAGGAACGTCATGTCAGAGGTCTTGAGTTCAATCTCTTCCTGTGCCATCTTAAGTTTTTTTTTTCACGGGTACTGCCTCTTCCGAGGAATTGACAAATCCTTCAAGAGTAATTTTTGTCATGCAAAGAGCTTTCTCAAATTAGCAGTTCGGATTCGGCTTAAAACTATAGGAGGGGACCCTGACAACATCACTCGCACACAAGAATGGTTGAGGGTTGTAAATTACTAGGCCCTTGTTATCAACGGAAATCGAATATTTTTTGAACAAGGGATGATATAACTTCCAAAATAATTGTTTGTAACGAAGAATAACGTTTTCAATACCTTAAACATTTTAGAAAAATTGCTACAAACAATTGACAAAAATTGATTTTCGGCTCGAATATCTTGGCAAAAAATAAAGATATTAGCTTCAAACACCTGCAGGTGTTCCACAAGGGTGCATTCTGAACCCTTTACCTTTTGCACTTTTCATTGATGGTAGATACCTCTGATATTATTACTAGTGGAGTAATATTTAGTGAAAATCTTATAAAGGTGTTATTGTAAATAGACTCCAGTCATATTGCGAAACATGGAATCTACATTGAGAGTCGTCAAAGGATAAGACAACCTGAAGAAACTTGGCATCTCAGAAATGATAGAATTGAAACTGTGAGGGAGTTAAAATATTTGGGAGTGATGTTAACCTATAACTGAAACTTAGGAAGGAATGCTAAGGAAAAAAGTAGGGACGTTTAGCCAGCACTTAATATGATCCAAATACAGTGTTCAATGCAACAGTATGTGTTATGGAGTAAAAGATTTTGGAGCTAACCATTTCGAGGAATTTGATGCGTTTAAAAAAGATTGTTTTTTAAACGGATTTTCAGACTTCCAACATATGCTTTACATATGGAATCAGGAATAGGTAATACCCATCTACATAAGAAATCTCAAAGCTAATTCGAATTACTTGATCAGGTTAATGAGGAAAAGTGACGACTGTCTTCATAAAATAATCATGCTAAAACTAATTCAATTCAATGCAAATCCTTTTAAAGAATTGAACCAGGCCTGGCCTTATCAAACCGCCTTACACTTTCTCTAACAGAAAGAAACGTAAATGATTTGAACACAAATTTTGATACGCTTATTGCTAAAGTAAATGAGAATATGTTGAGGATCACCTAACTAGAGCTTCATCATCCGCTACCAGGAGCATATACACTATACAGGAACCTAAATCATAGGTTAGTTACTGAAGAAAACTATTTCAATGTAAGGTACTCATATTTAGAGCAAGGGTTAAAGTTCAAAACTTTAATTTCATTCCTCATCGACCAGATCTTTAGCAGATATGTATGTGGATATTTCCATTTTATTACAGCTTGCCCAATTTTGCAAGGGATATGACGCTTGTTTTTCCAGGAAAGTTTCTTATCTGTTAATAAACTATACGAAATATTAAATGGAACTTGGGGGTGGTATGCACTGTATGAATACTGCAAACATGCTTGAACATACCGTGATAGCTTTTAAAGTTCTTCCAGTTATTGCTATTTTATGTTCCAAATTATTTAAAATAGTTAAATAGTTTCATTTTATGTTGCAAATGAGTTTATAATACTCGCTTACCAGTTTTTAAGCTTTCTTTATATAATCTTAATTGTATATTGTTCATAGCTACATATTTTTTTTTTTTTTTATATTCATTATTCTCTTTTACATAATAAACTAACGTATATATAGGGTGTCCCAAAATTAACGCAAGATTTCTTGCGTTAATTTAGGGACACCCTATACATAGTTACAAAATCTTACTTTTTACAATTGAGAATAGCTAGTGACATTTTGTATTTTACTTATAAAAGCTATAAATAGTGTTAGATGTCACTTTAAAAAAAAAAGACAAAATTAATCAAAGTGGGGTGACAGTAATTATTGTTTTTTTTTTCTTTGTTTTTTTCTTTTTTTTTTCAAAATTAACAATCAAATTTACAAAATATAATTAAAATTAAAAAGGTTTTAAATTAATACTTATGCAACATACATAGGTGAGCAAATCTTCTATCTCATCGTGATCAAAATCAAGAAGCCATGATTTAACATTTTTTAAAAATTTACTTTGGGTTCTTATAACTCTTATATCACTCTTATATTTCTCAGACGAGGCTAAATACCTGGGTCTTGTCTTAGATAAAAACTAAATTGGAAACGCAACGTAGAGGAAAGAGTCAAAAAAGCTACTGTAGCTCTCTTTTCTTGCAAAAAAGCCATCGGTAATAAATGGGGCTTACAACCCAGAATCACGCATTGGCTATACACATCGGTAATCAGACCGATTTTAATATACGGTGTGGCAGTATGGTGGACTGCTTTAGAAAAAGGTATAAACCGAGATAAATTAAATAAAGTCCAACGTTCAGCTTGCCTATGTATAAGCGGATCGCTTCGCACGACCCCATCTGCGGCACTGGACACCTTACTCTACCTAACACCTCTTGACATTTTTAGCAAACAAATAGCTGCAAGCTCTGCTATTCACCTCAAAGCTTCGTCGCAGTGGACTAACAACAACATTGGCCACTCCGTAATTCTTAGTTATTTAGAATCAATTCCAAAGCACACAGACTACACCATCCCCCAACTGCAATTCGACAGAAATTTCCAGATTTCTATACCTCCCAGATCTTTTTGGGAGGATAGGACATTCCTGGAAGATGAGTCAATCCATTTCTATACAGATGGGTCAAAAACAAAAGAAGGGGTTGGTGGAGGTGTGTACTCTGAACGACTGAAATTAAGTCTCTCATTCCGCCTTCCCAATCATTGTAGCGTGTTCCAGGCGGAACTTTTGGCGATAAAAGAAGTCTTGTCTTGGCTTAAAGAAAACGTGATATCAACATCTGATATCCGTATTTTCTCAGATAGTCAGGCCGCTATCAAATCTCTGGATTCTGCCTCTACAAACTCTTTAACAGTCCATAACTGTCGACCATCTCTAATGGAGATGGCACAACAGTTTAATATTCACCTTTGCTGGGTGCGCCGGGCCATAGAGACATTCCAGGTAACTGTAAGGCAGATGAACTCGCCAGAAACGGTACAGTACAGCCCATTCTACCACGTTTGGCACGTACTGGCATACCAATCGCTACTTGTAAACTGTTGCTAATGCAAGACGCTGTGAGGAGGGCAGGCACCAGGTGGAACAACATCACCACGTGTCAAGTCACAAAAAACATCTGGCCAACACTGGATTTAAAACGTTCAAGGTGCTTGCTCTCTCTAAGCAGATCGCATATAAGCTCGATAATAGGTGTCATAACCGGACACTGTCTAATAGGAAAGCACGCCACGAGAGTAAGCGTATTCTCAAATGATTTCTGCAGAAGCTGTATGGACGAGGAAGAGGAAGAAACAGTTATTCATCTTCTCTGTACATGCCCTGCTCTGGCTCGAAAACGCAAGAATTACCTAGGAGAATTCTTCTTTAACGATCTAAATCATGTCGGCATAATCAGCCTCTCACGTTTCGTAAGAGACTCAAACTGGTTCCATTGAGCTAAGGTAGTAACCTCAAGATTCATGTGCTATCACAATGGGCCGTTAAACTGGCCTAAGTGTGTCCCTTTCCATCTTGGACAGCCACTATAACCTAACCTAACCTATGTCATGAGGAAGATTATTAAAAAGTTTACAGGACACAACTGGGTATGAGTTCCTATAATGAGTAGTGCGGAAAGCTGGAGATTCAACAACATGACGGGTAATGCTACGTAAGTTACGTGAATCAAATATTGGACTTTGCATATAGCCACCTTTCATATAAAATAATTTTAGAGACCCTAAAATAAAATAAATGCCTAACTGGAAGAATTATCAAGGATCTAAACAATGACATAGAGTGAGCAAGGCAATGAGCGTTACTAATTTTTCTTATGGCGCACTTTTGTAAGATGACGATTGGCCTTAGATTGGACATGCAGGCACCTCCCCAAACACTAATCCCATATTGCAGTTTTGAATGGAAGATTCCATGGTAAACAGTATTGAGTGTTCTATTAGAACAACACTTTCTTAACCGATATAAACACCTAATAGAAGAGCGCAAGTACTGTTTCAAACTAGAAATGTGTTGCATCCAACTCATGTTTTGATCGATCGTAGTACCAAGATATTTAAAGTTCCTGACAAACACAACCATTTAAGCTGAAACGCTCACAGTCAAACGAATGGAACTTGACTTCGACATATGGTGGCTCAAGTGAACCTAATCTGAAAAAACATTAATTTGGTTTTTCCACTTACAATTAACTTATGTGAAGCAAACCATAATCTCAATAAATGAATATCGTAGTTTAGATCAGCTGTCAGATTCAGTGGGCTCGTTGAGCCATATGCGATTCCAAGATCATCTGCAAACGCCGTAACTCTACCTGCAAACGGTAGGGAAAACAGAGAGTTAATGAAAATCAAAAACAGAACCGGTCCTAAGACTGACCCTTGGGGGACACCTAAGCTTAGCACCTGGGGGCTACTTAAGAAATCTCCGATTTTTACTCTTAGTTTACGGTTCTTTAAGTAAGAAGCGAACCTGTATATAAAGCCACGGAAACCGGCATTATATAGTTTATCCAAAAGAATATCATGAACAACCATGTCAAATGCTTTGGTAATATCCACAAAGAGACCAGCGCAAAACTTACTTTCATCCAAGGCTTTGTTAATAAAAGAGCAAAAACATAAAAGAGCATCCTCAGTGGAACATCCTTCCCTAAACCCAAACTGAACTGGACTAAAAAAGTTAATTTTTACTAGATGCGCGCACATTCGTTTTTGTATCGTTTTTTCAAAAACCTTCCAGATTTAAGATAGCAAAGAAATGGGCCTATAGTTGTTTTTCTCTTTACGATTACCCTTTTTAAACAGTGGTAATACGTCTGCACATTTCAGTTGATCAGGAAAAGTTCCACTAAAAATTGAATAAATGTGCAAGGATTTCAACTAAATTTGGCGCAATTTTCTTAAGTAGTACATTAGAAATGCCATCGTTACCACAAGAATTCGAGTTCTTCAGAGAGTAGATCGTACTTAAGACTTCTAACCCAGTTATTTCTTCAAAAAAGAAGCTATTTGCAGTCGTCGTACTATCATGCACTTGCGAACTTACACATCTGTTGCAAAGCGACCTACAGTTTGACTGGAAAGACATTTCTCCTACTGTAACAAAGAATTCATTAAATGTATTAGCTACAACTACAGGCTCAAAAATGTCAACTCCTGCTTCTTTCAGCACAATGGGGTTAAATTGATAAGACGTGATTCTATTTTCTAAACTATTGATTATACTCCATTCCTTTTTTGGGTTTCCTTGAGCGTTTTGAAATTTTGAAATTTTGTAATTGTTCAACTTATTTTCTTTCTAAATGAACTGACATCATATCACTTGCAATGATATTAATTGCATTTCCAATTTCTTAATCATTATTTTTGTTATAAAATACTGGGCGAGAGTACGATAACTTTGGCGACAAAGTTTAATGACGGATTTGTATAGAACAGTTAAAAACAAGCATTTTTTACTATGGGAGGGGAGGTCTATCTCCCCCCGTTTAGGTGGTAGGGGCAATTTAAAAAAATAACATAACATTAAATGGAAAAAAATAATTAAAAAATAACGGTAATACTTACAATTAAGTATTATACCTTTTTTTTAAAGCCAACATTTTTGTCTATTAGCTTGTTTTTAAATCAAGTCAAAACTATGCATAGTTTTTGAAAAAAATTGTTTTAAACTAAAAATGTATGCAAAAAAATTTAAAAAAAAGTTTAAAGTGTAGTTTTTCAAAACTTTCAAATTATCTAGTTTTTTTTTTAGAATTCATTGCTCTTATTTGTTTTTGATCAAAAACTGAAAACTAGATGACTTTATGTCTTCTAGTTCTCGAGAAAATTGAAAATTACCAAAAAAAATATTTTAATTAAATTACTTTTTCCTTGCTTAAGTATTAACGTATTCTTATTTTGATAGTAATAATCGAATATGGATTAAGATACACCTAGGGTAAATTAATTTTTCTTAAATCCAGCTTATTTAAATGCAAAAGAAACTTTGCATGCACCCTATCTTGCACCCACCGAACCTTGCCCCCTCCCCACCTTGCACGCATTCCAACTTGCACCCACCCCAAATCCTATAGTGTTCCCAAGCAGGGGGGTTGCAGGGGGTTGTTAGGTTAGGTTAAAGTGGCTGTTGGTTTGATACGACCAACACACTTAGACCAAAGTATGGTCCGTTGTGATACCACATGGATCAGTTAATCAGCTTAACTCGTTGAACCAATTGGAGCTTCGAATGAAGCGTAGGAGACAACTAATGTCTGAATTTTTTAGATCGCTGGTATCGTTAAAGTAGTAGTCTCCAAGGTGGATTCTACGTCTTTGTGATAAGGCAGGGCATGTGCACAGAAGATGGATTGTCTCCTCTTCTTCTTCGTCCATGCAACTCCTACAAAAATCATTTGCAGGGGCTCCAAGTCGAATAGCATGCCTTCCTATTAAGCAGTGCCCAGTCAGGACACCTATAACGTAGCTAATGTGCAATCTACTCAGAGAGATTAATTGTTTTGAGCGCTTGGTGCTAAGATTAGGCCAAATTCGTTTAGTCGCTACACAGGTGGTGGTGTTATTCCACCTGAAGTTTGTTTTCTCTATGGTATCTTGCTTTAGCATGAGTTTACATGTAGCTAAGGGGATACCTACGCTAGCATTATGAGCCAGCAGAGGTAAAGTTGTTCCGCTTTTTGCAAGTTCGTCAGCTTTGCAATTTCCTGGAATGTCTCTATGGCCCGGCACCCAGAAAAGGTGAATTTTGAACTGTGTAGCCATCTCCGTAAGAGATGATCGACAATTTAGGGCTGTTAGTGAATTTGTAGAGACAGAGTCTAAGGATTTTAACGCAGCTTGGCTATCCGAGAAGATGCGTATATCATTAGTTGATATAACGTTTTCTCTAAGCCAGGACAGGACTTCTTTTATAGCCAGGATTTCAGCTTGGAACACGCTACAATGATCGGGTAGACGAAAGGAGAGACTTAAGTTAAGTCTATCTGAGTATACGCCACCACCAACCCCATCCTCCGTTTTTGATCCGTCTGTATAAGTTTATAGGACCATCGTTCAAAAATGATGTATTCTCCCAAGAAGATCTGGGAGGTATAGTCACCTTGAAGCTATAGTTATTAAACTGAGGATGGGATATGGTGTAGTCAATATTACTACTTATAGTTCTGAACGAGTTCAAAATAGTGGTGTGGCAGGGGGTTGTGGTTATTTTCAATTTTCTCAAAAACTAAAAGACATAAAATCATCTAGTTTTCAGTTTTTGATCAAAAACAAATAAGAGCAATAAATTCTGAAATAAAAACAATGGTAGATAATCTTACAGTATTGAAAAATTAGACTTTAAACCTTTTTTTTAACTTTTTTTACTCAAATTTTGAGTTTAAAATTAAATTTTTCAAAAACTACGCATAGTTTTGACTTGAATTAAAAACTGGCTAATAAAACACAATGTTGGCTTTAAAAAATGTATAAAACTTAATTGTAAGTATCACCGTTATTTTTTAATTATTGTTTTCCATTTTAAGTAATAATTTTTTTAAACTGCCCCTACCGCCTAAACGGGCGGAGATAGACCCCCCTCCCATAGTAAAAAATGCTTGTATTAAACCCCTCTACCAAAAACCGTTATTATATCTTGGAGCCAAAGTTATCGTTCTCGTGCCAAATAGGTACCTACTGATTTTGAAAAAAAAGTAAACATTGGGTAACAAAAATAAAAAAATTCCAAAAATACTAGAATTTTGTAAAAATGAATTTCGACTCTAATGTCTCGAAAACAAATGAAAGTACTAACTTTAAAATTATTTGATTCTGCATAGAACATTGTTGTTGACATTTATATAGTTTTTGAGAAAAATTGATTGGCAATTTTCTTACAAAAGACGAAAACCTGCAAAAAAAACAACTTAGAACTGGTAAAAATGATTTTCAACTCAAGTATCTTGAGAACAAAAAAAAAGTCTATTGACTTCAAACTTTCTACATCTCATTTTGTTATTATTATTTTGTAAATTGAGAAAATAAAAACCTGAAACAAGAAAATATTAAAAAGTATTAAAAAATTAAACTTCGAGTTAAATATCTTGAGAATAAAAAAAGATACTGACTTCCTAGTTGTTACATGCCATAGAAATATTCTTGTTAATATTTTTTAATATTTATATATAAGACAGTCCTATAAAAATATACATATTAATTTAGCTCCTCGATACATCTAGACCGAAAACAGCTTAAACTTAAATGTTTGATTCTATATCTACTCTTTCAATTTCTCTTATTAATAAAATTAACTTATTACAAAAAATACCATTTTTAACAGGTATCAATGGGAAGTTATCAGAGTGGGACGGATCCTAGCCCCTTTTTTAAGTTTTATATTTAAAACAGAATTCCCAACCTAGAGGTAACAAACTTCAGCACAATTTGCTTTAACATTCTCCGTATTTCTCACAAAAAATATAAATTAATCTTTAAGATATAACAAATTTTATATTAAAAAAAAAGCCTATTTAAGTTTGTTTATAAGTTTTACAATCAAATAAAAACAAAATTAAAACATATTTAAGTTGTAAAGATCATTGAATATAGAGTTGGCTTAAGTAGGCTCGTAAATATTTAGATACAAATTTCTCTGTATAACACAATTTTGTTTCTTTTTGGGTAGCAATCCAAGTTATATTTATTTTAAACGATGCTCTGTAATAAACAAATTATTCTACATTAGAAATTTATCAACTTTGATATTCAAAGATGAATATGTATAATTGCAATTGTATAACTTTTTCGATTCATAATGTCTGTCTTAGTCTCCCAACTGTCTTAGACTGCAAAATTGAAAAAATACAGACAAAAAATGGCGGCAAAACTTTCCAAACACGCTGACGACTTTATGTTCTTAGTTGAGACTTCTTAGAATCACAATTAATCAACTCATGTGTGTCGAGAGAAATGAAATTCAAAATTGAAATGAAAAACTTTAACAAACTGAAAAACCGTGAATGTAACTTTTTACAGCGTAACAAACTTTTTATTGATCATTTTTGTTACTCATTATTTTTCTGTATTTTTTAGTAATAAAAAAAACGCTCAATTTCATATAAAACTATGTTTGCATAGCGCTTCCTTTTTATTTCTTAATCTTCTTAAGGTAAAATTCAAGTTCTTTGCCTTCAAGAATGTAACCATCAGCACGACCACATTGTCCTGGGCGGGAAGAGACACAAGCTGTTGTGTGAAGAAAAAAAAAAAGATTCGTTATTAGGCAATTATCAAAAACCGGAGTATCAACAAAATATGAAGAGAATAATAATTAACATCAGAGTAACTATGACAAGCAAATCATATCCACCAGGCTAGAGCTTCTCTCAAAACGAGATCGGCCCTATAAGTTGATGGTCGCTTTAAAAGTGGATTAACATCATTTGAAAGAGCGAAATGAGGAGACAAAGTTGATTGTTAGGCTTACCAAGGATACGTCCAGAAATAAACTGGTCCTCCAAAGCCTGCTCAACCTTGGCGTACTTTTGGCGGTCCAAGTATTTCTTCATCACACGGTCGCTGCGCTTCTTGTTGAGAACGTCGTTCTCATCGTCTTTCACTGCGTGCTTGGGGTCACGTTTGCGTCCCAAGGGCAGGATGTAGTGGGATTCGTACCACTGTCTGAATGGAGTGGCATCGATCACGATGATGGCGTTCTTTACCAGCGTACTGGTACGCACCAGCTCGTTGTTGGAGGCATTGTAGACGACATCGATGATACGTGTCTTGCGGGCAACACCCTCAGACGCCCAGGCGAAATTGCCGGTGTCCAAACGGAGAGCACGGTATTTGACGTTACCGCCACGGGTGCGGACCTGGTGGATGCGGGAACCGCCAAGCTACAATTGAATAGAAAACTTATATCAAAAATCTGTTAACAAGGATTTCTTCTATTTTATGTATGAGGATGCAATCAGTGGTCCGAACATAATGCTTGATCATCAATGGTGTACAGGTGACACGCAGTATCATCATTGAAGGAGATGTCTGTGGGGGGAAAATTCTCCAAGGAGAAAAACTTACTTTAGTGTTTGCAGCTGGACGTCCTAACTCGAACTTCCTCTTCTTGCGGAGGGACTTGCGTTTGCCACCAGTGGCCCTTCGCTTATGAGCGCTATCACGACTTATACCTGAATGGATTCACAAAGAAACATCACTTTAATCACAAGTTCTAGAAACTATGAATAATCTAACTGAATCTAAAGGCATCATTGAAGAAAAAAAAAAACTTTCACGATTCAATCTCTATAACCCAAGTTGAGGAGCGAAATTTATTTCAACGTTTTTAAGACAAAAGCTTGTGAAAACTTTAGAAAATAATTTCACAAATTGAAAGTTTATTGAATTTGCTTTCATTTTATTGTAGTTTTACTTTAAATTTTATTTAATTTTTATACGATGCCGATAGATTTAGTTTGGATGAAACCGAAAAAACAAGCACTCACCCATCTTGGAGTAAAAACAGAGAAGGAAAGGAAGTAAAAACACATGAATTTTCAGCTCGTGTCAAACATTTATATTGTAGTAGATTTTTCAATTTCGATTTTGACAATTTGTGCTGAATTGAAAGAATGGCGGTCATTCTTGATCTAGGCAGTTTTTTTAAGCATGTTATTAGACAGTGGGGTGGAAAAATCTCGAAATATTGTTTGTGAATTATGTTATTAAATGCTATTCCACTATTTGTATCAGTAGAATACGACAAAAGGTAGTAAATTTTAAAATAGTTTTTTGTTTATGTATGCTATAGCTTTTTCAAATAGGAATAGAGTTTTACGATTCCAGTTAATTTCAACAATTTAGGGAAATATCTTGAATATTCTACGGAATTTTTTAAAAAAGACAAAAACTTTAATTTTATGGCTGATTTAATGTATCTGCATTTGAATTCTTCATAAAAAAGGGATTAATGGTTGTTAGGTTGAGAGGAAAAACCAAAATGCAAAAGACATTTACAGTAGGAAATTTCTATAATGTAGAAGTTTAGCATCTTCGTCTGCATCAGTGTTGCCAAAATGTTGTAAGTGTAAGTGTTCTTTCGTCTCTTGTATAAAATATAGTTGAACTGCTTTACTTTTCTTCATGTATGATTAGTGGCGTCTTTAGGCATGTGTCCGGTGGGCCAGGACAAGGCCCTGCAATTATTTGGCCCCCAAATCCACCAACTGAAAATGAATGAATCTTTAGAAAAATTTTATAGAAAACGAAATAAGGTTAGTAGACAGTAACAGAAAACAAGTTTCACTTTACTCTCCGTTCCGTTGAAGTTCTCCTCCTCAACATCTTAAACTTCTGGCAACATAAATCTTTAATCATACACCTGCACACGCTGTCAACATTATTTTAACAACTCTGCTTTCGTTCTACTCTCCAGTTCTACACACATGTTGGCTTTTCAACTCACTTCATAAACAAACACAAAGTTGTCCCATGATGAGTCGGATAGAACAATTTTGTTTCCTTTCCTTTTTCTTCCTCTCTGTTCAATGGTAGTAATTAAGACTATGTTCTTTGTCATTCATAAATGATCTAACTGAGAATTTTGATAAATTTGAAGCGGGTGCCAAAATTCAGAATCCGGATGCTAATTATAAAAACTTAATGCAACGAAAAATAGTACGCCGTTTGCGTGCCACATATTTTGATGGTCCTGCACCATCCGTCCAGCTAATTGGGAAAGAAAAGTTTAAAATATCAACTTTTTTTCCAATTATTGACACTATTACTTTGCAATTAAAAATACGATCCAATTGCTATGAAGAAATTAATGTATTGTTTGGATTTTTTTGTCGATTGCAATATTTGACTTCAGTGGAGTTGTAAAATTCTTGCGAACAGTTTTCAAAAAAATACCATAGAGACGTAAATGCAGAAAAACTTGAGGTAGAATGCCTGCACCTCGTACAGTATTTAAAAGAATTCAATAAAGATGCAAATGAAGATCTTATTACAACATCAAAATTGTACAGTCTAATTACAGTGGAAGAAATTGAGAACACATTTCCAAATGTAGAAACTGCCTGTAGAATTTTTTTATCTTTGAGGGTTTCAAACTGCAGGCAGTGGAGAGCGTTCATTTTCGAATTCGAACCTGATAAAAAAGTACTTCGAAGCACAATGCTACAAGATAGACTAAACAGCTTGTCAATTTTGTTAATTGAAAATGAATTACTGTAGGAAATTGAATTTGATGACTTAATTCTTAACTGACAAAGTCAGAAAAGTATGCCTTCAATAATATTTTATTGTATACTTAAACATACATATATATCTAAAAAAAAACAAATCAAAACAAATATAAAGAAATAAACTTACATAAAATTAAAAAAAAATATAAAACCATTATAAATCAACCAAAAAAACAATACAAATTATCAAAAATCAACTATATAAGGAAAAATGTTCAACTATTGAAGGTAAATTAAAAAAAAATAACAAAAGTATAAGAAAAATATCTGTTTTATGTTTTTTTTAAGTTCTTTTTAAAAAGTAAAAATATCAAAAAAAAACATATTAACCTAAAGAATTAAAAAAAATATATTATACCTACTTTTTTTGGCCCCCAAACCCTATTGGGCCCAGGGCCCCCAAAAGTCTAAAGACGCCACTGTGTATGATATGCAAACACATGCAAATCCTATTTAAGTCTACTGAGAAACAATATCGTCACCGTAGATCGAATACCTCGTAAACCAAGAAAAGATCACTTTTTAAGTAATGGTGCACTTTTATTGTTAACAAGTCTTTCGATAGTTTCAATTTTCAAAGCTAAACACATAGAAAGCTGTTCAATACTATTAGTCCTCAATACTATAAAGTTTTTTCGTTTCTCCAGCAGAATGAACTTTTCTGAGTTACAATCAGTGTACCGTGTTGAATCTACAGCCACTTTTGTTCTTTGAAAGCAATAGATAGACAGATAATATAATTTTATTTCCATTAAAAAAATTTAACAAAAACATTAATAGGCTGGTATTCAAAATTAAGTATGACAATAACTTGTTTTTAAGTCGTCTGTCAGGTTCAAAAAAATTAGTTAATTAAATTAAAGAAAGCTTAGCAAGTTTTAACAAAATTCGTTTATTATTAAACTACGATATTTAAGCGAGTCTTTTAAAAAATGGTATAGAGTTTTGGGTAGCAAGATCCATTTAAAATGTTTAGGAATGTTGGCCGATCTAAAGTTACATTCCCAAGATATTTTTGTCGGTATCCTCTAAAGATGGGGCACACACCAATGAAGTGGTAAGTATTTTCTGTCGCATCCTGATTACATAGAGTGCATAGGCCAACAGAGTCGTTGCGAAAAGCTTTGGCATTTAAGTTCAAAAGACCGCACCTTGCTTTGAATATTAATCTGATCATGTCACGGACATTATTATCTTCAAAGTAATTCGGGACTTCCGCATAAAAAAGATTGCAATATTCGTCGTGAAACTGTGACTGCATTGCATTGCTGGTAAAATCGCCCCAATGCTTTTCTACTAGATTTGTCAGCAGCAATTTGTGCATTTGATTCCATTCTGAAACTGGAGTTTCGGGACTGAAATCAATCTCCATCTCTTGGAAAAGGCCTGACCATTCCTGGGCCCAATAAATATTTTTCTCGATGACTGCTTCAAACAAACACAAAGTTGTCCCATGATGAGTCGGATAGAACAATTTTGTTTCCTTTCCTTTTTCTTCCTCTCTGTTCAATGGTAGTAATTAAGACTATGTTCTTTGTCATTCATAAATGATCTAACTGAGAATTTTGATAAATTTGAAGCGGGTGCCAAAATTCAGAATCCGGATGCTAATTATAAAAACTTAATGCAACGAAAAATAGTACGCCGTTTGCGTGCCACATATTTTGATGGTCCTGCACCATCCGTCCAGCTAATTGGGAAAGAAAAGTTTAAAATATCAACTTTTTTTCCAATTATTGACACTATTACTTTGCAATTAAAAATACGATCCAATTGCTATGAAGAAATTAATGTATTGTTTGGATTTTTTTGTCGATTGCAATATTTGACTTCAGTGGAGTTGTAAAATTCTTGCGAACAGTTTTCAAAAAAATACCATAGAGACGTAAATGCAGAAAAACTTGAGGTAGAATGCCTGCACCTCGTACAGTATTTAAAAGAATTCAATAAAGATGCAAATGAAGATCTTATTACAACATCAAAATTGTACAGTCTAATTACAGTGGAAGAAATTGAGAACACATTTCCAAATGTAGAAACTGCCTGTAGAATTTTTTTATCTTTGAGGGTTTCAAACTGCAGGCAGTGGAGAGCGTTCATTTTCGAATTCGAACCTGATAAAAAAAGTACTTCGAAGCACAATGCTACAAGAAAGACTAAACAGCTTGTCAATTTTGTTAATTGAAAATGAATTACTGTAGGAAATTGAATTTGATGACTTAATTCTTAACTGACAAAGTCAGAAAAGTATGCCTTCAATAATATTTTATTGTATACTTAAACATACATATATATCTAAAAAAAAAACAAATCAAAACAAATATAAAGAAATAAACTTACATAAAATTAAAAAAAAATATAAAACCATTATAAATCAACCAAAAAAACAATACAAATTATCAAAAATCAACTATATAAAGAAAAATGTTCAACTATTGAAGGTAAATTAAAAAAAAATAATAAAAGTATAAGAAAAATATCTGTTTTATGTTTTTTTTAAGTTCTTTTTAAAAAGTAAAAATATCAAAAAAAAAACATATTAACCTAAAGAATTAAAAAAAATATATTATACCTACTTTTTTTGGCCCCCAAACCCTATTGGGCCCAGGGCCCCAAAAGTCTAAAGACGCCACTGTGTATGATATGCAAACACATGCAAATCCTATTTAAGTCTACTGAGAAACAATATCGTCACCGTAGATCGAATACCTCGTAAACCAAGAAAAGATCACTTTTTAAGTAATGGTGCACTTTTATTGTTAACAAGTCTTTCGATAGTTTCAATTTTCAAAGCTAAACACATAGAAAGCTGTTCAATACTATTAGTCCTCAATACTATAAAGTTTTTTCGTTTCTCCAGCAGAATGAACTTTTCTGAGTTACAATCAGTGTACCGTGTTGAATCTACAGCCACTTTTGTTCTTTGAAAGCAATAGATAGACAGATAATATAATTTTATTTCCATTAAAAAAATTTAACAAAAACATTAATAGGCTGGTATTCAAAATTAAGTATGACAATAACTTGTTTTTAAGTCGTCTGTCAGGTTCAAAAAAATTAGTTAATTAAATTAAAGAAAGCTTAGCAAGTTTTAACAAAATTCGTTTATTATTAAACTACGATATTTAAGCGAGTCTTTTAAAAAATGGTATAGAGTTTTGGGTAGCAAGATCCATTTAAAATGTTTAGGAATGTTGGCCGATCTAAAGTTACATTCCCAAGATATTTTTGTCGGTATCCTCTAAAGATGGGGCACACACCAATGAAGTGGTAAGTATTTTCTGTCGCATCCTGATTACATAGAGTGCATAGGCCAACAGAGTCGTTGCGAAAAGCTTTGGCATTTAAGTTCAAAAGACCGCACCTTGCTTTGAATATTAATCTGATCATGTCACGGACATTATTATCTTCAAAGTAATTCGGGACTTCCGCATAAAAAAGATTGCAATATTCGTCGTGAAACTGTGACTGCATTGCATTGCTGGTAAAATCGCCCCAATGCTTTTCTACTAGATTTGTCAGCAGCAATTTGTGCATTTGATTCCATTCTGAAACTGGAGTTTCGGGACTGAAATCAATCTCCATCTCTTGGAAAAGGCCTGACCATTCCTGGGCCCAATAAATATTTTTCTCGATGACTGCTTCAGAGAGGATACGCGGTAAGCGGTTACGTGGCATTAACATCACTCTACGTATGTATGACAGATGTATCTTTAATGTACTTAGGAAAGCCTTTGGAAGACCAGTTTCGTTGTGTATTGCATAAGTTAGGCATCTTTTGACGAAGAAACGTTGTAGTTTTTCAGTTTGAATGTGTTCCTTGTATCCCCACACTTGCGCACAGTAGTGCATTATTGACTTTGTTGCTGCATCGTGCACTTTATATTTAGCAGAGTCGAGTAACAAACTTGTTCTTTACAAATGTCGACCATGTCGAGCTGATTGAGTTTTTCGATGATGTAGAAAAAGAAAACATTTATTTGCATACCATTCACAGTTAGACCAGTTGGAAGTTCTAAGTGTAGATCGTTTAGGAATAGTACAAATAGAAGGGCACTCAGTGCGCATCCTTGTTTGACTCCTTTGGATGTCTGGAAGAAGCTAGACGTACTAGTTCCATCCCAGACTGTAGCAGTCGTATCTTTGTACAATAAACGTATAATAGACACCAGTTATGTAGAGACGCCTATCTTTGATAATTTGTAAAACAAAGCTTCTCTGTTAATGTTGTCGAACGCTGCTGACAAATCTACGAAGAAAGCGTAAAGCTTTTTCTTCTGGCTCAGCTGAAGTTGGATGATACAAGAAAGGTTGTAGACTTGGTCAACTGTACTATATTGTTTTCTGTATGCAGCCTGGTATTCGTCGAGTATGTCGTTCTCTTCAATCCAGAGAGTGAGCCTCCTAAGCAGAATTGTTGTAAATATTTTGTAAAGCGTGTCCAGAAAGGAGAGCCCACGATAGTTGGAAGCGATACTGGCATCACCATTTTGTATAGAGGGAAAATTATTGACTATCTGAAGGAAGAAGGTATATTTCCTGTTTCAAAGATATCTCTTAGTAGAGTGTGTATCTCTTCAACAAATGAAATGCTTGCGTTTTTGTAGAACTCATTCGGAATACCATCTATACCGGGTGCTTTGATTTCTTTTGTTGTTTCTATTGCTGAGGACACTTCAGATAGTTCTATTTGACTATCAAGCATTGGAATATGAATGGTTTCGAAAACTGTTATAGGTAACGTAATACTTGACGAAACTGAATTCAGTGTGCCATTGAAATGTTCCATGAACTCGTTAGCCATGATTGATTTGTATTCCAATGTTCGTTGAATTTCCACGTATTTCTTTTGCGATTCTCCACCATTCTTTTGCCGAATTCACAGATGCAAGTTGTCGAGAGATGTTTTGTAAATATTCATACTGTTTGGACTTACAGAGAGCCTTATATTTTTTGTTTGCTGCAGCATATTTTTTCCTACTAGCTTCCAGGTTATATTTCTTAAATACTCTCAGTGCTTTGCCGAAGTTTTGAGTTTTTATTGCTGGATCCCAGTGTAGTTTGAAACCTTTGAAGAATTTGTCACAGTATTGGATGTGTTCAGATATTATAAAAGTTTCATTTAAAAAAAAGATTTGAAATTCAGATATATATTTAAAAAAGTTACATAAAATTGATTTATTTGCAAGACCAGCTACATTATAACATAAAACCTGACAGACTTTGGGTTGCTAATTTTTGAGGTTTTGTATATTAGAAACATGATTCTTCGGTGGATCTAAGATAACAGCATACGTCGACTGCGTTCTCAACAGAAGATCTTCAATAAAGGTTTTGTCATCTTCATTTGTCGTCTTTATTACGCCTTCTGGGTTGCACTTGTATCGTCTGCGCCCGTTAACAATGAGAGTCCAACGTTTTATTTCGATACGAAGACCGCTGTCAGCTCTGGAAAGGAATCGTTTAAAGCAATATTCACATGAGCACGACCAACGACCAACGAATGAACGAATATTCGTCGATTTTGACATTTTTTTCACATGAGAGTTTTTAATTCGTCGCGAATGAAGTTTGACATTCACCACCGAAACCAAAACAAGAACGATTTTTTAAGGTTAAGCACGCGCGATTTTTTTATTCGTTGCGAGTGTGGATAATGTGGAACGCGAATAAAGTTTGACAGTTCGTATCAACTATAATTTTTTTCGCGACGAATAAATTTGTTTTCTTAAATTTATTAATATATGATATTGAAAAGTAAAAGTATGCATCATAAATCAAATAGAAACTATATTGCTATCGTTTTGTTAAGAATTTGTGTGGAAATATATCTTCAAACGTATATAAACTCACATTTTGTAATTCATTCGTCGTTCGTTGGTCGCGCTCATGTGAATGATGCTTAACTTGCCGCAAATGAAATTGTTCTGACCGTTCATTTGCAGTGAGATCCTTATTTAATAAAAATCCGTGTTCCTGCTAAGTGTTTAGTTGATGACAGAACCGCCTGGACTTCAGTGGAATTAGCTAGCTCAAATACAAATGCCGTTTTATTTGCGTTTGCTGGACTGTAGTTAGTGGTAGCAGACACTCTAAGGGTTGAGCTACATACTTGCTGAAATTCTGTTTTAGCTTCATCTATATTTTCTGTGAAAGCAATATTTATTGTTCTTCCGAAAACAGATTTGTTCCTATTTTTTAGTTTTTGATAGGTTTTTGTGTAATTTACTTCATTACACTTTCGTGAAGGCTTACGGTAACACTATATGGTATTTTATAGGAAGTTAAAAAGGAATTACCACTGGTGTATTCTCTCCCACTTCCGGGTTTTAACATATAAACACCTTTCTCTGTTTATTTGTCTGCATTCTGCAGAATGTGAATCCAGCATTAATCTGAACGGAAAGAGAAAAAACCACATTAAATTTGTCAAATGACTCATGTCTGAACATCGGTGCTAAGGTTACATAGAACACTTTTTTATAAAATGTTTAGGTGAAAAACTGGCCCAGGAAAAGTAAGTCTAATCTAATATATTTCCTTTATGTCTAACTTATTGCACATGTGTTCCCAGCAGACACCTTGTTGCTATATCGCCCGTGTGAACTGGAAGTTAGGTTTGTCTAAAACCCAGATTCTACTACATTTTACTTTTCAGCAGATGCTGAAATCCAATTTTACACGATCGCCAACTTACATTGCTTGCCATTCGTTCATTAGCAAACTAAAGCTAGCCATACACGAACGAGCTTGAGCTAACGAGCTAAGGCTCGGCTCTGTCGTGTGTGGGGAATCAACGAGCCAAGTAGTCTGTCTGCTTATTCAATCTTATCTCGCCACCTAACAATTATCTGACTAACTCAGTCTATCTTTATCCTTAGTGTCTCTTTTTATTTGTTCTAGGTCAGTTACCAACTTTTTTATATGGTAACCGGTTTCGACCATGTTTTTCTACCTACAAGTTTCGTAATTTTAACATATTTTCTGAAAAAATTAATGGAACTTCTTAATTGTTCATGTTGATTTATTATTCATATAAACATATTTTAGCTTGTTCTCGAAATACAAATATAAAAACAATCAATCTGTCAAAGTGGCTGTTTCTCGGTAGTGTATAAGGGGAACATTTTGACCGTGACCAGTGGACCGACTATTGACTTGCTTAAAACAGATCGGCAGTACTAAACCGAGCCACCTGAGTTTCTCCACACACCTTCGCTTTTGGATCAGCTCGGGTCCATTTGAGTCTTTTGCTCTGTCGTGTAGGACCACCTTTAGTTTCTTTGAAAAAAAAAACTTTTTGAAGAAAGAACAGATGGCGTTTGAAAATCAGTTATAATTTTTCCGTCAAACCTACAATAGGGCAACCATATCTAAAAGGTGGAATAAAAATACTATTTTAATAAATAATAAATCATATTTAATAATAGATATTGTTAGTTTCTTCTTGAGGTTAGGAAACAAAAAATAAAATTTGTAATTATGTATATTTCTTCCACCTAATCTTCAAAAGATTTGAAATAACTTTTAAGGGGCTTTTGTATGGGAATGAAAATAGACCAACAATCTATATCTAGTAAGTTAATGGGTTGGAAGGGAACCTACTCATGAGCGTGAAGAAAAATTGTTCTGAATGCATTTATATATGATATATGTGTTTATTATATTTGTTTCTACAAGCAGTTTGGTTGTAATCAATTAAGTGTCAAAATCATTGAGCTTTATTATATAGACACTTACTTGTCTAATGAATTCTCAAATTTATTTTAGTTTTTTCTTAATACATAATTTGAATGTTGGTTTTATTTGCTCTTATAAAATTAGTACATAAGACGTCGAATATGCGTCGAAGTCAATTTAATGTAATATTTGCAAAACAGAACTCATCGTAATGGACAAAATCAGTCGGTGTAACTACAGATTACCGAACGGTGCTAATGGAAGTAATTTTGTTTTCATAAAAATATTCATTGTTCATCCTCACAATTCCTCTTTCACTCTTAAATTGCGAAAACGAATTTCTCTTTCTACCACTGAAACATCAAAACAAAACGTCAAAACGTCAAGTAGAAAAAAAAATATGTCACTTTTCACTTTCGCAAAGTCCAAAAATATCCAATTAAAATAAATCGAATTATAAAAATCTAAATCCAAGAAACAAATTCGCCTGGAAAATGTCTGCCCGAGCAGACTACTTTTCCTTTCAATCGATGTGCCAAAGTCTCGCCCGAGTCTTGGCCAAAATCGATCCAACACCCTGGGAAAAGGTAATTAGAAAAAGAAAACGAAGGAAAGAACCACCTCAGTGATTTGTCAGCAAAATAATTTCTTTTTTCTTTTGTACTCGTATCTCTAGGTACAATCTCTTTTTCGTTATTGCCCACAAGAAAACGCTGTAGGCGTATTCTGCCTCGATGCTAAGGCTCAAGACGCTGTCCTCGCCCTAGGACTTTATTTTCTCGAGAGTAAATGCCAGCATGAAGAACAAATTGTTCCCTATTTACTCAGACTTGCCAAATGCCTGCCCAAGGCCGTTTGGATTGATGACTCAAAGTCGACAAAAATCGATCGTAAGTTCATGACCATGACGTCAACTTGAAGAGCTGTTCTTTTTTTTTGTTTTTGTATTACATTTCTTTTTACTTTTGTGCTTCACAGGTATTCCCTCAGCGGAGAAGTTCAGTTTCTGTTTGAATACACTTCTATCGGACATTGCCGCCAGGTGCCCAGATCTCCGAGATGAAATCATAATCAATCAAGTGGAGACTCTCTCTGCCCTGACAAACATTATCAAATCCAGCAAGGAGGGAAGCAATGCTCCTCCTCCCATCATTCTCTGCAAGGCCACAGTTCCGCTGTTGTTCGGACTGGCCCGGTCGATGGGACGCTACGCTGCTGCTGAACCTCCTTTGTTGTGTCGGATTTTCCCGCTGGAAGAGATGCCCGTAGTTAAGAGCAAGGAGACGGCCATCTTCAGTTCAAATGAACGCCTGGGCAGTTTCAGCCATTTTCGTTCTATCATTCCTCGGTCGATGTCTGGCAGTCTGAGTCAGGATTCCACTGATTCCCGTTTCACCCGTAATGTAACGGCGATTTGCCACGCCGCCAGCACTGTCAAGAAGCCAACGTTCCAGACGTACTTCTCGGTACCGTACGACCCCAAGACCCATTTCTTCACGAAGTGCGGCTCTAGCTTCAATCAGTTTCCCAATATGCGAGTCTGTGACTCCCCCACCAAGCAGTCGAATGGCACCCACAACCCCATGGTCTTTCCAATACAACATTTGCAGACGATCTTCTCGATCGCAAAAAAACTGCTCACCAAAGAGAATCTGGAACACCTGGACGAACAGGCAAGCGACATCTTCTCCTTGCATCAGATCAAGGGCTACTGCTACAAGAGCTTCTCGGAGACTCTAAACTTGGTGATGGTGACATTGCTAAGGGAATTGCTGCAGAATCAAAACGATCTGCCGACACCATTCACCAAAGACGTTCAGGAATTCGTCAAGCGACTGTTCCTCAATGGCCAGACGGAGCTGCAGAACAAGCAGCAGGATCACGAAAAGGAGAAGAAGGAGGACAACGGTGGCATCCCGGTAGTGAATAAATACAAAATCAACGTCATGGCTAATGCTGCATGTGTGGATTTGCTGGTTTGGGCGATTCGCGATGAAACAGGTAGGTTTGGGTTGACTTAAGTCACTCTATCTTCTGGAAGCTAAATTTTCTAGATCTTTCACAGTCGACGAAGAGTACAATGTTCCTTCTTTGCAGAATGGTTTAAATTATTTACTCACTAAAGGTTAAAACGGGTGTTCCCTGTTTTTATTTTTTTTTGTTGTTCTTGAGTTTGTTTTTTCTCTTTTTTGGTTTATTTGTTCTTCCTACTCCTCTTTCGCCAACACTGTCCTAAATCCTTTAAGAGTTTGAGAATGGTTTTTTGTTTGAGCAGAGTAACAGCAATCGATTTCCTTCACTAATTTTTGTTTGTATTGCTTTTTTCTCGCAGAAGCCGATAAGCTGTGTGGTCGGCTCTCCCAGAAGCTAAACTCGATTTTGAGTCACAAAATCGTCATGGATCACATGCCTCTGCTGATGGTGTGCCTTGAAGGACTCGGCAAACTTGCTCAAAAGTTTCCCAACATCGCAGGAACATCAATCTCATATTTGAGAGACTTCCTTGTCGATCCGAGTCCCATTTTAGCCAAACTCCATGTTTATTCCACAGTGCAGAATGCCCAGCAAATTCAGAAAAAGGATAATAAGGAAGTGACTCCGTTCAAGATAATTGTTCAAAATAGCAGTGAGTTGCGGGCGATTGATGTATTTGGCAATGGAGGCAAAGGTGGTCTCACTAAATCCGGACAAGCTGCATTCGAAGCTTTAAGAGATGCGGCTATTGAGAATTTGAGCATTGCTTTGAGATCTGCGCATAGTTTGGACCAATATTGTGTTCCGGCTCTGGTGGCGAATGTATCGAACCGGCTTTTTACAGCCGAGAAACATGAATCGTAAGTACATAATATCATGATTTATTTAATTTTTTGTTTATTGAAGAAGTTTTGAGGCGAAGGTTTTGGTTTGGAAGCCTTTTAGTGAGAATTTTTTGTTACAATTTTGAAAATGTGTATTGCACCAAAATTGCCTTGTTTGCAATATAAAAACGGTTTGAATTATAATATTGTTTGAGTAATTTCTAGTGTAAAAAATAATTAAAAGCTTTTAAAAATCAAAATGCTACTTGATCAAAGCTCTCTTAAGTCCCCAAACAGGTGCCTATGTCAGCATGTTTCTTGACCAAAAGTGACTTCGTGACGTTCATTCAAGCTAAGTGAATAAAATTATAATAAAGTGTTTTTGAGAATTCTTTGAAATTGAATATTTTAGATTTTAAACTTTTTCAAGTAGGAGATTCTAGAGGCATATTTGCGCTTTCCGCAAGGTTAAAGCGTACAAAAATTATTAAAAATAAAGGATAAAATATTAAGTTTAAGCCTTTTCAATAATATTCAACATCAGTTTCCCGGTAACCATGAACAATGCAAATTTTTACAACACGTTTACTTTGCATGTTTCCCCCAGTTCAAAAGTTCCAACCTGAAATAATTTATTACAATTTTTGGATAATTCAAAAAAAATATAGTTTGGAATAATAAAAGCCCAAAAATATATAAAGATATCAAGCGGAAAAAGTAATTACAGTATCGATACAAATTTCGGCAGGCAACAAAATTTGTATAAAAATTCCAAATTTCATGAATTGGAACCACAAGTTTATTATTTTTAGTGGGTTTTGAATCGTTATATTGGATTGAGGTTAGGTAATTGGTCAGGCCTGTCCCTAACAGAAAACTCATTGACCCGAAATTACTCTTAAACTTTGTTGCTTGTGTTCTTCATGTCACTATCTTCTTGAAAATCCATCTAATTGGCGGCGTATATTATCCTCTGCGAAAGACAACATGATTCTCTGGAGAATGACAACGCAAATATGCTAGTCTATCAATATGGGCCTTGAAAATATTTAATCTCCTGATTAAGTTTTTTCACATGGATCTTGAAAAACTGTAATGTTTTTTCAAACATTTTGTCAAAAGGTTAAACTGCAATTCTTGTTCTTAATTTTGATTATCTTTTGAAACCAGTAGCCGGCAACTGGGGTATGGGCTTTAAAGATCTTACAATTTTCTGTACCGATTTCGATGTCGACTTCCTTCTGGTTGAGTCTACGTCGCTACTTCGCTTACTTTCTAAGCATACGGGACCGTATGATGAGAGTCTTATATGGCGATACTTTGGTTGCTCGGGAGAGGGCTTTATTACTCAAATGCTTTCTTAGCCCAAAGGAACAGAGGTTAGGAAGATTAATTCTTCTTATGATCTCAGCGCTGGTGTTATTTTCAGTCCTTCACTCCCTCAAAATTACGGTTGTCGATGGTGACGTATTGTATGGAGAGACGTCGTCGTTGTTGTAGGTCATTTCTAGATGATATCATGTACTTTGTTTTGCCCTCATTAACCTCTAAGTCAATTTTTGTCGCCCCATTGACATCACGCTGAGTTCTTCCGATTATGTCAATGTAATCAGTATATGCGAGTAATTGGACAGTCTTTTGAAAGATAGTGCCTCTAGTGTTGATGTGGGAACTCTGCACTATTCTTTCAAGGACGATGTTAAAGAAATCACATGGCACCGCATCACCTTGCCTAAAGCCTTTTTTAAAACAAAACTTTCAACTAAATTGTTAAAAACCTTTTGTAGTGAGATCAAATTTTTAAGTATCAGTTGTTGAACTCACATCTCAGATTTATACAAAAATTAAGTCTTCTTTCAGCTTGCATTGACTTGTAATCAATTGTTATTCTTCAGCTACTTTATATCATACCATTTATAAGAAAGAGTGGGTGAATACCACGGTGGATACAAAAATTATTTATGTTTTTAGGACCGCTTCCTTTTAAGAAGAGTAAACTTCATAATGCAATTGATTCTATAGTCACAGCATTTTAAATATCGAAAGTGATTAAAAGATCGTCAAGGGAAAATCGACAGTTCACAGTAGCTTTTTTGAGTGAAATTTCATAAAAATTAGAATTGCAATTATTACTGTACTGGAATAAGGGATTTTTTCATAACACAATAGTTAAAGTTCAATTAAGGCCGTCAAATTTTTAGGGATTTAATCTTTGACTGGAGGTTGTTTGGGTTGAAAAAATCCCCAGACATGAAAAAATGGCCAGTTCTGCTTTGAGATAACAGTATACTTACAGTATACAATGAGATTAACAGAACATAATGCATTCCCCTTTTATCTTATTATGGGCTATCTTAAAAGTTCTTAAATGAGATGGAAATGCGTAGTCTATATTTTTTATTCTGCATTGAAATCAAGATTGGGTCTACCTATTTCTCAAGATTGTGATATACACATGTCGTCAGAAAGCTTAGCTCTAGTATTTTATTGTATGGCCACTAAGCTGTAAGCCATGGGTGTTAGGGTAACTAAGACTGCAATTGGAGCAAAAATCAACTGCAATAACGTGCCATTAAAATGTCAGCATTGGTCACTTTCGATAGATTTTAAAATAAACTAACTTCTGTACCGATGGCCAATAATAATAGTATAAAAATTCAACATTTTTCAATTTGATTTAGTGAATTAAAAGAATGATAATTGTGCATTTAGATACCACAATTGACATATAAAACGGTGCAAGTCTTAGTTCAGCAGCATCATTTTTGATAAGGAACACAGAATTGTAAACCATAACTTTTAGACAGTATAATCGCAATAACGATTCTTCTTTTTACCAGTGAAAAATTCTATTTATTAAAAAGTATTCAAATTTTCCTGAATTCCGCGATATGGGTAAAAATATATGGTACCGGGTCTACCTGTAACAGTCTTATTCGACGCACAAAATGTGGTACATGCATTGAAGGAATTGAACACATTTTAGTTGTAAGTATGCGTATCATCAATCTTCTTCCGTGAAGTGAACATTATTTCCAAAAATTATACTTCTAAAAAAAGTACAATGTTCATATGTGGACAGAAGCTTCAGTACCATATCTTCCAAACCAAATCTTACTTTAATAATTAGGAGGTGGATTACCAACGGCAGCGAATGATAAGAATGTGAATTACAAGCCATCTCTTGGCGCCTTGAGGCGCCTAAGATATAAAATAAAGGATACCAAAAACCCCTTGTTGATGGAACTATATGAAACTTTGACTCTAACCTCTTCTGCTCACGCTTACTTATTATCGCCCTCCTTTTACTATTTCAGTTCCCCAGATAATTTGAGGCTTCCAATTCAAAAAGTTATTCCATTTTATAACATTAAATAAGATTCAAAACGTTAATCTACTTTGCAGAGAATCAAGTCTAGTTAGCTTGAATATCATCGTTATGTTGGGTCATGTTGCTGTCGCTCTTAAAGACACCTCCAAGACAACACAAAATATTCTCCAGTTCTTTATTCAGCGCTTTTGTAAAGTACCCTCCGAACAGAACGTACTGATTGTCGATCAACTTGGCTGTATGATAATATCTCAATGTGAACCACATGTTTTCGATGAAATCATGAAGATGTTCTCCCGAGTAACAGTTCAAGCAGCCTCTTTGGCATACACATCCAATCCAGATCATCGGAAACAATTTTGTAATGTGTCAGATGCAGTAGTAAATGCGTTGGGCAATATTGCAGCCAATATTCAAGGTGATGCCGAAATGTTGGAGCTTTTAGGAAAGCTCTTAGAACTATTTGTTCAAATTGGTTTGGAAGGTGAACGTTCCTATGATAACACTCCTGGTGCGCAGAAAGCCAGTTCAAGTGCTGGTAACTTGGGAATGCTTATACCAGTGATTGCGGTTCTAGTGCGACGTCTGCCTCCGATCAAGAATCCGAAAATGCGTCTGCATAAGCTCTTCAAGGACTTTTGGGTGTATTGTGTGGTGATGGGATTCACTAATTCACGTCTATGGCCAGCAGATTGGTATCAGGGAGTGCAGCAGATTGCTGCCAAATCCCCACTGCTCATATCCCAGACGACACACAAGTCTGATATGAGGGAGTTGAACTACACAACAGCGATAAAAAGCGATTCGGTGAGCTTGAACGAACTGAGAAGTCAAATTCTTCTCCTTCTTGATCATCCTCCAGCTGAGGTAACAGCCTGCATCAATAAGTTGACATTTGCCCAGTGCACATTCCTACTGAGTGTATATTGGCTGGAGACACTGCGAGTGGAGAACGCAGAAGAACCTAGTCTGGAACCGATTCTAAGTTATATGTGCGATACGGCATTGCAAAAGGACAAGTCTGGAATCTGGCAATGTGTGAAATGGTAAAGCAAACTCAGAAATCAAAGGATTATTTAAAACTTTTGTCTTTTTTTAGTATTGCTGATCAGGTGTTTGAAAAGTTCCGCAATGTTCTCTTCATTCATGATGATGTCCGCGAAAAGGTTCTGGAATCGCAGGCAACTCTGCTGCTGGTCTACTTCAACCACATCCATAAGCAAATCCAACTCGTGGCCGATCAATATCTCTCGCAGCTGGTGGATAAATTCCCCCATTTACTCTGGAATCGTCGAGTCCTGTGGTGTATGCTGGACATACTTCAACTCTTGGCGTTTTCGCTGACTTTGGATCCGAACGAGGAAACGCCAACACTGCGAGTTGTTTCAACTCCTTACACTCTTCATCTGATGGATTCTCTGCCAGCACGAGAGGGTAGGCTGAAGGACTTTGCTGACCGTTGTCAGGGAATCGTTAACGAGGCTATGAAGTGGGCTCCTCGATCGACACGCTCACATCTCCAAGAGTATCCCAATCAGATTCCCACTCCTGTCCTGGCTCACCATAGTGGATTGGCGCTGGCATTTGATTCTGTTGTTGCAAGTAGTAAATTATACCCGAATGCCCTTCCGTCCATCAATAAGAGGCCACATTGCGTGAACAGTGACACGCCCAGATTTGTATCGGTTCTATGTCTCAGGGCTAAGTATGCCGGGGAGATTTCGGGAATGCTCTCGGCTATGAATGAGAAGGATAAGGCTGGAATTGCTGATCGCCTGGTAAAGGATGTATGGGATGCTTGCAAGGAGAAAAGTGACGCTAAACATCGAGGAGCCCTCTGGAGGGCGACTGCCTATTTGGTTCTATGTTCGGGCATCAATCGAAAGTTGCTCCATGCTGTTTGTAGGTTTCCTCTCATGAGTAATTTGTTTCTATGAATAAATTGATGTTTTTGTTTCTTCTTATAGCGACATCTCAGGTTGAACTGTTCACCGAGTCGGCCATGGAGACTGCCGTCGAGTGCTGGCAGTGGGTCCTCACCGCGCGACAAGATCTGGAACTGTGCTTTATTCAGGATATGGTAAGTGCTTGGCAGATAACTTTCGAGAAGAAACTCGGGCTGTTCTCGGACGAGGTTCAGATAACCAATCCTCTGGCTGCATACGACGGTTGTAAATTGGTTTCCAAGCCCATTCAAATAGCTCCTCATCTCATCTGGTTGCAATTGCTGTCGGAAATGGTCGACACAGCAAAGTACTGCAATCGAGACAAAGTAGAAATGTTCTGCATGCTCCTCAATCGCTGTTTGCCAATTTCCAAGAACAACAAGCAGAACCGGCAGGTCTCAACCGTTGGATGTAGATTCAAGCTACTTCAATGTGGATTGTCCCTGCTGCAAGGGAACACCATTGCCAAATCGATAGCCAGGAATATTCTCCGTGAGAGGATTTACAACAATGCTTTGGATTATTTCTGTGGCCCACCCACATGTCCAAATCAGTCAAAGGAACAATTATTGGACGATATACAAATACTTCTGAAGTTCTGGCAGACAATGAGGAGCGAAAAGAAGCATCTGATGACCACCGAGGTTGGTGATAATGACGTAGCCAGTGTGTTAGGGACTACATCTTCCAGCCAGATGCTATCGGTGAAGCAGAATCCAGAGACGGCCTCGCTGATCAGTGGAAGTGATGTGGCACGATCCATGTCAGGAACTGGTGGATGGTACAACACCATCCCCCATTCGACTTCGACTCTATCGAAAAGATCAACTCGATCGAAACGACTTCCTTATCAGAAGGATGCATACGACAAGGACTACATGAAGAAAAGGAACCTGATTCTCGAGCTTTTGGCGGTTGAATTGGAGTTCATGATCATTTGGTACAATCCCAATTGTTTGCCAGATCTGGCCATACCGGGAGAGGAGCAGATAAACGAGTGGCGGGCCAGACCGTATAAGTTGAATGTCTGGAGGGACTACACACGATTGGCTTGGTCATACAACCCAGCTCTGGCTGTGTTCCTTCCTTGCAGGATCAAAAACTCAGACTCCATTGAGGACGAAGTGACCCGGTTGGTCTGTGCTGATCCAATTGCGGTTGCTCACATACCCGAGGCTCTGAAGTACCTCGTAACAACTAAAAACCTACTTCAGGAGAGTCCAGATCTGGTGTATGTTCTAGCTTGGTCTGCGGTAAATCCCATCCAGGCCCTCTCCTACTTCTCCAGACAATATCCCTCGCATCCTTTAACAGCTCAGTATGCAGTGAAAACTCTCTCATCATACCCAGCTGAATCAGTGCTTCCATACATTCCACAACTTGTCCAAGCCCTTCGACACGACACCATGGGCTATGTGACTGAATTCATTAAAAACATCTCAAAGAGGTCTCAAATTGTGGCACACCAGTTGATTTGGAATATGCAAACAAATATGTTCATGGACGAAGATCAACTGCACAAGGATCCGAATTTGTATGAAGCCTTGGAATTGCTCAGTCAGAATATCATTTCGTCATTCTCTGGATCGGCAAAGAGATTTTACGAGAGGGAGTTTGATTTCTTTGGGAAAATTACTGCAGTTTCAGGGGAGATTCGATCGTTCCCCAAGGGCATCGAGCGAAAGAATGCCTGTTTGGCCGCTTTGAGTCGAATTAAGGTGCAATCGGGATGCTATTTGCCATCGAATCCGGAGGCTATGGTGCTAGATATTGATTATAACAGCGGAACTCCAATGCAGAGTGCCGCCAAGGCTCCGTATCTTGCCAGATTTAGGGTCTACAGATGTGGAATAAATGAGCTGGAGACAAGAGCAATGGAGGTTTCAAATAATCCAGTGAGTATTTCTTTTGATTTGTATAGTTTTATAGATAAGTTAAGTTTCTTTTTTCTTTAGAATTCACAAGAAGATGCTCATGCCACACATGGAGTTGAATCATGGCAAGCTGCTATATTCAAAGTCGGAGATGATGTGCGCCAGGATATGCTGGCCCTGCAGGTCATAACAATATTCAAAAACATATTCCAGCAAGTTGGACTGGATTTGTTCCTGTTTCCTTACAGAGTTGTTGCTACAGCTCCTGGGGTAAGTTGAACATTTCAATAAATATTTAAAGAGGCTAGCGGCTTTAATAAATCCTTCCTATCCAGTGCGGTGTGATTGAATGTGTACCAAATGCCAAATCGAGAGACCAACTTGGTCGACAGACAGACTCTGGGCTCTATGAGTATTTCCTTCATCAGTATGGCGATGAGAGTTCAAAGGAATTCCAAGCGGCTCGAGCGAACTTTGTCAAATCAATGGCTGCCTATTCTCTGATTGGATACCTCTTGCAAATCAAAGATCGTCACAATGGCAACATCATGATTGACAAAGACGGGCACATAATCCACATCGATTTTGGTTTCATGTTTGAGTCATCTCCCGGCGGCAACATCGGCTTCGAGCCTGACATGAAACTCACCGACGAAATGGTCATGATAATGGGTGGCAAAATGGAGGCTCCCGCCTTCAAGTGGTTCTGTGAACTTTGTGTGCAGGCATTCCTAGCAGTGCGTCCTTATCAGGATGCCATTGTCTCATTGGTCTCTCTAATGCTCGACACCGGATTGCCCTGTTTCCGTGGGCAGACCATCAATTTACTTAAACAGCGATTTGTTGCAACGAAAAATAATCGAGAAGCTGCTGCTCATATGTTGGCTGTCATAAGAAATTCCTATCAGAACTTTAGGACACGAACCTACGACATGATACAATACTATCAAAACCAAATTCCATATTAAGTCAATGTTTGTTTTGATTGTTTAAATATTTTATTTTTTGTATTTTCTCTTTAAAAACCTAAACTCTTGTTAATTGTTATTTATTCATTACATTTTCTTTTTATTTAAATCTAAATCTAAACTAAATACCTAATGTGAAGAGAATTTATTATGTTATTGTGTTTTATGTGTGTTTTTAAAACTATACTTAATAATTAAGTCATAAAGGTACATAATTATTATATTATAATAAATCTTCTATATCTTCGTGTATTGTATTATTCTGTTAAATTCCTTAAATTGTTATTCCTTGTAGGTCCTGTTCGGGGATGATAAGCAAAAAATAAAAATGCAATATTAAAAAAAAAGAAAAGAGTTTTCATCATTTTAATTTTGAACGGTATGTAATTATTTTTGCAGAGAATGTAGAATTTAAAACCTGAACATTCCAAAGGTGGATCGGATCAAATTTGTTAAATTCTAGACTTATGTATGTAACAGTAAGAAAAAAATAAAATAGTCTCGAACGAACATTTTTAAGGTATTTAAAAATTCAAGTTGCTAAAGTTTCAATTTATTGAAATAGGCTGTTACATTGGAAGAATTTTAAAAACAAATTAAAAGATGAACATTGAAAAACGTACATAATTTAAGGTAAATTTCTAAATTGAAAATTCTTTTAAATTGAGAAATGTTCTGTCGAGTGAATATATCTTAGAATAATGTCACACAAACAAAATAATACTGTTTTAAACTTTTTCTTTCATATCAGGTTTTTAAAATATGCCCCTTTAAAAACGCTAAAGAAAACCAAAAATGTGATTTTTAAGGCTAGGGTAAGACAACATATCCATTAAAAATAAAATACATGTTAATTTCCAAGGTACAAATCGTATTGTCTTCTAGATACAGTTTCATCATTTTAGTATCTTACATAGTTTCTGGAATTCTCATTAGTTATGAGTCCTTAAAAAACTCTATGTGAAGTTTTGAGAAATCTTGTAGATAGATAGATAGATAATTTTATTCAATAATTTTAAGGTCCTTGTTACATTCATTTTTTTTGGTTTAAGGAATAAATAATAAGGCATGACAAAAATGTCGTCTGCCCGAGTGACAATGTTATTTAATACTTAATTTAATATTCAATTTAAAATCAATTTAAAAAGCATACAATTTTTAGTTTTTTCAGTAATTGGTACTTATGGACTTGTAGCATAATCTTCTTTTAATTCAATCAACCAATAAAAAGGAGAGTAGTTGTGACTTTTAGTTTAGTCGAAACAAAATTACTTTAATTACTTTAACTGAAAAATGAAAATTTGCTTACTTTAAGTTTATTTACCAAATCCAAAGAAAAACATGACTTTTAGTAGTCACAAAAATACAAAAAAAAAAAGGTAGTTTAAAAATCTTCATCTATGATTCTTCTTCTATAGATCATCGCCTCGAGAAATCTTGTACTTAACGCTTTTGTAGTTTAAAAAAAAAACCTTTTGGAGTTGATTTTTTAATTTTGATTATAACTATCTGCTCAAATTTTAAAAATATCTGTTTTCCTTATTATTTTTATACTTTTTCAATACATTTCAAAAACTTGATGTTGTAGCGGCAGCCTTGTTGAGGGGACAGATTCGTTACAAAAACAAATATAACTTTCAAACCGTTTTTCTTTTTCTGTTAAAAACCATTTTAGTATATGGTTTTATCAACAGGTGACATCTTACAACTTATGAAGTTTCTTCGAAAATTTTATAAAATACTATAAATATTTCACCTGAACATAGGATAAGGATTAGGTGTAGATTTGGAAAATCATAACGAATTTTATTTAAAATAAACTTTAATGAATTAACATACTTCACTTCAAAAGCCTTTATTCGAATTTTAGCTTACAAACTAGTATCCCAAAAACCTGACGTGATAGAGTAATTTTGGAATCGGATTTGAATTGAGACCATCAAAAACCCATCGTAAAAATGCAATTTGATTACCAGGAACAAAACCTTGCCTACCAGTGTTATCTGTTTTGCATATTTGTTGAGGTATCGTTGTTTAAAAGGGTATCAGTGCTGGGTACCTTCTCTTCAACAATCAACCAATGCTTTACAGACGAACCGAATCTACTGAATCCAAATTGTTCTTTGTACCAAAATGTTTAAATGTTAAAATTTAGTTAAAAGATTTATTTAAACTAAACGATTTTTGTTTTTGTATTTAAATAAAATGTAAGCTTTGTATTCTAGAAATAAAAAATAATTTTGTTTTTATTTTTGTTTATAGTGAAATTCGCTTTTTTATAACTTTTTGAGACTGATCATTTTATACAGTTACCGTAGACGACTTGAAACTTTGTGCGACCATGTGGTCAAAAAATGCCAAAAAATTATTTGGACGCAATCATCAAATTCTCTTATTTTCATAATTATTATAATTCTGTTGCAGACATTTATATCAAGTTTTCGAATCCGCACTAAAATTCTGTGCCATCGTTATTTTTAAAATCAGCCAATAATAAAAAAAAAAAAAAAAACAAAGTAAAGCTTAATCACTAAGTTATCAACGCGAATTAATACACTCAAAACAAAATTTTAAAGCATATTCGAATTTTCAAATACATTTTTCAGTTTCTTTGTACTTCTACAATAAATGGTTTGCAAAAAAATTATGGAACATTTGAAACAAGAAAACCATTTTTATAATATACTTCTTCGTTTAAAAATATAAATATAATAATAACCATAAAGAGGCGTTCTGCTAGTCGTAGGAGTTCCGAGCTCCGACAGCCCCATAAGTGTTTTCATTCTCCAAATTATTTTTAAAACTTCCAACTATAAGTCTCTGGTGGCTGTAATTGGCTAAATTATATTGTAAATTTATTTACCTATATTGTAACAAATAATATAAAGGGAAATGTTGCTGAAGATATTTTGGTGGTCTTCTTCTAATGTTTTTAAAAAAATATCTTATTCTGCTGGCATGACCTTCCCCTTGCCCTCGCACTTTCTATAAATATTACAAACTCATTAGAAATTTTATAAAACAAGTTAATTAAATTTCAATTACACAACGTTTTGTAAACACCCCATCAATGTACTTCCCTGAATACATTCATTCTATGAAACTACATTACCGACTTCATATTCGACCAGAAACATCTGTCTTTTTTCACTCACTGGAAAACTGTAAATTCCGTAATTTTTTCTTCACCCAAAATCCAACATCATCCATTTTTAATTTATATCTGAATAGTGTTCAAGAAGTGCGAAATTCGAAATTATTATTGCGGTTTAAAACCATTCAATTCTCAAATATTGTGCATTAAAAACACTTGAAAAACGTTTACTAAATTCTATAAAATATCGATGAATTGAAATTACAACCAATATTTAATTGGAAAGACAAATAAAATCGAAAAGAATCGAAACAACGCAGCAGCATTGCAGTGCAGGAGCAGCTGAATTTTTGTCCATTTCAGTTTCAGTTTCGTACAATGGAAATCGAGTTCACGTCGTCTCTTGACTCATAAGTTGTTCATTTTCGTCATAGAAAGAAAATACAGAGAAATATCAAAACGGAAAAAGGAAAAAACCAGAAGAATAATTTTTGTTTAAAAGCGAAAACGTGTATGTTAAAAGTTAAAATAAACATTTAACAACATTCTACAATAACAACACAACAGAATCTTGTAGAAGATATAATAAAACTGATTTACGTTTACTTGCGAAAAGGTTAATAAAATAAAAATACATACTGAAATACTGACTTGTGCAAAATCAGAAATTTGGTCTAATAATTGGTATGATTAATTTATTTTGTTTAAAGTGCATCTTTTTCAATATCGAAATTTAAATATTTTTCAGCATGAACGACAAAGAAGCAGAGGAAATTGGGCTGTTCCGTGGGCTAACTGCGATGGAAATTTCTGGTGGCCGTGACCCCAAGGAGACTTATCGGTGAGAGTTCTTTTTCTTTGCGAATTAGTTCAGTTTTGCTGCAATCGGCTTCGTTCGGCAGTTCTATTAATTTATTTTTAGTTTTTATTTGTTTGCAGAAAAAAATAATTAATCAAGTGTGATTTGTTGTGTTAAAAATAAACCCCAACCTATTTAGTTGTATGTGTATCTGCTTGTACATCAACCCCCGTCTGATAGTCGCCCCCTGGATCACTCACCCCACTTCCACTTAGTGTTGGTCATAGTCTGGTTTTTTTTGTTTCTGTTTATTCACAGAGACAAGTGAAAAGCTTGAGTTTTTCTCGGTCGCTTTTGGCTCCTTTGTATCAAAATTCTAAATTCTAAGACAAAAAAGAATGTCGGGAAAAATAGTTTGTTACAAGCTTCATCAAATTATTGAGGTAGGTCCGCCAGCGAAGGTATAATTGTTTCTCTTTCGTCACAAAACAAAAATCTAGCTCGTGTTTAGGATAATTAAAAATTAACGTCATGACTCATTTATATTTATGTATATTTCCATTTATTGTTGTAATCGTCTGACTGTTATTTTATAAGTTGGTGAAGGTGACGTAAATAATTAGGTATTTATGCAAAAATATATATTTACGTAGTGTTTATTGCAGCAGTCAGTTTAAGTGTTTTGCAAACGATTGTGAAACGAAAGAACGATTTTTAATCAAAAATTTAAAACTTGTTTGTTCCGTTTTTTTTTGTATTAGTTATTCTAATTGGATAATTTCCAATGCCGTTGTTCAGGGCTGCCTTCAGTATAACTTGAGGTGTTCTTTATGGAATATAAAATAGTAGTAGTTCATAGCGTTTTGCATTCAACTGTTTATTTTGTATTTGTTGTTGCCTGTTAAAGTTCAGCCCATAACAAGTACATATTATCATACATACATACATATTATCTTCCTTTCGATCATTATGGCTGAATCACAAACACGCTTCAGCTTCGGCTTCGCCTGACGTTTACGAGTTCAGCCATAGGAATTCAATGCATGCTATCACAATGGAGCTTCGACCTCACGTTTCTTTTGACAATCGTAAGGAAAAGAACGTAATGTGACTCCAAACGGAAGCTCTAGTTCAATTATCTGAGTAGTAAGTAGTAATTTTTTTGAGTTTTCATTTTCATTACATATGTATATTATATATAAGTCTAATTCATGAACTTAAAGATATTTAATCTATTTGCCGACTTAGAAGTGGTCTGGCTACACAACTTTTAATATTCTATTTGTTTCACAACACAAAACTGAAATGTTTTAGGCTTTATATCCACTGGGATTAAATAATAAAATCGTCCACTCAACAAGACGATGCAATAAGTTCAATTATCTGAACATTTGCTTTGTCTGACAGCTCAACAGCTGTAAAAAAAATGTCAAACAAAATATTTGCTCTTTGGAGGGATGAAATAATAGAAATGTCATTCAAAGCAACCTCGAAGCAGGCCCACCGTAACGCAGACGAAGCCGAAGCTGAAGCGTGTTTGTAATTCAGCCATTAGGGCGTTTACTCTTCGTTGTCTACGAGAGAATCAAACTGAAAAGAATAACGGACTGGTAGCAGGATTTGCTTTATTTCTTTGTTCAGACCTGTTTTTCTTTTCATAAGAAGGTAAGTGACAAGCTTAGTTGGTTTGTTTGAGTACATTTTTGTTTGTGCGGGTTAAATTTTAGCAAGTCATTGATGTAAGATCCGTATGGTTTGTCTAGTTTCAGAACAATGTATCTACCAGTTGTTCTACTGAGGTAGATAAGTTCCTGTCCAATCTTTTTCTGGATCGCATAAAATAACTGATACAGAAGCACTTAGGATTTTTGTGATACACTTCTAGAATAAAAAATGAAAAACTTACCTTAAAAATCGTCAGATAATTTTAAATAACAAATAATCAACGTAATATTCGAAAAAATGTAATTTGATATAGAATGTTTTTTCAAGATATATTAAACATTTTAAATCATTCGGCATAAAATTATCTGATTTATGAGACTTGCCAACTTAAAAAATGCAGTATTGAGAAGTAGAAAGTAGCCTAAAGCATTAAAGTTTTTCATATACAGTTGTGGTAATATAATTAAGCCAATGAAATTGATGCTACCTTTTTTTAGTTAAAAATTAAGAATTTATTGAAAAGTTAAGTAATCCATAAATTTGTGTTTAAACATAATTTAAGATTAAAACGCAGTTTATGAAGAAATTTGTTCAGATCCCATAAACTCAAGTTGAAACATAACTAAGGGCAATTTCGTTCGCTCAAAGTTGAACTCTAGAACTGATCACCTTTAGATTATCTCAACTGCCCAAAATAGTAGAAGTTAATGGAGTAAACCTGGGATTTGAATTTTTGTGTTTATTCATTCTAGTTGTTCCCTGTTTTTCTCTATTTTTCTTCACATAATTTGAGAGTTTTAATTGAGAATTCTTTAGGTTCCGTTTTGCGCTTACGAAGGTTGTACAATAAAGCGTTCACAGGCTTCGTCAATTTCTCAGGATTCATCCTCACCCAAGTTCGGTCAACAAATGCATCTTCGTCTGCAAATTCTTTTTTAATTTTTGTTTATTTCTCACGCAAACATTTTTAACTCGTTCTAGCAATTTAAGCAATAAGAGATCATTATATAGGGCACGGGTAGATTTTGGCGCCCCGTGGCGGCCATTTTTTTTGGTGACATCTGTCAAATCTTTTGTTTATTATTCAGTTGTTTATGCCAAATCATCATGGCAAGTTACACTATTGAACACCACTTTATTATGAAAATCACTTCACTTCAAATGGCAAAAAATAATTTCATTGCTAGAAAGATTGATCAATCGACGGATCAAAAAACCATGTGGAGAACAATAAAAAATCTAGTCCTTAATCAAGAGAATAGTGAAATAGAACAAATAATCTGTGATAGTGAAGTGATTAAGAATAAGTCTGATATAGCTAATAAGCTGAATACATTTTTTGTTAAGAGTGTATTGGAATTAAACGACAAAATACCATTTGAGCATTATAAAAATTTAATAAATATAAACCCAGAAATAAGTTTTAAATTTAAGCGAATTAATATGAGTGATTTAACACAAATAATGAAAAACATGAACAATAAAAGGGACTTCAATGGTTTGTCAGTTAAAATGATGTTGTGTACTATGGACATTATTGGACCTTGTTTTTTGAGTATGATAAACGAATCTCTTCGTAGTGGTGTTTTTCCTAGTTCCTGGAAAGAATCAATTGTAGTGCCAATAGAAAAAGTTAAGGGGACAGTTAATCCGGCTGAATTTCGTCCGGTCAACATGCTTATGACGGAGAGTAAGATTCTTGAAAAAGTTGTACATAATCAGCTGCAGAATTATATGGAAGCCAATCATTTCTTAACGGATTATCAGTCTGGATTTAGGCAAAATCACAGTTGTGAAGCATTACTTAATCTGGTAATCACGCAATGGAAAACCGATGTTCACGACAAGAAAGTTATTGTTGCGGTTTTTTCTGGATCTACAAAGGGCATTTGAGACAATTGATCGAGATATAATGCTGAAAAAACTGAATCGATATGGTATTAAAGGAGTGGAACTACAATGGTTCAAAAGCTATTTATCAAACAGAACTCAGAGAACCAAAGTGTCAAGTAATCTATCAGAAGTTTTGGATGT
Source organism: Eupeodes latifasciatus (assembly GCA_920104205.1). NCBI lineage: Eukaryota > Metazoa > Arthropoda > Insecta > Diptera > Syrphidae > Eupeodes > Eupeodes latifasciatus. The sequence continues at coordinate 156,974,565 of OV049924.1, forward strand.
AACGCTGGGTGTACCTCAAGGAGCGGTGTTGGGTCACTTCTTTTTATAATTTACATAAACGACGTGGAAAATGTATTAAGACATGCGAAGGCTAGGCTGTTTGCGGATGATACCTTGTTATATGTGTCTGGAAGATCTGCAGAGGAGTGTATCGATCAACTGAATGCTGATTTAAAAAAACATTGAATCTTATTTCAAAATGAATAATTTAAACCTTAACACTTCAAAAACAAAAGCTATTATAATTAAGGGAGAATCTGTACAAAATATTATTATTAATGAAGTGGCAATTGAAAAGGTTGAAGAAATTAAGTATTTAGGCGTAATTATTGATAAAAAATTAAGTTTCGAAAATCACATTAACAATATATGTAATAAAATTGCTAAGAAAATAGGATTTTTTCAAAGAATAAGAGGTAAAGTGTCAATGAATTGTGCAACTAAAATTTATAATGTAATGATCAAACCACATTTTGAATATTGTTCAACAATACTGTTTCTGGGTTCTAGACAAATGTCAGAAAGGTTGCAAAAATTACAAAACAGGGGAATGCGCTGTATTCTCATGTGTAATAGGTTAACACCGATACAACTTATGTTAGATACTCTAAAATGGCTAAACATTAACCAAAGAACATTAATGAATGTACTAATTTTTATCTTCAAAATGAAAAATAATATGTTACCTAATTATCTTTATAATGAAATAGTTTATGTATCTGATGTGCAAACACATAATTTAAGAAATGGTGGTGATTTCAGGCTACCATTTTTTACAACAAGTAGATCGCAGAATATATTATATCATAAAGGTTTTAAATTATTTAATAACTTACCTTTTGACTTAAAGTCAGAAAATAATTTTATTGTTTTTAAAAGAAAAATGATATTATATGTAAAAATGAATTATATTTAATTAAAAATATTAGTTTTTATTCTTTAAATTAGTTTTAAGTTAAAGAGTGTAAAAATAGCGGAAGCTAAATAAAGAATCAAATCAAAAATCAAAAATCAGTGCTCGTTAATGCAAGCGTTGCGCCCATTTTACGGTAGACGTGGTGGCCCTTCACAGTCAACTCTTCAACTTTTGGTGGCCAAATTTGAAACGCCCGGTTCAGTAAACAATCAGCCAACACTCGTATCGGCTGAGATATTGGATCGCCGCGGTCCGTGAAAGTGTACAGCAGAACCCGAGGCAGTCTATTCCTCGCCGTGCACAAGAACTCGACCTTTCGCCGACTTCAATGTGGCGAATTTTGCGTCGGGACTTGGGCCTACACCCGTACAAGATCCAACTGACCCAGAAGCTCAAAGATCATGACCATAGACAACGCCGTTTGTTCGATGACTGGGCTTCGAATAGTTTGGAAGAGGACCCCAATTTTGGCCGAAAAATCATGTTTAGTGACAAGGCGCATTTGTGGATGAATGGCTGATAAAATGCATCCTCAAAAAGTTACCGTTTGGTGTGAATTTTGGGCCGGCGGCGTAATTGGTCCGAACCTTTTGAAAACGACGTTAGTAAGGCGGCCACCGTCAACAGCGGGAGTTACATAACGACGATAACTAATTTCTTATGGCCCAAATTGAACCATATGGACCTAGACGACATGTGGTTCCAGCGGGACGGCGCTACGTGCCACACAGCAAACGCCACGATTGACATTTTGCCCATCTACCCGCCCTTATTGAATAACCCTTTATTATTTTCTATAATTGAACTCTAATGCGGTTCTCACCACACGATCTAACTGTTCTGGTGTGTGTACAATTTTTGCAGTTTTTTAATTTCATTTGATTTGTCAATTTAAATTTCACTTTTTTAAAGAAAATAAATTATTTAAATCGTATCAAATAGACAGCCTTATGAATATCAATTTGATAGTCGATAATTTCTTTCAATTATTTCATAAAATGGTAATACCGATTGTGAATACTTATCAAAAGTTCATTGTGAATGAGTTTTATTTATTTTGTTTTACGTTTCACTTTTGAAATATTTTTTTTGTGCCACGGAACAAAAAATTCTACACATACAAAACTACTCTGTTCCTTAATGAGAAAATCCTTTAAGTTGGTTGTGCCATGCCAATGTTAAAGTCATTTCCAACGCTCAATTGGTAACTTCCTTGATCAAAGAATTTTAAGACCGTTGCCAATTTAAGTATACATAATTAGAATGGAATGCTGACTTTTGATTGATTTAAGTTTACTATCAATATCATTTAATACCTCCACGAAGGCTTGTTTGGAAAGCCTAAAGTTTTGAATAAATCTTCATCTGATTTTAATTAGCCAAAGTAAAAATTTAAACAAAAGTACTATATTACATGTGTTCGTCCAAATCCATTGGGTCTGAAGAATCCCGTAATGCTCGGCGGATTTTGATTTGCTGATTTACATTAGCTTTATTATAACTCCCTTCAAAAAAACAATTCTATCGAAGTAATTATCCTTTTTTACTTTATTTCATTTTTAAAAATCCATAAAAAATCCATAAAAATGACTTTTCAACTAAGAATTTGTGGTTGATAAGAAAATTGATGTGTATCTATTTTGTTGATATCTGTAATACCAATAATGATAAAATCTAATAAAATTCACAGTCGATTACATACATATGTATGTACATATGTACGAGGGTTGCTACTTATATTTCTGGCCTAATAATGACAAAACAAAGAATTACTATTAAAATTGGTTTTATTGTTTTTCAAAATATTCTCCATGAAGAGAAATACACTTTTGCATGCGTTTGAACCAATTTTCGTAGCACTTTTTCCACTCCGATTGAGGTAGCTCCAAAACATAGTTTTTGAATGCATCAACGGCTTCTTCAGGGGTCGAAAAACGTTGCCCGCGCATTTTTTTTAATGTGCGGGAATAAAAAGAAGTGATTGGGTGCCAAATCAGGACTGTACGGCGGATGACCCATTAATTCGATGTTTTGGCTGGTCAAAAATTCCTTTGTTTGAGCCGATGTGTAAGAGCTTGCATTGTCATGATGAAGAATGATTCGCCATTTCTTCTGCTTTCTTCGAATTTCTCTCATGACTTCTGGCAAACAAATGGTCGTATACCATTCAGAATTGACCGACTTGCGTTGCTCTAACGCTACTGTCGCCACTAGCCCGTTAATGCCGAAGAAACAGGCAACCATTTGCTTCCATGTGCTTCTTCCGCGAACAACTTTTGTTGAATTTGGCTCATCTTGGAAGACCCATACAGCCGATTGCTGTTTTGTTTCGTGCTCATACGCATAGATCCATGATTCGTCACCTGTGTAGATATTATACACAGCCTTTGATGCACCTTGACCGTATTTTTTCACCATTTCCTTGCACCAATCGACACGAGCCTTCTTTTGAGCGTTTGTCAGATTATGCGGGATCCAGCGCGAACAAACTTTTTTCACGGCCAAATGTTCATGTAATATCTTATTGATGCTAGTCATTCTAAAGCCCAAAGATGCCTCTATCTCACGATATGTAACATGTCGATCTTGCTTTATCAGTTCATGCACAGCATCGATATTTTGTGGCACAACAACCGATTTTGGACGACCTTCACGGAATTCGTCCTGGAGCGAACGACGACCATGATTGAATTCGTTATACCAGTTTTTTACAGTGCTATAGGATGGTGCTTTATCGCTGTAGAAAGAATTAAGTTCGTCGCTGCACTCTTGCCTTTATAATCCACGTCGAAAGTTATGAAAAATAATCGCACGAAAATGTTCACGAGTTAATTCCATTTTTTGCCCGAGATGAATTTTTCAAGTTACTGTCAACAACACAAATCGCACTCAAATGAAACATGTTCTGTAGAAGGTTATGTTAAAAATGTCAAACTTTCCGTTGAAAATGTTAGATGGCGCCTGGCAACACTTACTGTTACCTAGGCTAGAAATATAAGTAGCAACCCTCGTATGTCTATAGTTGATAGTCATAATAGCAACTCATTCAATTTATTGATATCTATTAAGTTAATTATTGTTATCTATTAAGTATTGATAGCTAGTATAATAGAGGTGAAAATTTGAATGAATAAAGAATAATAATTTAAAAATGTCAAATCGAAAGTTGAGTCTGACATCTTTCTCAAATATCCCTGGGAAATTCCAAAAGTCAAAGCTGGCTTACTTTTGAATCTAAACTTCTAAAGTGAGAGTTGAAATAGTCAAAAAAGTTGAAATAGTAAAAAAAAAAAAACAACTCCAGAGTTCTTCAACTTGAGAGTTTCCGCCAATTTGAATTTTGATATTGTATGTTTTCAGTTCATTGCAAATAATCATTTTCGTATAACTTCTGCACATTCATTCGAAACCATACCGACAATTGTTGCAAATTGAGGAGAAATCAATTTAATATACTCTTGTTGGATTTCCATAAATTATCTATGGGGCTTAAATCGGAGTGCATCTATGTAGATTTTATTCCATTCATTTGGTATTGATAATAGGACTAACCACGTGGTGAAACATCCAAAAACATCACTGATGTTCCGCCCAACGTGGTTAACCGTCTATTTGGAAGTCTGACGTACCATCATCCATGATTTCCAAACACTCTGAACTTAGATTCGTCACTCAAAATGATAAAGTTCCAAAAAACACGGAATTTCATGAATGCATACTTGAAATACATTAACAATTAATAAACATACAATTTGACAATTTTCCGATTTGAACCGATGAAGAAAATAATCAATTAATTGGCTTAATTTGGATATTGATGCACTAATAGCAAGAGATATATTGTGCCCTCTAATGGTTTAGATGAGGATACTAATTTTACAGTAAGCCCTCAAGAGTAATTCTTTGAAGGAACTTAATAATGTTATGTGTTTAAAAGAGAGTATAGTTCCTAGGCTTCGATTATTGCTACTTAGAGTGATACAAGCCAAAAGTCGTTTTTGATGATAGTTCCCAAGTAGTAGTTTAGCCTGTCTTAGTTAGGTGAGTTCTTATTTTTAATCACATTATCTCCTAAGTCACAATAAAGCTCTGGTTCCGTTAAGGAATTTGCTACTTAATTGCTTTGCATTGCAAAGTGCCCGGGTATCTTACGAAGTGAGACTTTATTTTACTTGCCCATTTTGTCTACCAACGCATTCCCATACTAGTTAGGGCCTTAGTGCTTTTAATGCAGCTTCAGTATCTAACATAAGGTAATAAGGCAAGCTGACTGCTTGGAATCGGCTTGTTATGTTGGCCTTGGTCAACATAAATTGTCGTTTGAATTGTTTTGAGGTGCTGAAGTTTTTCTTGGCTTTGTAAAATTCTTCCATGAGTATGCTATGGTAGGCGGCCTTGAAGTCTGTAAAAGATATTTTAAATTTGGGCTAATTTATTTTTGATTTTGATTAGCCTGAAATTAAGATCCCAATTATATCGTTTGATGATTTTAGTTCTATCTATCTGTCCGGAAATTACTAGCGTCTCGAAATAAAACCACGCTTGAAATACGCCGTATTCTATCACTCCAATTTTCCAAGGCCTTGTTGATGATTTAAGGCTGTATTGTTTCTTTATTGGTTTCCGAAAATTTGGCATAATAAGGGTCCTTACATTTCTCTACAAAAAAAGATAATACTATTCGATGTTCAAAAGATTGATTTTGGTATGAGCTCTGTGACTTGTCGGACCACCTTATATATACCAGCAGTCGTCTCCACGTCTTCAAGTTGAGTATAAAAAACTGTAACGACCACCGACCTAGCCCCATTTTCGATGTTGCTACCACTCCACAATCCACACCAAACTATCACTCTCTTTATAGGTATGCATTAGATCCTCGATATAACGGACACTTCCTTACAGCAGGGGCGGTGTGTGCTTCATTTCGGCTAAAACAAAAAGCAGAAAATATTTAATAATGGAGTTTTTTCTACGTTTCTATTGAGTACTTTGTTGCCCTAACTGCTTTTTAATCACTCTTGTTTTATTTTGTATTTGCAGATCCTTGTATATGGTCACCAAACAATTGGATGATGAAAAAAAATCCATAGTATCAATGTCTGAACTCTTCGATCATGACATCGAAGATAAACGTTCACAGTTGGTGCAACTGTGCAAGGCCATTTTATTTAAAGACTTCCAAGTTGTTGGTAAGAAAGCTCGCGAAATACTCTGGCGCAAAGGTTACTACGAATTTATAGCTTTCGTAAAGAAAAACTGGAATAAGGAACAAAAAGAAGAAAGTGCCGAGGAGAACTTCCAGAAGCTGGAGAAGTTTCTGTTTAGTGGTATCGCCAACTATAAGCGTATCGCTTCGAAAATGGAAGAAATCTATGATTTAGATTTGAAATTTCTACTCAATTTTGGTGTTTTCACGGAGGGGGTCGATGGATGTGATTACCGCAAGATCAGCAACAGCGATGGGGAGGAAATTATCGATGATTTCGTGGTGGACAAGAGCCTCGAAGCTGTTAGTTTTGCCTTGGACACCATTCACTCAGCATTGCTTTCCTTAGGGGACTTGCATCGTTATTTTCTTGATTTCAAAATTGATTCAAAGCCGAAGATAACGAAGAAAATGGCGGCAAAATTCTATTACGAGGCATTCAAGTTGAATCCTGCCATTGGCATGTCCCAGAACCAGCTAGGAACTCTGTATTATGGACAGAATTATGACCTGGATTCCATCTATCATTATCTGTACTCGTTGGTGTGCATTGTACCCTTTGAATTGAGCGAGAATAACGTGTGCAAATTGTTCCAAGCTCACGCCGACTACCTTGAGAAGTTGGATCCCAATAAGGTTGAGTTCAATTTGAAGGATTTCTATGCTCGATTCTATCTGATTGTGGATATATTTTTCTTTGACAAAGAAGTTCCAGACTTCAACAGCTTGTGTCATTGTGTCTTGGTTGATTTGAGGAAGATTCTGTGCTCGAAGAGCATCAACATTACGGAGGCAAGTGTCTTCAAGGTTGTCAACATTCTGTTCTTCTGTTTGTCCAAATTGAAGATGATCAACTCGCAGAAGGTATACTCCTTGAATGCGTTCCTGGTGGCTGTTTGTTCTGATCTCATGGACGCTTGCATTGTCAATCTAGAGCAGGTGGTTTTGTCGAAATCGAAGGAGAACGAAGAATTCCACGAAATGTATGCGAAGAAGTTCGAGGAATTCGATATGTCAGTGCGAAAGAGTCGCAATGAGTTCAAGAACTGGATGGCCACAATGGGAGAGACCGAGAAGAAGATCAAACCTCCATCGGACACCGACGAGCAGGAGGAAATCAATGGGAAGCGCGAGATCAAAGCATCTGTTGTTGTTTCAAAAAAGGATAACGATGAGAAAAACCCACAGAACTCGACACGCAGCAGTGACGAGGCCAAGGAATCCGACTTGAAGACACCATTGTCGAGTAAAAGCAAGAAAAAGGGCATGAAATTGCGACGCCGTCGTAGGAAGATAGCTCAAAGTGACGATAGCAGTTGCTATGACACAGAATCCGACATGGACACGGACTTCTCTTCCGAGGAAGATGAATACTCGGACCTGAGTTCGAATTTCGAGAGCGATTTCAGTGATATCGAAGATGGTGGAGCATTGCCCAATGGCAAGGAAATTAAACAGAAAGCCGAAGAATCAGAGGACGACGAGTTGGAGAACAGAAACTACCCAACCTTCTCCGACAATGAAGATATTGTTATCGAGGAAGAGAAGATCATATATCCTGGAGCTGATTTGTCCCAAGAAGTCGACAGTGAGGAGCTCCTAAAGGGCTTTGAGATCCTCAACCTCAATAGTGCTTCATTGGGCGCAATCAATTTTAAATCAGACATCGAAGAGGAGGTGAAGGTGGGTGATCCGCCCAAGAAATTGGTCTATCGCAATAAGTATACCAAAATTGACCCCAACATTATTGTGGACTTTGTCCAAACCGAGCCTACAATGCGTGCTCTGAAGATTCTCTTTGACTGGTTGAAGATAAACCAGGAGATTTTGTTTGGATGCTATCACTCCAATCCCGAGTTTATTCATAAAATCATGAAGCTTCTGAACTACTGTAACATTGACATCTTCACCAGAAAGGTATACTTTGAGAGGGAGTTCTTGCTCACTTCAAATATCCGTGAGCCTCTGAGTGAACTGTTCGATGTCCGCGCCGCGGTTCCTTTGTCGGAAGATTTTGTTCTGAAGAATTTTGATCTGTTCCAGAGCACACAGATGCAACTGGATTGGGAAACCACAATTCGCGAGAAAATTACTCCCAACGAGGAGAATATACTGAGGATCTTTAAAATGGTCGATTTCGGATTCTTCATTTGCAAACAGAAGAAGTTCAACTATAGATTCTGTGTTAAGTCGAGGAAATTCACCGAGAATGTGAAGAAAAAGAGGGAAGAGAAGAAAGTCTCCTCGTCCCGTCGAAGGGAACGCAGATCGGCAAAGAACTCGAGGAAGCGCGTAGAAGGACGCACTCGTCGCTACAGTGATCGTAAAAATGGAATCGTGCGCAAGAGCTACACCAGCAATGAAGAGAAGGACACCGTTGAGGAGTGCAAACGAATGCCCCGTAAGGGTTATCTGAGAAATCGCAATGCAGGCGAAAAAATCGAGAAGCTGCAATCGAGCAGTGGCGCCGATGAGGAACGCAGTGAGGCCCAAAAGAACGAAGTCAATAAGAAATGCGAAATAATGGGAAAACTGTGGCTCAAGAATGAAGTGGAGACTTTGGAAGAAGAGGTACAAATATTTTATCTGACTTAAAGAAATTTAATGGTGTAATATTATCGATTTTTTATTATTTTATAGCTCCGCAAGAATCCATTGAATATGATTATGACGCCATTTGTTGTAGTCGATGCGAAGGCACTCACTGAATATACAGGGATTGTAAAGAACTTGGTGAAAAGCAAGAAGTTTATTGTTTTGATTCCAAATGCAGGTAATTTCCATTTACAGTGGGTTTAAAGAAGCTTAAATGATCCCGTTTAGTTTGGAAAATTTAAATCTTCTTTAACCTAAATGAGATATCCTCTCATAATCATATTATATTTATTCAATTACGTTAAATGCTAACGCTAGGTTTACAAACAAAACTTATATCTAAAAAAAAAATTATATATATAAATATATTCTATACATTAAAATATACTTTAAACATTACTAATAATAATATGACACATAAAGCTAGGAATTATTTAAATAGTGAGAGAAAAAATGTATTTTGAAGCTATCTGATTTGATATTTTGATTAATAGAATTTAAAAGAAAATTATTTTCATTATATATGCTTATTAACTGGTTAATTGGACTGTTAGAACCATAGTTTGATCGGCTAAGATTTGCTCGAATTGGCACTCGATTTCTGAAGTAATTTCGGCTTACATTAAAGTGGAATCGACACAAAACTGATGGAGATGAAATGGATCCATTCAGAATTCCAACAATAAAGCAGAGTTGCAAATACTTACGGTGACTAGTAAGCGATGGAAGACCTATAAGTTGTTGCCTAACGGAATAGGAAGGCAAAGCTAATTCATGTGTCTGTGGGAGAAATCGTAAAATAAATCTTAGGAATCTTCTTTGAACACCTTCAAGTCTATGGATATGATTCGAGTAATAAGGGGCCCAAACTATACAACCGTATTCAAGGACTGATCTGACAAACGATACATACAGAGTTTTAAGGACATAAGGATCTCGGAATTCCCTGCCAAATCTTTTTATAAAGCCTAGTGTCTTATTAGCTTTTTTCACAATGTGGTTGAAATGGTCAGTAAAAGACAGTTTTGTGTCCAAAATGATACCTAAGTCTGAGAAGTGAGTCAATTTTTCGAGGTTTGAAGAATTTAACCTATAGTTATAGTCAAAAATACTGTGTTTACGTGTAAAACTCATCGTTTTACACTTATCAATGTTTAACAATAAACGATTTGTATTGCACCATTCCCATAGACGAAGTAGGTCATCTTGTAATAGTTCGCAGTCCGTTAAGGAATTAATTTTTCGAAATATTTTCACGTCATCAGCGTATATTAGCGTCATAGAATTTCTTAAGATAGATGGGAGATCATTTATAAACAGAACAAATAACAATGGACCAAGGTGGCTACCCTGAGGTACACCAGAATTGACAATAAACGGATTGGAATAGTCGTTTTTGAACACAACACAATAATATCTGTTTGTTAGGTAAGAAGATATCCATGCTATTAGTTTATCATTTAGTCCAATTTTTTCTAATTTCCCTAAAAGTACTTTATGGCTAAGTTTGTCAAATGCTTTGCTAAAGTCTGTAAATACACAGTCAACTTGTTGTTTAATTTCGAAAGTGTCAATACAATATGTTGTAAATTCGAGTAGATTTGTAACGGTCGATTTTTTTTTCACAAAACCATGTTGATTGTCACAAAAAACAGAAGAACAGTTAAAGGAAAGAATATCACAAACAATGGCTTCAAACAATTTTGGTATAACAGACAGCTTAGCTATAGGACGATAGTTGCATATAAGATGCTTGGGACCCTTCTTATACGTTGGTTTTAGAAATGCATATTTCCATAAGAGTGGAAAATGGGAACAATTAAATGATTGGTTAAACAGAATACACAATGGGTGCGAAAGATATTTAACGCACTTTTTTAGCATAAATGAAGGCAGTCCGTCAGGCCCTGGACTAAGACTTTCGTCAAGTTTTAGAATTTTGTCTTGTATAGTAGATTCCGAGATTGTTAGATTTATCTGAGCCAAGTGAGGAAACTGAGAAGTATTTGTTAAATCTATTGAGCTGTGATTTGTAGAAAAAGAATCTTCATACGCACTTTTAAAAAAATTTGCAAACATATTCGAAAGTTCTAGAGGATCATGGCTTGTTTTGTCTCTATATGTCATGTTTGGAGGGTACCCGCCAAATTTTCGCTTACAGTCAACATATTTCCAAAAATTTCGTGAATTCGTCTTAAGTTCCCGTTCAGTATTTGCAAAGTTATATCTTAACATTTATCCATCTTATTTTATAAGCATTAACGGCAGGGGAGGTAAAGCTTTTAATAGCTTAGCGTTTTTAAAATAATTGTCTATTTTTTTCGAGATAAGTTTTTCCCTTGCATTACTATTATTTAAAAACGGGTCCAAGAACTATAATTGATCAAAGAAAACAGGTCATAAACAATTTCAAAATCTAACTTCTGTAGCGGAAAATTGCTGACGTCAACCCGAGCCATCCAACTGAGCTTTACGGACGACTAGTAGCGTAGCTCTAACTTCTGGAACATTTTTGGCTCCGATGGACTTTTTTACTTGTGGCGTAAGCCTAATACAGAACTTAAAAATAAAAATATCAAGCCTACAGTGAAGCACAAGGCGGCAGCGTAATGGATTATACCAATAAGTCCGCTGCAGGAGTTTTAATATAGAATTTATCGATGCGTTGAAAGATGGGACAAAACTCTGTACTTAACCATTTTAAAGAAAAAATTGATTTGATTTGAAAAGTTAGTCATAGCAATTGTTTTCGATACTTTTAAGACAACGATCAGAAGCACGAAGCAGGTACTATGCAATGTGCAGTCCTGGCACATATGGAACTGTCCTCATTCAATGAAACCGCCAGCACAGTCACTGGATATGAGAGAATTTGTAAGCATACCTAAAGAAAGCTATTCTGGAACAACTTAACTGCAAAGACCGACCAAAAATTGGTAAATGCCAAAAAGGCTTAAGGCTACACTAGATAACAAGAGCTATCACAAATAAGAAAGGATTTAGGTCTCAAAGTTTAGAATAACAAAAATGGCAGGCAGAAACAGTTAGCTAAAACCTCCCACATACTCGATGTGCGGTTAAAAAAAAGAGTATCTTTATTTGACAGTAAGTCCGAAATTGAGCGTAATGGTGTTAGTTCTATCATATATCATTTTTAAAGATGCTTTTTGGATTATTTAGGGGCACCTGCCCAAATATGCGAGTTATATTCCATTTTTGGAAGAATGAAGGCTTTGTAAGTTACAGCCAGATCAGATGTAAAGAGTTGTTCCACTGTTCGGTTAGATAAACCATCAGATCAAGATAAAGAAGCTTTCGCTCTTCGAGATAATTCTTAAGTAGTTTACCATGATCTTGTAAAGGAGATTTGACGTAAGTGCAATTAGACGATAGTTAAAAAGGAGGAGAATTCGATTTTTTAGGGTCAGGCTGGACAAATGCTGTTTTTCATTCGCTCGGTAAAATACCTGTAGAATAGGAAAGATGAAAAAGATTACGCAGTGGTTTTGTTGAAGAACACCTCTTCAGAATAATAGGAGGGAAGCTACACTATGACCAGTGGGTTTATATATGTGAAGGTCTTGTGCGAAAGAAGATTCGTCCCATAAAATCGTATATGCGCTTTAGTGCAGGATCAATGAGGAAGTGTCGTTGTGAACGAGCGTTGTAAATGAGGATGATGTGGGGCTACGTACGTATTATTAAGGATTTTATATAAACATTTTAAACTGCTTTGTCAATATTAGAAAATGCTAATATATCAGCGATTGCAGAAATGACTAAACATCGATCGGACAACATTTCGGAAATCAAAATTGTTTAAACAATCAAAGCAATTACTGTGTTCAATAAGATGATTACTTAAGTTAGTAAAAAAGTCTAAAGGGGGGGTGATATTTATCAATATTATTAATTCCTGATCTAAATTCCAGAACAAGGACACTAATAGTGTCAGGAGAAAACACTAAATCGAGAATTCGATTTTTAGAGTTTTTAATACAGATTGTTTGGTGTAAGTCGGTAAGAAGGATTTTATCGAGAAAAGATAGTTCCAATTGTGAAGAAGAGAGAAAGGCTTCAGGGCAGGATTCATGTTCAGATGGCATTAAGGCAATGAGTAGTAAAGTAAAATATTGGTGTCAGAGCAGGACATATTGACAACAAAGTCTAATGCCAATGAGTATTCGCTATAAACGGAATGTAAACGTTTACAATGAAAATAGTCTTAGTCTGTACTGTTATCATTCAAAACAACAATTCAATATGATAGTTGAATTGAGAAAGATACAGACGAAGAGAAATGTGTATTTTTTACCGCTATGAGTACACCTCCACCTAAACTTCGAATTCCTGACTGAAAAGGTCTGTGTCGTAAAAGCTTGAATTAAGCCAAATTTCTGTCAAAAGGAATACATCGTGTGGGTATGATTGAGAGTTAAGAAAGATGTCAGCAGTCTTACTACGAAGTCCCTTTACGTTTTAGTAGAAGAGGGGAAATATGTTATGTTTTTTGACTGAGTTTTAAAAGAAACACCTTACTTTTGATTTTGTTTAAATTCTTTGACTAATGGCTCTAAGCGCCAAATATTGGTATTACAAATAGAATCGATTCGTTACTAATTTAAAAGAAAAAACGAAGCTATTTGGCTTACTCATCTAAGTACACCCACTAGATGAGCTACAAAGTATGCTCTTGGTAAATGCTTTCTTAAGGTTTCGCTACAGGCCGGGATGGACCTGGTCTCAACCAATGATGAGTGTCTTATAGATAGTGAATTTAGATGCTCGAGAGGGGATTTTACTACTTAATTGCCTTCTAAGTCCAAAGGAGTAGCGATTTGCAACAATTATTCGCCGTTTAATTTCTCAGCGCTGATGTCGTTGTCTGAATTTATAGCTGTGCTTAGAGAGACAAAGTCCTTAGCTAACTCAAAGTTATGTGGGTCCGTGTTTTGTCGAAGACTTCGTCGTTCCCTGCCCTTTTTTGATGACAGCATATACTTAGTCTGGCCCTCATTGATAACTAAACCCATCTTCTCCACTTCCATTGTAATCCTCAAAAACGCTCCACTGATATCACGCTTTGATCTTCCAATCATGTCAATATCATCGGCGTATTCGAGTAATTGAATAGATCTTTTTAAGATTGTACCTCTAGTGTTGACGATTAAGTCTTGCACAATTCTTCCCACAACGATGTTGAAGAAGTCGCATGACAGTGCATCCCCTTATCTAAAACCTTTTTTAACATCTAATTCATCGGTGAGATCTTTTCCGAACTTGATAGAGCAGCGAGCATTCTCCATCGTCATTCTCGCACAAGTGTGACAGGGATGCCGAAACTAGACATTGCTCTATAAAGCTCTTTCCTATAAATTCTGTCATACGCGGCTTTGAAATCGATAGAGTTTTCTCGGCTTCTTTTCTTAGACTACTTCTTTGATATGTCGGGCACACTTTCTGCGTTATTAACACTAGAACATGATTGCACAAGAATAACCTCATCTGCAGAAGAGAAAGTAGTAAGAATTTTGGGCTGTACTAAATCATTAGTCGAAGTTGAATTATCAACCATGCTGTTAGTTACAGAATATATATTTAATTTGAAACTTCAGTGCTGAATGACTTAGGAAGGCCTTAAAAATCTTTAGAAAGTTTAAAAATATAAGCCTTGAAGGAAGACATTTTAAAAGCTACCTTGGATACAGTTAGCTTACGGCAGTCGTTGCACTTGCACGAAAACTTCTTAAATTTGGCTTTGCAGTGGTTTGAATGTTTTATGTTTCCATGGATAAATTATTAAGCTAAGATTTTGATATATTGTCAATTGTGAAAATATTAATTGTTGATCCTTTTTTTTTAATTTAGTATTTAATGAATTGGACGATTTAAAGAAGCGCAGCGAAAATGCTAGGAACGTTATTCGTTGGCTAGAGCAGGAATTCACCCATGGCAACAGACATATGCGTGCCCAGAGGGATAACGAGAATATGACATTCTCGTTGGTTAAAATTCCAAGGAAGCTCGGTAAGTAATCAAAATCAAAATTACCTCATAACAACCTGGTGATCATATTGTTTGTTTTTCATTTTAGATCGCGAGGCAACAGTCTTCGTACAAATTGCTCAATTCTGCAATCACCTTGTTGCCAATCACACCGATCCCAATTCAACAGAATTTCAATCGAATGTGGTAACTTATCTATCTGGAGATAACTTGCACGAGAAACGTCATACAAATTTCAGTTTCACTGGCATCTTAGACGCCATACCAGTGCGTCATGATCAAATTGCTAACTTCTATGCTAAATTCAAAATGAACAAAAAATGAACAATGCCATCAACGGAGGAACAAGAAATAAAACAACAACGAAATCAATCCATCAATGACGAAGAACATAAGAAGAGAGAAGATTTCACCAGAATTTTTAAGGCGAAAGGTTTTGAGGAAAAAAATTAATACCGAATTGCGCATGCGTGTTCATTTCCAAAAAAATTAAAAAAATAAAACACCACAAACAACATACAACAAAAACAACATGCAAAAGGCAAGCGTAAATTATATTCGTACATATAAAAAGTAAAACCTTTTAAACCTACATCAACAACAAACAAAATCAGCAGACAGACATTTTATGTGTACACACAACAAACCAATTTTTGTTTTATAAGGAAAAGATGAATGGGAAGATGAATGAGGTGTAGAGGTAGAGAGGCAGTGTAAGTGGAATCGTTTGTTGACGAGTGGTGGTGCTGCTCCCCCTCCCACACGACTCACTGTTGTAAAACAAACATTTTTACCATAAAACGATCTTAAAACAACATAGAATTAAAACAAACAAATAAAAAACAGTCAAAGCCATTTTGCAAAAGTCATACAAATTGTTCTTGTTACGGTCAAAGACATTTTTTTTTTAAATCCGATTGAAACACAAATATCCATAAAAGAAATAAATTTCAACATTTTAAAAAACAAAAATACACAACAAAACACAAGCAGATTAAAAGATTATAGGAACACAAACCAAGAAAAGAGAAAAAGAAGAGCAGCGCGCAATTCGAAGTGCAAAAAGGCGAAATCGCATCCAACAAAATTGTTCTTTAAATTGTGGTTTTATCGTGTATTCGCGTCTTTCCCGAGCTTGAGTTTGTTCTATTATGCTAACCTTTTTGCTTCAATAACAAACAAACAAAACAAAAAGAATTTTCAGAGAAAAATTATAAAAAAAAAAACAAATTAAAGAAAAGAAAAAACAAACATACAACTTCATGGGTCTTGATGTCTTAAAGGAAAAAAAGGAGTAGATGTTGACGAAGAAAACGAATGCAGGACAAACAAACATATAAAATTAAATACTATTTTATTATTATCCTGCGACAATAGCTAATTAGATTTTTTCATTTATTTAAATTTATTGTTTTTCTTATTTTTATTTTGAATTTTGAACCATATCGAGCTTTCTTTTATATTTGAAAACATTTTATTCGACAGAATTGGAATAAATAAATAAGCTTTATGCTTTCCAAAAAGGATTAAAAATTAATCGCTTGAATTAAGCGGAATAAATGGGGGGTCATTGGCCCCCCACTGAGATTTTACCATTCTTCTACAAAAATCGCGATTTAGTTTTCTACACAAGTCTTGAATTAATTTTGTATAGAGCGCTTTAAAAAAATATTCTACATCCTTTTTTTTTTTTTCTTTAAACAATAACAAAAAAAATATGTTTATTTTGTGTTTAGAATTTTGTTTTAATTATTTAAATTAATATATGTATGTATTTCATCGAAAGAAGAAATTTTATTCAATTTCTAAATATGAAAATCCTTTATAACAAAAACAATACGTGTCAAATTAAAAAAATGCATTGCAAACAAAACAAAACGTTTGTTTTTATTCGTCGAAGTTTATAAGGAAGTGGTGTTAAAGATGAGTTGCCGTAATTAGCAGCAACTATCGAAAAAGATATATCTACTTTATTCGGCGCTATCACATATTTTCACGTCGAAGGCAATTCGTATTACCGATGGCAAACAAAATGTAAGTATTTTAAGTTCTTGAACAGTGGCAAACTGGCATCTTTGTTTTCGAAGTCGGGTTTTAAATTTTAGTTACGACTGAAGCTATGATATCACTATTTTATTTAAGACTGAAGCAGTGGTCAACGGAATTAAGCTTGTTTTCTGGTGCAAAAGTCAACTAGTATTTTCCAAACAACTTTGTTGTCCTGAACCTAAATTTAAATTTGAACTCATAATTTCTTCAACAGATCAAGTTTTTTAAATACACATCTTTAGAAATCTTAAAAAATCCACAAATAAAGTGTTTTGTTAGGTTAAGGTAGAGCAAAGCATACATATGAAAACATCCTTAAATTCCAATGTACACAGAATTCTAACTGGTGTTTTTTTTTAGATGTGTGGTTTTCAATCTGCCTGCTGTCACTTGATTAATGCTCAGTTTGGTTTGCCAATTCATAACAAATATACTTCCTCCTGAATAAAACTTTTGCTAATCGCGAAAATGTATTTGTATTACAAAAATATTGACGCGTTTCGCGCGAGGCAACCAATTTATTGGAGGAAACTTTTGGTGAGAGCTTTACTTCGTGTCGTTGACCCTGTAGCTTGGCTTCTATGGTTGTGCGACAACACCACTGGACTATTTTTTGTGGGGTTATGTGAAGTCGCTTGTTAGTCCAGTCAATGAACGAAAAAAATTGCCTTCACCTCAAAAAAAATCCAACAGTTTTGAAACCCAAAAAAAAGTCCCCAAGAATTCGACGTGAGCTCTAGCAGCAGTTAAGAGAAACATGGAGTTTGTTTCAGTTTTTCACGTTTATCTCGAAAACTATTTGTCGTATCAAAAAATGTTGTTCCACAAAATTAAAGCTCATTAAATTTTATAAAAAAAGCTTTGGTAAATTGTTTCTTATCTCTTATAGTTTGATTTGATTCTTTATTTAGCTTCCGCTATTTTTTTCTTTAACTTAAAACTGGCACGAGTACGATAACTTTGGCGCCAAGATATAATAACGGTTTTTGGTAGAGGGGCTTAATACAAGCATTTTTTACTATGGGAGGGGGTCTATCTCCCCCCGTTTAGGCGGTAGGGGCAATTTAAAAAAAATATTATTTAAAATGGAAAAAAAATAATTAAAAAATAACGGTGATACTTACAATTAAGTTGTATACATTTTTTTAAAGCCAACACTGTTCTATTAGGCAGTTTTTAAATCAAGTCAAAACTATGCGTAGTTTTTGAAAAATTTAATTTTAAACTCAAAATTTGAGTAAAAAAAGTTAAAAAAAAGGTTTAAAGTGTAATTTTTCAATACTTCAAGATTATCTACCATTGTTTTTATTTCAGAATTTATTGCTCTTATTTGTTTTTGATCAAAAACGGCACGAGTACGATAACTTTGGCGCCAAGATATAATAACGGTTTTTGGTAGAGGGTCTTAATACAAGCATTTTTTACTATGGGAGGGGGGTCTATCTCCCCCCGTTTAGGCGGGAGGGGCAATTTAAAAAAGTTATTATTTAAAATGGAAAAAAATAATTAAAAAATAACGGTGATACTTACAATTAAGTTGTATACATTTATTTAAAGCCAACACTCTGTTCTATTAGGCAGTTTTTAAATCAAGTCAAAACTATGTGTAGTTTTTGAAAAATTTAATTTTAAACTCAAAATTTGGGTAAAAAAAGTTAAAAAAGGTATAAAGTGTAACTTTTTCAATACTTCAAGATTATCTACCATTGTTTTTATTTCAGAACTTATTGTTCTTATTTGTTTTTGATCAAAAACTGAAAACTAAATGATTTTATGTCTTTTAGTTTTTGAGAAAATTGAAAATAAAAATTTAATTTTAAACTCAAAATTTGAGTAAAAAAAGTTAAAAAAAAGTTTAAAGTGTAACTTTTTCAATACTTCAAGATTATCTATCATTGTTTTTATTTCAGAATTTATTGCTCTTATTTGTTTTTGATCAAAAACTGAAAACTAGATGATTTTATGTCTTTTAGTTTTTGAGAAAATTGAAAATAACCACAACTACTATTTTAATTTAATTCTTTTTTTTTTTGCTTGAGTGGTCTTATTTTGATAGTAATAATGGTATTTGCGTATGCGTAATGCGTGTTTGGGTGTATGCAACAGTAAGGTGTGCGCGAGTTTGGGTGCATGCAACAGTGGCATCTGTAAGGGGGGCATGCTGCCCCCCTGCAACCCCCCTGCTTGGGCACACTATAGGATTTGGGGTGGGTGCAAGTTGGTGTGTGTGCAAGGTGGGGAGGGTGCAAGGTGCGGTGGGTGCAAGATGGGGTGCATGCAAAGTTTCTTTTGCATTTAAATAAGCTGGATTTAAGAAAAATTAATTTTACCTAGGTGTATCTTAATCCATATTCGATTATTACTATCAAAATAAGACTACGTTAGCAAGGAAAAAGTAATTTAATTAAAATATTTTTTTTGGTAACTTTCAATTTTCTCAAGAACTAGAAGACATAAAGTCATCTAGTTTTCAGTTTTTGATCAAAAACAAATAAGAGCAATGAATTCTAAAAAAAAAACTGTAGATAATTTGAAAGTTTTGAAAAACTACACTTTAAACCTTTTTTTTAAATTTGTTTGCATACATTTTTAGTTTAAAACAATTTTTTTCAAAAACTATGCATAGTTTTGACTTGATTTAAAAACAAGCTAATAGACAAAAGTGTTGGCTTTAAAAAAAGGTATAATACTTAATTATAAGTATTACCGTTATTTTTTAATTATTTTTTTTCCATTTAATGTACATATTTTTTTAAACTGCCCCTACCGCCTAAACGGGGGGAGATAGACCCCCCCTCCCATAGTAAAAAATGCTTGTTTTTAACTGTTCTATACAAATCCGTCATTAAACTTTGTCGCCAAAGTTATCGTACTCTCCCCTCGAAAACTGATAGTAACAATGGTAGGTGCGAGTTTGGGTGTATGCAACAGTAAGGTGTGTGCGAGTTTGGTTGTATGCAACAGTGGGATCTGTAAGGGGGGGCATGCTGCCCCCCTGCAACCCCCCTGCTTGGGAACACTATAGGATTTGAGGTGGGTGCAAGTTGGAGTGCGTGCAAGGTGGGGAGGGGGCAAGGTTCGGTGGGTGCAAGATGGGGTGCATGCAGTTTCTTTTGCATTTAAATAAACTGGATTTAAGAAAAATTAATTTACCCTAGGTGTATATTAATCCATATTCGATTATTACTATCAAAATAAGACTACGTTAATACGTAAGCAAGGAAAAAGTAATTTAATTAAACTATTTTTGTTGGTAATTTTCAATTTTCTCAAGAACTAGAAGACATAAAGTCATCTAGTTTTCAGTTTTTGATCAAAAACAAATAAGAGCAAAACAGTAAATAATTTGAAAGTTTTGAAAAACTACACTTTAAACCTTTTTTTTAATTTTTTTTGCATACATTTTTAGTTTAAAACAATTTTTTTCAAAAACTATGCATAGTTTTGACGTGATTTAAAAACAAGCTAATAGACAAAAATGTTGGCTTTAAAAAAAGGTATAATACTTAATTGTAAGTATTACCGTTATTTTTTAATTATTTTTTTCCATTTAATGTACATATTTTTTTAAATTGCCCCTACCGCTTAAACGGGGGGAGATAGACCCCCCTCCCATATTAAAAAATGCTTGTTTTTAACTGTTCTATACAAATCCGTCATTAAACTTTGTCGCCAAAGTTATCGTACTCTCCCCTTAAAACTAATTTAAGGAATAAAAACTAATATTTTTAATTAAATATAATTAATTTTTGCATATAATATAATTTTTCGTTTAAAAACAATAAAATTATTTTCTGACTAAGTCAAAAGGCAAGTTATTAAATAATTTAAATATATTGTTAATGTGATTTTGAAACTTAATTTTTTATCAATAATAACTCCTAAATACTTAATTTCTTCAACCTTTTTAATTGCCAATTCATTAATAATAATATTTTGTACAGATTCTCCATTAATTATAATAGCTTTTGTTTTTGAAGTGTTAAGCTTTAATTTATTTATTTTGAAATAAGATTCAATGTTTTTTAAATCAGCATTCAGTTGATCGATACACTCCTCCGCAGATCTTCCAGACACATATAACAAGGTATCATCCGCAAACAGCCTAGCCTTCGCTTGTCTTAATACATTTTCCACGTCGTTTATGTAAATTATGAAAAGAAGTGTCCCCAACACCGCTCCTTGAGGTACACCCAGCGTTACATCCAAAACCTCTGATAAATTACTTGACACTTTGGTTCTCTGAGTTCTGTTTGATAAATAGCTTTTGAACCATTGTAGTTCCACTCCTTCAATACCATATCGCTTCAGTTTTTTCAGCATTATATCTCGATCAATTGTCTCAAATGCCCTTTGTAGATCCAGAAAAACTGCAACAATAACTTTCTTGTCGTGAACTTCGGTTTTCCATTGCGTAATTACCAGATTAAGTAATGCTTCAAAACTGTGATTTTTCCTAAATCCAGACTGATAATTCGTTAAGAAATGATTGGCTTCCATATAATTCTGCAGCTGATTATGTACAACTTTTTCAAGAATTTTACTCTCCGTCATAAGCATGTTGACCGGCCGAAATTCAGCCGGATTAACTGTCCCCTTAACTTTTTCTATTGGCACTACGATTGATTCTTTCCAGGAACTAGGAAAAACACCACTACGAAGAGATTCGTTCATCATACTCAAAAAACAAGGTCCAATAATGTCCATAGTACACAACATCATTTTAGTTGACAGACCATTGAAGTCCCTTTTATTGTTCATGTTTTGCATTATTTGTGTTAAATCACTCATATTAATTCGCTTAAATTTAAAACTTATTTCTGGGTTTATATTTATTAAATTTGTATAATGTTCAAATGGTATTTTGTCATTTAATTCCAATACACTCTTAACAAAATATGTATTCAGCTTATTAGCTATATCAGACTTATTCTTAATCACTTCACTATCACAGATTATTTGTTCTATTTCACTATTCTCTTGATTAAGGACTAGATTTTTTATTGTTCTCCACATGGTTTTTTGATCCATCGATTGATCAATCTTTCTAGCAATGAAATTATTTTTTGCCAATTGAAGTTCAGTCGCGTACCTGTTTCTATAGAGTCTATACATACTCCAGTCATCATCGGTGTTATTTGTCCAAACAGCTCTTTAATTCAGTTGGATTTTCATTTGCTTCATGTTAGACAAATGTTGATTAAACCAATCAAAATTTCCATTTATCCCATTAATTGATCTATTGTCATTTTTTCCAAACTACATATGTTTTAATTTCATACTGAAAGATTTAGCTGTATCATTTAAATTATTCCAACTTAGATTTGTTATCTCATTATCAATAAGCTCACTACGGAAAACGATTTCTTTAAATGCCAATGTCCGAATAAATTTTTTAGTAGATATTTTATTTATAAAACTTGTTTCAATAAGGATTTCTAAAGATTCGTGGTCACTGATTTATATTATATATTTATGATTACATATTTGTGATTACATAATCAATTAAAGTAGCCGAGTTTTGCGTTATTCTTGTTGGTTCAGTCACTATTTGTTTAAATGTGATGTCCGATATACTATCGAAAATTCTTTTTCTGTAAGTCCCATTAACAAACCAATCGATGTTAAAATCACCCATTATAATAACGTCTGCAAGTGAAGAACAGAGATCTTCTATTTTATCTCCAAAGAAATCACAAAAAAATAGTTTATAAAAGAACTCTAGCGGCGGCGGTGAAGATAAACCCGGTTTTTCGGGTTTATTATTATTAATTAAAGCTTATTAAATTTCCGAAAGAAAAAATAGTATAAGGTTATAAATAACTCCTTGATGATAATTATTTCCTTTTCTGGTGAACACAACATTAACATCTTCACCTATTACTGCAACGTTTGCAGTCTCCACAGTTTTTTCTATTAAAGTTTGAATAATTAATAGGTCAGCATCTTCAGGTGCTTCTCTCACTTCTTTTTCTTGGTTACAAAGTGCCGTGGATAGAAAAGTTATTAATCTTGACTTATTCTTTTCGTTGGAAAGAAAATCTATTTGTTTGATGTTTGTCACTGTTACATTTCTTATCTTCGATTTTGTTCTGCTCTTTTTGTACTGTATTCCAAAGAAGAGTAACCATCAAACACTGCAGTACAACTTTTTGCCGAATAATATTTTTGAAGGTATGTACTTAATATAGGAATGACAAATTGTTGAAATATCTGAATCCTTGGGCCACAATACTTTGTGTAGCAAGAAGCCACCATCTACAATACTGCCAAATTTAAGGAAATCAATATTTGTTGTGGATACTTTATGTTGTTTTCGCATCCCATTTTCATCAAAGAATCATAATGGAAAAAGAGCCAACTCATACTCCATATAAGTCTTTAATCCTTTCGGGACGGGAGTGGTACGTTTGCATATAAATATTCTTTGTTCTGTCCCACTCTCGTACCGAAAGGGTTAAGTTTTCATCGGACTGCTTACTTATACTTATTTTTTGGAATATCATCAAAGGATCTTACCACAGTTTCATCTGAACGAATCTTTACAGAATTTGAGATAAAAGTCAAAGGGAGTGGTCGATTGTTTTGCGACAGTTTTACTTCTGAAACTCGTTGGCCCACTATGTGGCATGCCTAGAGAATAAGCATTGTAGGAAGTTACTTTATCATCACCAACGATGCCACTCGCTATTGACATGATTCCATTTGTAACTGGAAATGGAGGATGACTTTGGAACCAATTTGACACCTTTGCATTGTCTGTATTATCTCTAATTTTACGTGCCTCCAAAATCTTCATGTTGCTCACTATCACTAGTAGAAAAAAGAACGCCAGTGAATTCTTGGATTGATGAGCAAATTTCATGAGTAGCAGTCAGCCCTAGAACCCATTTGCTAAGCACCCTGTCAGTGATTTCACGCCCTCGTGTTAAGCCACACATACTCTTCATTCCACGCATTAGAGTTTGTTCAATTGTCTGGTCCAACCACACCCCTGTCCAAAATCGGTCAGTTCTTCTTAACATAGTAAAGTAACCCTCTTGCACAAAGTTTTTTTAATTCATCTGGGGTCATCATAGAATGCAGTTTTATCATGTCCTGCAAATACAGGTGACATGATTTGGCGTACGAGAAGTGTCCGGCGGCATGGAAATATGGAATCATATTCTTGACACAGTTATTATGGGCATTCCAATCGCCAGACCACTCAGCATTAATAAAATCTTTAATCAATGTAATCAAATTAAACAAGTGAATCCATAGGGCTGCTGTTGGTCCATTAGATTTGAGTTTGTTAAGATTTGTTTGTAGTTTCTCACAAGATGGATTTAGATTAGATTGATTTTATTTTCATTATTTCTTTACATATTTATAAATTAACAAAATCACAATTAGCATGGCAATGCCGTCAGCCAGGTTGACAAAACAAAATTAATATAATTTAAAGCTTATTGGTTCAATGGTTGTATAAAATCAAGAATTATTGTTAAAAAAAAGATATCTATCTATGTATATTTTATTTTAAAATCAAAATAAATATTTTACTTCGGTGCATTTTCAAAAGCTTTCGCAGATTATTCTGTCCCGGTATGATTTAGCCACTTTGCAGTACATAAAGAGTTTTTCCACCGTCATCTCATTTAAGAGTCTTATCATTTCTTCTTCCGAAAGGTAATTAGATCCAAGGAAGGCTCTCCTACTTTCTACTAGCACAGGGCATTTTCCTAAGAAGTGAAAAACATCTTCTCTTTCTCTTCGGTTACATAAACTGCATTCCCCGGGTCGATCCTCTCTATGTGGTACATAGTTGAGATGCAGGAGCTCGCCTCGAAGTCTCAGCATCATAGAAATAACCTCCACACTGTTCTCATCTCTGAAATAGTTATTTTGACCAAGGTTATGACAGAGATGTTTGTAGATTAATCTATGAGTTGAATTCGAGGCTTCTTCTATACAGCGACTACGGAGTTTTTCATCAACCCTTGCAATTAATTTATACAGTTTAACCCTGCAATCATCAACGTTACCGAAATCCAGATCCAGTGACATTTCACACCACAAAGCCAGCTCGTGCCATTCTGCTTACCAACTACTTCTTTGATTGATTGCATAGAGGGCTGCTTTCTTTGGCAATCTTTCATTATGCATTTGCAGAACTTTGATGATATAGTCTATATGTAGTTTGAGGGTTTGAATAAAAAGCGGCGATAGTCCAGTTTCCAGCAGAACCATGTAGTTTGGTGTGTTGTAGGGGAGATGAAATATTCTTTTGATAAAGAATCTTAGGAGTTTTTCCACACTTTCGTATTGCTTGTATCCCCAAGCCTGTGCTGCGTAAAGCATAATAGACCTAGACACTGCTTCTCACAAGATGGATTAAATGAGGGTTTTGTTTAAGTGCACATAAAGAAGGAGACCAATCAAGAAAATTTTTCGTGAGATTTAGGATTTCCTTTAATTCATGTTGGCTTATGTCGACTTGTTCTATTATTATATTAGCTAAATATGTCTGTATTAGAGATGTTGCGAATATTCGCATCCGCATCCGCATCCGCATCCGCAATTGCGGATTATTCGATTCGCAATAATTCCAACATCCGCATCCGCATAAACTGATGCGGATTTTGTCGTGGATGCGGATGTTTTTAAACGTTTTTTTTTTTCAAATTTGTAGTTGCAATCGAAAAATAGCAACAGCACCGCATACTATATCATGATCAACAACAACGACCCTTTCACCCTTAGTAAAAATTTTAAATTCAAAAATCTCGGTCCCAAGTAGGCGACGACAAAAGCAACAACAAGTAATATGCAATGGTCACAGATTGGAGGATATAAAAGCTCTTGCTAAGTGGCCAGAGGACACAGACACAGTTTATTTTTATATATTTAGTGAAAAAGTGATACAGATACAGAACATAAATGCCGCCACCAACAAAAAGCAACATCTGGATTTATTTTAATTTAAACAAAAATGATCCTGACAAGTCCGAGTGTAAAATATGTCGTAAAACATACTCACGAAAAGGACGCACGACTTCTTCTTTGAAAACCCACCTGAAGTCAAAGCACCGAGAGGAGTTTGGTTTATTTGAGAGTGCGAATAATGAAAATCTTTAAAAAAAAAAGAAGGAAGATGCAGGTATGATATTTATTTATAAACATTAAATTCTGAAATAGCTTGTTAGTTCCTCTATTTTTTTTTCGTACAAAATTGTTTGTTATGTTTGTCATTTTTCAACAAAATTTTCATCTTTGCAAAACAACGATTTGTATGCGATTTCAACATACCTAGACCCTCGCTATAAGCATACATTTTTCAAACCCATTACCGAGGAAAGAATAAAAGATGAAATTCTAAAGATGGTGAATGATCCCGTAAGCACCAGTTCTCCTACGTTGTCACCAAATTCAAACAACACAAAAAAGATGAAAATGGAAGAGTCTTTACATTCGGAACCAGGAACATCCAGTTTAAGTTACAAGGCTTGCTTCAGAAGCGATATGGCAATGATGCTAGATTCATCAACTGAAGACGAAGGTGAAGGAGAATCTGACAACGCTAGTCCCGAAGCACTTCTCCGAAGAGAGTTAGCATGTTACCGAAATAAAAAAGACTAGAATTGGATAATAATCTACTTGATTGGTGGAAAACCCATCAAACAGATTTTAAAAGACTCTCCAAAGTTGCACTGAGGTATTTATCACCTCCACCAGCCAGTGTTCCCAGCGAACAACTATTTAGTGGAGCTGGATTAATATACGATCCACTAAGAAACAGATTGCAGTCTGACAAGGCTGCAATCTTGCTTTTTATTAAATATAACTCAACCATTTTTAAATTTAATTATTAAACGCAAAGATAATCAATAAAATTTTCCTTTATTTACTGACTTAAAATTGTTTTTATTTAATAAATTCTAAAATCCACATCCGCGGATGTGAGTCTCAAAGAACTTTTGCATTTGAGCACTAAAATCAAAGAAATTCCCGAATTTAAAAAGCAAGTATGGCTCACAGTTATGAAAGAATCACAACGCATTCGTGTTCTTTGCATATACTCAAACTCGCACCCACCCCAAATCCTATAGTGATCCCAAGCAGGGGGGTTACATACCTAGCTGTTAGTACGCCGTGCTATCAATTCAAAAAAACTTGTTTTAGGCTCCAATTTCAAAAATTTCAATCGAGCAACAAGTATCTGTCATTTTTCAACTTTTTTAATTAAAAACAAAAAAATTGTTGCAAAATTGCACTTCCCCCGATTTTTTATTAAAGTTTACGAAAAAATACACCGATTTGGTTATTTTCCGTTTTTTTTTCTATATTTTTAGCAAAAGTAGCTATTCTAGACAATTAACGAATTTTGTAATTCCCAAAATTGAATGAAGAATTTAATTTAGCATAGAGAGAAAACAAAAGATAGTTTTACTTTATGTTTTTTTCTAATTCTGCAAAGTTTTAAATCGAAACAATGCCAAATTGCTATTATTTCGTTTTCTAAAGCGAAATAAACCCAAATTGAAAATTTGGCCTTATTTCGTTTTCAAAAACGAAATAATGCCAAATTTTTTGAATTTGGCTTTATTTCATTTGGCGTTATTTCACGTCACCGATGAATTGTACTTACTTTAGGAGAAGTGTCTGCGTCTTATGTCGGAATTGCATGGCAAGTTTTAAATAATATCTGTCGGATGAATGCAAAAGAAATTTATCTTATCTTTGACCGAATTATTTCACTTTCCGATAAGAAATGGTTCAGACGATCAAACAGTTTATTCAGCGTTTAATAAAAATATAAGGAGCCCAGCAAATTTAATCAAAAGTCTAAGGAATAGTTTCTTCAAGAAAAGATAGAACGAATGGTTTGTTCAAGAATGGGGAGAATGTTAATACCACCTTTTTATCGGCGACAAGACATTGATAGTGAAGACATGTCTTCGAATCTTTTATCCGATGAATCTGTAAGTGAATGATTTCTTTTATAAAATCAAATTTTCAAATAAAATATTTTATGTTCATTCTATTTGATGATGCAATGTGATTTTTGTATTCAAGATTGTCTAAGATACACATTTTATTCAGTAGAAGTTTTCTGATATTTTTATATATAATTCTTCTTATAGGAAACAAATTATTGGGGGGAGAAGTCTTAGGGGTCATGATTTTTTTTTTATTTTCGTAGGAATTCCCTTGAATTAAAATTTAATCGTTTTGTGTTAATGGATATGACACCTCTTATATTTTAAATTATTTATATGCTTTCCACTTTGTTGGTAAAAGAGCTACTTTTAACTGAGGTCTATACCAATCCCGCGGCACAAATTCATCAATTTTTAACCAATGGAGGATCTAGGGAAGAAGGTAGTTTGTCTGTCAAAGACAACTAATATTTTTGTATTAATTTATAGGTATTCACAAATTTAAAATTTAGAGAAACTTAAGTTATGCATAAAATTATTGTTGTTATTTTTTTGGATTTATAAGAAAATATTTAACATTTTTTTTTCGAAATCCTATACCTCGACCTTGATTTTTTTACGAAATTGAAATATAAAGCTCTAAACAACTGCATACTAAAAATATTAAAAAAAAAAGATTTCTAACATTTTCAAATACACATGTTGAAAAATTAAGGTGTTTTTGAGAAAGCGTTTAAATTTTCAGCAACAATTTTTTTTACACGTACCTACATTTTTAAATCTTAAAATACAGACAATTTGATTTAACACACTCTTTGTATACATGAGCAAGTTTGTGCGACCCAGTCATGTATTTTATTTTTTGACTCAGATAAAGATTTTAATTTTTTTCTTTCAAAAACGAGTATCTATTAAATACAAAAACTTTTGAGATCTTAAAAAATGAAAGAAAATTACTTTTTGAAGTGAATTTGCTTTGGATGCTCCAGAATTGAGATTTAAACATGAATTTGAAGAATTTGAAGAATGGGCAGGTTCAGACAACATAAGGGACTTCATTTGCAGTCAACTTCATTCTTTGAACGTAAATTTTGACCAAGGCAACTAGTTAGTTTTTCAAGTGTCATGAATTTAAAATTCAGAACTTTACTTCACAAACCTCTACTTCAAGTTCATAGTACAAAAACTACCAAAATCATTATTTTCTACAAAACACTCCTCAGGCAAGCTACAAGTCCATCACGATTTGTATTTTGTATTTTAAAGAAATATTAATTATTTCTTTTCCAAATTTACAAGGAACCTTTTTACAGAAAGCATTAAATGAAGTTGTGCAAAAGAATAAATAAATCATTGAGTAATAAAGTTCAGCTTTTAGTTGAATTAAAAAACATGATCAATTGTCATTTTGACATAAGTTGACTTGACTTGATAGTTAGGGAGAGTTTTCCTGACTAACTTTCCAGTCAACTTTCCAATAAAGTTGCTTTAATTGGAAGGCAATTTTTGCAACTGGCCAATCAGATGCTAGAAACTTGCCTTACTTTCAAGTCCCTTATGTCGGCTGAACCTGCCCAATGTAAATGGCTGCGTTCAATCTCGAGTTAGGTATGCTATCCTGGATATATAGATTTTTAGATACTTTATTGAACGAATTGTTTATCAAATTAAGATAGCTCGCAAAAAATATTAATAACTTTCAACTGTTCACAAAAAGCAGACAAATATATGTTGAGGTACAAAATTATTGTAAAATAACAATTATAATGGATAGCTTTAATAATTCACTGAATTTATCTCAATTTATTTCAAGAAACAAACATTTTGCTCTCTCCAATGTTTAAGTTTTGTTGACTCTTTTTGATCAAAATATTTGCAAAAGCTTCACGCAAAACATAAATTTTTGTAGATTTTGTCTTCTAGCATCAGCTCAAATCTATGAGTAAGTAGGCTTAATATGATTGTAATTACTGACTCCCGCAATTTCGTCAAAAAAGCCAAATAATTCTTCATATTAAATTCAATTTTATGTTCCTAGGAAAAAAGATCAAGTTTTTCTGACAAACTTTCTTATCTTCTTTATTTTTGTAGCGTTTTTCGCATTCAATGTCAACATGTCAAGATGCAACACAATTTGTAACATTTCTGCATGAAATGCACAAATTAATTAATTAATTAATTATTGTATTTTAGCTCTTCGATAGGGCATATTTAAAAAATTGTTGTAATCTTGAAATGCTTTTTTATGCAAGGAGTCGTCCAAATTAAATAGTTAACCCGCGTACTTTTTTAAGCGGTGCCCAAAAACTCGTCTTGATGTTAAGTGTGCGACCCCCCCCCCACTGATCAAAAGTCTGCATCCGCCCTCGATCATAGCAGCCCAACTATTGGTTTAATTATGTTGGTTTTCCAGGCAACAGCCACCTTAGCCTAACCTAATCTAACCTTTCAAATGCACGGACAATTGTTAAACTTTTTTCTAAGCACATGATACATAGAAGAAAACGAAGTTCCGATTAGGCAAAGGATACAAAACCGAAGAAATAATATTCTGTAATGGTTTCCGATTAGGAGAAGCTGGAATTTATAGAGATCCTAAGTTTCCAAATTAAAATTAAAAAGACATTTTTTTTGCATTATTGTGATTTATTTTCTTTCGATTGTTGTTGGTATTTGATTTTAAAACATTTCATGTAAATTTTCGTGTATATTTTGCAAATTTATTGTTGTGTGGTATTTATCTATTTGTTTTTATTTAAATATTTATTTATAATCATTTCATACAAGATTTAGAAAAAAACGTGATTTTTATGCGCTATTTTAGATCGCAACAATTTTATATTATTCTGTGCTTCGAATTGCATTAAATTTGTATTTATTTATGAATTTTTAATTCAGCAAAGTGTAAAATGTAATTAATATTTTGTATCAGCTTTATTGTAATTCCACTATAGCGAGCGATTGTATTTTTGTTTGTTTACTATAAAGTCGATTTCCTTTTTCTAATGCTTTCGATTTTGTATGGTTTTTAAAAATTTACTTTCACTTCTTTTTGTCTAATAACTTAATTTCTTAACATCTAAATTATTTTATTTCATATTTTGTTAATTTATATTTAATTGTTATTTATATATATTTTATTAATTTACTGTTTATTTTGTTTTTTTAGGATGTTCCTTATGAAATCCTCTGTCAATACATTTATATTTCATTATA
Organism: Eupeodes latifasciatus; assembly: GCA_920104205.1. NCBI lineage: Eukaryota > Metazoa > Arthropoda > Insecta > Diptera > Syrphidae > Eupeodes > Eupeodes latifasciatus. The sequence continues at coordinate 157,005,478 of OV049924.1, forward strand.
TTATAATAATATGTTACATTACAAAAATTTTGAACAAAAAAGAGGTGAATCACATTCAATTAAAAAAAAAATATTTATAAAATATAAAATTACAATTACGCAAAAAATAAAAAAAAAAACATTAAACTAAGGAATACAGTTTTTTCGTTTTTTTCTACACATCCATACATACATATATTTGAATTTTAACCTTCTTCCCAGGATATTATATAGAAACAAAGTACATTTATAATATTTAATAAAAAAAGATTACAAATTAAAAAAAAAACAAACAATGAGGATATATCGTTGGAAACAAATACATAATTATATAGATTTAACAAAGTTTATATAAAGAAGGTAGAATGTGTGTGTGTATGTTTTGGGTCCATCAAGGAGCATCACTGGCCGCAACAAAAATAGGATACAATATTTAATTTATTTAAACAAAGATGAAAGGACTACAATTAAATAAAAATACAAAATAAAAGTTAAAAACAAAAATCAACGACATCTTATCCTAGGTTAACATATACATATAAAATACATATTTAGCCCCAAATAAATATTTATTGCGGTTGCTTTATGAGATTTTTTTTGTCATCTTTTTTTTTATTTTTGTTTAAAACAGTTTTTTCTTTATTTTATTTTTAATTCTATTTTCTTTTTTCTTAAATAACACCAGATACAGCTTTTTCATAAGGTGTCCCAAGAGTATCTCTTCGTCGAGGCAATGTTCCGCTGGCGGTTAAAGGTGCCGATTCAGGACATCCTAGACTCATAAGCAGCTCAACTAAGGCGGTTGTTTCCTCAACGCTGTAGTGTGGTGTTGGAATTCCATTTCCACTCCCACTTCCACCATTCGATATCGCCGCTGAGGAGGAATTAGTGGAGGATGTTGAGGACGTGGTGCTGGTATTGCTAGAATTTGTTTGAGCTGCTTTAAGTGACTTGGCCGTGGCTAGAGATTGGGCTGCACGTGCATAAGCTAAGCAGGTACGTCCTTCGTGATCGGTGTGTTTGATGTTGGCATGATTCTGCAAAACAAATAAGATATAAAATGTTATTTAGTTTGGAATTTTTAGGAAAGATTGGGGAAAATATTGCAAGAAAATACCATATCGGGAACCATTTTATTGAGAATAACTAATTGTTTCTGAATTAAATGGAAGCTACACAATACAAATTTAAAGAAATCAATCCCTTGAAAGTAAAGCAACACACTTTGGGGGGAAATGTTGCTATATTCAAGGATTTGGGCATTAATAGGAACACGTTTTTTTTTTTTCAAACAAACTATGTACATATGTATATATTCAAAAATGGCGCCCAACGTGGTTCTCTTAAAATATTCATTATTTTAACTTGTCAGCTTGTTTTTTTCTTCTTTTTAAACTTACCCATATCAGTAATTGAGCAATGGCTAAATTACCAATAGCACAAGCAAGCAACAGAGGCGTTCGAACATCCCTTGGACTAACAGTTGAGTTAGTGACTTCATTGGTTGCATTAGCAAGTATTAGAATTATTGATTTCATATCAGATCTACAAAGATAAAAATAAGTAAGTTACTTTTATAGTCCTATAAGAGAAGTAAATGTATTAGTTTTTACCTTATCACTGCTTCAATAAGCTGCTGTCCAGCTGTGGCATTCGTATTTTGATTGCACATTGGTAGAAAATCTTTAGCCTCGTATTTGTTTCGAATCCATGATTCTTTTTCTTCCCGGCTTGAATTTGGTCGTGGTTTGGGTCTGTTCCGAGTGCAGGCTTCCCATACTGAATTCGCTAGACTATTTCCAATAGCTAACATCACACTAAGATGACCAGCACTATTAAAAGAGTACAAAAATAAGTTAATACACGTCGATCGAAGTCAAAAAGACAAACAAAAAACTTACGGCCAATCATCTAAATCCAAAGATCGAACTTTAGAAATGTGAGATCCGAGATTCCTGTGAATGCCAGAGCACTCTATACACATTAGAACTCCCAAATTAAGACTTGCCCATTCAGGATCTGTAATGATCCAAAAGAAAGACGTTAGAATTGTACCTCCAAAAGAAAAACATTTCTTTAAAACTTACTTGGAGCATCACAATCCACACAATGCCCATTGCCTGGAACCCGCGTCCTTATCGATGACATACTAGCCATTTCACTTGACGTCGCTGGCTTCATCTTGCTCGATTCAATGCCTTGCAGAGATTTGAATATTTCCTGTTCAATTGCAGCAACCCAATCGTCACGCTCCTCACTATTGGCCGCCTCGAAGTGCCACTGTTTACTGTCCAACGACACAATATAAAACTCATATCCATCCGAATCATCGACTTCTTGATTTTTCACACCACTGCTCTTCATTCTTCGATGACGTTTCTTCACATTCGGGGTCTGGGCATCCAACTTATTAGCACCAACTAACATCTGTTGGTTGCATGTATCACTTGCAATGAAAGTCTGTGAATTGCTATTGCTCATGGCGATTCCTTCGTCGCCAGAGGTTTGTTGGGAAGAATTTGACTTTCCGGGCTCCCACAAAGTGTCGAAGGCAGTCAGGAGACCCTTCTCCGAAAGCTTTTTGTTGTCCTTGACAATCGATAGACAACCGATTCCCTCGCTGAGACCATTTTGGTTTGATTTGCCATTCGAAAGCATTGATGATGTGAGAGCACTGTTGGTTATGATTGACTTTGATCCACGAGGTTTTTGTCCGGGGACCTTGACGGTAACATATTGCAAAGGAATTTCTTTCCCATGGACATCGTCCATGTAATCGTGTAGAGATGGATGGTAAGTTAGTCGACCGTCATCACACAGAGTCACATACTTCTTCTTCCATTCCTTGTTGAGCGATTTGCTGGACCGCTTGTACAGATAGCCCTGCTTCAGAGGTATTGACCTGCCACTTCCAAGCTCACCGTTCTTAGACTTATCCTCACCCTTCTTCGATGAGGGGATAAAGAGATTTGATCGTCGCCGGGATTTGCGACTTGTTGTTGGTGTCGAAGTTGGAGTTGGCAAATCCTTACCACCACCGCTGCTATTGTCCTTACCCGAATCCTTACTCTGTGGAACCAGCGATAGGGGAGCCAAATTCTCGGCCGAAGGAATTGCCGAATGATGTACTGTCACTGCTCCGGGCTGAAATTTTGTTGTCACATTATTATTTTCATTCGTCACAGTGACAAAATGTTGCTGCTGTGAATGTGACTGATGATGAGATTGCTGTGATGGATGACCCGAGATGGCGGCCCATTTTTGTTGTTGTTGTTGTTCGTTATGCACAAAATCGGCACTCATCCGCATTGGGATGTGATGACTTGAGGTCGATAGCACATGATGCCGATGAGGCAACGTTGCACCTGATGATTGAACAACGGATGGGGTTGAGGCAGAAAAGCCATTTGCCGCTACTGCGGCATTGGAATGATGAAAACTAGCTATGCCAAGACGGGTTCCCTGTGGAGTGGTTGGTCGAGAGTTGACTGGCGGTACACAGGTGGTGATTCGTTGTTGCAGGATCTTTTGACAAGCTTTAAGTATATAAAACAAGAGTTTAAATAGACAAATTTTAAAATTTCCCGGTTGAAATTTTTCGGAATATCTGGTTAAACTGATATTTAAAAATTCCATTGAAATAAACTGACTTACACGGTTAAAATTATTTGGTCTACTCAGTTGAAACAATATGAGTGAAAAAAAAGTTTGCACAGATAAAAATATTTAAAAACTCACCATCTTGAAACACTCTTTCCACATTAAGGCCATACGTTGCGCAGGTTTCATAATACGAGCATCGTTTCAAGTCATTCGCAAGTTTTCTAGCCCTCGAATCGTCTATCACACGGGGATTTCTTTCACTAATGGCATCTAGAAAAAAAAGAAGAATATTTTAAGAAAAAAAGTAGTAATCAAATTGGTGACATAATTTATTATAAGACAATTTCGTTTATAACAGTAATGAAATACTAACTTGTTTTTTGAACATTGAACTTTAGTTTATCATACGTTATAACGCTAAGTTAAGAGCAATAAGCTTTTTCGCTTAGAATTTCACACGGAATTCTATGCTTTTCTTTTAGCGACCAAGACATAAAATTACCGTTAAAGTCTTGTATTCAAACCGTAAACACCAACAAAATGGTCAAAAAACTGTTATAAACTGGTATGTCTAAAGAGAATCAGCTCAAAAACGAAACAAATAAAATAATTATATCACTTACCTTGTGTTCCAACTAAAATAATTGGAATTTCTTGACTATTGCGAAAATGCGCCATTTTAGTATAATAACTGTATACCGCGTTAAAACTAGCCTCGTTTTCCAAACTAAATACAAAGATAACAGCATCAACCCAAGCAGCAAACTGTAAAATAAATGTTTTGTTATAAATTTGTGGTCGAGTTTAGCGTTAAGGTTATGATTAAAAGCCCTTGACAGCGAATTTAATTTTGTTTTAATTGTACTTGGCTTTGAAAATATCAAGTATAAAGCCACCAACTGAGACGGAGACGCTATGTCTGAACCTGAACGTACCTACAAAGTCCTTGAAAGGATAATATATTTTTTTATTTTATTTTAGTTCGAATTAAAAATCTACATTTTTTTTAAAGCGTTTTGAAATAAGCAAATAATATGAACAAAAGGATAATTGTTTTAACCTTTGCTTAAATCACGGTGTTTACCTTAAAAATGCACCCCTTTCACTGTTCAGAGAATGTTTATAAATATGTATATAGAGGTAAGGATAATGAACTCACGACTCAAGTTCTTCTCAAGTCAATGCGCAGGCAGTTTTTTATTTAGCAAGCAAAACACCACACTATAAATTCACATATCGTCCTTGTCGCCGTCGTGGTGCCGCGACGCGACGCGACGCGCCGGGTCGAGTTGGTCGTCCTCTATCCTATGAAGGTATAGCACACACACTATAAACACTCTTAACAGGAGCCCTTGAAAATGTTGTTTAATTTTTCTTTAAACGAGCACAAAAACTTTGTTTGGTGTTACTGAAAAGTCACTTGAAGTTGTTCAAAGGATATGCGTACCCCTGTCTTTGTTGTCAAAGAAATTCACAAAGAGAAAATATTTATCGATTTTATTTAAATAACAAAAAAATGGATATGAAACAACAAGATATGAATTCGTTTGCCTGAAAATCCACGAATGTCCTTTGCAGGACGAAACCAAACGACGAACTGAATTTTTGTGTTTGATAATGCAAAGCCGGGCCCCCGGTTTTGTTTTCATGAATTTTCAGTATTGGTGGTGTTGCTGATGATGTTGATGTTGATGTTGAAGATGATGGTTATGGTGATGATGATGGTTGGCTGACTTGGCTATGCTTTGTGCGACGGCGGCAGAAACAGCAGCAGGAGAGGTTTTGCTGTAGCTGAATTGCATGCACCCTTGTCGATCAAATGACGAATGAGTCCTTATATTTTCCTGCCGTTGCTGCCACCCACACACAATTACCTATTCCCCTCTTATTTGCCTTGCGGCGCATAGAGTCTGCAATCAAAATCCGTATCACCATATAAATACACTTGCAGCAGCAGTAGCAGCTTGTGGTTGCTGTCAAAGTTGTCGTTATTTTCATTTAACAAACAAAAACAAGACATTTCTTTCAATTAAACCTAAATGCCAATGTATTTTTGTGTACGCTTTTTTTTTTGAGGACAGCAACCATTATCATTATGAGTATTTTATGCACAATAGCTTGGGGGACCTTATGACGAACAAACTGCATTGACAGCAGTCTTAAATTTGACACCTACTCGTAAACTACTGTCAGAAAGCAATTGTCAATAAGAAAGCAAGGGAGACTGTATTTTTACTATCTACAAGCACCGTTTTAAAACACTGTCGAATTCCATTTAAATTATAATCTGTTCATGGAAGGTAATTTCAAAACCAATGCCTAGTCAATGACATAATGGACATATTTCTTATTTCCAAAACCTTTTTCTGTTTATCCACTGGATTTAAATCTGTCAAAACGTTTCGATGGGCAGAATCCAAGCACCTGTTTATAACAGCTGAAATGTCAAAATATTAATTTCAAATTCCTGGTCATGAAATGTCTTATATTCTTAAGCATTTAAACGTCTCGACTTTGATTTTTCAACATGGCAACCCTGAAATCCTGCTGTCACTACTCCCGCTGCTCTTGGAATAAAATTTGGTCGATATATGTTGCGGAAAGCCGCCATATTTGCATACACAACGGGACACTATGCTGCCGGTTGAATGCTGCTGCTGATGAAGTTTGTTTTTGTGTTTTTGTCATAAAAGTCTCAAGTACACGTGGTTCTCTTGTATACATAAAAAGCATACAATTCACCACCTACTCTCTATTTCTCTCTATCTCTCTTTTTGTGAAGTGAAGCTATAGCTCTGATATCTTTTTCTGGCACATGTTGCAGTGTTATGTCATCGAAATTGAGAAACAACCGCATCATAGTCCTCATCAGGAGTAGGCATAGGCTAGGCAGGATAGCTTCATCATCATTAACCATGACAGACTACTCGTACAGTACAGTCAGTCTTGTTTTTTTGTATGAGTTATCTGTGGCTAACTTCACACTGGCTGAGGTGCAGTAGGTACATATGTAGGTGCACCTTACATATGCCTATTTTCTTTAAATCATATATTTAATGAAATGATACAACAAAACCCCTCTTTGCCGCTCAATCTCCTTGTGAAGCGTCGACACTGACACTGACTGCCTTGTCAGTGAAGCCTTTGTTTTTTTCTCTTTCAGGACTATGATGGGTGCATTGCATAGTCAGAAGTGGGATTGTGGTATACCTCTCTTTGCAGCAAAATATCCTTAAGAGGATTTTTCTATGAGCTTGTAGTAGGTTGGAACTACCTATAGTATTTCTGATGACGAAATAGTGTACGACAACGACGATGACGCGACGAAAGGGAATATAATGACTTCTTGTGATATATATTTTTGCACTCACAATAGGAACGAAAGAAGGAACAAAACTCCATCCCGGAAAGGAGATTGTTTTTCTCGTTTGCCTTGAATATCTATCTGCTAGATTCAAAGAATGCTTAATGTTGAACCTTCAAGTGTGACAAATTGTATAGGAAATGAGTGGAAAAAAGCTAAGGTTGATGACGGAAGGAATTGTGTTTTTTAAATTTACTATTTGTTTGCTGAATGAATTTTCCTTAGAATGTAAAAAAAATCAAACGAGGATATCCTGTCGTGGTGTAAATGGGGGAGGATGTCTTTAAAAAAGTGATATGTGTGTCTTATATATTTTTAAATATTAATCACGAATGACTGCAGCAGACATTTAAAAGCTTTTAAACATAACAGAACATACTAAATGGAAGACAAATGCATTAATGCTGTATAAGGAAAGAATGAGACGAATTAAAAAGACGTTTGGGAAGCACAGTAACTTGAGGGTTTATTTTTTGCTGAAAGCTACGCTATAATGAACATATTGCATCTGTAGACCAGAAATACATATTTCCTTAAGGCTAGCGGCTAACATGAATTTATGTAGATATACAAAACATCCAGAAAGGGACCTTATGTTAATGCATAATGTATGTATGTACATTCAGCCTTGGGCAATCCAGACTGCCAACATTCAAAACAAGAAGACTTTGGAAAGGAATAAAATATATTATCATATGCACCCGGGGTAAGGAAGAACTTTTCTCCCCTGGATCCGAAATACACTGCTCATTTTTCAATAAATGTGTGTTTTGTTTAGGAAAATCGATTGAAGCAATATTTTACGTTGTTACGTAAAAAATTTAATATATTTAAAAAAAACCTTAGTTTAACAGAGAATTTGTCCCATTTTACCCTTTTCCTCTGACACCCCACAATATACATTAATTTTCTAATTTAATTAAATTCACTGAACCAGGTAGGAATTCGCCAATGTTTTCAATGAACTACTATTCAATTCAATTTCAAAAAAAATTGCAGCTCTGAAACAACGAGTATTGTAAAGGTACACACAATGTATATACACATACCTACACAATTTTTCACTATATTTTAAAATAGTCTATTTTTTAATAGAACTAACAACACTGCTGTGGAAAATTCTCTTCCATCTGAAGTCTAATGAAATCAACAAAAAAAAAGGAAAAAAGAAGCGAACCATCAACCTAACACTTTCCCATGTTACCAATTAACATGCAATGTCAACAAAAACCTTCACTTGGACAAATTAAAACAAAAGGCTTCTATATATCTTTATAGTTTGATATAAAACCTCATCTATAACACACCATCTATTCGAAATTTTTGTGCAGAAAATGTGTGCAACATAGAATAACATATGTATAGCCGGAAATTATATAGGTATAGGAAAGTTCATTAGGCTCTATTTTGGTTAGAACAAGCTGCACCCTCCTCAACTACAACTATAACAATACGAACTTTTGCACTCTATTGTTTATTATGCCAGGTCAGCACTGTATTTTGTTTTATTTTCTTTTTAGGGCCTACACCTGCAAAAAATAATAATTAAAGTTCTGAGTATCGCTCTTTAATTTCACTTTAACTGAGCCTCAATATTTAGAAGTTTTTAAACTTCTAACTTTTAACTTCAAAACTGCATTCAGATTTGCCTTTACCTCACAAGAAGTAAAATGTTTTAAAATAATACAACTTTCTAAGGTTTATAAGTAACTCCCTACGTCAATCCGTCACTGTCTATACCTACATATATTCTCTAGTTATTTTCCTTCATCCCCATCAACAAAATGAGTATGAGGTTTTCTAAAGAAACATGCAAAAGAAGCATTTTTTCCAGGGACTTTTCCAATGTTAAGAAGCACAAAAGCCTTGCTTATAAAGGCTTTAACTAAGCTACACTATAATTTAAATTTCATAGTCAGAGATGTAACAACAACTAAAATATAAACATATTATTATAAAAATGTCTTATTGGTATAAACTGATGTAACCAACTTCCTCCACTCTGCATTAAAATATTTGTATTCTTTTTTTACACAAAAATCTTATAAAATTACACACAATTTATTTTTATTTGGAAAAAACTGATTGGTATAAAATTAAATAACGAACATAAATATAATATGGAGAATAAAAAATGTTCAATACGTTTTTTTTTTATTTATGGCTAAGAATATAAAAAATATCAGAAAAATCTATAAAATACATTCGTTCAATATGTGAAATGACTGGTATAAAAAAAAACTTTTTTTATTTTGTTATAAATGTTTAAATGCATACAAAATCTTATAAAATATGAAAAATGATATACAAATTTCAATCTGACGAAAGATTTGGGTTTCACCATATTACCTTATTGGTATAAGACAAAAACTATGATAGTTTCCCGTTTCAATTTTCACTCTCAATTTTTATTTTGTTAGTATCTATAAAGGAGTATTCATTTATTGTTTATTTTATTTTCAAATGTCCATTGGAATAAACTGATCTAAAGAAAAGTTATTTTATCAATTTGATCAACTGGTCTAAAAGACAAACAACCTAACGAAAGATGTTGCTCTCACCATGTTCTCTGATTGGTATATAGGAAAACTACGCTGTTTCCTCGATTGTACAATGTAAAGAAAAACTGTCTAAATTTTTAATTCTAATTTAGTTGGTATAAAGAAGAATTAATTTTTTTCATTTTAGTGTCCTATATTCATTGGAATAAGCTGGTCTAAGGAACATTGGCAACTGGCTTAAAAAATAAAACTTGTTATTCATTTTGCAATAATCAACCTTGAGTCTATGACTATAAGTGATATTGTGTGTTATAAAGAAAAAACAATTTAAAAAAAAATTACACAAAATTAGTGCAAACACACATGTCCCATGTCCAACACAGAGAAAAAGTTTTATGAATTTTCATACACAAAGCCGCTGCAGGAGATTTTAAAATGTGTGTTTATGAACAATATTTATTCACACTCTACACAGAGAGGAATCATCATGATGCAGTCAAAAACTTTTTTCGTTGAAGGAACATGGAACGACGTCATTCACACTGAAGCGTCATGACGGTCTATAGGCGAGTACTTTAAAAAATTGATGTTTTTTTCTTTGTTGTTGTTGCTGCTGTCTAGATAACACACTGAGAAACGATTAGACAAAAATCAATTGACTTGCCAGGGCAATATTTTGATTGTCGACGCAACTGCAATAAATCTTTTGTTGCAACGTCAACAGGATCAGGATCCAGGACGTAAGCAGCAGTGTGATGGTTAGCTGAAGCAACATCAATAACTCATCAGGGATTAAGTGCTTTTATCCATACCAACAATTTTTGTATTGTGTACATGGCGCGAAGTTTTTCCTTTTTTTTATTCTTTTGTTAATAAATGAATTTATGCATGCAAATACCGTGGTTATAAAAATCCCTAAACCCTATACTCATAAGTCCCGTAGTAGGAAAATTTATAAAGGATAATGAACCTGGTGCTTCGTGTGGTGCGTGGTTTTATGGTTTTTCAATGGTGTTCATATTTCTACCTGATGGTAGACTTTCCATTTAAAGAGGTGGATTCGTTATTGATTTTTTTTATTGATATCGCGTGTCAAAAAAGGCGTGTGTGGCTGTTTAGAATTTTTGTTTTCTTCTTTGAGGGATGATGATGACACACATCATTGTGCTGCTGATTCAATGATGGGAGGTGTAAATTTTTTAAAATTATTATTTTTGTTTGATGAAGAATTTATGACCTAAGGGAAAAGTTTGTTTATTTAAAGAACAAAGAATATGGATTTAAGTTATTATTCGAAGGGGTTGTGTCTGTTTATTTATTAACTATTGATGGAATGGAATAAAAACAATGTATCTAAATATATGTATAGTTGAAGTTTTTGAAAATGTTTTAAAATAATGAAATCTCAAAAAGAATTACTATTTATTTATGTATTAAAACTATCCTCTCCCCAGCGCATAGAATTGTGCGGGAATTGCAATGAAATCTGCCATGTATTGTCAATTGCTTACAATTCGCCACACCCTTCGCAGCCTTTGTCTCTCAAGCAATAAATCCTTTTAAATTAGCATTAAATTAATGGGAAATGCATTTATACAAAAATACCTACAATATCTGTCACACAATTTCGCTGACATCCGATAAATTCAAATTTATCACATTAGTGTTCGATCTGGAACTGACACACAGTTGCATTTTTTTATGAATGTTTCATATCGATTTCATGGCAAAATAATGTAATGATCACTTATTTGCTTATGAAATGCACATTAAGGCTTGAATATATACATTGTACACATTTGCCTATTTTTAAAGGGTTAAATAGAATGTCAAATTTGTGTTTTGCTCCAGAAATGTCACTTCACTATGAAAATGGAGCGACATAAATTATTACTTTATAGACTAGAGTTTTATGCAACATCAATGTTCATTTTGGTATTTCCACTGTCATTCTAAAGTGATGCAAATGGTGGAACATTTCTACCTCTTTTCAAACAGCTCCGATACCACCCCATTTTTCATCCTTCCTGCTAACACCAATTCTATGTTAAACCATTGGGGGTGGATACATGAAAACACAGAGAGGGAGAACAAAAGACGGTTGTTATATATTTGTTTTGTTTGTTTGATTGCAAAAAGATTGACCTGAATATCGCGTAGGATGAATCGAGAAAATTGCTTTATTTAGTTTTTTTCTGCCATTGTAGGATTTTTCAGTGTGGTCCTCCACCACGCCGCTCGCGCCGCCGTGCCGCACAGTGGGACGACCCATAGCAATAAATAAAAAAATTAAATATTTTTGCGGGACTTTTGAGTGATTGATATGTTAATACATATATTTATACGTCATAACTGCATTTAAATTATTTTAATTTATCAACACGTGCAAAAGTTATAGGGCGTTAAACAGTGACAAATGGAATATTTTTCGCATGCAGTAAGAACGAGTGTTTTTTTTTATACAATTTAAATTCGTCTCTAATTCAATTGTGTTCATACTTAATTAAGATAAAATGGAAAATAATAGTAATCAAGGTATGGGAAACCATATTCTGCAGTAAGAAATCATGTTTGTTTCGTAGTTTTAGTAATATCGTCTCTGAAGTGAAGGTCTTATTAGATTTTTGTGTTAAAATGTGAATTTCCTGTTGAAGTAGAGTTTTCTAAAATACCCCAAAAAGCCCCCTTGAGATTTGTGCTGTTTTAGGTTGGTCTATGTGTGTATATTCTAAATCCGAAAGGAATTTTTGCGCAAATTTGCGTTTTTTTAATTATTGCCATTTTTGTAGGCTCAACTCCATCAATCAAAAATGGTGACTTGCCGCAAAGTTGGATCGAGAATGATAAGTCGACGAAATTAATAAACGTTGTTGCAAAAATTTGTGTATTACTGGGGTTAGAAGATCTAAATGAAGAACTAGAACTTGAAATTAAAAAAGTTTCTAAATATTTTTGCCTAAAATTGAGGCAAAGTGGGAAAATTGTCAAAGAAAACGTGATACGTTCATGGAAATTAATGAACGATGGCTTAGCCTTGATTTGCCTTTAAGTTCCAAATTGCGTAGTGTACAAGGTAGAACAATTACAAGCAAAGACATACCTTCAAAAAGTTTTGAAGAATGTAGCGAACGGACAAAAAAATGACGGGTTCTAGAACTTACATACATCGCAACACAGCACAGAGAAGCTTAACTATGCTGCTAAGATCTAGAGCCGATTCTCGTATTCTCCTCAAAGATCGGAAAAAACTTAAACCCTACAGCAAAGCCTAGCTTTGTACATTGACTTAGATTTGTCTAAGAGAAAGTACCCTCTTCTGCGTTCAGTTATCAACAGCATCCACAAAGATTGTTTACCAAGTTATTACAAACTAAAAAATCCTTCGCAAATGAACTTACCTGCTGTCAAAAATCGAACACCAAACCCAAAAAAAATTATAGATTTGGCCTCTTATCCTAACATTCCTGGATCAGGTTCTTCGGATTTTTACTGCAAATATCCTATAGACTGCCTTTTAAAACATGGCAAAGACAATAATTAGGGAAAGAAAAAAAGTTATTCAAGAAAACTTTTGGTCAAAAATGGGGTTATATGTCGACATTCCCAAACCAGGATATGGAACAAGCAACGATGAAAGTACGGCTCGACGCTTTTTTCAAATTCCGAACTGAGTTCCGAGATAACAGGGATAGAGAAGAAGCTCATTCGGAATTTCGGAATTATATTGAGGACCATTGCAACTGGTCGTGAAATTAATTTGGAAAGATTCGTGAAACTCTTGGAAGATACAAAAACCATGTACCCTTAAAAATACAGCTGGTTTTATATGCCTAGCAGCGTCCATAAGCTTCTGGTTCATGTTAAAGACATTATTTCTTTTTTCCATTTACCTAATGGTGTTCTTTCGGAAGAAGCATTAGAAGCTAGACACAAGGAAATCCGGAAGGCCGGCCTAGATCATAGTCGAAAGTGCTTTAGAACAAGTGCGATCACTGATTTTATTAATTAATCATTTATTAATTACTTCAGACCCACTCATTTCAAATTTACGTTCAAATAGCTCACATATGTATACCTAGAATCGATGCAGATATTGAGCAATATCTACTCAGCAATAACTTGGACGATAATGTGGGAGCGAAAGCGATTAGTTCATTAATTATTTCTATATTATCACTTCTATTTTATATATAGTAGTCACATTATATTTGAATTGTTTTTAATAACAAAATCGGTAGCTAAATTTAAAAATATAACTTGAAAAATATGAACAAGACTATGAAAATAAAGATTGAATTCTTAAAAAAAAAAGTTTGCTGCTCAACTCTTTTTTGTCGAATTAATCTCTGCGGGGCACTTATCACTGGTTGTTGTATGTGTTTTTTAGTTCATAACGTATATTTTCAATGCACTAGTTGATTACATGTATAATAACTAAGTTCGACCCATTTATACAAGAGATATTAATTTTGCCGTTTTGCCCATACATTCGTCCCACTGTGCGCCGTCGCGCTGTGTTATTGTTTAAAAAACCTTAAGAACCAAGAAGTTTATGAAATCGAATTTGTGGTTGTTTATAGCGCGGGGGTTAAACTTTGAAAATAATTTTTTTGTTAAAAAGTTGATGATGGTATTTTCTTGTTTTTATTTTATTTGGTTATATCAGCTTTTCATTGTTTGAGTTTGTTATTTTGTATTTTAGGTGTTTTTTAAGGGGAAAATTAGGATTCGTTTGAATAACTAGTTCTTTTTAGGTATGTCAAATATTAAAACTTTAAAATATGATGCTTAGGAATATTGAAATAGGTTAGGTGTTTTATGCGTTTTGTTTCGAGGTTAAGGACCCATTACAAAGATTTATTTTCAAATTTGATTTCGACTTATGCGAAAGAATCAAAATTAAGCCAAATGTTAAAAAAAGATGCACAACAGTTGATTATTAATTGAATGCAAACAATGTTTATTTTTTCAATTTCTAGGTGAGAAATGTCAGCAAATTTGTCTGTTTTTTTTTTTTATGAATTTTATGTTTTTGTTTCACTATTGCCTATTAATGAAGTGCGTTTTTCATAATTAAAATTTATAAAGTTGTCAGTAATAAAACTTATTATTTTTAGAATTTTAATTCGTAAAGGAAAGGAAACTTATTCGAACAACTCGAGAAAAAGAAACAGTTAAACCGTTTATCATTTTAAACTGACGAAAAATTGCAAAAGCTTTGCATAGTCACTCATTTAGACGAAATTAAGTCAAGCTAATTCTAGTCCTACTCTAAATATTGGTTTAATAATGATCAAAACGACTTCCAATCCCCTTTTTTATGATTTTTGTTTGTGAATAAAGAAAAAAAAGGTCTTATTTTTGTCGACGAGTTTTCCTCCGGGTTGAGCCTCCAGTTATAATATATCATATACTACATTTTTCCAACATAAATCTTTATACAACTTGTATTCAATATATTAGATGTCGTCACACAATTTAACCTAAAAAAGACGTATTTATCTATTAAATTACTATATATCACGCACATACATATTACCATATTATATAATCATAAGCATTATGCAGTTTCCCTTTTTCAACAATTTATTATTACATTCTATTTAACCTTGTAAACAAACAAACAAATAAGGAATTTATTTTGTGTGTGTTTTTGAAATTAATTCCATTGGAGTTAGGGAAATGGGAAATGAATGTGGGGTGAAATATTATATATTTCCCAAACACCCCATAAGCACGAAATAAAAGAAAGGCAACTTTATAAATGCACGTGAATTAGCGTCAGGGACGGAGAAAAGATGACGTCGACACCGACATCCACTCCTATATTTAGCAATGTAATGAATATCATAAGGATATGAATTTCCTTATTACAGTTTGGCGCCACAATGACCTACTCTGAGGAGTTGAGGCAAAATTAATCGGTCTGCAATACAAATTTGACTAGTTGGTTAAAAACAGAAAAATCAATAAAGAAAGAAGTTAAAAAAGCTTTAAACTAAGGAAATAAGTCGACCTTTAACTTTATAAAAAGTTATTAAAAAAAATATTTGTGAAAACTCCCACACCATGTCCTTCAGTTAAAAGTTGAAAATTTCATCACAGTGTAAAAAATTATAAACAACCACAAAAAGAAAAGAAAACATTAAACTTCAAAGTAAAAACAAAGCAACAAAAAATAAAAAGTTTCATATCACGCTCGGATAAAACTTTTGTCGTGAAATATAAAAATGAAAATAAAAAAAATGTAATTATATCAAAGAAAGGAAGAAGTTTACTAACAGTTTTTTTTTTTGTTTTTTTATTTAATAATTTTCGTTTGTCTTAATTTCATACGCTCACCGAATAATGTACGTTCTCATATGTGCTCTGATTATTGTTATATTATTATTATTGAAGCAAGTTAGGATGAGTGCTCTTAGAAAGGAAGCACACTTCCGCCATTTTTTGTATGAAGTTGCTGTTGTTTTATTTTTGCGGACACTTAATAGAAAGAAAAAGAATCCTTTTGAAGAAGTGTGAGATTGTGATAAGTTGAAAAGACGACTGACATTGCAAAACACTTTTGTCATTTTTAAAAATACTAAAAAAATACGTGAAACAAAGAACTTGTCTTGTCTAGGTGTTAAGGAAGAAGAAACAAAACCATAGGACAGTTTGAGTCAGCATCAGGATAAATATACAAACTAAGTAAGAAAAAAAAGTAGTACCCGTGGCATGATGGTTAGTGCGTTGGACTGTCATGCAAGGGGTCTTGGGTTCAATCCCTGCCTGTGCCACCTAACTTTTTTCACGGGTACTGCCTCTTGCGAGGAATTGACAAATTCTCCTAGTGTAATTCTTGTCATGAAAAAGTGCTTTCTCAAATAAGCCGTTCGGATTCGACATATAAACTGTAGGTCCCCTCCATCCCTGCAATTACTCGCGCACAGGAATGGTTGACAGTTGTAAGTCACTAGGCCCTGGTTCTCTACGGACTGTTGCGCCACCTAATTTATTTATTTTTAATAAGAAGAAAACTTTTCAATCTTGTGTTTTACCGGGACGTATTTGAAATTCTTTTCAATTGGTGACTTTATACAAAATACAATTTTTAAAGAACATAGAATAAAAGAAATGATAAACTTACCTGCATTTCTGGTGCACCACCTTCATCTCTTATTAACAGCAAATAACTTTGATTATCAACAAATATTTCTTTCTTAAATCGTCCACCTTCAGGTGATTCTTCTTGCATATAGGAACCAGTTAAATAACGATGCACCAAGGCCGATTTGCCAGAGCTCAATGATCCAACAATGCCCAGTCTTAGATCCGGAACAGATCGTGATATTGTCCATTCTTGACTGTTGACAAAAGAATCTGCAAAAGAAAAAACAATAATAAAAATCAATTTCGATTAAAGCCAAACCCGTATAATAAATTTCATCACGTTTATGAATTATTGACAACCATCAACATCATAATTTATATAAAGCTTCCTCTTTTTATTTTTTCAGTAGAATAAGAAAAAAAATCTAATAAGTATTCATAAAAGTGGTTAGAATACTCAATGATAAGAATATGTGTATAAAGTTGCTTCACACCTTGTTCTTCTTTTCTTTGACTTTGACTTTGACTTTGACATGATATCTTCTTTTGGCTCTTGTCTTTTTTCAACTGTATGAATTTAAATATATGGTCACTTATGATGGTTTGAAAGATATGGACATCAAGAAATCAGCACTTATGACATTTTTTAATTCTTAAGGTATCGCTTACTAACAAACCAGATCGAATGCTTCAAAAAGGGAAACAAAAAACAAAAAATAACCTTAACCCTGTGTAACCCTCTTCAAACGAAAAAAAAAATAGTTTAAGGACAATTTTCATCGGAATATCCCCAGAAAATTTCTAGAAAAATGATTGACAGGACATGTTGTACATCTAGTCATTCAAAAGTTAAATTATTTCTATTTATGAGTATGTACGTACATGATATCTCAAGTACTTCATCGTAAGATAATAAGTCTTATATAAAAGGAACTCGTTCTTTTATAAGCTCTATCTCATCATTGGCATGAAATTTTTGCGCCAATGAACTGGACTAACCAAATGTCGCTTTCATCTCATTGTCACTCTATATATTTTTTTTTTTATTATTATTTTGCTTTTTAAGACGAAAAGAAAATACTGTTACACATTCAGGGATTGGCATTTGATTGACAGGATAATAGTATGTGCCAGGTAATGGAAAAGTATTTACAAAAACGAAACATCTCGAAAAAGGGTGACTAAGTTTGTATGATTCCCAAAAAAGCGTTTCATGTTAAATTTAATGAGAGCGAATACGAGTTTTTAAGCATAACAGGACTTGAGATAAACGAAGTTGAAGCTGAGATGAGGTTATAAGTGTTGATACATGTATATTTTAAGGTTAAGACAGGATATTGGAGGTTGAAATTAAGTGTCCCAAAATGTTGGGACACCAATTACATAGCCAGATTGAATTCGTTATTTCGTTATTCGTTAGAAAATATTATTGTATGAAAACTTAACATGGTCCCAAAATTTTGGGACACATTTAAAACTTATTCACATGTCGCATTTAAACAGTTTTTACCAATAAAGGCGTTAAAATTATTATACTTTTCAAAATAAATAAAACATACAAATTAGACAAGACTAAAAACTTTAAGTGTCCCAAATTGGACCAAGTTCACAACATTTAAGTGTCCCAAAGGATCTGTTGCAGATCAGTTTTCAAGTAAAATAATAAATATTTCAAAAAATTATGTTATCTCTAGTCTGGTTTGGGACACTATGTTACATTAAGAAATACTCTATGCTTGCAATGGTCAGTACAAATAAAAGTTGAGGCATGTCTTTCGGCTTTGAAAGAAATGAAGATGTTTTACTTATTCCAGAACAAAATATTTTGCGTCCCTTTATATGAAAATTACTCTGCATTTGAAAGAATTGGGACAATTTAAGGATTGCTACAAAACCAATCTTAAAATAATAAGTATCTCCATTCAAATTGATAAACAAAATTTTCTTAAAATATTGGTAGAATAATTTGCTATAATAATTTTTGGGTAAATATTCTCCCACACTATTCCCCCTTATCAAATATTGAATAAACTTTATTTCCTGAACACAAATCATTGCCTTTTTAAGACATTGGCACCTTCAGATGTTTGTCCTATATACAATTTTTGCCAACAATACTTCCTTAATTGCTACCAAAAACTGTGTTTGTTGCTCTAATTTATGAGGTTGAACCTTCCAGGCGCGGCGCGTACCCATAAAGTCTTCAAAATAAAGAAAAAAAGTGCTCATAATTAAAAATAAAAATAATCCGTACCTACTGTTCTTGAGATAGGTATATTTGGCACATGTCATCTAGAATATTCTATTCAATATGTGAACAATAACCAAGGCGGAGATGCAATCAAAAAAGAAAAGACAAGAAAAAAAAACGAGAACGTAAAGGTAGGTATCTATCTTACGCACCTTCAGGCAATAATAACTGTCAATTGCAATTTAAGTCCACCCTCTGACGGTAACGTGTGCGTGCGTCATCTTCTGGTTGAATATTTGTCTGTGTGTGTGTGAAACAAGCCAAAAAGGTAGAGAAATCAAAAGTAGATCTCTTCCTTTTAAAGAGCAAAGAAAAGTAGATCAACAAAAAGGCGCGCGCAGATGTTCAGTTCTTTTGTGTCTAAGGTTTTTGCCATCGGGATACCTTCCTTCAACAGGAATAGGTCAATAAATCGTATAAGTAAACAGGATTCAGCAAAAATCCGTGAAATGGGAAATAATTCAAATGGTTTTGATAGGCGCAACAGAGCTACTGTGGTGACTTATAGATGAAGACAGGAGAAGGCTATAGTCTTCCTGGAAATATATACCAACTTATAATTTCTAAAGAAGAAGACGAAAGAGAACCACTCCGAGTCTCGAAAGGACATTTTACACTTAATCAATGTACAAAAAACTATCAAAATTAGCGCAACAAATACTAAAATACGCTGTTGATTCTATACATATGTTCACATACACACAAACGCTAAATATACAGATACCTGCAAATACTGACCAAAGGAATTTTTCAAGGATTCACCCAGCAAAGCAACGCAAATAAACAAGATAACAAAACAAGTTACATTCTATACATGCATATAACATACATATATGCATCACAACAAGCTCAACAAGAGGATATTTCCGATGATATAACCAAGTACGACACAATTGACCCCTTTCATGTCTTTACATGCCCATACATTTATATTTTACGATCAGTTAAAGGACAATACTCACATTGCATCACATCATCAAGACGAGGAGCGGTGGTCAACCCCTTTTTTTTTTATTCTCCTATTAACAAAGACACAACAAATAAGTAACCTTCCTTGGAAGTTTTATCCTTTTTTCCTTAAACTGTGTTGTGTTTTCTCTCCCAACCCAGCTCACTCCCATTTTCAATAACTACTCCTTCGTTTCAAGAAGAAACAAGAGAAACATAAAACTAAGGTGAAAATGATCCGTGCTACTTAACAACGGCACAAGGTCCTTATAATAAAAATTCACTTTATTACCGTTTTATTATATCCTTTTTTTTGTGCCTGTTTTATACTTGAAGATTCGAAAAAAAGGACACAATGACCATTGGTCAAGATGTAAACGAGACTATATCATCACTTTCGATATAAGATAAAAATCCAACCAACAACAACATAAAAAGGACATTAAATTAGACATTTTTATGGTTATACGATGTAATGTGCATAATACGTATGTACATTATATAGGCGGCGTGGTTGACATTGTTCTTTTGAGCTCAACTTTTATGAGCTGTTGATGAGAGTTCGGGAGTAGTCTCAATTTTGGCTTAATAAAGGTATCAGTTACAATCGTAAAATTTAAGTTTATTATGCGTAACAAGGCAGTATTATAAGTTCTTGATCTTTTTTTGGTAGTTTTGTTACAGTATTGCATAAAATGGATCATAGTTCACCTTTTGGGTTTTTTATTTTTTCTTAGGAAGTTAATATGATCTTTTGCGTGTTTTTGATCGTAAAACTTTAATGCATTTTTGAAGATATACGGTTTTTGTGTTTGCTTTAGTAAACATAATTGATTTATAAACAAAAGAAACGAAGCGGCTTCGGGATATTACTAAAGGACCTTTTAAATGAACTATAAAATTAAAAAAATCAATGCATTTTTATAATTAAAGACATTTATCTACTTAAGGAATGAAACCATATGGTATAATAGTATTTTTGTATGAAAAATGTAACCAACAGAATATTGCAATTTTAAAGACTTTGGAACGAAAGGACGAATTTAGTTCTTATATTTTCGAAACATATACTTTTTAATGGAAATTCTTTATAAAATATTGTCTCAATTTGTCTGAATTAGATGAGTTTTAGAAATTTTGAAATCCGTACAAAAGTTTTGAGCTAAGAAAAAATATGAACAATTTCAAATAATTTGTAAATTTAAATTAAGATTTAAAAAGTAAGTGGAAATTTTAAAATTAATAAATTTATTGGTTTCCATTCATGTTGTTTTGATTAAAAGTTACCAAATAAATTTAAACTTTTGGAGATTTTCTATTTTAAAATCTTACCTGTAATATCAAACACGAATTAAAAGAAGTTTGCACTGATTAAGCAAAATGTTAATGCACAAAACTATCCATCACAAATTTTCTTGATTAAAAAAGACATATGAGAAAAGTGGAGACGTGTCAACTTTGAGTCCTATATGAAATTTATAAACAAAATCGGAGAACTTTTTAAATTTTATATTAAATGTTTCATTTAAGAAGGTATTTAAGAGCTTTATTTTTTTAATAAATAAAAATGGTCGAAAATTAATTGGACCTCAAAATTTCTTAATGATGGATATTAAAAAAATATGTATACATATAACATACATACATACATAATTTATGAAAAAATTATGTTCTTGCTCAACTATTAATTTCAAACAGTTTCAGATAATATATGCATAATATGAAATTGACAACCACGAAGAAATGTGTCCCAACCCTCTAAAATTTAAATCCTTTTTCACAAATTGCGACAACAAATTTGTGAACAAGCCACCGAACGTATGTACACTGTATATGTTAACTTTTGTACAGAAGTTTTTGACATATGACATATTATGTATCTGCAAAAGGTAAACATTAAAAAAAAAAAAAACAGAAACTAAAAAATTTCTTATACATTTTCTTATATTGATGTCCATGTAAAAGGATTATATACCTACATCCCTATAACACGTATATCCTACACTCTCTGTGTAAGATCCTGACTCCTTTCTTCAAATTCTATTCTTCTGAGTTGTTTCCATGCCCACAGAATTAGATCACCTCAAGGTATTTCTTTTTGGCACAATCCGGGTTTCGGATGCGTTGCATATTCACTTTATCTGACAGTTGATGAATTACTTTTTCTATATAAATTATTGTTTGACTACTTCGTATATGCAGGGATATGCAGGTCAGGTATCCTGATGGATATATGCATTGACAAAAGTATATACATACATGTATTCTACATAAATTATGTAAATGATCAACTATTTAGCCAAAGGATTAAATGACTCAAGAGTAATCATCGTGATGTGTGGTGTCCTTGGGTATTTGTTTTTCAACTTATGTGCAAAGGGTTACTTACGGGTCAAGGATTGTTTACCTTTACCTATCACTTCTCAGGACTTCAAATAGGAAAATAAATAAAACTATGAAGAAAACTAGTTTATCTTATATGAAAATATTTATCCTGGTGATGATGATGGAAAAATACCCTTTTTCGATGTGTGTGAAAGTTCAACACATAAACTGTCAACAGATTATTGTTTTATCATGATGATAGATTGATATATTTAGTGTCAAAATTACTTAGATGCATCATTAGCACTCACTAAGGTATACGAACAAATGCATATACATAGGAGAAATCTTAAGTCGCACATATCTCAAAACGGCAATGAACTGAATAATTAATTTGTGCGAGAAAAATAAAAAATATTTCGGATCTATCATAGAAATGCCATATGAGGAAACGCCTTTGGCTAAATGAACCTACGACCAGACACCGCACGACGAAGTCGTAGAGCTTATGGCTTACAAGATAATATGAAAACAGACGTCTTCCCTTCTATGGAATGATGAAACAGCTTAATCTGTTTGGATAGCCACTTTCAGTGTTGCCATTGATACTAGATAACAAAAATAAATATTGATGTTCTAAAAGTGAATTTATAAAGCATCTTTAGAGTAAAATTTCAACAAAAAAATTAAGAAACAGTGAAACCAAAGTTATTGATAAAATTATTTGAAAAATATATAAAAAAAACTGAGCTAAGTTCATTTTTAGACATCTCTCTCACCAATTAAGCTTTTGCGAAAGAATTTGTGTTAAAAATACACATATTTCAATAGTTAAAACATATCACTAGGATCTACTAAGTTTTTTGTAGTTTTCGAACATAATAAACAACAAGTTGAATAAGTTATTTAGTATTTTCACTTTTTTTTTTTAAATTGCACACAAAAGAATATGCTTTTACTCCAATAAAGTGGCAGCACTGATCACTTGGGAGATTCTGATTTTCGTCTGTGCATATAATGATTCATACTCAAGACTCAACTCAACTCATGCAATATAGTCACTAGTCAGTGTCATTAGCTGTTGTATTTAATTTTAAATCGCAAAATTGAAGGCATGAAGTGTGGATCAGAGCAAAACAACTTAAGTCACCGGCAGTAGCAGCAGCAGCATCAAGAAACAACTTTTGGATTTGTTTATTTTTGTATTCTCTCCTTGAAGTTGTCGTGGGCTGAAAATTGGTCATTTAACTGGGATTCCATTTAAGGTAATGTTAAGTTTCAATTTCGATATATAAAAAAAAAATAATCAAACCAATCTTCTTTTTTGGGATTTCAGTTTTCTGTTATAATTAACATTTTGGGTTCAAAAAAACATAAATAATAATATTCTTGAAGGTATACGTTCATTTATATAAATATAGACAAATGACCTTCTGATATAAATTATATGATTTTTTTTTTAAGTTCATTAAAACTTATGGTTAGGTACATAATTTTGTGTAGTCAGCGCAACTTGAGAAAAATAAAGACTGCTTATTTTATATGAGAGTATGATACCTACGAATAAAGTTAAACATCGAATTCTGTTTATGGGAAGACATAATATTTTATATAGATAGAGTTTTTCTTTAAGATATTTTAATATTGAATTCAAGGTGAATTGTTGGTTAAACATTTTAGAAATCATATTGTTCTTAGGAAAAAAGATTGTAGACACATTGTTGAATCACTAACATTTGTTTACATTTGTCTAATTTTTAAAGATCAATTTTTGTGCTCAATTTAATTATGTACTGTGTCTTCTTACATTTTAACAATTGTCTAAAAATATTAAATATAAATGTTAAAGTTGTAAGGAAGGTGTCCATATTCAAGCTGAAAGTATTGATTGATTTAAAATTATTATCCAAAGGGTATTGGCAAGGTTCCTTTTGATGCAAGGTCGTCAATTAGAGTCTGAAAAAGTTTTGAAGAAATAGAATGTAAAAAAATACTTGATGACTTCACAATGATCCATCAAACTAGCCTTAAAATTTAAATTTAAAGCACATGAATTAGCTGAGTGGTCACTTTTAGGATTCATTTTAATTTTTTAGTTTATCGCTCAGGTCACTTGATAAGGGTTTTATAACGTAGAAAATCGAAGGCTTAATTTCAGTTAATTTCTCAAAATAGGATGCCCTTAAAAGACTTTCAGACTCGTTTTTAGGTACTTATATAAGTTCTTTCAAATTAACTTTTACTTTTCATAAAAAAGTTGTTAGAGCTTTATAGTTCTTCCACTCTCAATCAGGGATTATAAAACATAATAAGGAAATAATTGGTCGAATTTTTTAAAATTTGAAGGCCAAATGTGGTTCTTAAATGCTAAAAATGTAGCTTACATCATTAAATTATTAAATATTACATCTAAAACATAACTATTATTATTTCCAAAGTCATAGTCAATAGGTACTTCAAAGCCAAATAAAGGTTAAAATTATATCACGAATAAAACACAAAAAACAAAATTTACGATAAAAACAAAAAAATAATCGCTCATGTGGAAATAAAATTTGTATGGTCTCGTCACACGCACTATTAACTTATTTTTTTTTTTTTGTACAGGAATAGGTTGTAGGCTCTTTAATGCGTTCAGTCTTTCAACATATAGATATATATTTTTTTTAATAATATTTGTACGTATATTTCAATGTTACGCACTTTATATATTTATCTTCGATTTTATGTTAGTTTTACATGAGAAAATAACTAAATATTGATTTTTTATTTTCTGGGTAATTAGGCTTTATGATTATAACACGCGATTTTTGTGTCTTACACAAATATAATGACGAATCGATGACTTTCAAAAATCAACATATGTACGTACATATATGAGTACATTAAACAAATAAAAAGAAAATTTAAAATGTTCTGCTTAATTAAATTCAGGAAAATTATGCTCGTTGTTGTTATCGCAGCATATTTAATATATTTTTTGTTTATAAATCATTAATCATTCATTTTCCAGTTAATAATAATCAGTCAACCAGCAATCAAACATCATACAACAGCGGAACTTTGATAGTGTGATAAAGTATTGTGCCTCAATCCTGGTAAACTTATGGCAAAATGTTGACGGAAGTTGATTATAAAAAAAAAAAAAAACATTATAAAATCGTTGCAGTTGCAATATTCTAATCAATATGATATACTACTTTTATGTATTCGTTTTCGTCGTATAGTTAAGGAGAAACCCTACAAAATAAAATGCAAACAAAAAATAAATATAATTGCCTTTGATTGACAGAATTTTATTTAAAATTGGATTTGGAGAATGAAAATATCTTGGCTCTTGCACCAGACGACCTTCAATATTATTCACAGACATATTCATCAAGTATTTCCTGTGTAGCGAGCTAATAGTCTCATGGTCAAGCGTGTTTTGTTTTTATTATTAGTAATTCATTTTTAATTACAGTGCATATACCTACTCAAAATAGAAGTTTAAATTTTTGCGATTTTCGAATTCGTGCGATTTTTACATGATCTAGCGCAGTAAATTAAAGTGACAGAATGTTTCTGGATTTCGTGACTTTTTTAAGTTGATAGTAAATTTGGCAATCATAAATGGATAATGCAGCTCATTTTAGTCAATTCATAACTTTTGCGATATTAATCGCACATATGCATACATGCGTTTTAAAACTACATATAAGCTTTTGTTCATTTTTACCTACTTAACTAGTGCCCAACGTGGAGCTCTTTTTGCTTAATGAAATGTATAGATTTGATCTATGTATATATGATCATTTTGTACACAATTTAAGGCTTTCACCATTTCTGTCCAAATATACTTAATTGGCGCCCAACGTGGAACATTTTTTTCTTAATGTAATGTATAAAGATTTGATCTACGCATAAGTCTTAAATTCTTCTTGAGGAACATTTTGTACACAATTTAAGACATTCAATATTTTTCATCCAAATCTTCTTAAGTGGCGCCCAACATGGAGCTGTTTACTATACGTGGAGTATAGATTTTATCAGTGTATAAAGCTTTAATTCAGTATGTAACAGTCCAAAATGCAACGACGGGGTGTTTAAAGTATCCTAGATTTCAATACCTGGTTCTACAGCTGCTTCTTGATCTGTGATGGTTAAGGTATCTCAGAGAATAGAAAAAGTACGTTAAAAAGTAAAAAATTCATAGGAATCTGTGACTAGCTGCCCTGAAAACAAACAACATTATATACCAACTCATACAGTGTAGTAAAATTTATTTGTTTTTGGTAAAACGCAGGAAAAACAGAAAAAAAAATCCAACTGTAAAACCAATCCAACCAAAACAAACAATTATTCCCTAATCATCTACTATTCATATCCATATCCTTTCCAAAGATTTATGTTCTTCAAAACAAAGCTACCCCAAACAAAACAAAAACTGTGCCCTAATGCACACACCTTTCTTTAAAACCTTCTTGTAAGGAAAGGGCAATTGTAAGCTAATGAGCCTGAAAAGAAAACTCTTAAATTCATACAAAAAAAGATGAGAAAAATACTAAAAGTGCGCAACACAAGACAGCCATTCTGCCTTGGCAGTATTCTTCCCATAAATTCTCAAAAACAAGGGATGCATTTATGTACATTAAAGACGATCCTTATTGTGTAGTTCACGCCGCGCCACCGCGGATGCAAATATTATCCATACAGAGAGAGGTATGTATCTAATTCAATTTAAATAGCTTTGCATATACTACGCGTGGAATTGGAATAGGGGTCATTTGATGTAGACCAAAAGCCAGAAGGCGGATGTTTGTATCGTCAATAAATCGAACTGTTACGCATGGGCAATTTGACTATTGAAAATTAAGGACTCTCTCTATTCACTGTTTCGGTTCTCATATGTTATGGTCATGGATTACGATAGGGGATAAGTAACGTTTTTTATTGAAAATAAGTACATAACTAGTAATGTTTTATTGATATTTATAACTAATTAGCAAACACCATACAAATTGTAAAAAAGAAATGGGGGAACAAAGTTTTAATGGACAGATGCAAATAAACATTATTTGTATAATAAAAAGAAAACAAAGCCGATTTCTACATCACTCCCAGGCATAAATCTACCGCAAAACGAATAGCAAACGAATATCATCTATTTTTACGTCTTGTGTAACACCATCCTGGATGTGTTGTCCTAAAAAGAATCATTCGAGTGTGACTGATTTTTTGCCCGGTTTTTCTACCTAAATTTGTTACCTATTATCACCAAAAATTCATAAATCCCCACCAAATATCAACAACACAAAAAAAGGACATTCAGAAAGACAGACAGACAAACAAACAAGGACCATAAATATAATATTCAAATTTGCCCAAAAAATATTTAGAACCTATTATATCCTTTGACCAGCAGGATTTTTTATTTCGCAAAATTATTTCTCTTATTGTTCTGCGCATTTATGTACTCCTATATCCTTAGATCCTTAAACAACAACAAAAAATAAATGCCAACTTTTAATGTCTGGCGCGTTTCAAATCTATTTTTATTTGTGTCGGTCGTCTTCAAGGGGTTCTTTGGTGGCGGAAAAAAGCACGACAGTCACAGTGGAGTGAAGTTTTGCATAAGAATCTCTTTTTTTGTAGGTAAAGAAAAAGCAAGTCCTTTGGAATACATTCAGGGAAGAAAAAAAATCATTTTTAGAGTCCTTTTCATGTACAATTTCACAACTATTAAATGGTAATAAAAAGGATGGTTTTCTTTTTATGAATAACGGAGGAAAAAACAACAACTATAAAATATTCTGGTTACCCTTGCTCCTTATGGTTATCCTTTAACGATTTTTTGAGGTATTTGTCTATGTATAATCATATATTTATACATATATAGACTCGTACTTAAAGGTATGATATTGTTTGTTTCTCCTTTGAAATTCTTCTTCTTCAACGTGCACTTGAAAATGATTTCTAGGTTGATGGTTCTCCCTTATTTTCTTTACTTTCAAGGAACATCCTGGCTTATTAACAAATAATAAGCAATAATTCATTCGCTAATAAAAGGATATATATTTTATTTTGTGTGTGGTGCATACTTTAATTTTTTGTTCTTATTTTCCTTTTTTCCTTCCAAACAAACTCACGTACATAGTTAAGGTAGCCTCATTTTTATTTTTCTGCGTTGTTTGTTCGTTCTTGTTTTCGTAATTAGATCACTCTTATGGCTTTCTTTTGATTGTGTTCAAGGATACTATATGGGTAGGTTTGTATATGTGCGCGGTATATGCACTTGAGAGAAAGAAGAAGATTGCAAAAGAGGTGGATGAGATGATGCTTGAAGATATAAAGATTGGAATGATTTATGTGTGCAGCAAACGAAGAAGGTGAAGTTAACCCTTCGTTTTCTTAAGATACATTTTTCTACTACGTTGCTGATGCTCTAATGGTGTTCCTAATTTGCAGGAGTGTGGACGAATGTATTAAGTTAGTTTTTCTCAAGTTGTTTATTTCCGGTTTTTTAGGTAGGCACGATAGCGTATGAAGTCAAACGATGAAGAAAACACGCCCATTTTGGTTGGTTGAACTTTATGAAAGTGGTTTTGATTGGTTAACTAAGGTTTGAGATACAAATGGGTGGCATTATGGGATGCAGTTCTGCTTTTGTTAGATTAAAAGATTGCACATGTTCTTAATTTAGGACAAGTTAAAGTTGAATGATTTTTCGAACAATTTAAAAGTTGTTCTAAACTTTATTTAAGCATTTT
This sequence comes from Eupeodes latifasciatus, assembly GCA_920104205.1. Classification (NCBI taxonomy): domain Eukaryota; kingdom Metazoa; phylum Arthropoda; class Insecta; order Diptera; family Syrphidae; genus Eupeodes; species Eupeodes latifasciatus. The sequence goes on from OV049924.1 coordinate 157,034,290, forward strand.
TAATATTAGCAAAAGATATTTTTGGTTATTTGTAAATATTTAGAAATATCCGTATTACCATCCACCTGGTTTTCTAATTACTATCCACATTTTTTTAATTCAATTTTTGGCGTCTTTAATTTATTTGATCAAACAAACTTAAGATATCTTAAACTTAATAAATAAAAAAAACATTTCGTGTGGATTTGGAAAATTATGCATTAAGGAAGTTTTAATATTAGGACAAATTAAATGCCTTTTTACGAAAACTCAACTTGTCCCAACATTTTTCAACATAAAGTAATATCTTTTATGGTTTTCATAAAATACAAATTTATAAATTAAATTCAATATTTAATCGAAAGGGAACTGTAACTGTAGACTTAAACAATTTTTACTGGTTCAAAAAATTGATTGAATGTTTTTTTTTATAAAAACTTAACTTGTCCTAAAATTTATTCAGATGAAAATATCAAGAAGAAAAAGTTTGTATTAATAGATTCGTGGACAAAATATTATAAGTTCGAGTTATTTAAAGAATTGAATTGAATTGAAATTGAATTGAATACCTGGTTCATTTAAAGTCGGTCCAGGTCTAGATGACTGATTCATTTCGTACTTATTAAGTGTCTCATCGTTATTTCGGGAATATTTTTTATTATCTCCATCACAAGAGATTAAATAACCTCATTGAAACCCAAATAATAACCTCTAACTACAATAATTTATGGGCTTGAGGCAAGGTGTCTAACCACATTAAAATCACTACCTTCACACCAATGCACGATGATGTGTACATTTAAGTTTCATACTTTGATTTTCAGGTGAAAGGCTCTTGAAATTACCTAAAAAAAGAACAATTTAACATCTTTATTTTGTTTGACCTTTATAAAACTAGAAAAAGCTTTCCTTTAGGTAAAATGTTTGATCTTTTACAGAGAAGAGGGCAAACTTTAATCAATATATTTCCCACCCCATCAAAGACCCACCAATTAAGACGACACCAACGAAGACCGATAAGATTGCATAACCTTGCCGAGTGGCTACTTCTGCCTGCTGAACACACCACCCTCATTCTCTTAAAGACTCAATTACAAACCTATGTGTACATTGTATAAAAGAAATGAAAGAATTCGTTAAACTTCTTGAGGAAAAAAAGTACTCGTACATTTCGAAGACCATTGGAATGAGGTGCAATGAAATGGCACTCACTAACCTAACAAGAGGCCAGAGGGCTACTTATTCTAAATCCAATTACACTTTATCCTGAGAAGCTTTCTTCGTTGTTTATTTTGTGTGTTTTCAATTTTTGTTCGGTGTTATTTTTAGTGAGATTTTTTTACGTCTTCTTCTTTTAAGTTAAAGTTTTTTTATTTTACATTTAAATTTATTTTTCTTAATCGACTTAAATACAATTCAAGAAATTCTTGAGAGAAAAATCAGAATGTGTTTATCTGATGCTGTTTTTTAATTGATTTGTTTAGCCTTGAACTTTTCAACTTTTGACAAAGGAATTCTTATGGTTGGCTTGGCGGGTTGTTGTCTTTTTGTGATGATGCTCCTCAAAACAAGTACTTACGAACTTAATCTTAGGTAAAATGTACTCTCAGCAATGATTATACATGCATATCGAAAGAACGAAAATTTTCAAGTAAATAAGTTGAAGAAGATATATAACCTCGAATAAATCAAAGGCTTCTGTTGAATCGATTGAGAAAATGCATTATTCCAATATTATTATTTTTTTTTCTCAATTTTTATTTAAAATGAATTATTTGTTCTATAAAATTGTTGGAATAATTGAATTTTAAATTAGCTGTTGGATATGGACATTTTTAAAAGTGAAAATCTCTCAAAGGAGAAAGAGAAAAAGTTCAAGGATACGATATTAAAAATTTAACAGCAAATTAAATAAAAAAGAAAAGATTTAACTTCAGAAGTTTATGAACCCCAAGTACAAGTTTCGAATAAGGTACGATAAAGTGAGGTCTAAGTACTTTTTAATATTTAAATTACTGGAAAAGGATTTACACTGTTAAAAGTAAAACTTATAAGAACTTAAAAAAAACTTTATAGTTATAGTTTTTTTTTTGTAACAATTACAATTGATATTCAAAAGTTTTAGAATTAAAAAAACGCATGCACTAGGGAAATGACGCAAATGAAATAAACAAAAAGATAAGTAAAAACTGGGCTTTTATGGTAATGTCGTCTTGGAGCTTGTTGACAAGCCTGTGTTTGATGAGACTATTCAAAAATTCGAAGGTTCTTATTCTTATGTATGTAGGTGCCCTAGGCGACCGCCAATGTTCTGGCTCTATTGGTATTGAAGATAGAAACTTTCGAAAATTAGCTATTTCATTGTATTTCACAACACGTCTAGTAAACTTAACGGTAGAAGCAAATGGGGTACATTCTGATTTCGCATGGGTTTGGTATTTCGAATAGAAACAACGTAGGTAGGTATGTAACCACCGCAAAGAATATATTGACAAATTAAAACTGACTCATCTTTCAAAATTCAGAAGGTGTAATTTGTAGACATGCTTAGTCATCTTGGCATCTTCTAAAGTCTATAATTGACGTTATTTTTGTATATGTAGTTATTTTTGAACATCTATGCATAATCGCACCTCATTTACACATTGAATAAAAGAAAATAATGGTTTAGTACAGTTTGTTGTCTTCATCATCGATAAACTGTTGAACTTGACATGAAATCATTCACCTACTGTCAATTTAAATTTATGATTCAAAAATAAGGTATAGAAATTAAAAATTACCGATACAGTAAACAACGCCATAAGCTATAACTCATTGACCTTTTTTTGTTGTAAGGTTCCTACACAAATAGCTTAATTCATATACGTTACAAAAAGATGGTAAATAATACATATATGTATAAGATATATAAATGTATATAAAGCAATTTAATAGCAAAACGTGTTTATTTTTAAATTTGAACGCAATTGATAGAATCAAAAAGTATACATTTTTATTATGAGAGAGCAAAGCCCTCTGATGGAATCACGTCTAAGCCATAAATAGGCGTCAATTTTAAAATAAAGTATAATAATAACACAATTCATCAATTGAAGAACCTGTATATAAGCTGCTAAAATTATTTATTTCAAAGCTTGTCAAATATGAAAGTGTACATAGTTGAGTCTAGAGGATACAAATTGAAGGCTTGAGATGGAATTTGAAAGTTTAAATTGCCATCAATCATACTCATACCTAATCAGAAGTTATGATTTTAAGAACTTTTGTTGGGTTTTTCGAATCAAAAGTCTTCGACCCGGCAAGAATAAAAAAATGTTTTTCTTAACATATGACAAAGACATATTATGAACCTAGACATGATTGCCTTCTTGAATTATAAGTTCTTTCAAAATAAAACAAATTATGTTTTTTTCACTGCTTTCACTATTTAATTATAAAATACATTTTTTTTAAATTCCTTAACTCAAACTTAGCCGAGTTTAATATATTAAGGGCCATTTTGTTCACATTAGTTGAACATTAAATTTATTCACTTAATCGTCGAACGTGTTATTTTTCAACCAAAGTAATTTAATTTTCGAAAGCACCATATCAGCTATTTTAAAAGAAGGATACAAAACAGGAATTATTACATCAGCTAATGAAAACACACAGTATCAATTGTGATTAAACAAAGTATTAAAAATTGTCTCTAATAATGTAGTCTACTTACACATCTTTAAAATATTTTGTTTTCAATAGTTAGTTAAATAACTGAATTACTATGTTTTCTTCATAAAAGGAGCCTTAACTTTAGTTACAGTTTGTTACTTTGAAGGATTACTATATAAGCTTTTATTAGATGATTAAAAACTGATGCTCAAGGCCTAAGGCTACTCTAGAGGCCGAACAAATACGATTTTTTAAGGATTTGCTTTTTTCAAAAATACTAAAAAATAAATTCATATTATAGAAACGGGACTACTTTTATATTATAATTAGGTTTCACTCAAGGGGATATTACTACATACATGTGCATCAGGAAAGGAATAGGGGGTTTAAAGGAGGGTGTCGGTGAACATTGCATTTGAATTCCTTATGGTATTGCAATGATTGGAAAGACAGAGTGTGATAAGGCATTCCACATTCGTGTAGTAAATTTAAAGAACGAATCTCTGCTCTTGACAGTACGGCTCATAAAAATTTTGTGAATCGATTTATTTAAAAATGGCGAATGTGCATAGTTTTTGAGATGACGTCAAGTTTTTTTCAGAGTCCATTACCGGCCATTAAAAGTGATATCTGACAAGTAGCAGCCGCGGTTGGCTCAAATAAATTCTTAAAGAGATGCCCAATTTTCGACCATTAGGTTCAGCGGTGTTAAATCGCACGATCTTGGAGGATAAGCCACAGGCCTACGAACGCAAAAGTTTCCTTCAATAAATTTATTGTTTTGTTCCATCGCGAGAACAAATTTGTACGATTTGCAAACGTTGATTTTTTCAGGAGTAAGTCAATTTATTGTGAAATAGCAAATCAAGCTAAATATTATTAAAATTACAGCTGTCAAAAAGACCAACTCCGAAAAAAGTATTGTCAAATTGAAAACACACCTAAAACAACACCTGTTATAATAACGACATGTTCCTCAAAAGAAAATGCATTTTACCAAAATATAGGTATTCAAAATTTCAAGTAAATCGATTAAAATTTTCTAACGTACGTAACTATAAATAACTATGCAATATTTTCAATCCTACCATTTGACAACCTAGTACCTACTTAAAGGCCAAATTCGTGGTACCATTTAAAATTAAAAAATTGATTTTTCGAAAATTTTAAAGTGGGCATAATGTTTCAATACCTTAGTATAATGTTTAATTTTTTTTATTTCAAAATAATTAAATCATGTCACCTAATTTATATACTTTTACAAAATTTCGCAAATTCTCCTAATTTCGACCAAGTTGGCAACCATAATTACAACATCATCAGTATTGTTTGTGTATCACTCTCAAACCTGTTCGATTATATATTTTTGTTGTTGTTACACTTTAAAAATTTACATTTTTGTTGGTAAGTATATTTTATGAAATGCTTTGTTTAACCTTGAACTTCAAGTGTTTGTTTAAATTATCCCATAGATTCAAGGGAATGTGTAGTCATCATAATTTGTGAGAAATAATAAAAAATTGTCACAAAAATGTTCATTTAAATAATTTCAGCAAAACGATTGTGAAGTGAAGGAGATTAAAACTTATACCTATTAAAATGTCAAAATTAAGTAATCAAAATTTACACATTAACACACATTTAGATCGAAAAATATACGAAATATAAACAAAATATTGTGAAAATGATATTTAAATGACTTTTATATGGGATACATGAAATCTTCATAAATTATTTAAAGTCACAGAAATTGGTTTAACTAATGACAATTAGATACGGTTTTTGGAAAATAATGGTTTATTAAGTATCCCAAGGTAAAAAAAGGCCTTTTAGAGAGTTATTATGTGGACAAAAAATGATTGGGCTATTAATTTACGTTATCTTATTCAAATGTAAATGATTTTGGAAATACTAAATGAAAAAAATACCAATTTACTCTTCTTTAATTAGTTTATGGGTCAGTTTTGTTTTTCGTTTTCGTATATTTTGCGTTCTGTCCTACATTTGAAATTAAACCTTGGTATAAAAGATTTTACAAAACAACTGTGTTGATAATGAGAATGGGTTTAAAGTTAACCAAAAAAATTGATTTAATTAATTTAGGTGTCCCAAAACTTAGTACAATTTCAATAACTTTCATAGCTCTTAACACACTTTTAAATTAATTGTCTGATTTTCTTAACAATCCTATAATTTGCCACATTTAATAATATTTATTGAATTAGATATTTCTTCTTTTTAATTGTTGTTAAGCCAAAGTTATGAAGTAAAAGTAATTTTTTCCATGAATGTCTAAAATTCTGTTTAAGCACAATATTTATTCCTAAATTTGGGACACAACTCCCGTCAATGATACAAGATTTTGGGGAAAGACATGATACTTAAGTTTCTCATATTAAGAACTCAGGTGTAACTTACTCAGAATTTAAAAAAAAATAAATTTCAGAGCTTTTTATGTAAAACTTAAAGTGACACTTATTTCGTTAAGTAAGCACTGTTAAATTTGGCTTTAGATGAATTTTTTATTTTGAGAGACATAAAACACCTGCTTTGAAAAAGAGAATTCTTAGGATTAAAATCATTCACTAAAACCACCCCTCAATTTTCCAAGTAGGTACAGAAAAGTAGAGTGTTACAAACAAAAAATATTCAAATCCATCAGAAAGACTTTTGTGTGAATTTAAATATTTTCACAAGCAAAAAAGCGCGCAAATTCGATTCAATCATGAATTCAAATCCATTGTAATTCGTATAAATTTCATCCATATTATACGTAAAATTTTAAGGAAACGAAATAATCTCCTTCGACAGCTGATCAAAGTTTTGATGGAATAAAATACAAAAAAAAAGAAAAGAAATCGACATGAAATAATATTGTCACAGTCAATAAAAATCATTTCTCTCATATATGTACTATGGTTTGTAAAACAACACACACACTCACACACACCTAACCACTTACTGAAAGCAAGATTATTGAAAGGATATCATAAATTTGCTTTCTTTTTCCCTTTCATTTTATTCAATTTTTCAAGGATTTTATTTCCTTTTTTTCCTTTTTCTACGATTCGACGACGAAGACGTGGTGTTCCTTGAACGTTATGTGCTGCTTATTGCTCCTGTCCGTGACTGTGTCGGTCGCCTGTCAGTCTAGCCACTTAATATCTTGTCTATCAAAATACACATTTTTTTTATAGCCATATTGAATTGTATTTAATTATTGATTTACTTTATATCTACCAACATACATATATATTTATGGATGTATTTAAAGTCTTTTGTTGGTAATTCTGTGTCAGTCGTGTCCTTGAGAGGAAAAGAATGAATCTTTCACATGATTGTGGTAAAATTGTATTTTCGTCCTAAGTTAAGGACTTGGGTGAGTTTTGATTCCGTTGTGAGTTCAATGTGTCTAAATCGATGATCGGTTGGTTAGGAATATAAAAATTGGCATTTAATTTCTCCTTGCAATCAAATTGATGTCTATTTTTAGATTAAGTCGTCATTGGTAAACAACTAAACTGGATTTAAAATATTTTCTTTAACAAAGCAACTTATATTTTCAGACTCCTAACCCACTCAGTAAATATACACATGTACATATGTATGTTCAGGTGGATGCGGTGCTCGGAGTGTGATAAATAAACGATATTATACACCAAGTTTTATGCATTTAAAATTTAAGTTTTACATTTGCAAATTGTGAGAAGCACGAACTTCTGCATTTGAGTTAAGGTTGGTTGTAGTGTGGTGTGGTTCATGATTGCATTTAATTTATTTATTTTAAAATGACGTAATTAGGGAATCGATAAATATAAAGTTTATTTGAATAAAATTAAATAAATTAGACATTATATGAGACAAAAAAGAAACAAAGAAAACAAAGAAATACAAATAATATGCACCAGAACAACATTTTACTGCGACTTGGGATTCATTTGAAATTTGAAACAAACAATTTACTTGTCCCAAAATCTCAACATATTTAGCTTAAAATATGTAGATAATCACATATTTACTAATTACTGAAATATTCGTTCGTTTTGGAATACAAATTTTGTTTAAACTTTGTTTTCATTGAATGAATTTTGGGACAAAAATAAATAAAATTTTTGTATGTTAAACAAAAATTAGATCGTACGAAATTAGGATAGTATTTCATTGTGATCTTATTTAAATTTTTACAATTTTTGTATTGAAATATCAATGGAGGTAGGAAAAATGTAGGTATTATTCTAAATTTCAAGTATGCAATGCTTTTGCATGTCCAAATGTAAAAACAAATTATTTAAACTATAAGCAAGCACTGATTTGTATATCTGTCCCAAAGTTTATAATCAGCCATCAGCAAAAATTGCAGGCCACTTTTATTTGTTCATACCATATTTTGCTGCTATATAATATCAATTGAGGAATGAAAAATATATATTTGAAAACATTAAACTGCAATTTTATGCTTCCTAAAATTCGAACAAACTTTTGATTGAATAAGAAATTAAAATAAATGCAACATTTTTAACGAACGAAAATACATTTTTCTAACTACAGATAAAATTGATTTACAAAAATAAACAAAAAATATGCCCCAAGTTTTTGAAAAAAATATATGATTTATCTAAGTATATTCATACATATGTATATGTATGTATGTATAATTATGTGACAGTTGTCACTGTGACAGTTTAGTTTTTCATTCCATAGTAATTAGACTTACTCTTCAGGAGTAAGTCGTGCGATTTAATACCGCTGAACTGTTTTTGTGGGGATATATGCCCCTAGTCTACGCAGATAAGCCCTAGACGATTGATGTCTTGAAAGAGAATGTTCGGAGCTGGAATTTATTCAAGCCAACCGCGGTATCCACTTGACCGAAAACATTTTTGAAACATAATGACAAACCCTTATCTTTATAATAAAGCTACATTCTTAGCCATAACATTAAATTATATGATTTTTCTTTCTAGTTGAAAACCACATTTAAAACAAAAACACCCTTTAATATCAGAAGTGTTAATTTGCAAATTTTGACCAAAATTACTATAGATGAATTCTTCGATCTTTTGAAAAAAGAAATAGATTGGGACACACATTCTTTGACTGTTATAATTTCGGCTTGAAATTCAGAAAATTATGTCTGACTAAGTAAAATTTTTTTAAGTTGTCTCATTGCCTTTGCATAGTCGAGCATATAAACTGAGATTACTTTTTTCTTATAGTTAAATCCGAAGATCAAAAATGTTTTTTTTTTCGTCATAATTTGTAAACTGTCATATGCCAATAATTATTCTCGAGCCCTGTCCCACGATTAAAAGGAACAAAAAATATAAGAAAACTACACGAAACCTGTCGCACGACTTACGTGCATATAAAATATCATTTCACCCAATGTCGCCAATGTTTCAATGTAAAAATAAGATACAATTTTTTTTCTTCTGATTCTTTGTAACTTCAAACACGACATAAAGACTTCTTGTAAATCCAAATGCGCAAATTTTATCATCATCGTCATCGTCGTCATCGCCTTGCCAGTGTCATCGTCATCATCATCTTCTATAACAAATCGAGCTAATGGAGTAAACTGCATTAAGGATTATGCGCCAACAGCTGTCGCGTCTGGGGACTTAGTGACAAAATTTGTTCTTTTTTTTCGTTTGCATCAAGTCGACAGAGAAGTACCTATTGACTTGTGTATAATGACGTTGACGATTTCTTGAGTTCATATACATAATTTTGCATTGTGGGTGCAGCTGTGGGCTTTTTCAAATCTTCTTTGTGAATCACCGAGTTTTTATTTTGTTGTTTTTAAATGTGACGAAGTTTTAAGGGTAAGGTTAGGGACTCATACAAAATCTACTTGGCAACAAAATCTCTAAAGGCTTGATCTTAGCTTAAGAAAGCAGAATTGCCAGATAAGAGTAATTTCAGTCGACACAGGTACCCACTACAGCTTAATCAGGTTTGACTGCGAAAAAGGTGCGAAAACAAGACTTGAACCTGACGAAAAACAGACAAAAAAGATTTGAATGACTTGGCGTCGAGTCTACGGCGGCGGCGCGGCGGCGGCGTCAACCAATCTGCAGAAGCGGCAGCCGGCGGCGGCGTCGTAATAGTCCTCGTCGTTTGTTGGGGCAATAAATAAATTTAACTTTTACTGCTCTTGCTCTGGTAAAGTCAGTTTAACAAGTAATTATTGAACAGGTTAGGCTTCTTTTTTGTGTTTTAAACTCGTATACGATGTACGTGATGAATTTCTGAATAACTCGAAATCAAATTACTTTATCATTTCATCGTATCGCATAAAGTGCGCTATAATTGTCGAAAAGATTCGCCGTCTCTCATTTTTACGACAGTTGATGGCAATTAATTTCCCAAACGAACGGGTGAAAAATTGATGATAGTCTTATGACAGATCCTGTTAACTGCGCTGCGCTGCACCGCACCGTGAAGATCAATACAATTTGAAAAAACATAAAGAAAATTTATTCATGGTCATGCTAGGCAAATGTCCTAAATTTGGGTGGCAATGGCACTCTGTGGTTCGTGGTTTCGGGTTTTCTCTGTTTGGAATAGAACCTTCACTATTTGACAAGTTTATGTATTTAGTTGCCTTTGCCAACCATCTGTGGCACAACCACGGTCAATGGCCATGGGTACCTACTTGAACACGTGCTTCATACTTATTTTATAGGGCTACTCGACTATAGTATCTATTGGATTGTCAAACGGGCTTTCCTGTAAAGAGCTATCTGTATTCACACATCTATCAATTCATTAGTTGAGGAGAGAATAAAACCACGTCATCGTCCATAGTATGGTTATGGCATTGCCCACCGAATTTGGATATGAAGAGAGAGCAAAATAAATATAAGTACCTTCAAGTATATCTAAACCGGAAAATGTTCTAATGGAACGATCACACAGTACACGATACAGAGGGCGGGCTTGACGGTCGCGGTGGTTGCGGCGAATAAAACCCACCATTCAATTCAAATGATTGTAATGGCTGGCTCCCCCACAATATAATATAATACTTGACTGAATGGTTGATTTTTTGCCTTCTCTCTTCCATGGGTACTCTTGACTTCAAAACGAGTGTATAAAGTTCCATAGTTGATAACTAGCCATCATCGTCATCCTCCCTGTACTGATCATTCTTTCCATGTTGACCGCGTCGCGGTCGTGGTCGATGGACGACCAGAGTATGGGTATAATATAGCTAAAGATACTTTATGTTAATCGGACAACAGGAATTCCACAGAAGAGTGATTGCAAACATTTAAAATGCTTTCTTTTGGCCCAAACCTTAGCTATACCTTATATTGGTAGTGACCTAGAATTGGGATTTTTTGTGTGAAAAAATCGTTTTTATTTTGACCTTTAGAAATTGTTTCATATATCTCTTTTTTGATCGTACAGAATCATTAAAGGGTTTAAGTAAATTCAAGAAAGATCGATATTGTTTTGTAGATTTACGGTTTTCCACCTCTTTCAAATGATGGGAAACAAACTTAATTTTGTACTTTTTTCATTTTTTGAAGAAATCATTCAAAATTCTCTTTATCTCTTGGGAAGAGTTCGATTGATCTTTTATTAAATTTTTTCTAAAATCTTAGACGCATTTCAAAAATTTTAGTTCTTCTTTCTTGAAAAAATTACGGAAATGCAATTCATCCAAAATAAAATAGACATGTCATACGCATTGGGACAGTCTTTGCTTTTTGGTTGCTTGAAATTTTTAAGAAGCAGGATTTTTTATAATATTTAAAACTTTTTTACGAAACTAATTGATAAGCACTTGGGACATCGTTGTAAAATTTGTCATAAAAGACAAAAAATGCGTATATTAGTCATTTTTCTTACATAATTGGAGTTAAATTTAAAACTCAAACTTATGAGTCAACGTGATTGATTATCACTGACAATTCGTTGACTCGCAAAACTTTGACGATCACACGATTTTAAAAAACTAGTGTTTTCCATTTTATACGTTGCTACAGACATACATAAAAAATATGAGTTCATTCGGTACTAAATTCTGCATTGTCAATGTTGGGTCACAGTCATTTCGATGACTGATAGTTTAAAAACGAGTCTTCTCACATATGAGTTTCAATGTGCCACGTGCCATTCTTGTGACAGATTGTGATGCCATTTTAACGTCAGAGAGTCAATGCGTTGACCGTTTACGTTTAGCTATTAATAGTAGCTTTACAAATATTTATAAATTTAAATTATTTAACTTTAATTTCTTGTTTTTTTTATGATTTTTCAAAAATTCGATACCGTTGAAACCAGCCGCTATTCAAAAATAATTAATCAGTTGAAAAGTTAAGGTGTCCAAGTTAATTGAAAAGTTCTGCAACACAAATAGATACAAAATATTACACACCTTAAGTTCAATGACTTAATGAAAATATTACACACCTTAAGTTCAATGATAAGTCAATATCTCTACTTATAAGCTTGTCCCAAAATTTCGGCACCTTTTCTCTGGAGTTTAAAAACATATATTTTTGAAAAAAAAATTTCAATGCCAATATCAAAAACAAACAGATTGTAAAATTTATCAACAATTCATTATATTTATTTCTCTATTGCATAGGTGTCCCCAATGTTTAAGACATCTTTTCTTTCTATTATTTACTTTTTACTCAATTGTTTTTCATAAACAAAACAAAACAAAAGAGGTAAACAATATTGTCACAGATAACATCTTAGTTTGCACAATAAGTTTATGTAGAAAAATAAAAATAAAGTTGCAATACAAACGCACATACTTTAGTATCTCTCTTACCTAATCAAAAAAAAAAGTACTTGAAAGGACGGATAAAAACTGAAAAAAATAGAAATATACATGAAAACTAAGACCAAAGAGACAACAATGATACACTAAAAACAATACATACCAAAAGCAACAATATAAAAAGTCGTGAGTAGTTCTGGTACTATATAGCTATTAGATACCTATAACCTAAAGTATATCCTTCTTACACTCTTGTCCTGTTCACTGGATTGGGAGTTAGTTACAGTCAAAATGTTACAATATCTTTGTAACTTGTCTTTGCTTTATAAAGTGGGCTGGTTTGGTACCCAAAAAAATGGACACCCAAACCCAAGCCTATGCAACCTTCTTCTCCTTCCTTCTCTGAATGGCTTTAGCGTCACCAAAGAATTCTCTACGATTGGATATGAATTTCTTTTTCTCTAAGTCTACGAGTCATACACGTTGGGATAAACGTATCACTGGCATAGATCGGAATTCTATTTGACTTATGATTTCCTGTGGATATACGAGTATTTTCTAAAAAAATAGAACTTGAGGTTCGTATTGACGGTATTTTTGCATTTTCCATACACAAGATTAAATGAACTTGAATCCAAGAGATGCATCGAAATAGAAGAACAAAAGAAGTTACCTCTACTTGGTCGACCGCAACTTCTGTTTTCTGTTTTGAGTTCTGTTATGTTGTGCTGTGTGTGTGGTGATTTCCTTCCGCTTTGAATACACAAACAGTTTGCGGGCGGTCGATTAAATTCTGACCGACAATGACCGTATTTGCACAGAAGTACCACAGGGTTGAACGTTTGGCTGCTGTTTTGTTTTTTTTTTCTGTTATTGTTCATTATTGTTCATTATTTTCTTTTTTCGTTTCCTTTCTCATTTCAAATTTATATTTCTTTTTTCGCTCTATCTTTAGACTGCACTACTACTACTGCTGCTGCTGTTGCTGTGTGTTTTTTTTGGACCTTTCTTCTTTCTTTCTTTTTTTGAAATTATGATGACATCTTTTGAAAATCATTCATTCAGTCTTGTACGATGATGATAGTATGTGCGCGTCCCCTTTTTGTGTAAGTGCTTTAACTATACATACTTTATGTGACATTTTTATGATGACCCGGTCTGGTCAGTCTATGTAATTCATTTGCCATTTAAAAGCAATGCAATGAAATGAAATGAAATGAAATGACACAAATGTGAAAGATATTGAATGAAAGTAAAAACGATGACGACGAAGAAGAAGAAGAAACAATTCGATTTGCCATTTCTACATTGGGAAAGTAATATTGGCCTTTTTTACTATGAAATTCTTTTTCTCTTTGGTTTTTGACATAAGTCAGATGTCAGTTGGTTTTTACGATTATTAAATCTAATTTAATGTCCAGCTGCCATGTAAAAGTGTCACATAAACTAGATGTGATTTTATATCGTCGCGTCGCGTCCAATAAACTATCGATGGGATCATTCATGTAAGAAGTGCAATAAGTTAAGTCATTGTTCTGATTAGTGATGGTTTAGGATATTTGCACTTTTCTTTTTGATGAAACTATCTTATTTTTTTTAAAGAATTTTTTCATTTTTTTTGTATTAACAACCTGAGGACAGATGTAAGTAGGAGAAGGCCTACGCATTATGTCAAATCATTATGGGATGGAATGTGTATTAGGTGTTCTTGAGAAACTAAACAACTCAGGTTTTGTTCCGCGATGCAATGATATTTGTTTGAGCATTTGATTTGAAAAATGAACTTTTTGGAGTACAATTTGTATTGTTAAGTATATTTTTTATATTTTATGTGTTAGCAATTTTCTGTCAAAAAATATTTTGCTGACTCTAATTTTGAAAATTTAGTTTGCTATTAATCATAAATAAATTTTGCAGATTAGTGTACATTTTTGTAAGTGTCAGGTAGTAAAATATTTTATAATTTAGAACTAGAATTAGAAAATTGGGACAGGAACAATACAAAATACGTTCAAGTATAATTTTTTTTCTTTTAGCTCATTTCATCAAAAATGAGTTTTAAATGAGTTAAAAAAGGAGCAATTTTTTTTTGAAGAAATCTCCCATTGATGCCCCAAAACACAAAAAAACATCCAAAACTAAGAACTTTAAAGTTATAAAGAGTTGAAAAAATGAATTTAAGAAGAGAATTTTTAATTTTTTACTGTGAATAATGACTTTGGCATACCTTGGTTTCTAGGTGGAAAATAAAATTTCAATTGAAGTAATTAAAATGGAGAAAACAACGAGCATAAAGTTTGTCCTAACTGAAAATTATGTATGATTATCTTCAAAACTTATATCAGAACAGAGAATACATTAAAGTAAGTTTGTTTTAACTTGAATCAAGCATTCAATTAATTTGCCATAAAAATTACCTTCTTCGGTACGAATGCTAAATTGCTAAGTTTCTTCGTGAATTTAATATTTGAAATCATAAGAAGATCAAAAACTTATTTTGAACATTATGGACACAGTAAGCTTTGAGTCTTAGATATCGATTTAAATAATAACCAATGATTTTTCCTTGCAGAGTATTTGCACTTATATTTTAATCCTATAACAAAACTCTATAATGTGAATAAAAGTCAAGAATTCCAAATTCGTAGTTGCTTTTGGGACACATTCGGATAACCATTAGTTTGCTTTAATTTTTCTCTGTTTGCAAAAAAAAAAAAACAAAAATCTACTTCAAGTATATAATCAACTATATCAAAGGTAAAACCGTGTATCCAGCCCTTCCCACAATGAATACTTGAAAATGTCTCCATCTTCCCACATATTTTTTTTTTGTAAATTGAAACATTTCAAAACGTTGACATTTTATTCTGTAGAGGCCGCATCTAAAGCCAATTTTTCACAAAGGACACAACTTCAACTTACTCCTATTCATACCTTCACAAAACACGAGACACCCGCAATTCCATGATTAATGATTTCTTACCTAAGACAAAAAAAAAAACAAACTCCACAAAATAGAGATACTCTTTAAAAACTTGTAAAATAATTAATCATCACATTCTATTCACCTATTTTTCTTTTCTTCTATCACTAATAGACTTTCTAAGCCAACAACGTGATGATAACGATGAGTTTATGTGCTGTATGAAAATAAAAATAATTGTGATTGCCCTTTCTTTATTTTACATATACATATAAAAGTGTATATAAAAGATATATTTGTATCTTTTTGATTGGGTATTAAAAAAACAAATCCAAGTACGAGTATGAGAGATACTTTGAATAGCAACGACCCTGAACGCTATAAAATAAGTTCAGTTGTTCAGTGAATGCGGAAGTTAGCTTGATTTTGTGCGCGATGTATATTAAACCAAACCAACTCTCTCGACAAGAACACATATCTAGATACTTTTTTGTTTTCTTTGGATTAAAAAAAAAAAGATAAAGATACTCAGACACTCAGATGTCTGGTGAGTATAGATACGAGTATTTGTTTTTTGTTTATTCTTTTGTTAAGCCGTTAATGGAAATTCCATGATCTCATTAAAATGTGTTGAGATAAATTATTTTGGATTGCGAATAAAATATTTAAAAAACTTTAACAGATGTTGATGATTTTTTGTTGAGTAAATAAATTTGCCACAATTAATGTGCGCAATTTATCGAATACACTCGTTTTATGATGTCAGAAAAAATTCCTCAAGAACAGTCTTGAATGATTTCAAAGCTCCGAAAGTACTTAATGATCAACTAAAAATAATTAAAAGTGTATTTTAAATATGCCCTTCAAAAATTCTATTCATCATATATCGGCTTTCCACACTCAATCTTTTTTTCCGTTTTATATAAAAGGACATTATCCTGAGTGTGTACACGAGAGTATGAGTATGTATATGGAATAAGCCTATTTTAAAATAGTTTAAACTAACACTCTTGGCTATGATTTTTGTTAATATAAGAGTTTCTATTTCGTCCTTTCACTGCGCTTTAAAATGACTGTAGTCGTATAGAGGAAAAAAACACACATCCTTGAATGGCAATTGCTTATTAAAAATTTATTTTCCGTTCTACTTGCATTCAATGTAGGTAAAGAATGAAGTTAGTTTTGGTATTCAAGGAAAGAACTTTAGTGGTTTTTTTGTTTTTGTTGGCATAACACAGGTGACTGTAAGTGATTTATCTTTTTAGGTTAACAGCAACTATATACTCATGCCTACTTATACTTTTATTCACAGTGAATGACGGCACTACAAAATTTGGGCAAATATTTGCAAAGTAAAAATTTTTAAGAAACTAGGACAGAGAATTTTTGTTCAGTTTTTAAATATGAAAACTTACATTAGAAAGGTGTGCTAATATAATGAATCACGAATATTTTGATGATACATACCTGAAACGATAAAAAAATTATAAATATTAGGAATTAGCATATCAAAAGAATGCATTAAATATCTAATTCAAATAAATAAAATATATAAGTTTTATAGATTGTCTAATAGTGAAACTATCAATCTTGGTGTCCCAACAACTGTTCACATGTTTTGCTCAAACAATAATTTTAGCTATGAAAACAATCGTCATTTTTTCTCTTTTAAGGTTGTCAGAAAAAACACTTCGACAAGTTGACGAAACACTTAAAAATCATACTAAGATCACTCATAACGTAAGAAAGAACTCGTACCAAAATTTACTAACATGTATAAACTAAAAAATTTTAGAATTTTCAGATTCTATAGTTGGTGTCCCAAAATATTAAAAAATAATGGCACGAGTAGGATAATTTTGGCGCCAAGATATAATAACGGTTTTTGGTAGAGGGGCTTAATACAAGCATTTTTTTACTATGGGAGGGGGGTCTATCTCCCCCCGTTCAGGCGGTAGAGGCAATTTAAAAAAATTATTATTTAAAATGGAAAAAAATAATTAAAAAATAACGGTGATACTTACAATTAAGTTTTATACATTAAAATTTAAAGCCAACATTCTGTTTTATTAGCCAGTTTTTAATTCAAGTCAAAACTATGCGTAGTTTTTGGAAAATTTAATTTTAAACTCAAAATTTGAGTAAGAAAAGTTAAAAAAAAAAGGTTTAAAGTGTAATTTTTCAATACTTCAAGATTATCTACCATTGTTTTTATTTCAGAATTTATTGCTCTTATTTGTTTTTGATCAAAAACTGAAAACTAGATGATTGTATGTCTTTTAGTTTTTGAGAAAATTAAAAATAACCACAACTACTATTTTAATTTAATTCTTTTTTTTTGCTTGAGTGGTCTTATTTTGATAGTAACAATGGTAGGTGCGATTTTGGGTGTATGCAACAGTAATGTGTATGCGAATTTGGGTGTATGCAACAGTGGGATCTGTAAGGGGGGCATGCTGCCCCCCTGCAACCCCCCTGCTTGGCAACACTATAGGATTTGGGGTGGGTGCAAGTTGGAGTGCGTGCAAGGGGGGGAGGGGGCACGGTTCGGTGGGTGCAAGATGGGGTGCATGCAAAGTTTCTTTTGCATTTAAATAAGCTGGATATAAGAAAAATTAATTTACCCTAGGTAGGTATATCTTAATCCATATTCGATTATTACTATCAAAATAAGACTACGTTAATACTTAAGCAAGGAAAAAGTAATTTAATCAAAATATTTATTTTGGTAATTTTCAATTTTCTCAAGAACTAGAAGACATAAAGTCATCTAGTTTTCAGTTTTTGATCAAAAACAAATAAGAGCAATGAATTCTAAAAAAAAAAAACAGTAAATAATTTGAAAGTTTTAAAAAACTACACTTTAAACCTTTTTTTTTAAATTTTTTTTTGCATACATTTTTAGTTTAAAACAATTTTTTTCAAAAACTATGCATAGTTTTGACTTGATTTAAAAACAAGCTGATAGACAAAAATGTTGGCTTTAAAAAAAGGTATAATACCTAATTGTAAGTATTACCGTTATTTTTTAATTATTTTTTTCCATTTAATGTACATATTTTTTTAAATTGCCCCTACCGCCTAAACGGGGGGGAGATAGACACCCCCCCCTCCCATAGTAAAAAATGCTTATTTTTAGCTGTTCTATACAAATCCGTCATTAAAATTTGTCGCCAAAGTTATCGTACTCTCACCAAAATAATTAAAAGTACAAAGGATACGTTTTCTTAGAAAACTAGTTAAAAAAAAAAAACTAATCATATAAAAAAATCATATAAAAATATGTTCAAACGATTGCAAACAATTTCAAAAAATTAAAAACAAAATTTACAAAAGTGTTTTGTCCCAAAAAACAAGAAGAAAGTATACAAAATTGTGTCATAACATCCAAATTTGGGCACACTCAGTCACTCACTGTAAAACTTCAATAAAACTCATACATTTTTAGCTAAATCATGGAGCCGCCTTTATAATTAAACTTCCTCAACAAGCTTCTACATTTGTTCACAAAACCAAACAAAAAATTAAAAAAAAAACGGCCGCAACTTGTGAAAAAATACAATAACTACCTACAATAAAAATCATGATCAAAATACAAAAGAACACAAAATAAATCGTCTATAGCTAAAGGTTATAAATTGCCACCCATCTCTCAATTCACAAAATATTCACATACACAACATACACGCTACATTCAATGACAATAATGTATCTGAGTATCTGGCCTATTATCAAGTTTGCAGAGATAAAAAGATACACAATCTAAAAGTACGTACATATGCATGTATCTACAGTGAGTGTACAGAACCTACGATGTTCAGTTCAGTCATAAGCTTTTTGTACTCGTATGTCTCATTGGATATGCAGAACGTCACTTCAGGTGACACGTTTCCTTTTCATATGCTCGTAAGTATTTTCGCTCGAAGAACAAAATAAACTTGTTTCACTCTCGGTGCGTGTGTGCAATTCAATTTTCATCAATCAATTCGATGGGAAAGAAATAATCAAGGGAAAAGTATTTCACAGATAAAAATCTTTTCTTTTTTTTCTTCAATTTTTCGCAATCTATTTAACGATTTTATTGGGAGTATTAAGAGGGTTCCTTTATAGGGTAGGGATCATGTATGTCTCATGTGGGGGAGAGATAACTTGTTGCACAGGATAAGCTGACTAAGCGGGAAATTGAGTACATAATTAATCTTAACGATTTGTGTTCTTGTAACTTTGGGACAAACTTACTTGTTTGTGAAAGTTTTTGTAAGTTGGTTTGGTTTAAAAGAAAAAGAACTTATTTTTAAATCCAAAAAGTTTCGCAAACTATTGTGATGCTCATTAATGACTAACGACTTATAGATTGCTAAGAAAAAGTTCATTTGAGCTCATCAAGAAGTAAATTATAAACAAAAGATCTATCTTATGTGTGTTTTTTGTGTTTATCAATTTTGCTGCAAATAGAAATCCACAAATGAAACAACAAAAGTTCATAATCAAACAGACACGTCAATTGTTGCTTTTTTTGCAACCAAGTACTTATCTGAGTTTGATTAGTTGACGTTCAGACGTTTGAAGACAATGACTTGGGTATTTTTAGAATCACCATCAGTCGCTATGGAGAGAGAGAGAGAGAGAGATTGATGATGCATGTGTTGATTATAATTTATAATATAATGGCTGGGAAAACATCATTATATTATAGGTATAATAAGCTGTTTTGAGAAAATAAAGAATCGTTGGGTACTAAATTAGAATTATGTTTATTTCAAATTGAACACAAATTTGTTTGTTTTCTTATTTAATCAAGGTCATTTAAGGGACTATAGGAAATTTGGGACATTTGTCCCAACTCAATCAAAATCGGTATTTGTCATTCAATGTTATCATTTGACTTTATTTTTTAATTCTGTTTAAAGATAATAATTTTTAAGACGTTTAATTTTGAAAAGGCACCAATAGCAAGAAATAAATAAATAATAATAATAAATAATAATTCTAACAAATGAAGTTACTTACTTGCTTATGATACATACTTCTATTAATTTTGGGACAGTTGTTTAGATAATTGGGGACACTTATTTATATTCAAAATATATTTTTTAGAAAGACTGTAAACAGGAAAAAGTATTTATTTTGCTGCCACTTTAAAAGAATAGTCTCAGTGCATCTAAGGAAATTTGGGACACTTGATATTTTGTAATAATATGTATGTATATCGGAGCGAGCTAAAACAAATAATTGTGAAAGAGAGGATATTTTTATATAAAGACAAAGAACTGTATATAAATTACATTTTTCTTAAATTGTATTTACAAAAAATAGGCAGAAAACAAAAAAAAATATATATTCAATGTCAACAGAGTAGATATCTACTCTACATGTCAATTCACCTTTCCTGGCAATCTTAAGAAATATTTTATCAATTTTTTTCTAATTCATTAACAAAGACACAACTTCAGTAAAAATAAAAAAGTTCAATACTACTTTGATATTGACATTGTAATAAATTTCATAAATTGTACATATACATATATGAATCGTTTATAATTTTGTTGATTCAATGATAAGCTTTCTATCAAAGCTGTGACAATATTTTTTTTTTGCACGATATCTCTTTAAGAACCCTTCAATATCTATTAATTTTTTATATTTCTGAACTTGATGTCATATACGTCAGTTCTATTTTTACAGTAGGCACAATGTGGCATTTGCTACTTTGTGTCGTTTTAACAGAACCGACCTTCTACAAATTGATAAATGATAAGAAACTATGAAAAGTTTAATGCGTTGTTTTATAGTTTTTCTTTTATTCAAAAAATAGCTTTCAATATGAAAAATTTTGTAATTTGTTTTCATATTTTATTGGAGTTGAATTCAATTAATTGAATTCAATTACCTTAACCTAAGCTAACTTTTCTTTAAAAGTTTGTATTTGAATTATTTTAATTATAACCAAGACCCAATGCGTACCAATTGAATACGTTTTAAATTTTGTAAATTTTGGCTAACTTTGATTCAAAATATTTAAGATATGGGTATTATTTAATAATTCAATCACAGAGTTACCAATACAAAATGAAGACAACCAATTAAAAAATTAAAGACATCTCTAGTTAGACAATTTTGGAAAAAAATATAATCAATCTGATTACAGAATCCGACGAATAAATTGCGAATGGTTTCGGAGCGAGTTTTTGACATTTTTAATATGATAGAAATTTCTAATTGACATTTGTTTTAAAATGTTTGAAATATAATTTTTAAATTTATTTGATACATTTTCCTTTTCTGGATTTAACAAATTTTTGGAAAAAAAATTGATCAAACACAAGTTATTATCAAAATATCCAACTGAAGTTTGTATTTTTTCAATTTAAACGCAGAAATGTCACAATTATGGGACATTATTAATATCATTGTTGTCCTTAAATTAAATTTTCTTTATATGAATCACTAAGGATAAGAACAAGCGTCTCTCAAGAGTTAAATATCACACCGATTCTGTTTGAAAAGTCGTAAAATTATCGAAAACACTGAAAGACAGTGTAATCAAGTAAAAAGTATGCGGGTTAATTTATATATATATATATATGGTCTTAATTTCTGTATTTTTAAACTAAGAGGGGTATTAGACTTGTGGTCAAATATTTTCGAAAAAATAAAAAAAACCGTGCTGAAACTTAAATCACATATTCTGTTAAAAACAGGCAGTTATGAAATATTCATAAATTATGAGAAACATCACCAAGTAAACATCGTTCTAATTTTTTTTAAACCTTAATGTTTCAAAAAAAAAAAAAAAAATATGCCGATTTTGGTATTTCAAAGAAAATTGTATTCACTCAAGCAGGATTGAATGTTAATTCTTCTGATTTCTTTTATCTAATCGCCATTGTTTACACTTTTGCAGATATTGCTGTCATTTTTGAATTCTATGGTGTTTTCGAAATTGTAATATTTAAGACAGCAGAAAGATCAAAGAACTTCTCTAAGTTAATTTTAAATATATTAAAAAAAAAAAAATGATATATAAATAAAATACAATTTGTATTTTTGTCGCAACACTCTACCTCACCTGATTTCCTTTTTTCCCGATCGGGAACAACTAAACTTTTAGCCCTTTTCACACGCAACGATCTACGACGTATCGAGCGTAGAAAAGCTTCTGGCATCCGTGAGAATCTTTGTGGGGTATCCGGTGCTTTCCTCTCGGGGAGAAAGAAATTTTTAACAGCCAACATGATGCTCCTTGATTTTTAAAAAACTAATTTATATTTATGTAGGTATAATCCTTAAAATGGCAGGTAGTTAGATATCCTTGTTTTGTATTTTTAGGTTAAACTATAATTTATTTGTTAACACAATAAATTCGTTACAAGTATTGGTTTTGTACGCGCGCTGCACAGATATAAACACATCAAGTTTAATCTAAACTTTTATATAAGATTATGCGCAAAATTTATCCAAGGGGTAGGGAATTCTTATCTTTCACTATAATCATATTCACCAAGGTCAACATTTTGTCATACTATCAACACATGGATGGGGGTTTGAATTGTAAATTTCTTTTTAATTTTGCAACCAATATTCAAAGCATCTCAATTAATAAGTGCATAGCCGAAACGATCCATAACAAAACTTTTAGCACTTAATCAGATCTTAACCGTGACATTAATACAAAACAAAAAAACTAAATCAAATTTAAACCGACAAATGATTTATTGATAAGCCAACATTTTTTTACTATTTCGCTCCATTAAGTATCTACGAGATATATTTCCCGTTTGCTTAACACAACAACAAAAATAACAAAAAACCTAGAGAGACGGACAAAAATCCGACCGACGTTAACAAATCTACAGTCAGATATCAACTGAATTCGGTTTGGAGGAAAACCGGCTCGGCTAAGTATAATGTAGTGGTTGCAGATACAAAAATGTATCTGTTGGATGCGAACTCTTTAACAGTCTCGTTAACAGAGACTGTTAAGTTAAATATTGCAACAGATTATTTGTCTCTTTTTATTTTTCTTATTATTTCTCTGTTTCTGTTTTGTTTGGTTGGGTCGGTCGTTTTCTTTTTTACAACTTGTGACGCAATAGAGATTGATATACTTTTGCATCTGTTGGGTGGATTTATGGATTTTTTTATGATTCGGCAAGTTTTGTACACGTGTTTTTTTTGCAGACTAAAAAGATAGATGGATTTTGGTGAGGTATTTTTTTGTTTTTTTTTTTTATAATACCAGTGAATATGTGTGTGACTTGGAACAAAAGTGTTTGTTTTTTATTATTGTGATTGTAGGTTTTGTATGTTATCAGAGGAAATCATTGACCTTTTTTGGGTGGATTTGTGGGGCTTTGGGATTATTTGAGGTAGGTAAACAAAATTATGTATATTTTTTTTCTAAAGAGGATTTTGGTTTAAGAATTTTGTTGAATCAGAGTCATTGTCAGGAACGTAAATTCTTTTTTTTTATTACCAAGCAATTATTTCGTTGCAAATTGAAAATTAATGGAGAAAAGTCAGGAAAAAGAAAACTCATTTGAAACATAACTTCCACAGTCATCAATATTTTAATAGTGCAATGAATACGAAGTTTAGCTCTGAAAAAGTTTGTGTCGCATTTTATTAAGTTTAAGAATTAAGTCATGAAAAAAGATACATCAGTTTTCAAATTATTCAAAGTGTCCAATCATAAGTTTTAATAAAATCTAAAATAATTTCATCAAAGTAATCAAAGAAGTCGTATATTGTAGGAAGGAGATAAAGTTTCCTTTTCCATTGAATACTTTTTGAAACTCCTTTATAATGGTATTTGGTTAATTTTTGAAATAAATGTATTTTCTACTGTTTTTTTTTGTTGATACATTTTTGTAACATTATTTTTAAGTTAATTATTATAGTTTTGTATGATCCTTTTCTTTCCTTATTGTGTTATCTTTGAATTTAATAAAATGGCATATCGGGTTGGCACCGATGAATGGAGTGTACCTACGTAATTTAATTAAAAATTACAAGTCTGATAGTTCAATTTCACGAAAAATTGGAAGTGGAAGGCCTAAGTCGATTTTATCAAGGGAAGCGTCTTACTCACCGATTTTCAATCCAGAACAGAGTTCACCATAATACATTCCAGTCACAAACTGAAAAAAAGTGACAGAACCATGCTAAGACAACTTAATAATATGGGATTGAATACCATTATTGGATCAATACTCCAAGCATTTCGGACGTTTTGATTTCCAAGATAACTCAGCCCCACCGAGCCAAAACAATACGCTCAAACTTAATTTAATGCATTCCTTTGAACAATTTTAGAAACATTGATGAATTCTTTTTGTTTAGGTAAAAAATTATAAAGACTCTGTCGGGATTTCTTCACTTCCATGGCCAGGAAACAGTCCGAATCAGAATCCAATTCTGAACTGTTGGCAGAAAATGGGAAACAAAATAAGAGAAAAACGTCTATAAAACGATCATTCAGGTGAATTGAGTGATAGAAGAAGTTTGGTAAAACGAAATAAATGAAATTATTTTAAAAAAGTTGTTCAATTTCATGCCAAACCACATTCGTGAGTTCATGAAGAAAAGGGGCGGAACGACGAAATATTAAATATTATGGCTTTTGGTTTGTACATAGTTGTTTACTATACCCTACTGCTATATTTTTTAAGAAAACATTATTTCGTGCCCTTAAATTTAGAACACAATAGTTTTTTAAAACACTAAACAAATTAAATTAAATATATCTCAATTTTGAATACAACCAAAGTTTTACTCAGCAGATCTAATGCGAAGGTTTTGTTGTTCTTGGGTGTATATTAATACGTTTACAACAATAGAATTAAATATTGAACAAAATCCATACATTGAAAAAGTGCGTATACGCCATAGTTACCATTGTTTTGTTATCGTTTCAGAGAGAATACAAAAATAGACTTTATTTATGGTATGGGTCAATTTCAATAAAGAACTCATGCTGAATCAATTTATATTCTTTCTATAAAAAAAAAATCATTAGCCAAATCGAAATAAGTATTACCAATTTTTTCTGAAACAATACATTGTAACTCTTAAATAAAATTCTCAATTTTGTATCCAAATGTTTTTTTGTGGACTAAAACTTGAATAGTCTTGATTCTATTTAACGGAAAGGGTTTCTTTGTGTCTTTCCTCTTGTTTGGATTTCAAATCTTCCGCTAAATTTGTCGATGTACCTGTACATTTTTAAATAAGGATTAACACTCTATTTTTGACTAAAATGAAGCTTCACGTCGATATTTATTTATGTATTTATTTATTTAATCTACGAGCTAAAGGCTCAACAGATGCAATAAAGAATAAATACACATATATACAAAAAAATAAAAAATAATTTACAATTCATGATTAATTTCTTAAAAATAGATAATACAAATCATTTTTGAATTTGTTTCTAGGCCATGCTATGTCAATATGACTAATTACTTCGTTGAACTCCCTAATTGACCTTGAAACTGGTTCATTCATTCCATAATTTGTCCTATGTTTAGGTTGAAAAAGAAGGTATCGTTCTCTCAATGGTCTATTCGGGGCATAAATACAAATTAACGATAGAAGGTTAGGACACTTTATATGGTTACATAAAATATCTCGCACAAACACTATATCATGAATAGTTCTTCGAGATTTGAGAGATTTCAGACCTAGAAGATTACGTCGAGCTTGAGAATCTGGACAAAAATTCCAGCGCATTTTACAAAACACATATTTTGTGAAACGATTCTGAACTTTCTCAATTCTATCCGAAAATGTTTGTTGGAAAGGACTCCATATGACATCAGCATACTCAAGTAATGATCTAACTAATGAGTTATATAGAGAAGTAAGCGTATAGCGATCCGAAAAGTCAGTTGAGTTTCTTTTAATGAAACCAATCATAGAGTTGGCTTTAGCAACAATAGAATCCATGTGCGGAACAAATATAAACTTGGAATCAAAGGAGACACCTAAATCCTTTACTGTAGCAGTTCTCTGAAGAGGGATATGATCAAGAGAATACGCAAACTCATAAGTTGAGAGTTTCCTAGAGACCGAGATTTCTTCACATTAAGTTTAAGACAGTTAACCAAACACCAGTTTGATAAATGATCGAGGTCTTTTTGGAGATTCACTTTTAAAAATAATTTTAGATCATCAGCATATATGAGACATTGGCAGAACTTTATGTTTTTGCAAATATCATCGATAAAGATTATAAATAAAAGTGGGCCAAGATGACTACCCTGGGGAACTCCTGAGGTACATTTAATAGATCTCGGGGTTTGATTATCAAGTTTTACTTTTTGCACTCTATGAGTTAAAAAAGATGAAATCCACTGAAGGAGATTAGAGTGAATCCCAAAGTTTTGAAGCTTACGAAGCAGTATGTTGTGGGATACAGAATCGAATACCTTACTAAAATCCGTGTAGATAGCGTCTACTTGACTTTGACTTTCTATACAATTAATAACGAAAGAAGAAAAACATGCGAGATTAGTGACAGTTGATCTACCCGATATAAACCCATGCTGGGCATCACTTACATGTTCTTTTACGAAAAAATCCAGTTTGGTCTTTACTAAGCTTTCGAGCAATTTAGGAATTGTGGACAGCTTACAAATGCCTCTGTAATTTTCAACATTATTTTTCGAATCAGACTTATAAATTGGGATCAGAAAAGAAGATTTCCATTCGTCCAAAAATATTCCGGACGATAAAGCATACAGAATTAGAGCATTTTTTTAAGACAAGAGCAGGAATGCCATCGACACCAGGAACATGATTGGGTTTAAGATTTTGAAGACCATTTAATACATCAGATAATTCTAAGTGCATTGAGCCAATATCAACTTTAGGGGTAATATTTGAAAGAAGATCCAAGTTTCCTTGTGAAGTTGAGTAGACTGATATAAAAAATTTAGCAAAAAGATCAAGAGTTTTATTAATGTCAGTAGAATTATGCCCTCTAAAATTCATCGTAGTAGGAATGCCAATTGATTATTTAAATCTGTAATTTTGAAAAATGGCTTTCGCGCTTATAAAAGGTAAATTCGTACGTACCTTTCTATTTGCGATTTTTACTATAATGTTTTATAAAGATTTTGTATCGAATTCTTGTATAGAGTAAGAACTATAATGAAATGAGACATGCGTTACTTGACTTTCAATTTTCTACATTGTTCCACGTCTAGTTCTTCCCTTAAATCTAATTCAACACCTTCTAATATCAAACAAGCATAGCACATCCATAGTTCCCTCTACAAATAATTCAAATTCTAATGAAAACCAGACCACAACTAACACAACCATTTTAAAAATATCTATGTACCTACCTACTTACAATCCAAATTGCTTCATCAAGTGAATAAAATTCAACAAAAAATTAAAGTCTACACTTCCCGATGCTGGATCTTAAAATGTGATTAGACCAAAAATAAACACTCAAAAACAAAGATACTCACTTAATTTAATTTCACTTCACTTCATTCACTCCGTAGGTAGGTAGGATTATCTAAATAAAATAAACTCCAAAATTTTCCTATCAAGATATTAAAGAAAAACAACAACATCTTAAACCACAAATCTTTTCAACACCATGTATATTTATTCTCCCTTTAACAACATTGATGGTCTCCCAAAATCCTTCCCCAAAGCAATTAACTCAAACAAAATCCTTTCATTCCACACAGCTGGCTATGAGTGGAAAAAATAAAACAAAAAAAGGACAATACAAAAAGAAAAAAAACATCAAAATAAATTGCAACACCTGCGTCTGCCGCCACCACCGCCGCCCACCATTACCACCACTCACTGACCTCCTCCAACTCAATTAGAATTTCTGCTATACCTCTCCATTATCATTTTATCCCTTGATGCACAGTGAGCTTAAACAATGGCTCAAAAGCTGAAAGTCATGAAAGCCGGAAAACTTTTAAAATACAAAAACTGCTTCACACTATAAATCTATGTGCACGTCACATCTTCACACCTACAACAAACCAAACAGATAGAGTCTGCAAAGATACAAAGTGACTGTAGGACCATGCAACAATATTTTTATAGGTCAAATTTGAGGCGAAACTATGGCAACACTTTGTCGATATACATATCTATAGACCTACATTACCAGAACCAGTGCAGTGCTTGAGCTACCCTGCTTTTCATTGATTTGCCAATCTATGGTGTTGGCGCAGGTATTGTGATGCAACAACCAAAACCAAGTACTTATAGATAGATAGATAGATATTATTTTCACCGGCACATGCAAATGAGCCAGGTGATTAGCAGCAAACAAAAGAAACAAAAAAAGCCAGTGTCGGTCGTCGTCGTCCGTAGATACAAGATACACACAATATTAACTGTCGATGTAGGTTAGACTTATTTTACTCGCACTCCACTACGTATGTAAAACATAGACATAAAACTTAAAAGCTACAAGCTACAACAAACATATAAGCATTTCTGGAGCAAGGAAATATGTATGTATGTATATGAAAGGATATGATTTTATTCTTACCCAGATTGTCCATAAAATGAGAATCCTCGCTTCTTCCACAAAACAAAACTCAGGATGAGAAAAGAAAGCAAAGCAAATTCCTCGTATACAACTCCCGGGAGTAAACGTAACACTTTACTACGTAACTTTTTACTATTTCTATAGATAGAGAGACAACCAACGTTTCCTGACACACTTCGAGGACTTAGGACCGAACCAAAACCGACAACGACGACGAGGAAAGAGCCTTTTTCCCTAACGTTTTTTGTGAAATACCAACGTGACACAACTGTGTGAATAGCTTCGAACAAAAGATGGAACAACCCCTGTTGGAAATGAAAAATGGAAAAATAATATTCAATATATGGTTGGTAAATGGTGATGCAACAGTGCACCATATCAAAACCGCTTCTTCTGCAAAGGAATGCAGTCGCAGCGCAGTGTTGAGCATAAGTCGACAATGCAGTTCGTTCTGAATGTAGAAGCAACAACTGTTAATAACATTAGTTGGAACTGTTAACAACATTGTTGAGTTGAATCAAACATGTTTGAATGTTCTAAACAAAATTTGGTTTGAAGTTTGAAAGAATCTTAAAGAGGTTGTTTTTTAAGAGTGTTCTGCTTCTGTTATCTGAGACGTAAAGAATGGAAATTGAAGTAGAAGAGGAAAACGAAGAATAACGGTGTCTCTCTGTGCAAGTAAGTTACCTTTTACTAAACGACTATCAGTCTGCCAGGCGTTGCAGCAGTAGAAGCAGAGCAGTATAGTGTGTATTGTTTTTCTGTTTGGAGTTGGGTCAATGCAGGATTTGCGAATGTACAGTGTTGCCATAGGAATATAATTAAAGTAGTGACAGAATAAAGCGTTTAGTTGATAAGATGAGGTTATACTCAAAAATTGTTTTAAATCTTTTTAGTTGGATACTTATTTGTAATATTTTGTTAAGATTTAGTAAGGTTTGGAAATTTGCAGCAATTTAGCATCTTAAAAGTTTTCAAATTCCGGCCGAACGATGATTAGATTTTGATAGAATAAGAGGTGGGTTTTGGGTCTCACATAGGATTATGGATTCATTCAGAAAAAATAGGATTATGTAGGAACATAGAGCAAGATGCCGATTATATAATTAAAAAGGTAAAAAAGTCGGTCCAACAGTTCTATCAGTTTATTTTTTTGCTGATCTAGAGTGAGAACGGAAGTGATTTGTTTGAGCAAAATGTATTCTTTGCATCTACACAGATCTTTGTAGACTGTATCAAAGTGGTGACTGAAGAGTTTAAAGCGTTCATTTATTTTACCAAGATTTGTATTTAGTATGGCTAAGGAACGATTTTCATTACTTGAAAGTATGACCGAAGTTGGAAGGTATTCGGATGAGTATTCTTAAACCAAGAATATTTTGCTGGAATTGCTTAAGAAAAGGACACTAATGGAACTAGCCATTTCACTAGACAATAATCCGTTAAAATAACGGTAAAAAAGCGTTAGACAAGAGAAATTCTGATGGTGTTGAGTTGACGTATCATAAATCAGCGATATTATTGAAATAAATCATTTTGAATGCTCATTCTTGAAAACGGTACAAGAGACTTAAGTGGGTGAAGCACAAGTCCAGATAATGAGAGTACTTTGGGCATATATAGTTTTTTAGATAATATCCATCTCAGAGGGGATGGCTTTAAAAATATTAATAACAGTTTGTGTAAGATAAAAAAAGTTTAAAATCAATACATTTGTTCTCAAGAAGTCAAAGTCTATTTTTTTTTCAGTTTTTAGTTGTTTTTGTAGGTTTTCTTTTTTTTGTAAAGTTGTCAATTGGAAAATTATGTTAACAACAATATTTTTTGTAGATTGAAATAATTTTAAAGTCAATGTCTCCCTTGATTCTCGGGATTTTCGAGTCGAAAATCAGTCTTTAAACAGATTTTCTACAAAAAAAAAACTGTCAATTGTACTTTTCTATAAGTTTTACCAATATTTTGTTTAAGATAAAATTGGTTTGATACCATTTTTCATGGCAGTCAGCCATCAGCCGGTAGGTGGAATAACATGTAGCATACGAAACATGCACGTGCCGTAACTATTTGGGACTGTTAAAAGTAAAACAATCTCATCATCTAACAACAAGCCTCGGAAATGGACTGATTGCATAACGACACCCACTGCAACGGAAACGAAACAAAGATTTACGAATTTTCTCATGGAACGTAAGATCGCTTTATAGAGCTCGAGCTGCGAGAAGCTAGCGGATATGTATACCCTATATATATATATAATATATATATATATACAAGAGATACGATGGAGAGGGAGTGGTGTTTTACAGAAGAAAGAATAAGACGTAGTATATTACAGATGTCATATAAAACACCATGTGCTCGGAGTAGGCTTCCTAGTCAGCTAAAAAGTGAAGTCTATCATTATCGGCTTTAACGCTATAAGCGCAAGGCTATGCACACTTCACGTGCGAGGCATATTCCAGAACATCAGAATCATAAACGCTCACAGACCAACGGAGGAGTTCCCTGACGAAGAGAAAGAGACTAACTACGAGGAAATTGAAAGGGCCCTAAATGCTTGCAAGTTATGATGTTAAAGTAATTCTTCGAGATTTTAATGCACAAACAGGTCCGGCGCCGGTATTCAGGCATTACACAGGCACCCATATAGTTTGCATGAGAACACTATGACAACGGACTTTAAATCTTAGAATTGGCAGCATCAAAAAATTGGTAGTTGCGAGTACCAGGTTCTAAAGTAAGGATATCTACAAAGCCACCTTGGTATCATTTGATGGAGTCACTCGTAAATTGACTGAATCAATGATGTTATTGAACGCTCTTCTTTGCATAGTGCTCAAGAAACTTAGTGAATTACTGGAGCACAAGCCCAGAGAATGATAGCTATACCTTAACTTTTACTAGTTCGAAATGTTAAGCTTTATAGTAGTCATCTTAGATGGGAAGAAAACCTTCTGGTATCGTTTCAGGAAACCTAAAATTCTATGTATTGCAATCTTCATTTAAAAATTAAATAAGTATGTATATACGAAGGTGTTAACATCAACTGAACAACAAACTCTAAAGAAAAAGAGGAGTTTCTAAAGAAAAACAAATACAAAATTTGATTAATTTAAATATTGTAAACAAATCATCAATTTCTCAAATTATAAACTTTTTTACTTCCAGCTTCCTCATTCCTTACTTTCAAAATTATTTAATATCTAACACAAGAACCACCACCATTAAACGTATGTATATACCCATGCAAAATAATTACTTAATAATCTTTCAAAATGCAATCTTGCAATAAGGTAGGTATTATAATATCTATATAACCACATTGGAACAGAGTTTTTCTTTCCGTTTCTTTAATCTTCAAACTCTACGTTATGTACCTCTCAACAAATGATGCTTATAAAGCCATAGACAACCACTTTCACTTGAACAAGCTAATAGATTTTTGTTTTTTATTTTTTTATCTCAAGAGCTTGTTATAGAAAGACTCAAATCATATTTTTATAGCCGACGAATATAATTTCACTGTCATTTAGGTAAATCACTAGTTGCGGTTTATTTTCCTTGTTTACTAACAATTTTCATCGATAGCAAAGTGGTGATAGACAATATAATGGTTAACAAACAACTGACAACAAAGCTGTAGTCAAGGCATTTTCCTGGGGGAATGATATACATAGTCGATCGATGAGTTCTGTTACAAGCATAAAACACCACAAGAGAAGAACTATAAAAAAAAAATTTCACTCAAAATGACCGACCTCAGCTTTCAAGCCAGCCCTTAAATGTTGTGATCATTGGCCTATAGTGGAACGCACTGTTTCTACTGATATATTTGAAACTGCTTCCGTTAACTCTATTTTTAGAATTTAAAAATTCCTGTGAGAAGTCTTCAAGCTCGATCTCCAATTCTCACTTCAAAAAACAATCTTGAGGATTAAAATATGGACTTCCCGAGAGCCAATCTTAAGCTTTTTTAAAGCCTACAATATTGACCCTAATTCACTTTTTGTGTTCTATTGGCCTTGGGTGTCTCATCCATCCATTGAAAATAGTATTTTTAAACCCTTTACCAAATACTCTGCAACATCGCTATAGAACAACTTAACAACCGTTTTCACATTCGTTCCCAAAAATGGCGGGTTGGGACACCTTGGAGTGAGACTTTCAGTCAAACTATTATCGATGCAAGGTGATGGTCTTACCTTAGATAAATAGTTTTAGTTTGATAAAATGATGTCGCATAAATTTTATCATTTTATTTGTCAAAAACTTATACAACGGTAAAAATCTTTTTATTGAAAAAAAAGAAGAAATATTTCATGCTTATTTCTTGCGTCCCAAGTAAAAGCCCTTTGAAGGACTACTTTTTGGGCTGTCATCTATCTTAAGGACGAGGCAAACTGGCTGATAATCCGATTGCCAAACATTATTGCGGCTTCCAAAGATTTTTAAAACAAGACTTTTTTGCCAGAACTCATCCATTAATTATGTTAGGCAATTACTGCGATTCTATTTTCTTTAAAGCCTGAATCAATAGTAACAAAAGCGAAACTTAAACTAATAGATTTTTTGAGCAAGCTTGGATTATTTGCCTACCACAGACAAATCCCCAGTGATGAGAGCTTAAACCCCCAAATATCATTCCTTGGCGACGACCTTGTCCATCATTCTTCGTATGGATAGATTTTGATTTCTATCATGGAAATGTGTATGAAGATAGATAAATGATTTGTATCGCGGAAATTAATTTCACGGATACAAACGATTATAATCAAACCAAAGTCAAAATCGAAACCGAAATCGAAGCACCTATATACATATCTGCCTGGATTGAAAGTGTGATTTTACGACTCTCGTTAACAATGCAAGGGGGCACCATCAGGAAGGATGTCAAATCGTGAGTGACAAGATGAACGGACATTTGAAATGTTTTGTGTATTCATCCAGTTTGTGGGTTAAACGTAATTTATGAGTCCGATTCGGTCATTGGCTCGAACCATTCTTTTCGTTTTGTATCTTTGTACACATTTTTCAATGAAAAACTCATGGATTTTTTCTTTTATTTAATTTCGTTCTTAATAAGCATAATGGCTTTTTTGCCCTTTTTATAGCTTGTGTCGGTCCGTCGTCGTCGATTTGCTTTTATAAATACTCGTCCACTTCATTGTCGGCTCGGTGCTGATTGATTCTGTTTTGAAGTGTCATCATCATCATCGTCATGTTAATTGTTCAAAATGTGTCGAGACGGCTCGAGGGAAGATACAAATATTTTTTAAAGATTTTTATCTTTTTTTTTATTAAGGAAGTGTGACATTATTTTTTTCTTTATTTTCTTAATTGGTTTGAAAAAAAAAAAAATACTTTACTTGCAACTCGCAGTTAATGGATCGCTTGTCATTTAATTTGCGTAAAAGCGTTCACATCAGCCCATCACCATCATCATCATCGTCATCATCATCAGGCTCTACAAGTAACCACACAATTTTACACTCGAATGAGTTTGTTAACCGGAATTAAAGAATTGCTTCATCTTTAACAGAAATGAGAAACAAAAGAAAATCACACCAGGAAATCATTTGGTGTGGATAATTATTAAAAAAAAAAACAAAAAAAGACGTTCGTTTTTTTTTTGTAGGTGCTTGAAGAACGTCGCGTCGTCATCGTCGCATCGCACCGTTTTCATTTCTTCATCATTGTAAATATTCACTCACTTTAATTTCACACCTCATCATTTTTGAAGGAATAATAAATTGTGAAGAGTGTTAATTTTTGTAATACCTTATGATAATTATGAAAAAGATACTAAAAGGGTTTTCGTTTTTTAACATATGAATTATGCTTTTAAAACAAATAGAAAAGTGAAATTAAAATATAAAGAGCTTCATATATAACGTGCTGCATTCAGGCTTCGTAATATTGAAAGAAAGAAAATAAAAGAAAGGCTTTTAGTTAAAAATGTATGGGATTTATGGGGTTCTGTATACCTAAAATGTTCTTTGGGTTAAAACCAAGAAATTGATACAAACTTAAGGATTTTTAAACTTTAAAGTGAGAACAGCAAATATTTATGATATTAATGTATTTATGTAGATCTAGTAGTTTATGTTACTAAAAAAAATACTCCCCAAAATTCCGGAAGAAAAAAGTTGTCTTATTTCTCTAAAGTCACAAATTTAATCAAGAACTAAACGTACATTTAAAAACTTGACATGATACGTTCCACCTGAATTGTATAACCTTAACCTTAATAAAAGACACTCATCGATACATGTTGGGTGAAAATTCAATTTATTTAATTTTGGTATACATTTTAGACTTTGTAATATCATTTATATACCTCGAGATGATCAGCAGCGTGCGATTCCTTAAAGGTAATTTTAATAAAGTTTTGCGCACATTTCGGTTGCGATTTTTTGATAACTTATAAATGTTGATATTTAATGCATCTAGAGAAGAGAGATTATTCGCGTGATCACTGTCATTTACATAACATTACAGTATCGTCGTGTATGGCTTTATGTCCCATCTTGCTGTAACCCCATAACGTTAAAGTCATATGATCCATTTACGTAAACGACAAACATTCAAGTAATATTGTGACACTTGATATTACAGCTAAGTTCGACAGTTGCCAAATACCAGTTCTACCAACTAGAAACCACTAAATTAATGATCCTATGTTGGCCTAATTAAAAAACAAATCCATGAAATTCGAATAGATTTAAAGCCTCAACACTATTCTTTTGGAGTACTAAGAGTACTCGAATTTGTTCTACGAATTAAGGGCAGCTGAACTAACTACTATTTGAGTATATCTCTGTGTCTAAGAATGTTTTTAGCATAAATAGATGAATAATAATTTAAAAAGATAGAAAACATAGCTGTACTGTGATTCGGATTTTTAATTAAACTCGTGCAGTCACTTTGTAGATAACTTCACTTTTTCAATTTTTTTTTTAATGGATGATTTGTTTTCTATTTTCTTTTTGGGAGCACTTGTTTGACAGCTCCCGCACGTTTCGGATCTTATGTCACTGTCAAACACTGTCTTAAAAACCAGCAACGCTGGAAAATTATTAAATTTTATTATCAAAATGCGTGCTCTGTTAAGAAAGTTCACCGCGCACTTTTACCATTTTATGGTTAGTTGAAGCTGTAGTGGCTAATGTTAGTAATGACAATTAATTATATCGATTCGGGACCCTTCGCAGCAACTGGGCCTCTGTTACTTTACTATACGTGTACAATTTTTCTAAAGGATTTAGGAGTGATGCCTTTCAAAATACAGATGGTGCAAGAACCGAAGCTGATCGACTTACCACAACGCAACATTTTTTTAAAGTTGGCCGAGGATCCATGCTTTTATCGGAAAATTGTGTTCAGCGACGATGCTTATTTACGTTTGAATAGATACATAAACAAGCAAAACTGCCAACTTTCCGATAG
This sequence comes from Eupeodes latifasciatus, assembly GCA_920104205.1. NCBI lineage: Eukaryota > Metazoa > Arthropoda > Insecta > Diptera > Syrphidae > Eupeodes > Eupeodes latifasciatus. Next base: position 157,070,569 of record OV049924.1, read on the forward strand.
CTCTTAAAAAATCACTCGTTATTTCACACTAAAGATAAACTCAAAAGCAATAAGCCCTATGTTTCAAGATAATGTTTCAAAAACATCACTGAACTACAAGATCCCTTCTTTGGCGTTCTCGATTCTCGTACCGGAAATTCGATTAACAACTCGAGATAAACTTAGAATACGAGTTCAAAAACTGTCGTGAATATAAAAATCAATAAAACAAGAAAAGTGCGTAAATGCACGTAAATATAATTCAATTATTTAGTAAACTTCGACACTTTCCTGGCAAAAAGGTTTCATTGACGTCTCAAGAAAATTAAGGCAGTTTTAATTTCAAAACTCTTTTAGAAAAAAGTTTAGAAGAAAGTCAATAGTATTAAAGTTCATCATCTCCCTTTTGAGAATTTTTTTTGTTAATAGAATAAGAATAATTTTAGCAAAATTATAGAAAAAGTTTTAACAAAAGAATAAATGTGGAAATATTCCTACCACAAAAAAACCAAAAATTCGTCAACAAAATTCCTAGTTAAATTTTGTATACATAAATATTTCCAAAAAACATGCCGCAAGTCGCAACTCCAAGCGCTTCCTTATTCAGGGGTGACATATTCCTCTTAACTTCTTTCTCCTTTCCAAAAATTGTATATTACTACCATAGGCAAGGCATATGAAAAAGAGCCTTAGACATCAGACATTTTCAGCCACCCAACGACACACAAATATGAAAGTTTATTCTTCATATTAAGCTATAGATAGACTCGTATATACAGTTAGATAAATCTGTCGTTTAAAACAAACGAAAATGAAGACACAAAAATGAACCTCAACCATATGCTGCAGTTATATTCATCTTCTTTTTCGACTCCTTTTCTAGTGTTGTTTTTCTTTGTACATTTCTTGGATGGATACAATTTTGTCTACTTCGTCCTACGTTGAACTGCTTTTGGCAACAAGGCTTCCCTCTCAACACTTTCAGTAGAAGTAGTAGAAGAAAGTGCAAAGGACATTGACATAATAAAAATTAAAGTTATTTAAAGCAAATATTGGTGATGATGCAGGTATAGAGTGCCTTCGGGTGGCCATCGTGGACCTGTATTCTTTTTTTTCTACATTTCATACAAAGTTCATTAACCCTGAATAAAAAGTCGTAATTCAATTAAAATCTTTATTTTTTTTTGTAGATATTATTTACATATTTGATTGACATTTATTTATTAAGCTATAAACACATTTAATTTTTAATGTATTTTAATATTGAACAGCAAATCACAAAAAGTTAGTCGTATTTGTACGAATAAATTTCAATTAATATGAAGTCAAGTGCTATGCTCTGTGGTGCATTTTTCCTTTGAATTGAACTGAACGACACATCAATTGATTGACTGACTCAAATTTTTATTTTAATGTTGATTTTCTAAATTTGGATCTATGAACTATTGGATTTTCCACCAAAACAAGAAATAAAAAACATCTAAACAAAACATCAGCGAGTCACTAATTTCTTTTTTGGTTCCTTTTTGAAAATACAAAACAACTAATAAATTTCCCATGAAAGTTCTTTGTGGAATCATACACCGCGGTACACCTACACACTTTTAAGAAACAATAAATATTTCAATCCGTTGACGGTGCTACTAGTGGACTTTTATACGCGTCTTCGCGGTCGGCAGGAAAAGATGCTTTTCACGGGTAATCATTTTTTTCAAAACACCCAAAGAAGTGGGAAGACAGGGGGTTATGTTGTGCATTCGCACGCTTAATATTAATTAAAAACAAAACGTAAGAACCATAAACACTGCATTTTATTGGATTAATCATTTCATCAACAATTCTAAGTTCACACAAAAGAACTCTAGATTCAGATTTTTATATCGACTGATCCAATCATCATATCAAATAATCGGAAGAGATCTTCTTGGGAGAATGATGAGAAGATGCGGTAGTTTGGGGTTATTTTTGTAAATAGATCATTAGACTCATTAGAAGATGCTATTCACATTAAAGTTTGTCACATTTAAGCAATCAGAAAGTATTTAAGATGGGGTCGTATTGTGATTAAACTTCAATCATCACAAATATTGTGATTCACACATGACAGATGTTAAATTTTATATTCATTGTTTTGTGTGGGGGGCACCTACATATATCAAACAAATAAAAAGAATCTGTTGGAAGACACAAGTAAAAGCCTTAAGACAGACGCTGTTCTACATTTCTACAAAATATTTATGAATATTTAGCAAAAAAAGATGAATTCGTAATATTTTAGTCAGTTCCTGTTTTTTTTTATTTGTGTACGAATCAAAATCAAGATTTGTGAATATTACATAAAAATGATTCATACTACGTGTTTAACTAACAACATTGAAATATTTCGTAATTCTGTGTGTTTTTAATTTGCATATTATTTCCGAAAATATGTGAGGAATCCACACAAGATGATGCTCTTTCCATTGCAAGATTGCGTTACTCAGCGAGATTATGATATCAGCTTTCTGCGCCATACAAGTTAATTAAAAGAAAAAATGAGTAAGTTGGTATATTAAGGGTTGATGATCTTTTATTATAATCCTAATCATAACTACAGACAGAAGAGGTAATTAAAAAATTCTTTAAGAAGAGAATTTGATGTCTGTGAGATTTGTTCTAGTTGAGTGGGAGGCATACTTAAATTGAATCAACGCCTAAATTGTAAATGAGATTGCTAATTTTATAAGTGTGAGGTTGAGACACTCTCTAGACAGTATTTTTGAAGTACGTGCCATTGGATTTTTGAGTTTTCATTTTTTTGTTAAAGTTTGACTCATATGACCAAAAATAATAACGAAATACAAAAAAAATCTTATCTGACCGGAATTTTATTAAAAGAAACGCTCAAATTATAAGCCTTAATAATATTTGACGCGTTTTTTAACCTTTTTGTTATGGTTGTAATTTTAAAGGATAAAAACAGAATTTATTTGTTAAAAATTCAAAGAGAATTTTATGTGCTTGAAGCAATAAAAAATGTTGACTAAAAAATGCATTGTGCTAAAAATACGAAGGTAAATTACATACTAATTTTGTCTGTTTTGATTAATATGCCTTTTAAGTTAGCTTTGCCAGCGATTAATTTCTCAAGCCAATTTCATGACAATCATTTTTGTTTCTAAAATTCAAAGTAGTAACTCAACACATACTTCCATATGTCTTCTGTTAGTGTCAGGGTTTATTTATATATTAAAAGATATTTTGTTTCAACTTTTAAAATCCCAGTAAAAAAAAAAGAGGCTGGGATGCGACCCACACTGATAACTTCCCATCCCGTCTGTCGATTTGTCTTGCTTAAAAGTTTGTCTATATGTATATCAATTTTTACCAAATTTGCGTACTATTTTTTGTAGATTTTATTTTATTGAATATCGAAAATAATATTTTCTGTGAAATAAAATAAGTTTGAAGCTAATATTTTTCATTTTTGAAAAGCTATTTGAGTCGAAAGTAAATTTTTACCAAGTTTTAGTATTGTTTTTTTAGGTTTTTATTTTTTTGTAAGAAAACTGTCTATTCGATTTTTTTCAAAATTTTACTGAATGTTGAAAACAATAAATTTTGAAAGATTAAAGTAGTTTAAAGCCAATATCTCAAAGTTTTGAAAAGATATTTGAGTAGAAAATAAATTGTTACTACCAACTTTTATAATTTTTTTTTTAGGTTTTTATTTTTTGTAAAAAAACTGTCAATTAGATTTTTCTCAAAATTTGCCCTAATGTTTAAAACAATATTTCTTATAAGTTAAAATTAGTTGGAAGCCATAATGTCAAATGTTTAAAAACATATTTGAGTCGAAAAACAATTTTTACCAACTTTTGTTAAATTTTTTTAGGTTTTTAATTTTTTGTAAAAAAACTGTCAATTCGATTTTTTTTTCAAAATTTTACTGAATGTTGAAGACAATAGTTTTTAAAAGATAAAAGTAGTTTAAAGCCAATATCTCAAAGTTTTGAAAAGATATTTGTGTCGAAAGTCAATTTTTACCAAGTTTTATTAATTTTTTTTTTAGGTTTTTATTTTTTGTAAAAAAACTGTCAATTCGATTTTTCTCAAAGTTTTTCCTAATGCTGAAAACAATATTTCTTATTAGTTAAAATGCGTTAGAAGCCATATCTCAAATTTTTGAAAAGATATTTTAGTCGAAAATTAATTTTTACCAACTTTTGTTACATTTTTTTCGGTTTTTAATTTTTTGTAAAAAAAACTGTCAATTCGATTTTTTTCAAAATGTTACTGAATGTTGACAACAATATTTTTTAAAAGATAAAAGTAGTTTAAAGCCAATATCTCAAATTTTTGAAAAGATATTTGTGTCGAAAGTCAATTTTTACCAAGTTTTATTAATTTTTTTTTAGGTTTTTATTTTTTGTAAAAAAACTGTCAACTTGATTTTTCTCAAAATTTGTCCTAATGTTGAAAATAATATTTCTTATAAGATAAAATAAGTTTGAAGCCATAATCTCAAGTTTTTGAAAAGATATTTGAGTCGAAATTCAATTTTTACCAACTTTGAGTAATGTTTTTTTTAAGTTTTTATTTTTTATAAAAAAACTGTGGATAAGATTTTTCTCAAAATTTTATCAGATGACAAAAACATCATTCTTCATTGCACAAAATTGTTTTGGAGATGAAATCATATTTTAGTCGTAAAATTTTCGAGGTGACACATTTTTTTTTTCAGTTTTTTTGATTTATAAAAAAACGTTAATTGGATTTTTTTCCAAAAATATAATTGTTTTGTATAACGTTACAATATATAATATAAAATTTAATTCAAGTCTCTAGCGTCATTGGTTCATGAGATATTTAGGTTTAACCAAAATTTTCACCTTTTTTTTAAACTATAAAATAAAAAAATAAATTAGGTGGCGCAACAGTCCATGAAGAACCAGGGCCTAGTGACTTACAACTCTCAACCATTCCTGTGTGTGAGTAATGTTGTCAGAGATGGAAGGGACCTACAGTTTATATGCCGAATCCGAACGGCTAGTTTGAGAAAGCACTTTTTCATGACAAGAATTACTCTTTGAGGATTTGTCAATTCCTCGCAAGAGGCGGTACCCGTGAAAAAAGTTAGGTGGCACAGGCAGGGATTGAATCCAAGACCCCTTGCATGACAGTCCAACGCACTAACCATCACTGAAAACTTATCCAAAACCTGGCAACTGCAACTGGGTCGCACGAACTTACTCCTTTCTAAAGATTCTGTTGAAAAACAGTACCCATATTTCAGAATTTGAAAACATACCTGCAAAATAAGTTTATCTTTAAAAACTTAAACGCCATTTGATTTTCCAAAAAACCCTAATTTTACAATTTTTGTTTAAAAATGATTACAAATATTTTTAGTATGCAGTTATTTAGAACAAATTAATATACAGTTTATACTTTTTATTATCGTAAAACAATGTTAATTTAAGTTGGTCTTAAGGAATAAAGGCTATTTTTTAAAATATAGGGTAATTGGTATAATGTTCACAAAAAGGATAGAACGCTTAGGTTGGGTTCAGGCAAGAAGAAAATTGTAAGGTAGGGGGGGCCTATTTCTCGACATTTTTGTGCAATTTTGAAAAAAAAGTAATCTGAAACAGTCAAACAAATACTAAAAACTGACAGAAAAACATACAGAAGTCCATTCCTTAACTAATATTTTTAAATAAAGTTGTTTGAATAAATGGTTTTCGAATAGTTAACTTGACATTTAAAATAATTGATTTCAAATTTTAAGCAATTTTTTTTATAATTATCTACTCGCTCTAGAATTTTAGTGAATTTTTTATAACAATTAACCTCTGTACAATTTAAATTTTAAAAGAGGCTGAGGTGGACTTTTTACCTTGGTGTCCCTTTAAATGATATATTTTGTAATAAGCCAAACTGATATATGTATAAATAGATTCGAAAACTAAACAATTAATGATAATAAATCCTAAAGATAATTTTTCTTTCAAAATATTGTTCAAAAATCAAAAATTCCAATTTTATCAAAAAATTATGAAACGGTCTCTGATTTATTTTTCGTAACTTGCCTTCTTTCAGTATAAAAAACAATTTTTTTGTGTTGCCCCATAAGATTACTCCCCATGGGCTTGATATTTTGTTTTAAAATTTTCTCAGGAACTAATGAACCGATTTAAACAAATTTTCTAAAAACAAACATCTTAGATATAAAATATTGATTTAAAAAAAAGCTCTAACCCCCTCTTAATTAAATGGCGTTTACATTTTTGCAAATAAACTTTGGATACAGTAACAAGTTCGTTCGACCCAGTCGTCCATTTCATTTTAAATTGAATTTAACAAAACTCACAGACATTTTTTTAAAGTTCTTTCTGATATTATAATAAAAACAAAAGCTCTTTGAAGTTTATAACTCGAATTGTTCTTGAGCTAATGAATAAAGGTATTTCGAACAACCTGTGCCGAGCAAAAATATGAATGCAATCTGTTAAAAATTATGAACTCCTGAAAAGTGGAAAATTATTCTTTGGACTGAAAAGAGTTGAAGTGTTAGGAGGAAGAGGATCTCGTCGGTATTCAAGACGAGAGCAAAATACAGCATATGATCCTTGATACCTCACGAAAATGACAAAACATGAATGATCTAGTATCATAAAGGGTGGTTAAATTTTAACGGCAGATGTTGATTTGAATAAAACACAAATTATTTAAGAATTTATTTTCATTTCATTTTATTGTGATAATATTGGTAGGGTATTCCGTTAACTTGGCGAAATTGTTGTTGGCTTATCGCCGTACACCTATTTTTTTCAAATAACTCTAAGGGAAGAAGTCCAACGGTGTTAAATCACATGATCTTGGCATTGTTACCACATGAGATAACACGGCCATTGCATTTGTCACGTAAAAAGGCCATTGTTTCTTTAGCTGTGTGGCAAGTGACACTGTCTCGCTGAAAATACACATTGTCCACATCCATATCTTCTAATTCGGGCCATAAAAAGTTCGTTATCATTTCACGATAGCGAAAATCCATTCGATATAACTGCCTGTCCGGCCTCTTTTGGAAAAAATATGGCCCGATGATGCCGTCAGCCCATAAACCGCAGCAAACAGTCACGCTTTGTGGGTGCTTTGGTTTTCGACAATCACTCTTGGATTATCATGCGTCCAAATGTGCCAATTCTGCTTATTGACGAATTCACCAGCTGAAAATGTGCCTCATCCCTGAAGATGATTTTGTTCGAAAATTGATTATCCACTCTTGCCATTTCTTGCCACCATTGTGACTCTGACAACGCTTGAAATAGTCTAGACGCGTGCATATTCAGGGCCGGCCCCAGCCAAACTTGCGCCCTGTGCAAGATTTGTAGAAAGCGCCCCTTTTTTATATTTTTTTTACACATAAACTGATACACAAGCATAAGCCTTTCCCACATTACCCAGGAGGTAGACTTTCAATGCGTTTTTTTTATTGAGGTATCCTAAGGAGGCCTAAACCATTAAACTAAAACGCAGCGAAGAAATGAGCAGAGGGGAAACTTTTAAACTTGGAAACTTACTTTTCTGGCCTTACATTTTGCAAATTCAGAAATATCATCAAAGTCTAAAGAATTTAATAATTTCTTTTCAATTGACATTATAGATAAACCTACCAATCTCTCTTGAGTCATGGTTGTCCTAAGATAATTTTTAATAATTTTAAGTTTAGAAAAACTACGTTCTCCTGAAGCTACCGTGACCGGGATTGTATTAAGGATTTGGAGAGCAACTACTAAATTCGGAGCAAAATCTTCTTGAACTAAAAATAAAATTTAACACATCTAAAGCTTTGTGGTGTAACAAGCTGGGATATTACGGTTAACTCTTGAAACAATTCTTCTCCATCTAAATTTTTAAAACTACTTTATGTTAAAACATTCTGCAAATTAAGGCATGAAGCACGTACATTTTTATTTTTTAAACATTCGCTTATGTTACTTAAAAATAAAAAATTGATACTATACGTATCAAATATTTAAAAAAAATTCAACTTTAAATCTTTGTTTCGGGTCTAATATAGTTTCAGGACATTCATCAGCATAAAGTATTTTTCTCCGTTGAGATCGCAATGATGAAGCTACAGGAAACATATTTGGTATTTCTAGGGAACTAGCAATACGCTCGGTTAATTGAACATACCTACTCATTAAATTTTTCATCGGAACGCATTAAAATCAAACTGTTTTTTGTATTTTCTAAAATTGTTATGCCAGTTGACAGATTAACGGACGACCTTTGCAAATATTTACTAGTTTAATTTATATTTTCTAAAATATCAAACCAAATTAGCAGGCAGCAAATAAATGTAAAATCAAACATTTTATTTCCTAACGATTCTGCAATGTTTTTTGCCTCTAGATTTCTTAATTCTTTAAGGGGTTCATATATTTCTTCTTAATTTGTTTTTAAAGGCCTCAATACATCTAACCTGCTCTCTCATCTAGTCTCAGAAGGGGGTTTCAAAGTATGACTTGGAATTTTTTCTTATAAATATCCCACCTCATTGTGGAACTTGAAAAAAAGTTATACAAACATTGAATTGCATCGCAAAATTTAACTGCATAAAATGAGCACCGAGCCGCATCATTAACCACTAAATTTAAGGAATGCGGGCAACATGGAACGAAAAATGCTCTTGGTTCCAGGGTTCGAATTCGATTCTGAACATGAACACCCGCTTCTTTTCCTTTCATATTCGAACCATTATCATAACTTTGGATTTGACAGTTACTTATTAAAATTCCATGTAATTCAAGCTTGTCTAAAATCAATTGAGTCAGTCACATTACGGTCTTGTCACAAAATACGTCACTTCTATTAAAAACTGATAGATATTTATTTAATATGAATTAGTCAACAAAGCGAAAAATCAATTGAAACAATCTGCATTCTGCACCAGATTAGATATATGTACATTAAAAGCAGCCGTTACAACAGTCATTAACTTTCAAAAAAAAAAAAAAAAAAAACAAACTGCCTGCCTGCGCAAGAACAATTTGACTATACATAGAATCAATAATCATCTCTCTTTAATTTGTAAGCTCTATGCTCCTTTTCCATTTAAAAATTTCATCTTCTGTAATCAGGCACTTAACTCTTACAGAGTGTGCAATAAGGAAACTTGCAAAACCTGATTCCAAATAAATAAGTTTTTTTTTTAAATATCTCTTATGTTAGTTTTGATACTCAGTGTGCAAAAAAGAAAACTTGCACATCCATGAAATAAATCTTGCACATATGAGATGGCATGGAACTTTTTTGTGTTGAGATTTTTTCTCTTGTATGAAGATGAACAGGGTGAAATATTTGGAAATTAGGTAGGTAGGATTTTTAGTACTGCGATATATTGAGTTAAATTTTTATTGAATGTGATGTTAGTTAGTGCGCAAGAGATAACTTAGGTCAGTTGTGATGGATGTTTTTTTGAGATTATTTTAAGAATGTTTGTGGTTATAACAATGGCACATAGTAGTACATATTTGTTTGCGCAAGATCAGATTACATTTTCTTGCTCCTGGTAATGCGCCCCCAGAATTCTGCGCCCTGTGCATTTGCACATCTTGCACATATGCTTTGTCCGGCCCTGTGCATAATGTTCATCAACAACGAGAGTGAGAGGTGCAATTGTTGGCCATGATGACGACTACAGGTAGACGGCTCTTCAGCCGCTTTATCGGAAAAAAGCAATATTTTGAGCTGTACAAGCACTTATGTTTTCACATCTCCTACAGACCCGGTTTGATCACATTTTTGCACGATTTTTTCGATTGTACGCACATTTGGACGATTAAATTTACCGAAAAAAAATCACGAAGCGCACGATATACATTTTGATTTGAACGCTAATGTTCATAATAACTTTAACTTTAACGCGTTGATCGATTGTGTACCTTTCCATGAGTTTGTCTGATATTGAGAAAATGTCAAATGAAAAAACTTGACGTTTAGGTATGGTTCACAATCAACATCGGCCCCTCAAATTTTATTACCCTATACATAAATACTAGCTTTCTAGAAATTGAATTGAACTTTTTAAACCGTTGCGTTGTTTAAATTAAACTTTACACAGATAAACAATTACTGCTTTAAATTTGCTCCATTTAATTTCGCATCCGTTTTGTTTTTGAAGAATCGTTAAACAAATGAATAAATTACATTTCATTTCATATACAAATCATTTAAATTAAACATGCAAATCTTTGCTTATAAATCTAAGATTTAAATTGTTTTTGTTTTTAAATCAATATATTTTTTTAATTGCACTGCTCAGTTTTCGAGACCTTGAAACGTTCAGGAATGTCAACATTTTCAATTTGACAAATGGGGCCCATTACAATAACTTAAAATAAAAAGTTAATAAGAATCATGCTCATACGCCTAAGTGCACACTTTCGCATTGATATATTGGAATGCATATTAAGTTTGGTTTCAGTTCACTCAGTTGCAGTGAAAATTGCAAAATAATATTTATATTTCACCAAACGTCAAAAAATATAAAAAAAATCATTTTGTCACAAAAACCTATAGAATTCAGTCAAACCAATCATTCGTTTTAATAATGTGTTTCTGAGCAAAAAAAATAAGTTATTACCTTTGATCACAAAAATTTGTTCAACTTACATACAATTTTAATCGGTCAATTATGAGTCTTTAATCATATTTTTAATAGTTATAGGAAAAGAGATTTTCATATACAACTGATGATAGTTTAGACATTCAGACAAACCTTTTTTAAATGAGTTGTCCATCATTATAATAATTTGATATAGCGCTTTCTATTAACTCCTGATTCAATTTATTTTCAAACAAAACATCACTTACTGATGATGATCAAACAGTTTCATAAGACTATTGAACAAAAATATAACTTAATTATAGCATCGTCATTATTCATATAAAAAACCATTAAAAATTATTAGAAACCAATAAAAATACCCAAAATCGTCTTCATACCCATTAAAATGCTCAAACTTCTGAATTTGATTTTGTTTTCTCTATACATTTTCATCAAACTCCGCCGCAGAGCCGCCCGCTGGTCGGACGTTTGTCCCCACCAACTTCCACAAGCTAGATTAAAACAAATTAACTCTTTTTCTTCTACAAAAACAAAAATAAAATATCGTAATCAGATACCTACAAGATATAGGTATCTCCATTTAACTTAAGACAAATTACGAAAATCTCTATTTGTCATCTTCTAGTAATACCTACTTTTGGTCTTAAAAAAAATCAAAATGAAAAATGAAACTCAATTGAAATGAAAACGAAGCTCCATCAGATTTGAGAAAGAAATGCTGTTTTATGTTTTTGTTGTTGTAAGCCAAATGGATCCAAGTCTTCCAAGACAAATCGCTGCGGAAAATCTCTCAGGTTTTTTCTGTTGTTGTTTGCGTCTACCTTTCAATGACTTGGCTGGCACGAGACTCTTTTTAACTTCTTTACATGCAATGGTTGTAATTTGGTACAGTCTTGTATAAAAGTAAATATACACCATTTAAATTGAAAATTGTATGATTATGCAAACTTTTATGAACTTTAATTTGAGGCATTATTTGAAATAAACTTTTTGTAAGATACATATATTTTTAATAATAAGCGCACACTCTAGGGGATATTAATACCCTTATTATGCAGAGACACAGTGTCAGCATTACGAAAGGGAAAGAGGGTTTGAAAGGAGGGTCGATGCACATTCACTTAGAACGGCAAAAGAACGAATCAATGCACTTGACAGTACCGAACGAAGTTAGGCAGGCTCGAGGGTAATGAGCATTCTTAGAAGTGCGAGTATTACGGTTGAACTGTTGAAGGAATACATCTGAATATTTCTCTAGAGCATAAACCGTTAAAATCACCTTAAAAATGGTTAGACAAGAAACTTTACGATGATGTTCAAGCGACATAAATGAACGAATGATGATACCTTCACCAATCAATTTAAATGCTCTTTAGCCTTTAGTAAGTTACAGGAGCACAAACCCAGAGATGGGAGTTATACTCAAGTAATGTACATACACATATAAGCCTTGTACATAACAGCCAGATCAGAGAGGAGAAAAATTTCTTGCAACGCCTTAGAACACTTGGGGCATTTTTGGCGAAATCGAGTATGTGATCGTTCTACAAGAGGTGGTTTGCGACACACATACCGAGAATATCAAGATGTTCAGTCCTTTTGATGCAAGTCCCATCCATGGATAATGGCAACGAGGGTATATCTCGCTTTAACCATAGGAGATTACATCGAATTCCAAGCGGTTTTTTACGTTACATGGTACAATACTGTTTATGTTAGAATTTAATGAACTTATCATATTTTGTCGTTGCAGTTCCACATCCAAAGAAGAAGGATGTTAGTCTGAAAAAGAATATGAAAAACTCAGAGTCTATCGTCAGCGAAAGAATGTATTGGATTAGAAGTTGCAGACAGGAGATCGAGAGATTGATAAAAATAAAAAAGAGTGTTGAAGACAAAAAGGAGCCCTGGGGCACACTAACATTTATTTTATGGACTTCAGACTTAGAACCATCCAATACTACTTGCATTGAATTGAACGGTCAGAAAAGTGATTTCTAATTCAACGAAGGAGTGTTTCATCTAAACCAAAAGCACGCATTTTCGGTAAGAGGGCAAAACCCTATGAACTGCTTTTGAAATATCAAGTGCAATAATCTTACTTACTCCAAAACGATGTAAACATTTGCTCCACTGTTCTGTGAGTTGAAAAATGAGGAGATCTCTAGTGAACCTATCGCTGAGAAAACCGTTATGTCGGTCATTAAGAAGCTTTCGTTCTTCAAGATATGTGTTAAGCTGAAAATTGATCAGCGTTTAAATGGCCTTGGGACGAAGGAACGTACATAAGTGAAATCGTTCTAGGGTGAGGAATATTCGCCTTTTTTGGGGATGGGCTGAACAAATTATGTTTTTCATCTACTCAGAATGAGAGTTTTGCCATAAAAATTAAGTACGACAAAGCCCAACTTTAAATTAAAAGAAGCTAAACAATTGTCAAAAGTAAGAATTTTTACTCAAACAACTGAATTTAGAGCTTTGAGAGGGTATAGTTTTTAATAGGTCTTTGCTAAATTAGAGCTGGATAATCCATTTCAAATATGAAATGCAGCAATCCAAAAAATAGCTAAATGTATTTGTTACAACTTTGATAATTATAGAAGCAACTCTATCCACATTTTGGGGAAATCATAGGCTGAAATAATAGATTCAATTAATAATAGGCTGATGAAAAACTCGTTAGAATATTTAAAAATTGCACAAGGTAATTTTGTATATTTATTATTTTTCTTAATTCCAATTAGTGTTTGCTCTAAGAATATAAAGAAAAGTTGTCAAAATACTTTTGACTCATAATGTAGAGTGTTTGCAAATCAGACAATTGATCTGCAAAATTAAATTAATTTTTTTTTGTTTGTTTTGTTTTCAATTGGATATATATATACATATATTTTTAGATTCAACTTATTTGTATTGTGTGTATTTCAAATGATGTTATAAGTACCTCAACTTATTGCACATTTTCGTGACGAAGAAATAAAAATGAACAAAAAAATAAAATAAAGTGAAATTACTTTTCTAACAAAAGATTCAGATAAAAAAGCTCAGATATAAAACAAAAATTTAAATTAATGTTTTTTTCCTTTGTTTTCTTTCAGTTTTTTTTTTATTAGATATGAAAATTTAATTATACCAACTCGACTCCTAAGCACATATTTGGATGCTGGATGCTTGAACCATAAAGACGGTCGGCTTATTTTGTGGATATAATGAGATATTACGATTCAGGTAAGTAGGTACATAGGAAATTTAAGTTTTGTATATACATAGTTACACAAGTTTTGTTGGTTAATTATGTTTAAACACAATTAGCTGTTCCACCGGTGATATATGGCATTATTTTTTTCAATTCTAGTTAATTCTCATTTTGGACCTTAACTGAATAATTCGTAAGTAATATGAAATTTTGTAAGACAAAAACATTTTTATTTCCATACAAAAGCAATAACTTGGTCAATTTCGTAAGCCCATCAATCAGAATGAAAAAAAATAGACAAAATTTAGCAAGAAGAGAAAATAAAAATTGAATTATTTTTAAAAGCATTTCAGGTGGAAGTATAAATCGGAGGTAAAATAAATATACATTATTAGACAAAAAAAAGATATTTTAAGAAATAAATCAGCTATATTCTTAGAATGGGTATATTTGGTAGTTTATATGAGAAAATTGAAAAGCCATGTATTGCTTATGTGTTCAAAACCTTGATGGAAGTCTTTTTCGAAGAAAAAAAAATCAAATAAGCAAACATTTTATTTTGGCAAAGAAAAAAGTTTAATTAATTCTCTGAAGGAATTGAATACGAACATTGTAAATTTGAGTCAAGCTTTTAAGTGAAATTAGGCCATCGATATTTCAGTGAAATAAGAATGAATTTTTATACTTTTTGATTATAATATCACCTTCACATTTTTGTCAAGTAACATTAAATTCCTAAGCTTTAAATGCTATTTTATTAAAAAATATGCTAAAATAGCCAACTTACAATTAAATAGTTCTTAAAATATTCCAAAGATAGTGGCCTCACTCTTTGGATTTTCTCTTTATTGATTAAAAGTTAAACCGATATATTTTGAATTTGTCGGAAAACTAAAATGTGTTATCAAGCTATGTACATTTGTAGTGTTCACACAAACACTCTACGTCAGCCAAACATCGCTTCTTTTCGTGGTAAGAATCGATTTCGTGTTGATCATATCTTGATCCACTCTTGATGAATGGGTACGTCAATACATTAACTTCTCGAACTAATTAAAATAAAATTATATCTTTCTACTGAATACATTACTTTTACAACATTATATTTACGAATTCAAAAATGAAACATTTATATTTTGAAAGAAGAAAATATGAAAAAAACCTTCATTTAAGTACAACAAACATTTCGATTAAAAAATAAATTGAATTTAAAAACACATATGACACGTAAAGTATTAAAATAGGTACATTTAAACTGAACAAATATAAATAAACAGATAAGTAAATAAAATAAATTTATTACTATCAACTAAATAGTAAATAAAGAAATAAATATGCAAATTATTTAACAATTAAATAAAAAAAAATAAATGCAGAAATTAACTAATTAGTAAATAAATAAATAAATAATTAACAAATAATAAATAGTAAAAAATAAATAATAACAATAAATAATAAATATTAAACAATAAACAATAAATAATAATTATAAACAATAAACAATAAATAATAAGTAATAAAAAATAAAAAATGCTTAATAAATATAAATAAATAAATAAGTAATTAATAACAAAAATCAATGAATACGTTTTTATATATTTAATTGCTTTACCGAAGGGTTGTCAGAAATATCACAGTTCATTAAGAAGTTATCAGTTAATTTTTGAATTCTTGTTCAAATCAATTCAACACCTGTTTGACTATGAAGATCATTAGATTAAATTTTAAGGGCCGATGTTGAATGTAAACCACATCTAAACTTCAAGTTTTTTTCTGCATTTCATTTGACATTTCTCAATTTCGGACTAACTCAATTTGAACCATGGAATCGACCAACGCGTTAAAGTTATTCAGGCTGATTATAAAAATGGGCGTTCAAATAAAATAAATGGTCAATTTAATCGTCCAAATGTGCGTACAATCGGAAAATCGTGCACAAGTTTGAGCATACCGGGTCTGTGAGAGATGTGACTAATACATGTTCGTACAACTCGTACTAGATAAAATATTGCTGATGTTTGCGATAGTGTGGCTGGAGAGCCATCCACCTCAACTCGTCGCCGTATCCAACAATTTCACCTCTCACGCTCGTCGTTGATGAAAAATATTCATACAGACTTGTATTTACACGCTATAAAGGTGCAATTGATTCAAAAACTAAAGCTTCTCGATCATTTCAAGCGTCGTCAATAGTTAGAATGGTGGCAAGAAATGGCAACAGTGGATGATCAATTTTTGAAAAAAATCATTTTGAGTGAAGAGACACATTTTGACTTAGTTGGATTTGTCAATAAGCAGACTTGCGGCATTTGGGCGAACGATAATCCGCCCACAAAGGGTGAATGTTTGGTGCGTGTTATTTGGTGGCGATGTCAATTGGCCGCTAAGATCATGTGATTTGACACCGTTGGGGGTTTGGGGTTATTTGAAAGAAAAGATGTACGTCGTACGATCATCTACCCCATACAAAAGAAAGGAGATGTCATAAGGTGCAGCAGCAACTATAAGATACTCTTCTCTATCCTATAAGAACAGGTAGCCTCATATACGCTAAAACTATCATCGGACAATATCAGTGCGGCTTCATCTTTAAGGCCGTCTACGATAGCAAAGCCAGGTTTTAACTATACGAGTACAATGCCATTTGAGAATTCGACACTCCGACATGGGGATGTTTAGCCTACCTCCTCTTCAACCTGGCGCCAACAAGAAGGTCCAGCCAGATGGACCTTGCTTAGACGACATCAACATCATCGGTAGAACCGAACAAGTTATACACGATTCCTGCATCCACATCCAAGTAAAAGTTAGTGGAGAATGAATTTGAAGTAGTGCAATCCTTTAAATACTAATAACAACATAGAAGAAGAAATACGCGGGCAATTGCTCAAAGCCTACATATCAAAGCTTTTTAAATCCAGAAACCTTACAATAACTTCTAATCTGCTGCTGCCGTGGACAATGGTTCTACCAATACCAACATGGATCCGAGACTTCTGTGCTTAGTAAAAGGAACTCCGACCTCTAAGTTCAGTACTCAGTACCTCCGGTAGGCTGCCGGACACCCAGCTCTCATGAGCAAAGAGAACCAGCTCGGAAAATCCTTTCTTATACATTTTATGGTAGGCAACAGCGTGGCAGACCATGATTACGCTGAAGAGATGGCGTTGATCACGTCGCCCGAAGGCTGTGTACCCAATTGGATGACAGCGGGTAGCGTAAGGGATAAATGGAGAGGCTTGTTGAATGCAGCCGGCCGAAATTGAAAACTGCATGCAAATGATGTAGAACGATGTAGTATTTAGTAAAAATTTGAAAAGAAAACAATGATCGAAACTTTAAAAGCCATAAGTAGTATTGACGGTACTATTCAATTCAATTGAAATTTTTCCTTCATGAAATATAAAAATTTGGCGGGCTTTTTAACATCCTTCGTAACAATTCCTTAGAAAAATTGTAACTGTATCAACTTTTACAATTCCCTCTATTAAAATGCAAAAAGAGGCAACATCCCATAACATAACTTAACAATTTTTAACGTTTTGACTGACAGGATCATTATTGTTATTATTATTATTATTTTTTGTTCTCATCTTCTTTCTCAAAACTCAATCAAAATGTAAAAAGTATCGATTACCTAAACATTTCTTGACATTTTCATCTGTTTATGACCTTTTTTTTTCATAGAAAAAAAAGTAATAACGAAGAAAATGAGCAAAATAGTCATTAAAATAATTTTATTAAAAAAATATACCATCACAAATGCAATTTTTCCATCATAAATTTTTGATCACTTCATTGGAAATATGAAGGAAAAAAATCATATGTACAAAATATTCCCATAACACAAAAAAAAAGAATAATATTTTTCGCCATCTCAAGTTAAAAAGATCAAATCCAATAATTATTTCAAAACTGACAAAAGGTCCACATCGACCTTAAAAACTCCCAACTTAGGTAACCACAGAAAGAAAATGAAAAAGGGACATCACCTTTTTGCAGTCTTGGTTAAAAATATCTTAAAAAATTCCTCAAATCTTAATAATTTTGCAAAAAAAAAAACATTAAGAATAGAGTTTCCTTAAGAAAAAGTGAAATTTCTTTCTCCTATTTAACGATGAAATATTATCCACACCCCTCAATTGTAAATCGTGTGCAAGCCTCTCTCTGGAGAGCGAGAGTGAATACAACAATAAGGACGAAAAAAAGGCAACCCCTCGTAAATTGCATCTCACGACGATGTCACGTCACTGACGGTACTCATCATCATCACCATCATCATCACAGCACCATCAAGGATTCTAAGGGAAAAACAGTAATTAAATAGGGTGCGCATTTGAAAATTGCTACACACATGAACCGCCTTAACAGGAACAGCGAACAGGACTTTTATCTTTATTCTAGTCAGCGCAACGGCCGACTGGTGGCGGAGCGACGCGACGCAGTGTCAGGGAATGAAAGTGAAAAGAAGAAATCAGATTTTGCATTATTCGAAATGATGTGCTATCCTTTATCCTGTTGTTCATCTATAGAGATGAAGTTATACGCTGTGTCTGGCCGCCCCGTAGAAAATAATGCTCCGGGGCATTATTATGCTGGACATCAGATTCACTCACCCTCATTGTTTCCAATGTTCATACGTCCACTCGTTGGTCATTATAAACACCAGGACGAACATTTTTGGACTAATTTCCATTAGGATTATCGCACACAGCATGCATTGCATGTAGCTACAGGACAATTTGGTCCTTGTTTTGCGAGAGAAGAATTCAAATGTTATTGCACTCGTGTATCCTGATATGCAAATGAGTCCTTACAGCGGCTGGTCTAATTCTAAATCGATAAAGGATTTTTACATTAAATTTTTAGTTAAAAACGTGAATTTTAGAAATATGTACATCTGTCAATCCTCAGGACAAAAAGAACATACTTTGGATCAAGTTTTTCTAAACATAATTATATATAAAAGTTCAGTGAAGCGAAAATGGACCAGTATCAGAATGACAATCCTTTGTCGTGTATTGTTTATTATAAATCTTGAATTTTATCTGCGACACATCAATGAAGATGACATATTAATTACAGTGCAAATCGAATCCTTTTGGCATCTTGTTGCTTATCCCCTTTTCAAAAATATGCTTCTATTGCTCCTTATTCTTAGTTTTCGTCTTTGGTGCACATGCGAGTATGTCCTTAACGAAGAATCAGATATCAAATGCGACGACACACGACGACGATGACGATAATTTTTTGCAATATCCTTTCATCTTCAATTCGATTAGGTTGACAAAAGGTGAGAGTATTTATATGGGAGTGCATATATGTAGGTATCAGATATAAACAAAAGTAATGTCATGTATCCTTTTTTTTCAATAAAGGACATCACAGACAATTGAAATGGAGGTTCATGATGTTATATGCTGTCACGCTCTAATTGCCTATATAGGAAGGTATAACATGTATGTCGAGTCCTTTTTGTATTTTTAATTTATATTGTTACAAGTGAAATTGCAATTTTGCAGTTCGCAGAATTGTGTATATAGCAATAAAATAATAACGGAGTTGTAAGTCAAGAATTTTACACCACATAAAGTCTGAGATATATGAATGAAAGAAGGACGAGTCAATGTGTATAGTAATGTCTTTAAGTAAGATGTTTAATATAATTTTAAGACAGCTTGGAAATAATTTATATGGCAGATGTAAAGCCATAAGTGTAGCTACTTAAGAAATTTATTTGCTATGGAATTTATCCTATTCAAGTTCGGGGAGATGAAAATGCCATAAGAGTGCATCATGGTATTTAGTTGAACATGAAGTATAAATATGGACGAGTTCAGCTGGCTACTTTAACAAAGGAACTAGGAGAGTTGCCATCAGCGACAAATTATCTACATCGCACTACACAGGGTTTTTCACTAAGCGCTTCTTATTTTTAAATTTACATAAGAAAAAATGTATTTACGATATGGTTGACAATCGGTCAGATTTTTTGAATTGAAAATTTTGACATTTCTTGACGTTTAAGGCACATAGAATCTAAATCCAATGTTTTAAGAGATATATCTTTGTGTGCGTGTGTACTGTGTATGTACGTTCGTACGTTCTGGATACCTTTTTTTGTCAGATATATCTCAAGAACCAGTGAAGATATTGACTTTAAACATATTAAACATATATAAACATCTCAAAAGACGGTTTTCAATTAAAATACATACATATTTCCGAAACAAAAATGGATACATATGCAAAACATTGTTTTTTAACTTTTAGTTCATTTTTTAGAATACTCCAACTGACAACAACTCAAGTATTTTGAAAACAAAGAAAGATGTTGACTTCAAACTTTTTGTATCTTATGTCCTACGAAAACTAATATTATTGAATTTTGTAAAACTTTTAGAAATATCGATAGACGGGTATAGGAATGAGTATTTTTATCAGTGTGGGTCGCATCCCAGCCTCTTTTATATATTGTTGATTACCTACAAGTCTTGGGTCACTTAAATTTATAATAGATACAAGCCTTATTCATGACACATCTCTTTGAGAAATTCTTGCGGTTGACGTGAAATCTGCCCGGATTCTTAGGAATTCAAATTTATCACAAATAAAGATGTTTTAGCTATTAACGCACGTTTCGTGTTTTGTTTCACTGTCAAACATCTTCAGTTTGGTCTATAATTTAACCATGAATCGTCTTACAAACGAACAACGCTTGCAAATTATTGAATTTTATTATCAAAATTTGTGCTCTGTTAAGAAGGTTCATCGCACGCTTCTTCCAGCGAGCGACGAAGCTCATTTTTGGCTCAATGGATACGTAAATAAGCAGAATTGTCGATTTTGGAGTGAATATCAGCCAGAAGTATTGCAAGAGCTACCAATGCATCCAGAAAAAGTCACAATTTGGTGCGGTTTATGGGCAGGTGGCATCATTGGTCCGTACTTCTTCAAAGATGATGCGAATCGTAACGTAACTGTGAATGGTAAGCGCTATCCAATTTTCTTTTTGTCCAAAATGCAAGAGCTTGACTTGCATGACATGTGGTTTCAACAAGACGGTTCCACATGCCAGACAGCACGCGCAACAATGGACTTATTGAGAGGCGAGTTAGGTAAACTTTGTATTTCATGTTCGGCACCGGTCAATTGGCCTCCTAGATCGTGCGATTTAACGCTTTTTGACTATTTTTTGTGGGGCTATATCAAAGCTCATATACAGCCAAGCCCGTTTCAATTGACGTATTGAAAGACAACATTGAAGCATTTATGATACCCGCCGTAATGTTGGAAAGAGTATGCCAAAACTGGACTAAGCGGATGGACCATTTGAGGCGCAGTCAAGGTCAACATTCGCATGAAATAATCGATTCAAATAAAGATTTCATGCATTTTTCCGAATTGTATGTGTTTCTTTTTTAACTTTCTTATAGCTTTAAAAAATCACCCTTTACATGGTGACCATGAACGTTATTTTTTTCATTTTTAACATGGAAAGATAGATTACAACTGTCAAGTTACGTAAGTCCCTATTGGAAGAACCTGAATAGCCTGTGTGTAATAACCATCATAAAGCACTTCCAGATAGTAAGGTTCGTACATTTTGACAACATAAAACGCTGTCGCTTGTTAATGATTTTGACAATGAATTTTACTTTGTCAAAAGATTTTCCTAGTCCAAAAATCTGGATTGTTCAGTACAAATGCCCCAGTACTGAAAATATTGATACAAAATTCTTTAAACAATCATTTTTATACATGTCCTTTAAACAACTTATCTCAACCCCACGGACAAATGGAAGCCATAAATCATTAAAAACTGGGTCAGACACACCCTCTTGTTTATATTATCATATATGTATATCGTCATCATCTTATGCATTATTAACATCTACTTGAATTTTTTCTTTTACAAATACGATACCACTTCGTCAAAATTAAATAGATGTTCACTTATGCAATATGCACAATGGCAATATGTTCTAATGGTCTCCTTTATCTGATTTGTTTTCTTATTTTTTTTTTCATTGTTAATACAATATATTGCTTTATAAAACTTTACGCATTTAGGGATCAAACTTAAAACAAAGTTATTACTTTATGAATATATATTTACATATATTCGGTATTTTTTTTGCTTAGAAAGAAAGTAAACAAAATGGGAGGCAATGTACGTATATCCTGCCATATCCTTTACATCTTCAATTCACTTTCATCTTTTCACTTCTATTAAAGGAAAAGAAAACACCAAAAAAAACAACACTGGGGAATACGAAATCATATGCAATAAAATAACATAAAACTGTTAAAGAAAACTTATTACAATAAAGTACCAGGTTCGGATTGAAAGTACTACCAAAGTGATCTGCGTAGAAAACCCTTTGAGTTAAAAGGGGGCCCTTTAAGCTAAAATTGAATTCAAAATATTTTGCAAATGTTTGCATCAAATGGGCAACAATATGAAATTAAATTGAAGAAAGAAAATCAAAATTTTTGTCTGTTTTGTAAGAACTGTATTAGATCACCAAAATCATTTAGAGTTTCGATTTCTAACGAAAAACAGAACAATTAGCTTGAATTTTGTGTGGAACTCAATCGAAAAAGTAGGATAAAAGTTCAAAATCTTTCTGTGGACTTATAGGAAACTTAATTGAATGTGGACTTCTTTATTATGTTATGTATTAGATCTGTTTTAAAACATCAGAAGCGAGAAAGAAAGTAAAGATATTGTTGACACTTATAGATGATTTCTCTCCTCATCCAGATGGATGAAGCATTGTATACGTGTCTTTCTATTTTCATTGTAGAAATATTTTTTCTTCACAACAACGGTTTCTTAAAAGGCAGATCCATTACAACCAACTTACTGGATTTGTGTCCAAAAATCTAAACAAATAAGAGGAAAGGAAATGAAGTGCGTGTTATCACTACAGACTTTAGTAAAACCTTTGATACAATTAGTCACCAAATTATTTATATTAAACATAAAGCCCTTGATATTCCAGTCTTTTGTATTTCATAGCTCTGATCGTACCAAGAGAACCACCGATATAGAGTTGTTTTCAGATTCTCAATCTCCGATCCCAATTATGCAAACTCAGGAGTTCCTCAAGGGAGCCACATTGGTTCTTTGTCATTTGTCTTAACTATCAACGACGTTATTAATTTCATTAATAACTCAACTATATCTCTTTATGCTGATGACATGAAAATAATAAAAGTTATTTCTACTCCATCTGATTCTGTCTTACTCGAAAATGGTCCTGACTCACTTCAGACTTGGCGCGACAAAAACTCAATGTTGCTAAAAGCGATCAAACCTTCCCTCCCGGACTTATAGTCTGCACGATATTGCCATTCAATCTGCCTGTTCCCATTTTTATTATATTATTACCAAGGCCAACTGATCCCTTGGTTTCATCAAACATTGGTCTAAAGAATTCTCGGACCCCTATCTATGTCACTAAATCCCTATACACCACCTTTGTTAGACCTCACCTTGAATACGCTAGTCAAGTCTGATCTCCCCTTCAGAACTATCACTCTCAAAGATTTTAATCTGTACAACCACCACCATGATATTTCTTCGATTTGCACTACTCGGTCTGCTTTGGGGTAATAATCTATTCTTATCACCTTATTTAGATTGTTTAAAACATATTAATTTCCAAACCCTCCAAAAACTTACTTAACTTTTGACTTCCATATCAGTGAGTTTTTTAAAAAGCTTTTGTTCATGAAAAATTTAAGTGTGGGCCTTCGGGTTCAAGCCGAAACATAATAAAAAATGGATATAAGTCTAGCTTTAAGTCTTTTTCTGTTGATAGCTTGCACCAATCGCAAATAAATAAATAATTTTGTAGGTGAAATCAATGAACCCAAGCTTAAAGTTGAATTCAATAAATGATTTATAATGATTAGATTACATTCCTAAAAGATTGCACTCTTTTACAAGCCTACCGTAAATACGGCCCTGAAAAAGTCCTTCCAAAAACATTCCCACACCCAGAAGACAGAAGGACACCATAAGCAATAAAAGGATTTTTTTTTTTTTTTCAATTTTGATCTCCGTCTGACAAAAGTATGTACATGTCCTGTAGATAAAGTGCAAAGGATAACTTTATCGAACGGAAATAATAAATTTATGATTCTTGCTGCCGCCAACGCTGTATGAAATATACTTAGAAAGAAGGATAAAAGTGTGTGTGTGATGGTAGCTTTATTATGGAGAAAGCCATAATAATTTTCTTTTTTTTACTTGTTTAGTTTTCTTTTGTGATAATGAAGAAGAAAAAGAAGCGCAACAAAAAGAAAAGGAAATTGAAATCTATTTCTGTCTCTGATTCTGGTTCTGAGATAACTATGGTAAGCTTTCTCCCTTGTTGTGTGTCTCTGACTTGATTTCAAGTTAATTTTCAAGCCATCAGCTTATGACATTGGGCTAATATAGTAGTCATTTCATATATCCAAAGTGTATATGAGTTATGTGCGGGTATATTTTTAATCGCATTAGACAACTGAAGGCTTTCATCCGATACGACCGACAGAAAGACAGACAATCGATCAATATACATCCTTTATATCTATAGTATGTAAAATTTCTTCTTCCTGAATCCTAAAGGACATTTTATGTTATAAGAGTGAATGAGGAGTATATACAACTGCACTTGTTTGAGAGACTTAATAAATTTACTTCTCGTCTGCTGGACACTCAATCAAATTATCCGGATGCATAGGCTCTTAGAGTGCCAACGACGACGCTGAGCAATATGGCAAAAACCAATTATGTATTTGAATTTACATATAGATGTATGTAAATATGTAAGTATGTACATAGGTAGATTTATGGTACCTACCGACTAGGTACTGACATCACAAAAATACCCTTTGGAAAATAATACTATAAAGTTGATAAGGACATGCGTCGTCGTTGTTGTGTCGTGATGCTTTCATAATTTAACCGATTTCATACTCGTACAACATTTTTTTATTTGTACTTTCAAATTTTTTTTTTCTCTGTGTCATTTTCACCAAATTGGTAATGTTTCTATGGCTTAAATATTTCATAACCTTTTAATCCTGATATTTTGTTAATTTTTTGTATTTAAATCTTTTTGCCTTGAAGCTTTTAATGGATAGGTAAATTAAATAAAAATCTACATTTTTAGTTTAGGTAAACAAAAACTGAAAAATGAAATATTAAACGCGAGATGAAAATTTAATGTTTTATCCTACCTAAAGCTTTATCAACGAGGAACGATTTGAATAAAAAAAAACTTTGATTACTCTAACAGTACAGGTGTGTCGGCGCGGCGCGACGACGTCTATGTTTGAGTCTGAGGCTGACGTATGTTTGTTTTAGACTAAGGGGGTTGCTTTTGAAAAATTAAATCGAGAGTGAAAGCAGCAATAGGATATAAAAGCTAGATGTGTATGAAGTATCTACAGAGCTATACGCTTAATTAAATAGCAATTTAATATTAAATTGTGTTGTATTAAATTAAATATGCAGCTTTTTACATAGATTCCATGGCAGGTTGCATGGAGTTGAATAACGAGACTATCTATAAAAGTACTTTTGATTTTTTAATGGATTGGGACAAGTTAGTTTTTCAAGTAATTACTTCCCTAATTAAATGAGTAGTACTCGTGGTGTGATGGTTAATGCGTAGGACTATCATTCTAAAGGTCTTGGGTTCAATCCTCTTAAATATACCTCGCTTGAAAAAAAAAATATATTATAAGCGGTTTTTAAGACTAGGGTAGAAATGAACAGAGTTCTTAACAAAATATTTAAGGATAATTTTTCAAAGCACAAATCTTGATCTTCTAGATACAGTTTAAATCATTTTAATGTTTCACTTAGTTTTCGCAAATTATTATTACTTTTGAGATGACTTATAGGTTTTCATTCGACTATAACTGAAGTTTTGAAAAACCTTGAGTTTAATTAATTTATGGTTTTGAATATTTCGTTTTAGAATTAATTTTTGGTACTGATTTCGAACTCCTATTTTAGCTACAGTGCGCTCAGATTCCGAAATACTCGTTTTCAGGAATATTTTTCTTTTATTATATTTAGAAATTTTGATGTTTAATTCTTTAAACAACAAATTTGTAATAAGAACATAAATTGGACTAATACGGTTTCACGTTTTTATGTTAAGAACCGTTTTAGCAAAAAAGCTTTAGCATTCTTTTAAGGTTTATATAGAATAATTGAAGGCTTAAAATTTTGAACGGAATATTGAAGTAAAGGATTGTAGATTTGGAAAATCATCACTAATTTAATTTAAAAAAGCTACTCATTAATTTAAATGGCCTCAAAAAGCTTAATAATATTTTTTTTTAATTAGTAAATAGTGTATCTCAAAAACCTGACGTGATATATTGATTTTGAAATCGGGTTACAGTTATATTTCAGTATTATTAACAAAAACCCTTATAATAGGTGATTTTGTTGCTATTTTTTTGCAATAATTGGTTCTTTGTTACTTAACTACTTACACGATTTTGCGGAAGTACTACATAAGCGATACCGTAGTTGATGGCTGGATAATTCGCTCCTAAATCGTGTGATATATGGACTTTAGATTGTTTTTTTTCTGGGGATATTTTAAGGCTCGTGTCTATGGCGACAAGAGAACTACAACTGACGCACTGGTAAACAACATTGAGATTGGAACACACTACAGAAGTTGTCTTTGTTTTCGATTTTTTTTTGACAGAATTTGTTTTGTTGCTGTGAAGCAAAAGGTCAAATTTGGGTGTGACATTAAATGGAATTATTGTCTCAATTCTAATGAATAAACATTTCTTTAGGGACTTTTAAAGAAGAGACTTATGTCATGTGTCTCTGGAAATTTCTGCAATCGGTGTACAAAAATAGTCAATACTTCGGCGAACGAAAAGGTGAAATTTGGGGTCATAATTTTTAACAAAGGTTGAAGAAATGTTCGTATTTAATACCGCTTATAGTGCCTCATTCATTCTAACACAACGGCCACTGAACTTTTGTCATTTAAATTGAGTATAAGTATAAAAACGGGACGAACAATTCTGAAAAACTGATCAGTATCTTATTTATTTATAATATAAAATTTATTTGCCACACTTTCATCACACACCCTTTCCAACTAAATCACATCATATAATCCTACAGACAAATACGTTTTTCTAACTAAATTTCCATTTCATGCCATCACATCCCCCTGAGTCACACCCTCTTGTGTCATTTCTTGAATTTGTATCCATCAGTTTCAGTATGAAACAAAAACCTGTCCAATCCATCAACCAACTAATTTGATAGAAACTGTACCTAAATACATAAATATATTCCTATGAAATAAAAGAAAATTCTAACACCCCACTCTAGGATAAATCCTTATCGAAGCTCACCCACAATGTGCACCCTTAGCTATTAAAATTTCCGAAAAAATTGCAGTTTGGGGAATTAAATAAGAGAAAAATGTAAGATTAAAATCTATTTCGGTGGGTGGGTAAGTTTTCACCCCCTGAAATAGAAAAAAAGGTAAAAGTAACTATACCATACCCAAGAATTGCGTATTTAGTTGCATTGAATAAAGCAACATCATGCAACATCATTTAGCCAAAGGCGAAGCGAAGGGGGTGTGTCGAATAAATTATAGAAATTCCTCATAACTGAATTTTTCATTTCAGAGTCCACCCTCAACTCCCAAAGAAAGTGACATAATTAAGTCGCAAAGATGTTACACAGGATATTATATCAGCCAACGAACAAAAAATTAAGGACCTGTCAAGCAGTGCTGTTACTGTTACTTTATCAACCCTTGACGTCGACGTGTGATGTGTAAAAACAACTTCAGACGGCGCGGCGGGGGCGGCCGGCGCCGCGCAACGCAACCAACAAGGAGTAGACAAATAGAAAAAAAACACTACGAAAAACAGATAAAGAGCGCGA
Source organism: Eupeodes latifasciatus (assembly GCA_920104205.1). Lineage (NCBI taxonomy): Eukaryota > Metazoa > Arthropoda > Insecta > Diptera > Syrphidae > Eupeodes > Eupeodes latifasciatus. Next base: position 157,098,310 of record OV049924.1, read on the forward strand.
GGGTGATGTTCAGTTCAGTTCATATTAAAACTCATTCAATTAAAATTATGCAGTGTTGATGGAATGAGGGAAAATAGACCTAAAATGAACTCGTATCTCTGCGAGTTATGTGCACGTGATAAAGCAAATGCTTTGCACAAATCTACCCTCCCTCGCTCGCTCGCTAGCTCTCCCTAATCAATTGTGTGTCCTTGTGATTATTGCAGTGCCGGCCCCAGCCAAACTTGCGCCCTGTGCAAGATTTGATTTGAAAGCGCCCCTTTTTTATTTTTTTATTGAGGTATCCTCAGGAGGCCTAAACCATTAAACAAAAACGCAGCAAAAAAATGAGCAGAGGGGAAACTTTAAAACTTGGAAACTTACTTTTCTGGCCTTACATTTTGCAAATTCAGAAATGAGATCATCAAAGTCTAAAGAATTTAATAATTTTTTTTCAATGGACAGGTTAGGTTAGGTTAGGTTGAACGGGCTGACGGTTGATGTTGTTACCATCACACTTAGATCAGTGTAGATCCATTGTGGTACCCCGAAGTGTTGAAACTTCCTGAAAAGATATAAAAACCTATGAATCATGTGGTTCGTTAAACCATTTAGAGGTCTTGACAAAGTTTAGTAAGCTTTTGCCTGGCAGTTCTGATAGTTCCTCCAGTTCTAAATAAGCCCTTAGGGAGGGCTTATTTAGAGTTAAGATCCAGTCGGATCTTTTCTTATTGTATCTAGGCCATATTTTCCTGGTGTTGACACAGGTTTCTAGGAGATTCCATCTGTCATTGGATTTTTGAATGATGGTTTTACTGACGTTATGTTTCAGTTCACATAACGGTATCCCTATATGGTGGTCTATCCGAGAGGGTTCCAGTGTGGAGCCCTCCCTAGCAAGTTCATCCGCCTTTTCGTTGCCTGGTACATCACTGTGGCCAGGAACCCAGCAGAGTCTTACGTTATGCTGTGTGCCAAGAACCTTTAGCTCTTCGCGACAGCAAGAGACAAGCTTTGACTTGATTTGGGTGGCAGAGATAGCTTTTATTGCTGCTTGGCTATCAATGAAAAAAGTGATGTCCGCGTGTGATATCGCCATCATGGATATATGTTTAACAGCGTTTTTTACTGCCAAGATCTCAGCTTGGAAGACGCTGCTATAGTCGGGGAGCCTGAATGCTTTGGCAAGGTTGAGGCTTTCAGAGTGAAAGCCTGCACCTACTCTATTATCCATTTTAGAGCCATCGGTGTAGATGGTAATGGTTGAGTCGTTGGTGTAGGGCTCACTATTTTCCCAATCTAGTCTATTGGGGAACCTAGTACTAAAGGATTTGTTGAAATCTAAGTAGGGGCTCATGTAATCTGTGCAGATATTTTTGTCTACGTCTACGTGGACAGGACATTATAGATAAACCTACCAATCTCTCTTGAGTCATGGTTGTCCTAAGATAATTTTTAATAATTTTAAGTTTATAAAAACTACGTTCTCCTGAAGCTACCGTGACTGGGATTGTATTAAGGATTTGGATTACTAAATTCGGAGCAAAATCTTCAAGGTTTGAACTAAAAATAAAATTTAACACTTCTAAACTTGAGCTTTGTGGTGTAACAAGCTGGGATTTTACGGTTAACTCTTGAAACAATTCTTCTCCATCTAAATTTTTAAAACTACTTTATGTTAAAACATTCTGCAAATCAAGGCATGAAGCACGTACATTTTTATTTTTTAAACATTCGCTTATGTTACTTAAAAATAAAAAATTGATACTATACGTATCAAACCTTTCAAATATTTAAAAAAATTCAACTTTAAATCTTTGTTTCGGGTCTAATATAGTTTCAGGACATTCATCAGCATAAAGTATTTTTCTCCGTTGAGATCGCAATGATGAAGCTACAGGAAACATATTTGGTATTTCTAGGGAACTAGCAATACGCTCGGTTAATTGAAAATACCTACTCATTAAATTTTTCATCGGAACGCATGAAAATCAAACTGTTTTTTGTATTTTCTAAAACCGTTATGCCAGTTGACAGATTAACGGACGGACTTTGCAAATATTTACTAGTTTAATTTATATTTTCTAAAATATCAAACCAAATTAGCAGGCAGCAATAAATGTAAAATCAAACATTTTATTTCCTAACGATTCTGCAATGTTTTTTGCCTCTAGATTTCTTAATTCTTTAAGGGGTTCATATATTTCTTCTTAATTTGTTTTTAAAGGCCTCAATACATCTAACCTGCTCTCTCATCTAGTCTCAGAAGGGGGTTTCAAAGTATGACTTGGAATTTTTTCTTATAAATATCCCACCTCATTATGGAACTTGAAAAAAAGTTATACAAACATTGAATTGCATCGAAAAATTTAACTGCATAAAATGAGCACCGAGCAGCATTATTAACCACTAAATTTAAGGAATGCGGGCAACATGGAACGAAAAATGCTCTTGGTTCCAGGGTTCGAATTCAATTCTGAACACCCGCTTCTTTTCCTTTCATATTCGAACCATTATCATAACTTTGGCTTTGACAGTTACTTATTAAAATTTCATGTAATTCAAGCTTGTCTAAAATCAACTGAGTCACATTACCGTCTTGTCACAAAATACGTCACTTCTATTAAAAACTGATAGCTATTTATTTAATATTAATTAATCGCCAAAGCGAAAAAACAATTGAAACAATCTGCATTCTGCACCAGACTAGATATACATTAAAAGTAGCCGTTACAACAGTCATTAACTTTCAAAAAAAAAAAACAAACTGCCTGCCTGCGCAAGAACAATATTCGACTCCACATAGAATCATCCCTCTTTAATTTTTAAGCTCTATGCTCCTTTTCCATTCTATTAAAAATTTCATCTCCTGTAATCAGGCACTTAACTCTTACACTGTATGCAATAAGAAAACCTGCACGCTCTGACCCATATGATTCCGTATAAATAAGTTTTTTTTTTTTAAATATCTCCCATATTAGTTTCGGTACTCAGTGTGCAAAAAAGAAAACTTGCACATCCAATGACCATTTGTAGCAAAGACACCTACCTACCTAATTTCCAAATATTTCACCCTGTTCATACAAGAGAAAAAATCTCAACATAAAAAAGTTCCATGCAAGATAAAAAAAGAAAAAATCTCAACACAACAAATTTCCATGCCACCTCATATGTGCAAGATTTATTTCATGCACACCGAGTCCCAAAATTAACATAGAGAGTATGACAAAGCAAAATACTTATTCATATTGAATCGTATTCGTATGGGCTAGTACGTGCAGGTTTTCTTATTGCATACAGTGTAAGAGTTAAGTGCCTGATTACAGGAGATGAAATTTTTAATAGAATGGAAAAGGAGCATAGAGCTTAAAAATTAAAGAGGGATAATTCTATGTGGAGTCGAATATTGTTCTTGCGCAGGCAGGCAGTTTGTTTTTTTTTTTGAAAGTTAATGACTGTTGTAATGGCATGGAACTTTTTTGTGTTGAGATTTTTTCTTTTCTTCTCTTGTACAAACAGGGTGAAATATTTGGAAATGAGGTAGGAAGGATTTTTAGTTCTGCGATATCTTGAATTAAATTTGTATTGAATGCAACAATGAAAGTGATGTTAGTTAGTGCGCAAGAGATATGTAACTTAGGACAGTTTTGATGGATGTTTGTTTGAGATTATTTTAAGAATGTTTGTGGTTAAAAAAATGGCAAATAGTAGTACATATTTGTTTGCGCAAGATCAGATTACATTTTCTTGCTCCTGGTAATGCGCCCCCAGAATTCTGCGCCCTGTGCATTTGCACATCTTGCACATATGCTTTGTCCGGCCCTGGATTATTGTGCATACATTTTTGAAGGAGGAAATGCACTGATGAGGCATGTCCTTTATTATTTATTATTCTGCGGTTCTTTTATGATTTGGCGTTGCAGATTTTCAAAAAATGTATTATTTCCTTTGCATCCAACAATGAGATTCTAAAGTCAGAATAGAACAGAACACTCAAATCTATTAGAGGGTGTTTTATTAATGCGGCTTTACACATCCAGACATCCACTTATTAACCAAAAAGTGGCAGTAACATTAGGTACATAATTACATCAACTTGATTATGGATGTGGGATATTTTTGAGTTTTTAACGTCTGTTTTTTTTTTTGGTGTAGGATAGGTGTATGATTAATTTAATAGGAAACTCCCTCCAACACAGGCCATTGGGTTCAAGTTACAAAATCTAGCTTATTTGGAATTTTTCTACAGTTTAGAATTCAAAATATGTAATTAGCTTAGACGTTATTTACGTATACCAAAGTAATAGACTTACCATTTTAATTTTCTATAGTTATACATTTCTGCAATATATCACGGAATATAATTTGTATGTGGGATCAGGAGCTTCTATTATTAGACCATATTCAAAAATTCTTTAAATTGACAACTCTGCTATATTGAATAAAATTATATAAATACTATCCCCCTTTTAACGTTTTTCTTGACTTAAGCTTGGTCCCAAAAGCCTTTGGACAATTATTAATGCAAAAGGAAATCTGATGGATATCCTGTTAATTTTACTTAAAACAAAGATGTACATAACTTAGTTAGTACTTCAACTTTCAGCAATCTTTAACTGACAGTACCGTAAATTTGATTTCTTCCTATACTTTCCATGCTGCCCCCAGACTACCTTTAATAATATTCAAATGGTGTTAGACAAAATTAATGTTAATCAATAGTAAAATCTCAGATAAATACCAAACTATAAGGAACAAGTTATTTATTATATTCTACAGTCTTTAAAAAAGATAACAAGTCTGACATTAGAAATTGCGGACCAATCCATAACTATTGAATCTTTTTCAACAATTTGTTTGTGATAGTGTATGTTTCAACTGCAAGAATGTTATATTAAATCATCAACATGGTTTTATGCTAAAACGATTGAAAATTAATAATTTACTTGCATTTTTGCATAAGTGCTCAAATAGCCTAGAACATTGTGAGACCTCGACTGTATCAACACTGATTATTCTAAAGGTTTTGGCGAACTTTCTCATGATATCATCACATTTAAGCTAAAGGCAATTGGGTTTCCTCTTCAGTTTATCCATGGGTTTCTTCTTATCTTCAATATCATTCATTTCCAAATCTGGAAGGTAGTCATTTAGGACCAATCATCTTTATCTTAGCTATTAGATGTATTCCTTTGTGAAATGAACTGAACTGAAAATCTTCAAAAAAATAAAATCTCTAAACGATCGATTACTTCTCCGAGAGGATATTAACAGTTTTGTTATTTGGTGCAAAAAGAATGGGCTAAACCATAACCTATTTAAATGTCAGACATTGACTTTCCCTAAGAAAACGTATTCCTAGTTTTATTGATTATAAAATATCCTACAACTCAATACATCGCGTTCATATAGTTTCAAAGATCTTGGAGTTCTTTTTAATTCTAATCGCGTTTTTCCGGAGCATATTAATTCGATCGTTACACGTTACTTTAAAACATTTCAGGATCTTTATATTACTCCCGCTCTATATAACACATAGGTCAGTCCCTTTTTTGGGTCCAAGGTATGAACTCTTTTAAACTAGATCCACAATAATAGGACACAATTTGTTCAACGAAACTTCATATGTTTAGCCTTAAGACGACTACCATAGTCTGATCCTTATCAACTCCCTCCTTAGAATATTGATATTGTCTGTTTTCATCAACTTGTAAAATAAATGCACTTGATTTATTAAATTGTATAAGTTTAAACTTTTATTGACGTATTGATTCAACCAAAAGTAAGCTTGATCGCTGAAGAAAATTTGGGCGATAAGTATTTCGAACGTTGCACAATTTGGAAGCGATGTTCAGGCGTCAGTATGTTTATGTTGAAATGCCAAAAATAAATTATAATTACAAAATGGCCGCCAGTTAAAATAGTTTTGCCACTAAATTATTCTTAAAAACTTAAGTAAATTATGTAAGATAAAATGCCTTAGTTGGTCATAGACATTGGCGTGGGTTAACTATTTACGCAAAAAATATTCGAGTTAATTTCTACAGGAATTCAAAACCAATGTGCACCTTACAAGTCATCTCATCGTTTTCCATTGAACCCCACTAAATATCTACGCGATTGTTCTAATACCAAATTCGAGTAAAATAAGTGAGCGCCGGGTTTAGGTTTTTTTTTTAATTTTTAATTTTGGAAATTGTGCGTTTTTCAATTTAATAATTTTATTTTATAATATTATGTTATGTAATTATTTTATGTATATTTGAAGTTTTTATTGCTTTAAATAAATATACAAACGTTTGTTGTTTGTTCCAATTTGTTAAATTGGAAATTTTTACATTTCTCGGGGTTCTTGAGATCTCTGTGTATCCTCTCGTTTGAGATAACTTTTTTAACGGTTCCAGTGAAATAGTAAGACATTGCACATAAAAAATACAAAAACAAACTTCATTTCAAAAAAGCATTATTGATTGATTACTTTTCAAAGTTACTTAAATAAAAATTTGGTTTATTATTGAACAAATAATCATTTTAAGGGGCACTAATGTGTATGTCCCATATCAGGCTCTTTTAGCCTTAAAATAGTTTGATTTAACATTTTGGTGCATTTAACGATTAATTAACCCGAATACTGGTAATTTCGTAAAAATTCGTTCGAATTGATAATTTTATTGTTCATGTTGTGCAATGACTTTGTTCCATGAAAGAAAAAAAAAACCAAATGATCTATTTTCAGACAGTTAAAATTTATTTTGTTAAATGTAAGATTTTCCATAAATAAGTCCACCAAACGGTCGATAATTCATTTGATTTCCTTATAAATAGAATGTTAATGAGGAGGTACACAAAATCATCTAATAAATTTATGTAAAAACATGAAAATTCCATATTTTCTCATCCAATTACCTCTTTTCACCATCTGCTAAAAATCATACCTTATTTTCCAAAAATTACAATTATATAAAATTCAAAAGTAAGTTCACTTAACAATGCATAATAAATGAGTTCTTAAAAAAAAAGAAAATAAAATCCGGCATTTCTTTCTCAGAAATTCTTCAACACTAAATTATGTGCGAAAATATGCATCCAAATCGCATCTCACATAGGATGAAAAATCCAAACGCTTCATTGCACAATACACATCATCAATATTTAAAGAAAAAATCGCAAAAGATTTGCACAATTTTCCTTAAGCAAGGATTATTTATATTTGCGGATGTATTGTCCTTCTTTTGCAAGGAATTGAAGCAAAAATCTTTCGTTTTCTTTGAAAAAGAAAGAAAACAAAAATTGAAGGATTATTACGCTCGAACTGATATTTTAACAAGAACTTACTTTTGAAATGATGACGCAAGACAAAATTGGATTCTAATTCTTAATTCTCTCACTGACAAGGATCAAACCGCAGATGTTTTTGTTATTTTTGTTTGTGTACCTACTCCAAATAAAAAAAAGTGTTGTTTCCGTATCCAATTTGAAGTCAGCCAACATACGTACACAACACTATTAAAACACAATGTGATATTTGAAGATCAAGGCTTTTGTTCGGGAGCGCCCATGGAATATGGATTATCCTTAAACATATTTTGTAAATTACTTCTTAATAATTATTAATGATTTTTATGCTTTGTTGACAACATTAGAAGCCACAGCAGGACACACATGAGATGACTTTCAAAACCATTTGCATAACCTTAGCGAATCTAATATCCAAGCTAACATCATCAATCACTATCACATGCGAAACCATTAAGAATTAAAAAAAGAGTAACTACATATATAAAAAAGATCGGTATCAGTAAGGATCACAGTCGCAAGGAAACACTATGAATGAATTTGCAAAAAAGAAATAAGATAAAAGAAAAAAGTGTCACAAAAAACATGTAAAATCAATCAAAATGACATTTCGGGTCGAATCGACCCAAGAAATTCGATCTAGAATGATCATTCTTGCAAAAAATTGAAAATTGTCAAAAAAGGATCTTCCGTCAAAAAAAATGTCTTTGAATTCGCAAAATCACAAAAAAAAAACGAACTAAAACAAACCCCCAAGGGCATTTCCGAGACTATGATGAATATTTAGCAATTTATCTACGAGGATTATAGGACCTGACATGTCGTATGTGGTTGTTTTTTTTGTTCCTTTCATAAGTCCTGTGACATCCAAGAATGCTTGGTAATTTTTTAAGGATTTAGGAGTATTTTAAAAACAATTTACGTTAGGCGTTAATACGCGGTTATTTAAAGAAAGAAAAATAAGAAAGGATTTCTCATGGTTGTCATTTACTTACACAAATCGGGAACATTAAAAAAATATACGTTCCCATTTTGGACAACAAAAAATAGAAGATCGATGGAAGGTAAACATTGGGCGTTGATCTAGAACAAATTATCGGCTTACCTGAAAAGATAAAAAAAACATATGCGTGTGAGTAAATTATTTAAAATAATAATTAGAATTGCTTAAAATGACAGTGGCATCTATTCAAAGGATGTCTATACAAAGTTACACAATGGTATACCACAGGGGTGACTAATGATTACTAATATGTTGATTTTTTTGCAATTATAATATTTCGAAAGGGTTTTCTTTCAGATATTTTTGTTTTCGTAGAGGCGTAATCGGCTTATTTTTGTGTGCATCATTGACACTGACTAATGATAGGTTTTTAATATTGATAAAATATTTTTACATAATGTTTCAAAACAACTGATTTAAAAATAACTATGCAAATATCCATAACTAAAAAAATAATCCTTAAATACCAAGATAGTGGCTCTGTGAGGGGGTCTCGAATAAAAAAACGGTAAATGGAAGGGACGGTTTAGAAATGTATTAAAAAGTAGAGAGAATATATAAATATAAGCTAAGTTTAAGGACCTTTTTCTTTTATTTGATCTGGGACCAAAATATGTGAAGAAATGCTTAGAATATTGCTGACAACTATTAAATTAACTTAAGAGACCAAGTTTAAGGAATCAAATCTGTTATTAAAAGATACTTAACACTAATTTGTTAATATTAACAACATCTTGCATGCAGTTAATCTTAATAGGGATAATTCAATACGTGGGTAAGTCGCATAGAGGCAGCATCAAAAGAGAGCATTTAAAGGATTCTAAGGTAAGTCACGAAAATTTAGATTCTTAGTTTAAATGTTTTGAAAGGTAAATGTCATTTGAAATTTTTTAAATTTGCAGATCACTTAGTTTTGTTTATAAATGGCTTCAGCTATTTTTTTCCCTACAAGCAGGTCTTGGAATTTAAAACGGTTTCAAAATCGTATGTTTAAAGTAATACAAGTATTTCAAGCACTGACTTAATTGACTAATATTGAAGTTAAAGCCACTAACAACCTTATAAAGATCAATAAATACCATGAATGAAAATGCTTCAAAAAGTGAACACACTAAAAATCTGCATTTTTGTCAAAAAACCATAAATCATTTTATGTGATCACAGTGGACATCTTTAGACTTTTTCTCATTTCTTCATAAAGACATCGATAGCATTTTTAATATTTTTTTTTGAACACGCAAAATTTTGAAGTTTTGACAATTGTATATATATTTAACCTGGACTTTAAATTAGAAAATAATACAAGTTACAAAATTTGAACTTTCCAAAACTTAAAGAAATTAACAGAAAATTAAAATACATATAAGTTCAAAATAGGATCTTTTTGATTAAGGGCAAAATAATTACATTTTAAGCATGGACAGATTTTAAGAAATTAAGATTTCCAGGGATATTTTAAAAATGTTTAATTTTTGTGATTTATGCATTGGTCCAATTTGTTTTCTCGAATATTTTAAAGACATAACTTCTTTATAAAGTACAAATAGGAAACATTCTATTATTAATACAAGAGTAAAACTAAGTAAAAACTTAAATGCCAAGAAATATATTTTTTAAGATAGAACTCGTGTAATTTCTTCTGAATATTAATTGAAAAGGAAAGATAATACAAAACTTTTTTGACAAAATTGAGGACTTGTTAACTATTAAAAAATATATCAATTGAGAACGTTCAAGTAATAAAGCAGCATCATAAAACCAAATAAAACATTTAACGAAATTCAAAAGTAAATAATCCAATAATTTCACATTATTCGTCACTGATGATTGTTGCATTCTATTAGTTGATCTGATTTGAATGAAAATGTCTGAAATTCAAATAATATATATTCTACACTCGGTAGCAGATGTAGAGAGACGCCAAATTCTCTGTAAACTAAATACCGGAACAACGCCTTTTTATTCAAATACCGAATAAAGATTCAAGTTTGCTCTCAAAAATTCAAAGAGAGAAGAAAACCAAAACCAATCGGTGTACCACACGATTCTTATCTTTGGCCATTACATTTTCATTCATATTCTATATTCTAAAAGTAAACACCTTAATTCAATCTTAAATTATTCACTTTACATGCATCCTGTCAGGCAGTATACCTAAGGAAAAAAAAGAAGAAAATTCAAATATCCTTTGATAGGTAGGTACCATTCAAAAACCACATGATGCAGGTTCTATCCTTATCTAAGCCCAAAGATCACATCATTCAGTAGTTAAATGATATCCTGCTGGTAGCTGCTTACTAATGGAGTTTGAGTTGATGAAGCAAATCAAATGAAAAAAAGGAAAAACATTCCTTTGGCACGCTGCCGATATGTGTCATTTTATGTAGGTGTAGCCTCACCTGCACACGGTACTTTCTGATGGGATAAAAGATAAAACAAAATTGTTTCTTGGGCTGGCTGTGTTTTGATATATCCTTATGCAAAGGTATCTGATGTAAGATGAGCACTGATTCCAACAAGAGCAACAAATAATGTACATGTAATGTAAATTCTTCAAATCTGTCGTCAAACACTAAAGAGAGAGAAGACTTTAACTAATAGTTTAACATTTTTCATCAAATCACAACATTTTTTTTGAAAATCAGGACGAACATGATGTTTTGTGAGAAAAACAAAAATACTCCTAAATACACAAAACGAAGACGTGAATAGATTATTCTTTTTTTTTTAAATCGCTTCTGTGCCAATATTTAAAGTTCGCACAATACCCATCACGATTGCAGGACATGGGCCATTAATCAATAACAACCTCTTTTTGACCGATTTTTGTTGTTTTTTTGGTCCATATGATATCCTTGTCGATGTCCTTTGGTCGTTATTTGTAGGGCAGACATGTTTTTGTCCTCTTATATTTGTGTTTCACTGGACATTGTAATACCTCTCTCCATCTTCTCCAGGGTGAACTAGAATAAATGATAGATAAACATTCAGTCTAGCCTCATTGTAATGGACCATATCCTTCTCTTGAATCGTTATACACACAAAAGGACACACAAAAAAGGAAAAAAAAATTGATTGCAATTAATCAGGAAGTTTCTTCGTATTGAATTTCAGCATATTGAGAAAAATTAGAAAAGTGATATTCTAAATTTGATGAGACGACTGCCATTTTGTATTGTTGGAATAGAATCAAAGGACTCTCTGTTTCTACATGTCAGTTAAAATAAACTCGAATTAATTAAAAAAACAGAAATGCGGAAGGATCTTTCAGATGTGATGTTTTCAGGTCCTCCTCTCTATGCCTATGCTAAGACCTAGGTAAACGAGTATTTGCATTTTTAATAAGAAATTCTCAACGCGAAGACGAAGATGACGATATAGTTGGTTGGTCTTGTTCGCCTTTTGTTATCCTTGTAGTCCTTATGCATCAGCAGGAGGATGCTGTTTTCTTGTTTGGTGTTTGTCACACCAATGTCATGTTGTCAGTCATGGTTCGGTGAGGAATAAAAATAATACGGAAGATATTCTTCCTCCACTCCACTTCGTCTTGGAGAGAGGAAGAGATACTGATTTTTTTCTTCATGAAGGATTTTCTCTGGGTGAACCGCATATCTCACAGAGGGTTTGTGATCTCATTTCATTTTCTTTTTTTTTCTTGTTGCCTCCACACCACATCCTTATAAGGATAACAGTCATTCGTCATGTTTTTACTTTTTTTTTTTGATGAATAAACATCACCTGCAATGCTTCAGTTGTACCTACAGATGTATGTAGAAGTTTTGTTTGTGTTATTTTTTGGCTGATGGCGACACAATCACATCATAAGGATTATTGTGAGAATTTTTTGCATGTCGGTCGGATCTATAAGAAGGTAGGTAAAACATCTTTGATCCTTGTTGAATAAAGGAAAACCAGATTTTTAAGTTTATCCTAAACCCCGAGGCGTATGTCATTTTGATTAAATTTTTGCAAAGAAAAAACTAAATTGTATGTTGTCTGCTTTAAGATTTCTTATCTGCGATCGACGCAGAAATTTTGTCGTCGTTATTTCATTGTTGCCAATTTATATTTAATTCTGAACTAGTTTTTTAATTTGTGAAGTATTCTCTCAATTACAGAGTTTTTATTAAAAGTAAACACTTGACAAGCTCTTGAGGATGTGATCTTGTATTGTAGGTATATGGAGGTTTTGTCAAAAATGTTTTAGAGGCGGTTTTCAAATTGTTTGTTTCGACTGTTTCATATGAGAAAAAAATGCAGACCTAAAATCTATTCTGCAATGAAACAAATTTAATCTGTGTACACCTCTGTTAACCGGATTGCAAAATTAATGATTGGAAGAAGTATAGGTAGTCCAAAGATGCTTCCAGTAGCTACATAGAAATGCTTTGGAAACACACTTTTTTAGGTAGGTAAAGATACTAGCTAAATATAACTCAAAATATTATTTTAAAATAATTTTAAATGCAGTCATAACTTAGTCAACGAAGGAAACTCATGTACATGCATTCAATACAAAATAAATTCGATTTACTTTTAATTGAAGGCGAACTGGCAGGCCCGAATTTAAAATGAAATACATAACATTAAAATTTTTTCCAAATGATTCGCTTTTGAATTAAATTAAATTTAAAAACTTAGAAACAAAATCCAATGGTTTTAAGAAAGAGGTATGTCCATGGAGTTTTAAAGGAAATTTCCATTTTACGATTTATTTAGCGTTGACAAAGAAACAAAAAAAAACTTGGTATCAAATGAAAGATGTCGTTGAGTTTGCTAAAAGGGTATTCTATCTTTGATATTGTTAACTGAAATCTGAGATATTTGAGATAACTTTTAGCAGTTGAACCGTAGAATTTTTGTGTTTTCGCCAAAGATATTCAAATTTAGGGTATTAACACATAATTTAATAATAATTTCACTTTTCATATGAATACCTGTTTTGAAATAAACATACGCATATACTTTATCTTAAAATTAAATTTGTTTAACCTTTTTTCATGTGGGGGTTTAAAAATAAGTATTGAGTTGTAATCTGAAGCTCAATTTCTGAGACTATGAGAATTACAACTTATTTGTAATGGGTAACGGATTTTCGTAAGCTTTTTTTGTATAGAGTCACTACAATTTGAATTTGTAAGATATGAATGGTCTCACCGTATTTAATAGAGTCAAAATAAAACACAATAATTTTTGTTGTTAATTTAAAGTGAATTATTTTTATACTTTGTACAGCCTTCATAATTTTGAATTATCTAAAATGTAATCCTTTAGGAAATCGTACAACGATTTTATTAGATCTAAAGAAATAGTAGCCATGGCCAATTTTAAACATTCAATAAGCTCATCTTTACTTCTGTGCTCCTTACCACTTTTATAAAACTTGCTTGCCAGCCAACCCCATTCATTTTCGATAATATTCAAAGAATTTGACTTTGCCGCCACGTTTTAACCATACCAGCTGTTTGAATCGGTGCTTTGTCCTGCTGAAAAGTAATTGGGAGCAGTCCAAGATATATTGGAATTGCGGTAAAGCTGTTTTCAAAATAGTTTTGTAGTAAGCTACTGTCATTATACAGTTTACAGAAACTAAATCAATTGTATACGGCATCGTTTGATTAAATGTTACCATCAGTATTTCAAGCCATGTGGTGCTTTGTAAAATTGAGTCGTTATAACTAGTGCTCATTGTTAAGCGGAGGTTTTTTTTGCAGCTTCATACGCTTCAGGTGCCTGGCTATACAAAATGGCTCCACTAATAGTCATTCGGTTTACTTCTTATCCAATTGTATGTCTGATCTTATTCAGAGAGTGTGTGGAATTGGAGGCTTTTTAATGAGTTTACGTTTATATTTACTTGAAAGAATGGCGGTACTTGGGCTTCTATTAATTTTCCGAGCTACAAAGCGATTAGAAAGTTTTTGCTTATGATAAGCCTCTATTTTCTACTAAATGATTTTTTACGACCCATTTAAGCGATAAAAAGAAGTGAAAAATAAGAAGTATCAAAAATAGTTGACTCTTAAAAAGTTTAAATGTGAGGCTATGCAAATGTTACGGACTGTATAAAGGGTGTTTTTTAGTGGAATAGAACTTTGAAATTGACATCAAATTGACTTAATTCCGAATAGAACTTTCTCTCATTATAATTTGAATATGATATCTGGCATATGGTCGGAACGGCTTTCTCGGACGTGATCTAATCTATAGAGTCCTAATTTTCGATGACTTTTTCCAACATTTTTGGATGTATATCGCGAATAGCTTATTATTGTTTTCTTCAAGTAGTCAATCGTTTCGGAATTATCGGTGTAGAATAGTGACTTGGAAGCCCACTCACTGGTTCGTATCGTAAAACTATACGGTTTAACAAACGTTTCCTTTATTCAATCAATTATGGCACAAACTGTGTGATATGTTACGAAGGCTTGTTGAAATTGCAGCTCCTGCACTTCAATTGAAGAACGAAAAAGTCGTCAGTAATCATGGCTCCACAGCGTCCACTATTTACTGTAACGTTCTGGGCAGCATCGTATTTAAAGAAGTACGGGCCAATTTTCCACACAAATCTATCGAAACACACCAAAAAGTGAGTTTTTGTGTATAAAACGGTGTCTCAATACACATTTTAGGTCCTAAAATTGGGGATTATCATCAAGCGGCGATTAGTTATTGCAAAACAAAATTCTTTTATGAACATTTCAAACAAAACCATGATTGTGAAAATAATTTTGTACAATTTGGAAGCGTTGTTAATTTTGCAGCTGACAAAATGGTTAAAATAGTATACCAAAATTAACGCAAGATTTCTTGCGTTAATTTTGGGACACCCTTTATAAAGACAAGTATTTTTTTAAACACTTAATCAATCCAAAAAGGTTACCATTTGATGAGATTTCGTTTCTAAATAAATATGTATATCAACTTGTTTGAAATTAACGCAAGATTTCTTGCGTTAATTTTGGGACATCCAAAATTAACGCAAGAAATCTTGCGTTAATTTTGGGACACCCTATATTACCATTACTTAAAGTTCTATACTACCAAAAAAACACCAGATATATTTTAATAAACATTATTTTATTATAAAGAGCCATTATTGGAAACGGAACGATTCGCGATAATGCAGTAAAATTGGTAAATTTCACTACAAAAATGATCCAAGTTTTGCAGTCAATGTTTAACTTAAGTATAGTTTGGAGTCGGCGGAAAAAGTGAAACTTATGATCAAATTTGGGCTGTTGGGACAAGTTAGTGATGGAAAAAGTCAAAACCGCGTATTTCGCTCAAGAAGAACTGAGAACAACATATTTTGCTAGAAAACATATTTCTAAATGCTCTTAGAGTTCAGTTAACACATGAATCCATGAAGGTGGAACATCAGCAAGATCGATATTTTCGTTGCTTAGATTCTTAAAATGCATCAAAATGGTAAGGATTTTCATCCAAAACACATTTTAACCTCTGACTTATTAACCAGAATTACCATTTTTGGGGCTCGAAAGATCTAAGAATGATTGTAAAAAAGCTTTTACAATCTTCAACATGTCCCTGTTTAGAGTCTTATCTTTCACATCTATTTCAATAATTCACAATAAACCAAAGGTGATAGAATTCTTGAAGTTGTGGTGGTCATATACAGACGCAAAAGTGCAAATTGATCATGGAAAATTTCATTAAAAGGAAATTCGCACATTTGTGGCTAAATGTCCTGGAACCCCTTTTTTACTATCAAAATTAAACCTCTTAACGCAAAACTTTGTATATACTTTGAAAGTCCAAAAACTAATGATGTATTTCAATTTACTGCCATTTTAACAGAAAATCACATTTGACAGGTTACGGTTAAGGATATTGCAAAATTGTAGCGATACAGGAGACAAAAAAACGTCTTAAAATTGTTAATAAATGTTTCCAAAATAATGAAATACATGAGGACATTGGAGCTGTAGTAGGTACTTTCCTTTTTTTCATACTTTAAACTGTCAGCAGTCAAATATCATACTTCACAAATGGCCAAAAGCTCAAGTTATTCGTACTTTTTGAGACAGATTTTAATTGCATTCACTAAATCATTTTTGGATGTAAAATGTGTTGTCTTTCAATATGATCGTAAATACTATAACTTATAAAAGTCAAAATTTAAAAATCTTCAGATCAAGCATATATGTATTTATAGTTCACTCAACTTTTCTATATTATGGGGTAGACAGTCTAATACCCTTGTTTTTTGACAACAAACAAAACATTTATTTTCTATTACTCCCTGCTGTTTACATCTTTGCATATCAATAAATAACCCATACAAAAACACTGTTGGCAAAACTCTTCCATCTCATCATAAAGTATGCAATTTGACTGAATTTATAATTTAGAGCACAACATGAATTCTTCTAAAGCATTTAGATGCAAATTTTGCAATAATATGGACAAATATAAAGAAACTAATAATAATTGTCACACAGATAAAAATTGATGATGGAAAAAACCTTCTAGACATTTATTAAACATCCTGACAAAATATACTCCCTCTTCTACTCGTTTACAACTTTCTTTTCTTGAGGGCCTGAGGCTTAAATGTTTTCAATTAAAATAGAAAAAAAATCAAAACATGCTCAATTTGTATTATTAGCTCTTATCCCTTTTTTTCCTCTCATGCAGAAGACGGAAATTTAACTCTTACCTCAAAATATACATAAGAACACAATACGCTTGGGTATAAGGAGGTCCATGCAAAAAATATCCTCTTCCTTAAACAAAAATTTCAACACACAACAAATTTAAAATCAATTTCCAAAATGTTCTAAAGAAATAATTCCAAAATGTGTAGCCCAGTCAGCCAGCCGCAACCGAGAGTGTTTTGTTATGCGGAAAGGATTTTCCACCCTATTGCGAAGGACTCGTGTTTTGATTGAAATTCAATTTTGTGCAAAAATATGTCCTCTGTCTTCACAAGGAAATGCATATCCATACAACTGGCGAAAGAAAGGATTAAACTGCATCTCACAAAACAGTCCTCCTGAACGAGGACATAAAATAAGTAGGTACACAATACACTGCTCACTGCTCGACTTGAGGAAAACCCCCTTACCTGATGTTTGTGTGTTTCTGTAGTTTGTCAAACGGAAGGATCTTCTTTCATTTCCAAAAAAAAACCGATTAACAGTTTTGTTGTGGACAAGGAGTTATATTATTTTTTTTTTAATTTTGCAAAACTGATTATACTTATTGCCAAAAGGATCAGAGGTTTTAACAAATTTGCAATAATTTACAAACAATATTATATCCTATCCGGATCCTTTCAATCAGGAAGGTATACCTTCACACACATAGAGAGGAAGTTTACGATAAAACTTAAAGGATTAAATAAAAACTGTCCTAAAGACATAACAAAATTTAATATTTATTCCTTGGTGCACTTCCTTGTCATATATGAGCGAGGATTTGTAATCCTGATAATGCACATACATAGCTGGAAAATCCCTTAGCATTGATGCATTATTATGAGCCACGCTGCCTATGTGAATGTGCGACTCAGTCGAAGTTGACTCTATAGCTGTCAACTAGGATAGTCATTAAATGTAGAATTTATTTGACATTTATTACCTTGCCTTGCATATAGTCGAGCGTTATTATAGGAAAGTTTAACTGATTTTCGGGGGAAAGTGGATAGATTTTTATGATCTCTCTGGCTTCTAGCAGTTTGAAGGATAAAACGGTGGAACGAGTTTTCTTGTTTTGTGTTTAAGGATTCGATTCACGAGCGGAATTATTGTCGTGTTTACTTAATTTTATTCGTTTTGGTTTTTGTGGGGCAGTTTTTGTTATCTTTGAATGCGATTGTCATGGCACGTACAGTACGTAGTGTCATATAATGTACACTGTACACTGTACAGTGCTATAGTTGCTTTCTGGTGTCGTACTCGGATATGTGTCATTTACATGCATTTTGTCTTTTGTCATCAAACCGTCAAGGAGTGGATTTTTTTTCTTTTTGAGGAGTGGACATCGCACGTGTTGGCTATATTGCCTTGGCTTTGCTGTTTAAAGGGGATAGAAAATGAAATAATTTTACATATGAAGGAGGGTGAATTATTCGCTTCATGAATGATGCGGAAGTGATTTTATTAGTAACTGTCATCAAATAAGAGACTTTGATGGACTCAGCTGCTCTTTATCTAAAGCGTATAATAGGATAAGTTTGAAGATTACGAAGCTTGAAATTGGATCAATTGAAAGACAAAAGAGGATATGTGTAGATTCGTAGTTGAAAATGCTAACATTAGAAAATTTTAATGATGGAAAACTTATTTGAACGGGCTTGAAAATTATGTGGAAAGTAAAAAAAGGCAATTTTGAATTTAAATTTTCTTGGGATTCCGATAAATTTAATTTTGTTTGCATTTTTAAATTGTACTATAAGTTACGCATCATTGAAGAATTACTTATCGAAATAAATAAATACCTGTCCTTTTGTAAACAGCCAAAAGTGATTCTTTCGTTTTCAATAGTGTCATACATTTGTAGTTCCATTAAAATTTGTGTCCGGAATGTAATTTTATCAGCTGAATCGTTAAAAATGTTGCAGAAGACAATCGATTCAAAAATTGTTCAGAAAGCTCTGAAGACAAGAAAAAGAAGTTTTAGTCGGGTGTTTTTTTAGCTGCAATTTTTCTTAGATTTGGCAATCAGCTTAACGCCAAGAAAGCGCTTCCAAATTGAGGATATTTACTTAAAAAAAAAAACAATTATCGGGGAATTTCAAAGAGCACAGTTAATAGAGAATTGCATTTATTGATGAAAGTAAGTTCTAGCTAAAAGGCTTCGTCAAAATTGTCGTACATGGAGTGAACTGTTTGGTGTGGCTTACACCCTGACGTCATAAGCCCTTTCAAAATAAAAAGAGAATTGCGATTTAAGGGGGTCATCCCATGTGACGGCCTGTATTTTAAGGATTTTTTTTACGACCAGTAAATAGATACAACTTTATTAAGTTTATTATCATTTATTAACATACATAGTTCGACAGTATAAATATAAAATTTGAATTAAAAATATTGTACAGAACACGAGTTACACCGGTGTGAACAACACCACCTCGAAAAAATGGGCTCGCACTTCCTCCACGATTCCGACTGATTGGCTTATCTAAAACAAAAAAAGTAAACGGTGGCGTTTTAATCTGTGAGCCTAAATGCATGGAATGAATTATCATCAAATGAATATACCAAAAATTGGACTTTTGGGAGACATTTGAAAAAAAAAAAGTCGCGAATTTTGCGTTTTTTTTTGTTTTTTGCTATAAAAAAATCGAAATATTTGGAATTTTTGCTTGTCGATAGTTCATTCCATGCGTTTACATGTGCTGAATCCAACCCATCAAATTTCAAGTCATTCGGTCAAGCCGTTTTTGAGATACGATGGAGGAAAGTTTGAAAAACACAGTTTTGAGAAAAACTCGTTTAAAGTTTCAAGTCCTCTTAACTATGAAAATATCAACTTACCTTTCAATTGACGATGCCTGGTTCATAGAGTATTCCTTTTACTTCTTCTTGAAACTCTTCCAAAGCAGATTGTTCAGCTCTTGAATCAATTCTGGCTTGTTTAACGGCATCACTTACGCACCGCTCAGAACGTGAGATTCGCTTTTCATCGGCCTATAGGGCATCTCATAACCGACATTACTTTCAAATTATTTTCGAAACCTTCATTAAAGATGATAAGTAGGATCCCTTTGTAAGTTTTACTGTCACCATCGCCGATGTATGCAAGATACTTTACCCCATATTTTTTTTTTTACACTTCAGAATTTTCAGAAAGTAGTTAGCTTATAGCAAGCTTCAAACTACGATCAGAGGCTCATCATAAGTGCATGTGTTAGTTGTTAGTAAGATAATAATACAATTAAAACCTAACACACCCCCTCACGGTTTTCGCCTTGTTGTGGCGAGGGGGCTTACGTCTAACTCTTCAGCAATCCAGCTGCGGAGTAAGACAACTAAGAAAACCACAAAAAGCAGAGATGCTTATCTAATAAATATGGACAAAAGTTTACAAAATGAAGTAAATCGAACGGGGATATACGTTCAAGTGTCGGCAGAAGTCACGGCTGCCGGCGAGGGCTTGGCTTCGCAAGAAGCTAAGTCGCCAGTGACAAATGTAAACTTGGAGAAAGGAAAACGAGAGCTAAAAAGACAACCGGTCATTCTCTCAGTGGATCTCCTCCCCGACTTAGATGGTCTAACTATCAAAGGTACGGAGACCTCGGACAGACCTCCTTCCATAGGCAGTCAAACCGAGGACGAGCTACTGATGGAACCGAGTCAAGAAGAGACTATGCTGAAGTCTGCTGCACCCCTCAAAGCTACGAGGCAACGCAGCAACTACAGATCCTCCAAAAGATTCGTGAAAATGACCGAGTTGAAAGACCCTGCGACGCTCAGTTCGAGAGACAAGGCTCTCTTAAAAAAGCATAAGAAGCTAGTTAGGAACTTTGAGCGGCAGCTGGCAGAGACTGTCACTGCACCCAGGGAAATAGCGAAGGAAGTGAATACCAAAGAGTCGGAGAGCAAAGGAGTAGATGCTGCCAAATCTAGGTCTGTCCCTAAAAAGGCAAATCGTGAACAGGCTGGCAATAACTCGACCGCTCGGAACGACAAAGGTAAAGTTCAGGCGACTTCCAGTAAGAAACAGCAAGCCAACGCTAGGAAAGACCAAGCACCGGCAAGCACCTCTTCTGGAACGAAGCCAGGAACGTCCAAGAGACAAAGATCGGAGGAGGCGGTCAAGCAAGATGGTGCTAAAAAACAGAAAACCAGCAGCTTCGACACCACCCCGATTGACCTACAAATTGCCATAATAAGCCGTGACGACCCAGATGGGAAAATCTCGGCAAAAAACTGGCTCCTTGTGGAAAACGAGATCCTCAAAGCCATGATGGAGGCATCGGAGAACGATAGTTCGGAAGACTATGTCTTTGATGGTGCCGGATGGCGGCGAGGAGTTAAAGTGGTCTGCTGCGGTGACCAGAAATCACGGGAGTTTCTGAACCGTACAATCGCCAACATTGGCGAACTATGGGAAGGTTCCTCCCTTGAGATTCTACCCGCCGCAGCTCTACCACTCCGCCAGCAGTTTAGCATATGGATCCCCCCTCCTGCAGAACATGAGGACGCAGCCATTATAAAGTTGCTGGCGAAACAGAACAAAGAGCTTCCCATTTTAGAATGGAAGCTCCAACACTCAAGAAAGAGTCATGGAGGCGAAGGGAAGGACCTCTTGTTTGTGGCAGACAAGAAATCTGACCTTCTGCTCAAAGGTAAAAAAGACGTGTTGAGGTATGGTCTCGGAACCGTAAAGGTTAAGAGGCATGAAGGCAAAGGGGAGTCAAAAGCTGCAAGTGGTGCAAATAAACCTGCACCACGCTAAAGCAGCAACGTACGACCTTACGCTCTACATGTCTCACGAGAACGTGGATGTGGCCTTGATCCAGGAACCATGGTTAGGCAAAAACCGAATCCGTGGGTTGAGGTCAAAGCACTACAACCTTTTCCACTCCACGTCAGATGTAAGTAATATTAGAAGTTGCATCCTAGTGAAAAAATCAATTAACGCTTTCTTCCTATCTAGGTACAGCAACAAGGACAACACGGCAATCAGCGTCGAATCAAATGAAGGAAACTTCATTCTAGCGTCGACGTACATGCCGTATGAGGAGGAGAGCCCACCATCAAAAACTGTCCGTGATCTTGTGGTCCATGCCACAGCAAGCGGCACACCTTTGGTGGTAGGATGTGATGCCAACGCTCACCACACTCAATGGGGCTCAAAGGATATCAACAAAAGGGGTGAGTCAATTTTTGAATATATTCTCTGTTCTAATTTATCGATATGTAATAGGGGCAATCACCCTACTTTTCGAAACAAAAACAGGGAGGAAATCATAAATTTGACCCTTATTAGCAATAATAGTAAAATTTCAGTTGAAGACTGGAGAGTCTCACCTAAAGAATCTTTTTCGGATCACTTTAGGATACTCTTCTCTATAGACAGGAACTTTACTGAAAAGATACCTTACAGGAACCCAACTAGAACGAATTGGACAGAGTACGAAAAATGGCTGAAAGACTGTATTGATCCACCAGAGGACAATACAAGTCTAAGTACTTCAACCATTGACACTGTTGTCCAAAACTTGTCTAGCAAAATGAGAATGTCTTTTGAAAAACACTGCCCTTTATCTCGTTCTAATAACCCCACTAACCCACCCTGGTGGAATGGGGTACTGAAGAAACGTAGAACAGAGGTTAGAAAACTTTTCAATAAAGCTAAACTGAGTAAATTAGACGAGGACTTAAAGTCTTATAGAGCCGCACTTAACACTTACACCAAAGAGTTAAGGAAGGCCAAAAAGGATTCGTGGGCTAAACATTGTGAATCCATTGAAAAAACAAGCGAGGCGGCAAGGCTCCGTAGAACCCTGGCCCTTAATCCCACGATCCCGGGGTACATTAAACACCCTGATGGATCATGGTCGAACTCGAGCCTGGAAACGCTTGAACTCTTCATGGAAACTCATTTCCCCGGTTGTAAAAACCCAGAAAGTTCGGATTGCTTGCAATCGAACACGCTGGATTTTACTCACACGGAATCAAAGTTAGAACTAAATCAGGTTATTACTGAGCAGAAGATTATTTGGGCAATAAACTCGTTCAAACCCTATAAATCAGCGGGACCAGACGAGATTTTTCCAGCTCTTCTCCAAAATGCTCTCAAAGTAATAACTCCGTGGCTTAGGGTAATCTTCATAAGTTGTATCAAACTTAGATACGTCCCTAATAGCTGGAAAAAGGTTAAGGTAGTCTTTATCCCAAAAGCAGGGAAACCGACTCACTCGACCGCTCAGGATTATAGACCAATAAGTCTCTCTTCGTTTCTCCTTAAGACACTAGAGAGGATAATTGATCTACATGTTCGAGAACTTCTCAACGAAAACAACTTGTGCAACTACCAACACGCTTACCTTAAAGGTAAATCAGTGGAGACTGCTTTGCATGAAGTAGTTTCACATATTGAGAAAAGTCTTGAACAGAAAGAATATACCCTGGCAGCATTTCTTGATATCGAGGGTGCGTTTAATAACGTTAAAACGGAATCGATCAAGACTGCCTTAGTTGAAGTTGGGGTTGAATCTGTCATTGTCGATTGGATCTTCACCATGTTAAATGGCAGAATTATCAACTCTCAAATAGGAGTTAGTACTATTGAGAAAACAGTTACTAGAGGCACACCACAGGGAGGAGTCATCTCACCCCTGCTCTGGATCCTCGTAGTCAACAAAATTCTCACAAAGTTCAAAGATCAGGGCATTAAAATAGTAGCATATGCAGATGACATAGTGGTTTTGGTATCAGGCAAGTTTCTTACCATCATCGAAAACATTATGGAAAATGCATTAAAGGATTTATCTTCTTGGGCAACTAAGAACGGTCTCGGGGTCAACCCCACCAAGACAGAGCTAGTTTTGTTCACGAAGAAAAGGAAACTGGAGGGCTTCAACCCTCCCAAACTAAATGGCATTCCTCTAAAACCTTCTAAGGAAGCTAAATTTCTAGGAGTAATCCTTGACTCCAAGCTTACATGGAAGCGTAATACGGAGGAAAGAATGAAAAAAGCACTATGTGCATTCTACACATGCAAAAAGACCTTCGGTGTACGTTGGGGTATGCGACCGCAAGTCATCCAATGGATGTACACAGCGATAGTCAGACCCATTCTTACATATGGATCTATTGTATGGTGGAAAGCGGTGGAAAAATCAAGCTATCTCAAGAACCTGAATAAGGTACAGAGACTAGCCTGTGTAGGAATAACAGGGGCTCAAAGATCCACACCACAAGCTGGATTGGAAATGATCTTGGACCTCCCGGCTCTGGATGAGTTCATAAAGTGCACGGCAGCCAAAACTGCAATTCGTTTAAGAGAACTGAGCTTTTGGAGGCACAGCACTTATGGCCACGGGTCAATCTTACAAAGATATGACACGATTCCAGGACTGAGAGAGACCACCGATTACATCCCCCCTTTACTGGATTTCGACAGGAAATTTTCTATTTTAATACCAGAAAGACAGGGTTGGGATCCTAATTCACTTATAAGTAAACAGGGTATCCCTTTCTACACTGATGGTTCAAAAATGGAATCAGGAACAGGTGCTGGAGTGTTTTTCCAATCTCTGAACATCAGAGCGTCATATACACTCCCGGCTGACTGTAGTGTCTTTCAGGCCGAGATCTTTGCCATTGCAAAAGCAGCTGAATTGGCACACCAAGAAAATCTAAGCTCTTCGGAGATTACTTTTTTCGTGGACAGCCAGGCTGCTATCAAAGCCTTAGCCAGTGAGACCATAAGATCAAAAGCAGTTTTAAACTGTAGGAAGAAATTAAACAAAATCTGCCACACTAACCAGGTAAAGCTCTGCTGGGTTCCCGGACATAGCAATATAGAAGGGAATGATATAGTAGATGAACTAGCCAGGAAAGGGTCAGAAGCAGACATAAGTAGTAGCGACCACTCAGTTGGGGGACCCCTCGTCCCGATTGGGGTACTCAAGAGGAAGATAGACCTTAAGCTAAAAGAGAAAATCAACATCTCCTGGAAATCCAGGGATGATTGTGTAATCTCTAGAAGTTTATGGCCTAACACAAATGAAAAGGAAACTCGGTATATTCTATCGCTGAGTAAAAAGAATATTAAAATTTTGACAGGTGTACTAACAGGTCATTGCGCCATTGGCACAATGGCTAACAGAATAGGTGCATTTGCACCCGATTTTTGTAGGAGCTGTCAGGATGAGGAGGAAATGGAAACCATTAAACACCTGCTCTGCGACTGTCCGAATCTCCAAACCAGCCCACTCCGTCATTTCGGAAACAGGTTTGTTGGAGAACTGGATGATCTAGCACAGGTTTCAATGGCAAGCATGAGGAAATTTATAGATAGCACAGGTTGGTTCGTTAACGAGCCAGTCTACGCTAATCGACAGATTTGAGGAGCATCGATGCTAAATTTTTACTTTTACAGGGGATCACAATGGACCAATAGGCCCCCGTGTACGCAACAGCTTCATGCTGTGCACACCCCTTGCAACCTAACCTAACCTAACCTAAAACCTAACACACGCACAAAATACAAAACATAATTAACATTTAACATGAATTATTACAGAACAACAAAAAATAAAATAAAGACGTTTACGATAGTGGAGCACTGGTTCTAAACATGGACCTGCTGTATCTTTAAAACGACTTCGAATTTTGAAAAATCCCTTTACTACCGTATTCTAGACATATTAAACAAGCAATTTATAAAAAAAAATCGATTTTTTGAACCCATCACATGGGATCTATCTATCTTTCTATCAATCTATCTATCTATCTATCTATCTATCTATCTATCTATCTATCTATCTATCTATCTATCTATCTATCTATCTATCTAT
This sequence comes from Eupeodes latifasciatus, assembly GCA_920104205.1. Taxonomy (NCBI): domain Eukaryota; kingdom Metazoa; phylum Arthropoda; class Insecta; order Diptera; family Syrphidae; genus Eupeodes; species Eupeodes latifasciatus. Next base: position 157,124,088 of record OV049924.1, read on the forward strand.
CTATCTATCTATCTATCTATCTATCTATCTATCTATCTATCTATCTATCTATCTATCTATCTATCTATCTATCTATCTATCTATCTATCTATCTATCTATCTATCTATCTATCTATCTATCTATCTATCTATCTATCTATCTATCTATCTATCTATCTATCTATCTATCTATCTATCTATCTATCTATCTATCTATCTATCTATCTATCTATCTATCTATCTATCTATCTATCTATCTATCTATCTATCTATCTATCTATCTATCTATCTATCTATCTATCTATCTATCTATCTATCTATCTATCTATCTATCTATCTATCTATCTATCTATCTATCTATCTATCTATCTATCTATCTATCTATCTATCTATCTATCTATCTATCTATCTATCTATCTATCTATCTATCTATCTATCTATCTATCTATCTATCTATCTATCTATCTATCTATCTATCTATCTATCTATCTATCTATCTATCTATCTATCTATCTATCTATCTATCTATCTATCTATCTATCTATCTATCTATCTATCTATCTATCTATCTATCTATCTATCTATCTATCTATCTATCTATCTATCTATCTATCTATCTATTTATCTATCTATCTATCTATTTATCTATCTATCTATCTATCTATCTATCTATCTATCTATCTATCTATCTATCTATCTATCTATCTATCTATCTATCTATCTATCTATCTATCTATCTATCTATATATCTATCTATCTATCTATCTATCTATCTATATATCTATCTATCTATCTATCTATCTATCTATCTATCTAGATATCTATGGGGAGCTACCTAATAGGAAGAACATTTATAGTTAAAGTTGGAAGTTCATGGAGTAAGGAAAGAAGCTGCACCCATGGTGTATCACAGGGGTCAGGACTTGGTCTGGTTTTTTTATACTTTTTACGGGTGCATTTTTACGGGTTTTTAAGAAAAGCACACCTGTTGCATATGCAGATGATATAGCTAGTGTTGTTAGACACATGTGTCTTTAAACCACGATTTCTACGATGCAAAAGATGTTTGATGAAGTCACTCGATGGTGCCATGATTTTGGATTAGTCATCAACGCAACAAAAACTAAAATCAAAAGGAGTCAATTAATGTTTTCTTTAAAAATCCTGAATGTCCGACTTCAAGAAAAAGTAATGCCATTGAATAATGTAAAATCAATCAAATACCTTAAAGTAACAATAGATGGACATTTACTGTGGCGCAAACATATTAATAACGAGAGGCAAAGTATTGCTATGTTTGCTTTATTTCATCTGGAAAGAAAAAGCTTAGAACAAATCCTAAAAATATTCTTAACTTTAAAAAACGTAAATACTGTGAAACTTCATATAAGCAAATATGTATGGATCCATCTATATATCTATTTATATATCTACCTATGTACTTATATATGTATTTATCTATATAATAATCTATGTATCTATCTATTAAAGGTCTGTAATTGATACACATCTTCTATTGTTTTCCAATTCATTTTCTGTTTAATGGGCTTGCCTTAAGCCGATCAGAAGTACCTTACAGAAGTGTATATCACTTTCAAAGTACCGCGATCTGAAACCTTAAAGGACTTAATATTTAAGAAAATATGTTAAGCAGCTGAATGAGCTGTTTCTTTTCTCTGCTTACATTTGTGTGTTTTATTTTTATATTTTTTGGTAATTGATCCAAAGTACGGTATTATTTTAAATTCACTATTTATAATGTTAAAAGTTGACATTTTAAATTAAAATGGAATTTTGTTCTTAGAGGTGACCATACGGAACCAGTCGAACATACAAATTAGTAGTTTATACATTTTAGATAAGAACTCATAAATTACTATAACGTGGGAGCCTGAGGTGTACAATTAAATAAAAGAACCTCATTTAAAAAATTATATCCCCAAAAACAAGCATTTTTCCTAAAACAACCAGTAATTAAGTTCCAACTTCAGAAAAGTAAATAGGATGTTCCTTAACAAAAATAACAAACACTTTAGGATGTGGACACGTGCCACTAACGGCTATGGTCATGATTCAAATAATTGTTCTGATTTCAATCTACCAACGTACAAATAAATTTATCCAGGTGATATACTAAAACAATTTGTTCACACACAAAAGAAATGTAATGTTCGGAAAACGTATGAATTGAAGTTTGAAAAAATTACAGGTCGGCTTAAATAATAGAAATTAAGAATTCACCCCCGCACATTAAATTTGAACCACCTCCGAAAGTAGGTATATATAGTTATCGTCTCATAAGGACACTCGAGAAGGATAAGTGCAAGTTATTCGTGTTTCTAAGATATACGAATCAAGAATGATAAATGTACCTGTCAGTCAACAACGAACGAAGGATGAAGGATATAAGACCAAAAAAGTGTGCCAAGATGTTTTTTTGGCATTTCTAAATGCTGTGCTATCAAAGTCGCACTTAAATAATAAATTGCACGTAACATACTTGTCTCATGGCTTTGAGAAAGTTTAAAGAACCCTCTTGTAAAAATGAAGACAAATGGTCTAAGTTGATTTTGGTATTTTATTAAGCTGATTCCAAGGAGAAGAAAAGAAATCATAAGACAGATGAAGTAAATATCAAACAAATGGTATGCAGCTTATAGGTACTTATGTTCTCTCTCAAAGGTAAGTTAGTGCGGAATACCACACTTAACCACACTTAGACCGCATCTCTTTTTCAAATGTCAAATTAATCATTTTCCACTTTGTTGCATTTTGTTGTGGACTTTCTATTTATAATGATCAATCTTCATGATTGTCATCTTATAAAGATTAAGAATTTTATGTGCGTATACATAAAACTATCTAACGGTCTATCTGATGCTAAAGGTATCTACTGTATCTATTTTCTTGCGGATGATGAGAGTAATGTAATCGATCTTTAATTATTTTTTATGGACAATTGATGCAATCCGATTGACAAGATCTAGGGTGCTTATCTCTTTTTGTTCCTGAGAGAAAGAGAGATAGATTATAATCATTTTGGATGATGATTTTTTTTATTAACATTCTACTTACCGACTTTATTTCTGTATATAATGTGATTTGAGAACACAATCAAAAATCAAAGATTGCACTTAAGATTACAAGAGTGGAAGATCTTTATTTTGTTAAAACCAGTTTTTCAGTCTCTCGAGTGCCGATTTATGTCACATTTAATAAATCAATCTTCTAAATTTGTCGATCAATATTTCAGACATCAAGAGGCATCTTAAGAGTGGGATATTTGGAAAAAAAGTTATAGGTATTAGTAAAAAAACAAGTAGTTTACAAAGTCCAGTATTGAAAAAATGTATGGCTTAGACTTCTATAAATCTTCCTTTTTGACCATCGGTGCTCTATTTCGATGTTGAAGGTATATTTTTTCAGAATAAAAACAAAAATGAAAGAATTATTATCTTATTAGACCAAAAGTCGCAAAATACCCATTGGTATATATTTTTATCAACTTTCGACTTAAGTTTAGAAAAGATTTTCAGCCAATTACCTGTGTAAGATTTTGTAAGATCAAGAGAAACATTATGCCACTGGGCAAGTTTCTTTAATCGCGAAGCTTCTGGGCGCAAAAGAACATTCATAATGTAAACTTGTAAAGGTTGGAATTTGTTTTTTTTTTTATCACACTTTTAAGAAATCATGCATGCAATTTTAAATATGTAACATAATTCTGTGAAATTCCAGACTTATTCTGATTTAAGACAAGTAAGTGTTAGCGGTTGCTTTGAAAACGCGATATTTAGATAATTTAGATTAAGAACTAATTTAGCTTCTTTATTCTTCTGCTGAACATGCTTATTGAAGCTGTTGTTAGTAGACATAAATATTCCAGATATTTAAATTTTTGTACTAATTTTGGTTGTTCAGGAACCACCTTTTTTCTCTCAACCTTCTACAATTCCGGGGCTTCAAAATACCACAATACTTGCTTTCTTTGAGTTGATTTTAAGGTACATTTGAAGCCTATTTATTTGAAGTTGAAGAAAAGATGGATAAACAAAACCAATTCATTTAAGTAACGAAAAACCTTTTTACGAGTATCAAAAAAACAAGCACCGTTCTTATCACGAATATCATCAATAGAAATAGCAAATAAGATTGGGCTGAGGACACATACTTGGGGTACACCTACAGTTCTGTGAAACGAATTTGGAGTTTCGGCTGTAAAACTTTGGCACGTATATTTACAAACTTTCCAGCTATTCGAAGTGGGGCCATTTTATAGATGATAGCTGGTCGATTGATGGTATCAAATGCAGCTTTAAAGGCGATGAAACAAGCAAACATCTTCTTTTACAATTGTTAGCGATAACTTTTAAAATGCAAAATTATGGCCAACCGCTAAGAAACCCTAAAGAAAATTAGCTTGAAACATACATCAGCGATTTTTTGATTCCACATAACTGATAAGTCTATTGTATAGGACACTTTTATAATGGAGTTTAATATCGAAATTCTCTATAGTTCACTTTTCTTAAATATTAAAAATATAATAGCGTAAACTTTCGAAAGAATGCAAGAGTTATCTTATAAGGTGTGATAAAAAGAAAAAAGACATTTTTTGTATTCTAAAGATACGTTTTTTTTTTAGAAACTCAAGCGGAATGCCATCACTTCCTGGGAACTTATCGGGCAAAACACTCTTTGTTCGACTTTTGTAAATAGCAAAGTTGGAACAAATTGTACAAAAAAGTTTAATTGTAATTGAAATTACCATACACTTATTCAATTATGTACTTTAAACGTAATTAAAGAAATTCAATTACTAATTACTTGTAATTGAAAAGCGGTATTTAAATAATACTTGTATTTGAAATGAATGTTGCAATTAATTCATCATATCGTGTGGAGATGATTGAGCAGTTCAAAATACACCTTATTTTAGGTGGGTCATTTAATTCATTCCATGAAATTGCAATGCTGGAGGAACTTGCAAAAAAAGGAAGAACTTTACTTTTGATGGGCCCCAAATCCATAATCGTTATACCTCTAGCTACTTGTAAACCTACAATAAAGCACGATACTATAAAGAAGACAAACCACAGATGTTCCAAATTCCACTACAAACCCTTGTCGGCAAACTAAACTAATTTGGCCAATGCTTGATACTAAAGGCTCTAAGCAACTGAATTCATTGGTAAATTGCACATAAGCTTCGGTATAGGAGTCTTTACAGGATACTGCTTAATGGATAGGCATGCTTTTCGACTGCAGGCCCTACAAATGATTTTTGCAGAAGCTGAATGGAAGAAGAAGAAGAGGAGACATTGTGTCACTTTCTATATTCATGTCCTACCCTATCACAAAGACAAAGACTAAAAGTTGAAGGCTTTTATTATAGAATGATCTTAGTGATCTAAAAAATTTCGATATTTTTTGTCTCAAACGTCTCATATCTACCTCTAACTGGTTCAACGAGTAAGGTAGATCTTAAGATCCATGTGGTAAGTATGTTCGGTTTTCCCGTCATCAGCCACCTTAACCTAACCTAACCGAAATGTTATATCATCTAAATGTTTAGTAATTAGTAAAAATTATTATTAATTGGTTTATATAAAAATTCACTATTTTACAAAACCTTGCTGCATAATATTCGTTAAAATTTTTTAATAAATGGTCAAATCGTTTTAATGCAGTTTATCCTTTTTATCAGATTGTTTTAGATAAAATCCTTTTTTCCAATACTCCACATTTGAAATTTATGGATCTAGAAGCCTTCAAATGGACCCTGGTGTGACCATAAACTACTTATCTTACTTCTGCTGAATATTACTGTATTTAAAAACAACAAACAATAGCTCAAAGAATCATACATTTTTTTCCAGAACTAATATTGACTCTTTCTATTAAAAGTTTAAATATAAAAATTCCTCAAAATAAAATAAAAAAAGTTAGGTCGTTTGTAAATTTATATTCCTATGCAAAAATAATTGCATGCTCTTTAGTGAAACGAACGACATCTTTTTCAATGAGGTCCTTTTGTCTTGCACTTTTTATAAATTAAATTAATTATAATTGGTTTTGTTTTCGCGGTCATGGAAATAAAAGAACCGTTTTTTTGTTTTTTGTATATATGGTATCGTCTTTCTATATGGACAGATGTTGTTAAAAGGAAGACTTTTTTCGGATGGTGTAGACCGTCATAGGACGCACAAAAAAAACAAAATTCAAAGGATACGCGATATGAATTGGTAATTTTCATACACAACAGTCCGGCAGCGGCGTTATTCACGAAGGACATGGTCAGGTCAGGGTTGGCTTTGTGCTGGCACACAAACAGAACAAAAAAAGGGTGTCAATACAAACATCTAACCATCACCATCATCATTGATGCGGATGCGCGTCAGGATCAGGATAAATTTGAACGACCGCTGAGGACACGGACACAACAAACGCAAGAGATGCACACAAAGAAGGGGTGGTGGTGCAGTGCACAAATAAAAATAAATTAATTGAATAATTGAAATAAAAGGGTTGAATAGAGAGAGAAGAATAAACGTGTAGCGTGGACGGACAATCAAGGGAATATAACAAAAGTCATGTTCGGTTCGTATACCTACTGTAGGGGGTGATTCGGCTTCGGCTTTATATTCCATCAACAACGCTCATGTACCTACAAATTTGATCCTAATGAGAAGGAACTTTTTGTTTTGCTGGTGTTGTAGGTATTGTACAAACGGGGTGCATGTCCAAACACAATAATGTCGCATTAGTGGCATTTAGACAGGTTTGGCAGAAGGAAATACAAAGCCAACAACAACAAAAAAACAAATGGATTAATTTAATTGAGTTAACAAGATGAACAATGCGACCCTTTGAATTTGCTGCCTGTAGTCTTGTTGGTTTTATTTAACGCTCATTTTAATTTGACAAATTTTTATTTGGTCATTTATGAATTGAAGAACATAAATAAGTTTAGATTTACAGGAAATGAGATTCCCGATTGCCTTTGTATAGCTTTTTGAACGTCAAAACTAAAAAATTCCGTTTAAGTATTCGTATATGGATTTTGTTGACTTTGATCAATGCTCTTAAACACTGACCCGATATAAGATTTGTGTTTGGGAATCCAGTATCTCCACCTTAAATAATTTATAAAGTTAGACCAATAATTGAACCATTTTTTGAATTTCAATTAAATTTCCAAAGAAAATTGTTGTAATGGGTTGGTTTTATCAAATTGAAAATATTGTCATTTCTAGACGTTTCAATGTCAAAAAAATGTACATCAGTCTATGGTTTTTAGAAAGATATACGTTGGGGATACCTTTTTTTGTCTGCTATATCTCAAGAACTTCAAATAACTTTTTTTATAGGTAATAACTTCAAGGTAAGCAAAGGGGACTTTAAAAAAAATGAGTGAGTGTTTTTTTTTCCAAAGCAATTAAATGAAATAATGTTGCCTTCAGAATTATTTTAGCATCTGACTATATCTTAAAATTTTGCAATTTGCTAAATCTATATGGCATCTGTCATTATCCTAGACAACATTTCTTGTCAATTTTAACTTGAAAGAGTTGCTTTTGTTATAATTCCTTGAGCTTCAATGTTTTGAGTTTTAAATTTAGGAAATGTTTTTAAAAGACGAAGATTTCGAAATACTTGCAAACTCGGCTTTGTGCAAAAAAGTGTTATGTTTTAAGTCCCGAGCAAATCCCTTTGATGAGTTGTTTGATGGAGAAAACAAGGTAAAGCTTCAGTTCTTGGTTGAAAGTCTTAACATTAAGACCGGATTACAAATGGAAGGCATAGTTTTGACTAGAATTGCAAGTACTTGTAGCACTTTATTTTTTTTGTGGAGAAATACACTTAAAGCTGATGTTGGTAATTAGACATCATAAATGGAATACGAGGTTTTACCTAATACAATTAATCTTAGAAGAGCTGATCCAGTCTACTTAGGGTATTCCTATTAAAAGTACCGTGAAAGTTTGTTTTTCTGTTGAACTGTCACTGTTAAGACATATTCGGATGACGGCTTTTTAATAAAAAGGAGTTAGCAAAACGAAAACAAAGTGTTAAAAGTTGTTTGTCGCTGGCAAAACACTAAATATATGTAGGAAATTGCTGCTTAGTTAAGTGTTATGCGCATAACAAGTTTTGCGCTATTGAGTTCATGCGTATTTTAGTTATTGAAAATATTGTCACTAACATTTACAACAAATTTTTAACGAATTTAATTGACATCAGTGTTTTTTTACATAAACTAAAGCCCTACCAAAAATATAACTAAAAAAGAGCCTGGGATACGACCCACACTGATAACTTCCCATTCCGTCTGTCGATTTGTCTTGCTCCAAAGGTTTTTAGGTTTAAAAATGTTGTCAGTTGAATTATTCTTAAAAATTTTAAAATAACGAACAATATTTTGCATATGATTAAATAGTTTGATTTCAAAATCTATTTTAGTTAAGGAGATTTTTAGTTGATAACCAATTTTTACCAATTTTAGTAGCATTTCTTAAAAGTTTTTATTTCTTATATAAACTAATACAAATTGGATGAATGATTGGATTGATTTGGAGTCAATATCTTCTATTATTTATGAGATATCGAGAACCGAACATCAATTTTTACCAATTTTGAGTACTATTTTTTGTAGATTTAAATTTGTATGAAAAAACTGACCGTTGGCTTTTTATAAAAAATTACTGAAAGTCGAAAACAGTATTTTCTGTGAGATAAAATTAGATAATTTTAATTTTTGAAAAAAATATTAGAGCCCAAAGTAAATTGTTTTGATTTTTATTTTTTGTAAAAAAATGCCAATTCGATTTAACTCAAAATTGTACTAAATGTTGAAAACAATATTTTTTTTTTATAAGATACAATTAATTTGAAGCCAATATCTCAACTTTTGAAAAGATATTTGAGTAGAAAATCAAATTTTACCAACTTTTAGTAATGTTTTTTTAGGTTTTTATTTTTTTATAAAACAAAACTGTGATTTTGAAAACTGATTTTTCTCAAAGTTTTACCAGATGTCAAAAACGTTATTTTTCGCTGCTTACAATTATTTTGGAGATAAAATCATTTTTGTTCTTAAAATATTCGGGGTAACAATTATTTTTTTTTAGTTTTTTTTTCATTGGTATACTTCATTGGTATCACGTCACAATAAATAATTTGCAATTAAATTCAAGTCGCTAGCATTATTGGTTCGTGAGATATTTTGGGTTAACCAAAATGTTTTTTTAAATTGCTATTGTAAAAAAACACCCACTCAATTTTTTTTGAGAGTCCTTTCTGAATCTTTATGCATTATTATCTGTGTAACAAAATTTATTTGGAGCCGATATCTCTACTGGTTCTTAAGCTATGGACGACGAAAAAAGCTTCCCGAACGTACGGACGTACGAACCTACGTACACACGCACACACAGACATCTCTCTAAAAATCTTTTATTTAGACTCTTGAAATGTCGAGGATTATCAAAATTTTCAATCCGACAAATCGGACCGATTACAATAACTTCCTTTGGGAAGTTAATTAATTCAACCTCTCGAAGATTTAGACAGAAAACGGATTGAAGTTCAATTTTTGACTGCATATTTTTTAAAGTATGTACTTTAATTGACAATACGGCTTACAATAAATATCATTTGCAAATTGTTTGGGTACCAATGGCCAGTTATAAATGTGGGTAACCTCTTCCGTTTATTTTGTTTAGAGTGGCCAACACTTTTCTGAATAAACTTCATCTTGGGCACCCGTTGATTAAATAATGTTTGCAGCAGATGACGATCTCTTCGGAAAGGTGTTGGTTGACCTAGGGCTCCAAAAACTTGTGTTGTGTTATGTGATCATCATTCACTTTTTCGTTTTAAAACTGTCGAGGTCAATCCATATCGTTGCTCTTTGAGGATCTACTTACGGAAGGTCTCAAAGTTTCTATAATGAGATCCAAACCACTTATCGTGTTAAACATTTCCACTTGACTAATCTAAATAAAAAAAAAAACAAAAAAAGAACTCAATCGTTGTAAATTACCTTAAGATCGCGTGCCACTTGTTAATTGTTTTTAGATTGCAACTTAACATTTATTTTTTATGCTAGACCTTTCTGTCCGTCCGTCATCTTCAAGAACACACAGAAAAAGGTGCTCACTTTTCATAGTGCAAATGACGGCACGTGCGCAAAAAGTGTAATTCTTAAAGAAATTCAATTCCGAAAAACTATTTATGATGCATATATTTTTAATAACATACACATGTGCAACCACTTACCATTAAAAAAAAAAGGAAACAACCCATCGGGTTACATGTCCTTCGTAATGAAGCAGCAGGATAGTAGGATCTAAAATATTGTTCATATATTATTTTTGTACTCTATATTATTTCGAATCCTGATATGCTTTTGAGAGGTTACATGGATGGCAAATGCTCTGATGGTTTGGCTATTCCTCAGCTGCTGTTTTCAAAAAAATCGTATGGAGAGCGTCCACTTTGGCGAACTGCCCAATGGCTAGTTATGAATGCAAAGGGGTTGTTGTAAAGAACAAAAAAAAAAAAAAAGAAAAACTCGACATGAGTCAAAAGTCAGTCGTCATATCGATGTAATTGGCGATTTTTTCTGCTTCTCGCCGCTGCGCTTTTCAGAGATAATTAATAACAGAGTGTGTCGGACCCTTGCAGTTATTCTTTTTAATATTATTAATTGCGTATTCTTTGAAGGTAACTTTATAGCCAAGCATATTAAGTTGGAATTGGTTTAGCTTAGTTCGTTTACTTGAATGTATGTTAGAAAAATTCCTATGTTTTTTTTCTGCAAACCTAAAGGTAGACTTAACCAGAGTCTTAATGAAAATTATCCTGAGAGTTCTGAATCCACCATTACCAAATTGTGTACTCAAATAACTTTACAACAATGCATCATCAATTTTCAACTCAACTTTTCAGACTATAAACATCATGTTTAGGATTTTATTGCAAATGTGACATGTGTTTTGTCAGGAATATGATTTTTATGGGTTTCACGGATTGTTAAAAAAAAAGTCGATAATAAGGGAAAGGGTGAAATTTATAGGTACATTTTCCAATTGGCAAACTGAAATTTTACAGATTTTTATCAAAATTGTGAATATGGAAGCTCTTCTTTGTCGGTACCTAAAAACGTAAAAGGTAAAAGTAGGCATGAGCATTTTTTGACATTTTGTTAAAATTGCATCAATTTCATATTTTATTGCAGCTGTCATTAGAAATTTTATAAGATTGAAAAATGTATAAACTATTAATTTTTGCGAAGGGCATTAAGAAAAAGAGTTAGAGTTAGTGAGTACAATTTCTGGGAATAAGTATTTTAAATAATTTTGTATGTGATAATTTGTTCGGAATAAGAAAAATGTTCTTTATATTTTAACAAATAAATATATTTAAAGAAATAATGTAATTATTAAATAAAAGCGAAAACGTTTCTGCTTTAAAAATCATGGAGATATCACAATTATTATAGTGCGGACAAAAATGATTTGTATGTAGATAAATTAAGGGTCAAGTTGGTTAACTGGATGGTTTTAAACCGGTGGTAAATTACTTTTAACTATCATAGTTTTTTAAACTTAAAATAGTCTTACACAGTGGGACAGGGAATTATTTTAGTTTTAATATCTTTAGGCAAGACAAATACAATTTATGCGTTGTTAGTTTTAAAAAAAGGACACAATAAGTTAATATCGTATACCAATTTAATTCCAGTAGAATTCACCAATTCTAAAGTACATCATTAAAGGAACTCAAGTATTTTCAAAATCAAGCAATTTCAAATGTTGTTACTTTTGGCTTCTTTTAAAGGGGTTTCCAATAAAACTTTCTTATCGGCTTTAAGTAAAATCAAAACATTTATGAATAGAACTCGACTTGGTTCCTATGGCCACCGCGGACACGTTTGAAGCGGTCGATTTGTTGGACCCAATGAAGGCCACACACTCTTCCCACGGCGCGCGGCCGGCGCGGCGGCGCGTCGGCTTGTTGCATCCCAATGACTTAATGAGATAACACGCTCATCAAACTTATTCTTCAGTAACTAATTGCAATGTGTGCTATGTGGCACCATCCTGTTTAAACCACATGTCGTCCAAATTCATGTTTTTCAATTCGCCCAAAATTAATCGGTAATCATGGAATGTTAATACTGGCAATTCACAGTAACGTGGTGATCGTTTTCGTCGACGAAAACACGTGGATGAAGTGACGATTCATGAAGCAAATGTGGATTTTTAACCGACCAATTGATTGACAAACCAATTGAGCCAAAAATAAGCTTCTTCATTGAAACTTATGGAGCAATACAAAAATATATTTCTTATAACCTTGCAACGTCATCTCAATAACGTGGACAGAAATGCGTTGATGTATAAGTTTTATGGTATGGGAATGTCTTGGAGCTTTGCAAGACTAATTAAAAATCTATATAGCAGTACAATACAAAATCGGCGAACTGGAATGAGGAAGAGATGTCAGATTGGTTTCACATATCGACAGAAGTTCGACAAGGATGTACACTAAGTCCTTCGCTGTTTGCTCTTTTCATCTCGTCTAATGCCTCCCGTGTGGTATAGAATTCGCCAGAAAAGATATCAGAGCACTGCTGTTTACAGTATCTTGAATACTCGCCTGAATCTCTACAACTCATGATAAAGTTCTTGAGTGACTACTGGCAATTATGGAAGTTGAATGTGAATTTAGAAAAATTAAAAGTTCAGAAATGGAGGAGGGCGAAACCGTAGACGTTCGAGGTTCACAATGGTGAGGCGAAGTTGTTAACAAATACAAATACTTTAGTGAACTTATGGCTAAGAACCTTGACATCGGGCACCACTTGAAGGATAAACTTGTAAAAGCAAGGACTGCAATCAGTGCCTCGTATGGAACAAGTGTTTTTCGAACAAAAATATTAGTCATTGTGTCCAATTTGGTATTAGCAGTTTCAGAAGCCATCATGTTGTATTCGGCTCAAGTGTGGGGCTACAAACAGAACGAAACCGTGGAAAATTTGGTGAGGTACTATATGAAAAAGAATCTTCGATTTTTCATCCAACGGCTTGAAATATATGGTCATGCTATTTATTAGCACCCTTAAAGCTTAAAGAAAAAATCAATCTGGATGAATGAATGAGAAGAACTAAGTCAATGGTGTGGAATGCAACTTAACCTCAACTGCTGTGTCTTCAGCTAATTGCAACTGTTGATAGAACACATAGAACACTGTACAGCTGTCTAAACTATAATTTTATTGAGCGAAATTATTTTCTGGATGAATATTGTGTGGAGGAAATATTACTGATCGGAAAATTAAGAAGTGAACTTCTTTGCCTTAACTATATCCCACATAGAGACGATGTTCCCATAATTTGTCAGTTTTGTAACATGAATGAGAAGGAAGATACTATATATTTCATAGGTCGGTGTCCAGTATTAGCCGAAATGAAAAGGTTCTACTTGGATGCCAATAGCTTATCGATGATCCAGATATTGCCTCTTCTCTATGAGAAGGAAGTCTCAAAGTTATTTAATTACTGCAAAGCTGTTTTAGGCTATCGGCAAAGGATAACAAATGAAGACTTTTTAATCATTGTGTAAAGATTGTTTATGCATATTGCAAGTTGTTTTTTAATTATTTAAATGTTAATACAAATATATTATATGATGTTAATTTTTGTCAATCGGCAGACGTCAAGGCCAAGCTTAATGATTTTCTAAACAAAATTAATTTTGTAATAAAGAGAATCTATCTAATCAAACAAAAATCTAAATATCTCCAGTTTTAAATTTTCTTAGAGAGTGACAAAAAAGTTTTGTAAATTTTTGTAATATCCAATAAAAAGTATCCATAAAATTGCGTCGTTAAGAATAGTAAGTACATCCAATTACCAACCAAGGAATATAACTTTTCCCATGATTTGATTAATTATTTGATAATTTATTATTATTTGATAATTTAAATAAATCTAATTTTTGGATTAAGAAAATATGAGCCAAAACACGAGTTAGAATTCATAAAAACACAATTAATTTTTTTTAAATATATGTATGTACGTACATTGTTACTGTCGTACAATACAAAATCTATACTTTTATTTCATTTTAAATATTCAAATGTTTAGGTATTGCTTCAAAGTGTATTAAGTTTCACAAAAAAAAATAAACACAACACACAAACTGAATTTAATTATGTTCTTAAGAAAATATGCATAATGTACGAATTTACATACTATACATTTGCATAAATTTGGAGGGTTAAAATTCCGTTAATCAATACGTATTAGAAGTAATTACGAAGAAGTAAAAAACGCTTACTATGAAAAAGAGTTCATGATTTTTTTCTTTCAAAACTGATCTGAAAGCAATACACAATTCCTTCATTACAAACAGATCATCTCTATGTTCTTTTTAGACAAAACATCTTTTCCAATCACCCCTCCTCGGTCTGTTACAAACAAAACCCATGATATTTTTCAAAATTTTGTCAATCCAAGACACAATCAATAAGAAAAAAAAAATGTCAAAAAAAGTTATGATTGATTTTCGATACAGAAAAAAACAAAAAAATTGACAGTACTTTGACATTTCGTCTTCTTCGAATACAACATATCCGTCAGTTGTCATACATACAAAAATGAAGGGTTGGTTGGCATAGGTCCCTCCCTATTATGATTATAATTAGTCAGATTTCAGTTTCTTCATAGGAACCCTTCTTCTGCTTCTTCTTCTCGTCTTCTTATATGCCTTGTGTGGTCCATGAGAAGATCCTTTTTCCATGGTCCCGCAAAGATTCCGCTATACATCATTATTATATTGTTCAAAATCGGATCATATAAATATGCAACATAATCAAAACATATATTTTTAACCATCAAGGCCAGGTGAGAGCACTCGTAGGTAAAGGGTCTTATTTTTGTTACAAGAATGAGGAAGAAAAAAATAATCTTGAGATCTTTCGCGGTTCCACACATAAGATCCGCGGAATCCATGCCCTCAGGCCAATCTTAAGAAATGCATCAACATTATGAAGATATGAATTAATCAGATTATGGGTTGAAGAAAAAATATATATAAAAAACAGTATCTTCAAAATGCATGTAAAAGATGCAGAATGATGGGATGCAGAAAGAGTTGTCGTTTCTGGAGGTGATATAAATGTGGAATGCCACAAGGGACGGCAATTAGTTGGTGTTTGTTTTCTGTTTAATTTTAAAGAGGATTGTTTTTTTTTTGTGTTGTTATTCTTTTTTTTGACTCGATTCAATCGATGGGAAGATAAAGTTGTTGTCATTTGGGGATTTATGTGTTTTAAGTAGCGTGGTGAATAAATTAAATCAAAAATTAAATGTTACGATTTCTCTTTTTTTACATTTCTTGTACTTTTTTTGTCTCTATTGAAATAAAGATAAAGAAAGTTGACAAACACGGAAATGTAACAAAGAAAACATTTTACAAGACAATTGAAGGATTTGTGATGATATATGCAGCTTGATATTGACTGAAGTTGTTTTTGATGTTTTGACATAGGATCAAACATAGGACAAAGGTTGAAAATAAAGAGGTCACATGGTGTAGCACAACAAAAAAAACACAATTTTAAAAGACTTATCTGATATCTTATATTCTCTTAGACGAAAAATGATAAATACATTTTCACAGAAAAATAAATTTAATAAAGATGAAGCTAATATTGACTTTGAAAAATTCATAACTGTTCCAAAATTACGATAATTTGCGGAAACGGCAACTCATTAAGCAATTTAATTTTGTATTGGTTTTTCGAATGTAAAACTCAATTATTTACAATTATGTTATAACTTTAGGATCATTTTGTTTTTCTATAGAAAATACTTTTCTTTTAAGGACCAATCATTATTTAAAAAACCCTAAAAACTCAATTAGTTACAATTATGTTAGAAAGTAACTTTAAGATCATTTTGTTTTTCTATAGAAAAAGACTTTTCTTTTAAGGACCAATCATTATTTAAAAAACCCTAAAATGCCACGATTTATAAAAAAAATTTCTTAGAAGTAACTGTGCAGTCATGGTTAGTGTGTACGACTGTCACGCAAGAGGTCTTGGGTTTATCCCTGATAAATTTTTTGGCACAGGTGCTGATTCTTACGAGGAATTGACAAATCCTCCAAAAGTAATTCTTGTCATGTAAAGTGCTTTTTCAAGTCACTAGGCCATGGTACTAACAGTTGCGTCACCCAATATAAATTTTGTTTAAACTGCAATTTTAAAAGAGTACTTATTGAATAACAGTTTTCATTTTGATATTAATGTATGCTATTAACATTCAAAAGTAAACTCAGTCAAATATCCGGCACGACTACGTTGCAGCACCATATTCTTGTCATGAAATTTTCCATGACTAACTCACGCATTTAAGGCTATTAATATCTTCGATAACTTCACTAATTCCATCTTTAATTCCTTGCAATAGCGGTGGAACATTGTCATAGACCTTATATTTCATGGGCCCTACAAAGTACTAAGTCACTAGATCTTGGTGGCCAATTTTGATCAAGTATTAGAGAAATAACACGGTCAGTAAACTTTTCTTTCAAAATTGTCAGGAGAGGTGAGATGTAGTCGCTTTGTAGTAAATTTTAACAACTTTAATGTATTGCTAAAGAGTGTATAGTTTTTTAGAAATAGAATTTTGTAATGTTACTTGTCAAATGCCAAAAGATGACAACTTAGAGAGAGACTACTGCTCAAATAATTGGCTATTCAAAATGAAACCTCTTGTTAATACTTGATAAAGTTATTTTGAGGAAACCCAAAAAAATGGTAATAATCTAAAAATGGATTCGATAATAAATTACTGAAAAATGTATCGGTTGAAATTTGGCAAACTAAGAAGTAAATTGCCTGAAAAGGAAACGAAAACGAGAAAATTGACTCAGAAAATTCTTTTTCGACTGAAAATTACTTCAGGAACCCATGGAAGTCATTTGTGTAGTGTGTTGAAGGCTATGGGATAACTGGTATGGCTTTTTAGTCAATAATACCAGGTATTCGGTTATTGATAATAATTTTCACTATTGATTTTCTTCAAGGCCAGTTTTAAAATGATTTCGACCAGATACTTCTTTGCTTAATTTTGACTTATTATTCAGAGCCTAGAATATCTCTTAAAAATAAACTTTGAGACTTAAATTAAGAAAAAATGCATTACGGATTGTGGATTTACTACACTATCCCAAATATGTCTTGAGCATTTATATTTCTTTGCTTCTTAGCTGAAAAATAAAATTGAAACTTCCTTAAGGCTTATCAAATTTTAAGGAATGCTCGCGTTAATGTCTTTTATTTTCATGGCTTCACTGAAAGTGAACATTTTAGCAGCTCTCAGTTCCCATCATTAAGTAATATTACTTAAAAAACTTAACATAATGAAATGGACCAGCTGCTTTTCGAAAATTCCACCTAAATAGAATAGACAATTATATATTTGAAAATAAAATAAAAATGATTATGTGACAAAACCTTAATTTCAAGCGCTAACAAGCCTAAATAAACAAGTTGCTTGAATGCCTTTTATTTGTATGTCAATCATTTTCATATAGCCCCAAGCTCACTCCTTTTTTTGTATTTCTTCAAAAGAATACCAAAATTAGCAACATCTTTTACAACAACTTGTACGAACAATAGCTTTTGCTTCTCGGCAGCAAGCTGCTTCTGTCAAAAAACCATACAAATAAATACATACCGACAAGATCAAGTTTTTGAAGCCTTTTTACTAAACATATCCCTATATCCTTATATCCTTAAGAACTACAAAAATCGTGGCCAAATTAGATTCGGTTTCAATAACTAAACAAATGAAAATCAAGTTCATATTTATGTACCTACCTATAGAAGGCAAGAAGAAATAAAAGATATACCTATTGGTCGTTGCTCGAGGACTTTTGATCCTCCATCTGCGCGCGTCTTATCTGATTCTGAACACTTTTATCTATTAGCGACCATTAACAACTAATTTTGAGAAACCGAAACTAAAGCGACCAAAATTTGTTGTTTGGGTTTTTTGTTTGTTGCGTTGTTCAATTTTGTCCTTTTGCGCAATTCGAAAATATGTAAAATGTCCTTTTGTTAAAATATATACAAATTTTTTTATTTTTCGGGTTTTACGTGCATATTTTTATTTGAATTGCTTAATTTGGTGGAAAATTTACTGGTTCCGCGAATAGAAACTTGTTTCTTCTCTTTTTCTACACAGGAGAAGAAGAAATAGGATTTCTTTTAATAGAAAGTCCTTATTTCTTACTTGCCTAGAGGCATTAGAATATGAAAAGTTAATCCAGATCGTATGTATATAAAGTGTCTACGAGTTTGCTTATCTAAGATGAATCGAAACAGGAAGGAAATGATTTATAAAGTGTGTTGTGACATATTTTAGATTTCCCCCCACATCACATCATACGTAGGTAAATTTGACTGCAAGGATATACATTCGATGAAATATAAATGAGTCATCTTCGTCCTCATAATCTCGTTGTCTGGCCCATATTGATTAACCCCTTTCAATGGACCATTTCTTCAGCAGAAATATCTTATGCGTCGCATTTTCTATTGCGATTTTTTTCTTTTTGTTTTGTTCTTCTTCCCAAAATGTCTATTTGTAGTTCTCTTTTTGTCCTGTGAATGAAATTCATCCTTGCAGCGTAATTTTCTACATGACTTGGTTTGATGCGTCGCATCGCTCGTCGTCGTAGTAGAATCCTTTTTATGTTTCCCATATCTACGTTGTATCATATACCTATAATATTTGTTCATTTAGCTTGATTTGGGATCCTTGATTATTTTACATTTGATTTAACAAGGATAATTAATTTGCCGGTAAAAGGATTTAATTCAACATACGAAATTGTGTCTGATTTGCTTTCTTCTTTCCTTCTCTCTGCACATTGAGTGAATGAATATGAGATGAAATTTTTGTAAGACAAATTTAAAAGTGATCAGATATTGTTTCTTATCCTTTTTTCTACATATTTTCTTTCAAGGATGCAAGCAAGGATGAAATGAGCAATCTTTTGTTGTAAGACGACGTAAGAAGAATCCTACCACACGCACTTTGTGCACTCTGTCATAATTGTAATTTTTGATTTATCACGATTGGTTTGCCGAAAGTGCAAAGATAGTCCTGAACTGAATCCTGGATGTCCTTTTTGTTTTTTTTTTTACTTTCTTAGTCTTTTTTTTTTTTTCTTACCCATAATGTGAAGCGAATTGGAAATTGCAAGATATTTTGCAATAATTATGAGTTGTAATAACGTGATTAAGTGTGTTAAAATGAGGGCTGACAATAAATTAGAAATGTTAGTACTATATTCAGGATTGTTCGGAACAAAAAAGAGGTCGGGTTAGCAATATGGTTATTGTGGAAAACCATGGCAGTACATGTGAATGAGAAAAACATCAGGATAATTTCACAGAAATTATAAGAGTGTTTTGTGTTTTTTTTTAACCTTTTTTGTAAAAATGGAGAGAATTCAAGGTGAAGTGAAATTGACGAAATATATTTAAAGACAGCACTTTTCAACTTAAGATTTATACTCTTTTAAATACTATATATTTTAAGATTTTGTTCAATGTGAGAAGCAAAAAAGGGAACCTCAATCTTGTTTATCTGTTGGATTTCAACTTCTTAAGCTTCTTATTTTAACAAACAAGCTTTTGGTCATCGAAATTAAAACTCACGCGATTTTTTTCAGAAAAGAATAATTATTTATTATTTATTAATTACATATGTTGCAAAAATATTTAAACCTGCTAAATTTCAAGTCATATTTCCAGCCTCTACGCGGACTATCACTTAAACGTCAGTAATATGGTACTGATATTTTAAAAAAAGACATTTATAACGGTATGTGGATACTTAAGTAATTGAGAAGTGTTTTTTATCAAGTACTTGCAATGTCAGAAGCTTGGTCAGTACTTCACATACGTGAACATTATTTTTTGCAAGTACAGCCCATGTACTTCAAGAACTGCTCAAGCAATTGAAGAACTGTTAGAGTATTTAAGTACTTTTTAAGCATTCGAGTTCATCATGTACAAAAATACTGGTACTTGATTTTTTTTTTAAGTATTTGTTCTAGAGTGCGAAAGACCAAGTATCAGTACTTAGTTTTTCTACTCAAAGGTTCTGAATTTTGTAAATACTGAAGTACATTATATATCTGTTGGTTTTTAAATAACTTTGTTTAATTGGTTCTTACAGTTTAGGCTCTAGGACTTCTAAAAATAGTCTATTTTTCAAGGACAAATGGCTTTTACTACATCTCCTCCATTAATCGTTTAAAGTTCTAGGAGATTTAACCTCTAATCCAATGCTTAACTATTGTTTTCATAGAACACAGTTTTACGGATAAAATGGATTCTATTGATACTTTTGGGTTTTTCGTGCATAACACAGAACCAATTTAAGCTCCTTAGCTAAGAGATGTTTTGATTCCAGCCCAGATTTCTTTAGAAGACCTTGGGATTTATGCTTTCTTCCATTTTATGTCAAGTTTTTTTAAAAAGACCATGAACTGTTTCGTGGGATATTTTTTTAAACGCTGATTGCTCATATTATGAGAAACGCTGCAGTCATCTAGTTACTGACATCCTTCGGGAATTTTTATTTTTCTCTAATCTTAGTCTTTTAACTTAGGTATTTGTATGTTATTGTCGAGTTTCCAAAAGAAAAATGGTTCAACTTCGTTTGAAAGTTCAAATCGTTGTTAGTCTACGACCAACTGACAGTTACAGTTGAATTTTCTTACTTCAAAAGTACAAAAGTAGAAATTTGGAGAAGATTGAAAAAAAAACTTGTTTACTGTAATCCTTTCTTAATTTGTAAACCTTTAAGAAGGGTAAGAAATATAAGGCAGCAATAGTTTGATCATTAGTATTTTTGAAGACAACATTTAATATGGTAAAAGAATATGCCTTCAACAAAAAAACACTCAATTAGGAGATCTTGTAAGACTGCATTGAAAATGCCCAATTAAATATTAAATATTTTTAAGATAAAATTCAAGTTTGTACGACACAGTTCTGCACTCGAAAGAAACAAATTTACAACTTTTAAAACTTGATATAAAAATTATATTAAGCATATGTAATAAGAATTAAATGTTTGAGGCGTAATGTATTTTTGTGAATTGCACAAAACGGTTGAAGAAAGTTTTAAAATGTTCGATCTTACATTAGACCTAAGAGAAGACGTACAGGTATTAAAAATTTAAGGAGTGTATGTGGATGAATAATGTTTTAGTTTTTAAATAGCCATTGTATCTGTCTGCGATTTATTGACATAAAACAAAAACTTTTCCTAAACAACTTATCAAAAAATAAGTTTATTTGTTTTTAATGTATACTATTGAACAGTGAACAAACAAAGAGACTGAAAATATCTATTAATAAATATTTTGCTGCGAAAAAAAAACACAAAAGTCAAATAAATTGCAAACCAGAGCAATAATTATAAGCCAGTTCTCACATAATGCGATTACAAAAATAAAAAAAAAAAAACAATAAATAAAGGATCGACACCACAACCCTGTGGAACTCCATTTAGATAAAAACAGACAATCGGCTTTTATCAGATCAAAAATCAAAACACTCTTTAAACGCATTGATAAGGCTTCATCATCATCCATATCAGTTGAATGTGAAAGTGATAAATCATACTTAAAATATTTAAGCGGATTCCTTATGACATCTAACATTCATACAGCTCAATCTCAATCTCAGCCATTGTCGATGTCGATGTCCCTCTCTTCCATTTGGAACATGTGTGTGTTGTTGGTGATAGGATATCTTGTTTAATTTTTTTGCAATAGACCATGCACTGCACCGGCAAGGCACACTAAAGAAGAAGGACTCCTCGGGACAATGAAAATCTACTTTAAACTGCCCAGCATGCGGCGTCCACCGGGTGGTCTCTCCTCTCATTATCCTTTTATGCTCTCAATACAGTTTTTTTGTGTTTTGTATTTTCTTGCCGCTATCGTCCTTTGCCCCAGATGTATATGTATGACTCATAATGTAGGATGAACAAAAAAAAAATAAAGTAGCACACGTCAATAATTTTCTATACATATATATTTTTGACACCAGGACGATGCGCATGAATCAGATTATAAGTAAGCACCACATCATAGGAATGAAAGTGACTTCTGGAAGCACCGCAGGACATCAAGATGAGGGCAGTAGCAGCAGCAGGAGTGACACAAAATTTGCCTAAACAACAAACGTGCGTTAAGGCAAAGTACCAATTTTCAGCAAAACGACAGATGAACTCTGCCGATGCGATGGAATGAAGAGTAAGAAATTTTAAGTTTATCCTTAAATATGCTCAGATTGGCTTTTGATTATGTATCCATTGTTTCATTCGTTTTCTCGTTGTCTTGGTTTCTTCCTTGTCATCTTGGGCCATAACATAAATTATAACGATAACTATGGCCGCATAGCGATGAATAAGATGAAGCGCAAGGATATTTTTCTCTAAACATAACGTGAAAGGTGAGAGAAAGGAAGAAAGAATATGTCAAAGGACATACAAAATTGAAAGGACGAAAGTTATAACATAATAATTCTTATGATGGTTTCCTTTCGTTGTGGTTGGATGATTTTTCATATTTTATAACTTAATAATCATCTTTTTTTTCTCTTCATCTTATTTTTATGGCATGTCCTTGTTGAGATTTCTATAAAGCAGGATAACGATGTTGGTTGGTTGACCATCATAATCATTATTGTTGTCGTATA
This sequence comes from Eupeodes latifasciatus, assembly GCA_920104205.1. Classification (NCBI taxonomy): domain Eukaryota; kingdom Metazoa; phylum Arthropoda; class Insecta; order Diptera; family Syrphidae; genus Eupeodes; species Eupeodes latifasciatus. The sequence goes on from OV049924.1 coordinate 157,146,874, forward strand.
TAAATGCGGTGAGTTTCAGCGCGCGAATTTTTATTCAATTTAAATTCATTTATCCTCGACGAATCTTGCATTTCTCTTTTCTCTGGGAAAAATGTCCTGTCGTAAAGTAAAAAAAGGACGAAGATGATATTTTTATGATACCATTACTCAAAGGACAATGCATTTTTATTACTTTAACATCTCAATACTGAGGTTAACCGCCAAAAAGAATTATGAAAAATGCAATAAAAAGAAAAATAGTAGAGGAAAAAAGAGTCCTTCAAATAAATTTATTGAAAAGTCGATTAAATTTAATATACGAAACGAAGTAAGTACCTATGCCTCTCAAAGAAAATGATAATAATTATGTCAGAGAAAAAACCATTAACAAGAGTGTTTTTTTGTGTGATTCTCTTTTCAATCAAATGATGTCCTCGTTGAAGGATCCCATCATTTACTGAGCCTGAGTGATTAATGAATCACAATATAGTGAAAGAATTCCTGTGAACATATTTCCATTAGTGGGATTTACATTTTATTGTTTTTATATCCTTTTATCGAAGGAACGAGTATCCGAGTCCAAATCAAGGGCAAATGTTTTGTTTTTGGAGGACCTTTTAGGTCACATGCGGGTATAATGATGATGCCACGTGAATGGACAACGTGCAAAAATTGTAATATTTGAGGATGCGGGATACCGAAATTGGCTGGCTGGCGGCTTTGTCATCGTCTTCGTCGTTGCTTGTCAAAATCATCCTTGAAACGAAATAAATGCAGATCTTTAAAAATAGAAAATTACTATCAAGTGTGCTTTATATTCACCAGAGAATGAAATTCGAATAGGATAAGTAGTGCTCGTGGTTTACCATGAAAATCCCATTATCTAAAAATTGTACTCACATTGTCAATGTCATATAAGACCTAGAATTATACTCATGTAAATGCCACAGTCTCAAATGAAGCACGTTTTTTTTTAAAGAAGTTATGGGATCACACGTTTTGAGGTTAATGGTATGGTGTAAGAATTAATTTGGAGATTGAAAGCTCCATTTTTTGTTATTTCACTTGTGGCAAATAATATTTTTTTATAAAGTTAAATATATGACGACAATGTACTCTCTTTACATCAAATTAAACGTAAAGCAATTTAAGGACTCTTGGTATTTTTTATAATATTGACATCCTTAATATCTAAACTGTAACATGCCGTTGGAGTTATAGTCAAGGACAACAAAATTTATATTTGTTTTGATATTAACGTCTTGGGTTCATTGAGTCTGTGTGACTAGTTTCTGACTTACGTCAAAAATTTGTCAATACAGGGATTTTAGGAAACTTTCGGTCTCAGTATTAATTTTTAACGAACCTGAAAAAAAAAAAAAAAAAATTGCTGCTCACGTTGATATACATTTTTGAGTCAGAGTTTTAAAAACTTTCTGTGAACTTGTAATCTGTGAGTCTATTATGTTGGGACAAGATGGCTCGTCCGGGAGAATTTCGATTTCTCTTAATGTATGTTTTTAATTATTTTCTTAGATATTAATTACAAATAGTTCAAATCTGGAAGGTCAAAATAACGAATTCATGAATTTTAATGATTAAAATCGAGGCAGCGATTAACCCTGTGTGTTCGCAGTCTCCCAATTGCTTTTGTGTCAAGACTCACAGGATGCGAGCAATGAGTGGTGTAAGTGATCAGTGCTGAGATTAAAGTCATGTTTGCCTTAATAACTTGTTTTTGATTCAAACGCAAAGTATATTTAACGTTTGATCAGATAGAATCAAGGTTAAGACTATTAACGTACCTTAAAAAAAGTAATGGTCCTTTTTAAGGTAAATAGATTTCTACGCAAAAAAACATTATTTTAAAATCTAAATCTATGTGACTTGAATCACATATTTTGTTTTGTTAAATTGTATGATCGTCAGAGTTTAACGAGTTAATGCGTTGACATAGACAACTAAACGTAAGGTTGACTCAAATAGCGTCAACGCATTTTGAGACAGCATTGACTGATCTATCATTCGTGTCATAGGCAACGTTTTATGAATTGACACTGTGATCGTTCACAGAATTTTAGTTTGTTGGTGTTGTCAGAGAATCAACGCTTTGAACTTTTACGTTGACAGTGTTACTGAACTTTATCATTTATGCTATACCGCGCTATGTTCTCCGATCAGATCAAATTCCGTTTCATTACTACTGTGAGAAACGAGTTTGATCATTGCATAACAATTTACTTTTAAGAATTTTGAAAAAGTGGACTCCCTCTAAATAAAATTCATTACGGATTAACTTTTAAATATCATAACGTTGAATTTAATTGATGGAAAATATTCTAAATTTTTAGACAAACTATTTATCGTTAAAACAATCTTAACAAATTTGATATCTTCTATCATTTATTTTTTTAACAATTAATCAAAAACGACGGAATACTATAGAGAATGTGTTTTCTATCAAATTCATTACATTTTTTATATTATTAAATTTTGTACACATAATTAATAAAAATAAATAAATTAATTCTATAAAAAGTTGCGGTCGAAAAAAAAACTCTGATGTGTAATTCAATTTCAATCCCTGTCAATTTATTCAGTAAACACATTTCCACCGAAATTCGGAGCGTTAACTTTAATATCGCTGCCGTTTTATCGTCTGTAGCAAAGGATTCAAATCCCTCAAATTTCAAATGTTTGCTGACAAATATGGGCATCAAAATGACTATGGACTTCCTCCAATTTCACAATTCCTTTAAAATATCTAAAACACTGTGGGGGTATCTATCTTAAGGACATTTTTGGATTACCAAAATCCATTTGGATGTAATAAAAAAGTTATAGTATGTACAGACAGATAATTGTCAATTTGAGTTTAAAATTAAAGTGGTTACTAATAATAATAATCTTTCTGGCAAAACGGAAAATAAAGTTTGATACTGCATTTTCCAAGAAAAGTGTGACAATATAATATGATTTTTAAATAAATATTAAATATTGCTTATCAACAAGTAAAAAGAACTGATAATTTTTATTGCAATTTAATATTTTTTAAGTTTAAATCAATTGTTAATATTTGTATGATCAGTTGGTCAAAAGCTTATAGGTCCCCTTACTTACACAAATTTGGTATCAAATGAAAGGCGACGTTTGCTTGTGGTAAATCTAAACTAATTTAAAGGCCTTAAAAGTTTGGTGAAAAAAAGTATACAGTGGTAAAAAATTACTAGTAACGATGACAAAAAAAAAAAAAAAACACTTATTGTTTTTCTTTCCTTAATTTTAGCCATGTTTAATTTTATTTTAATTCAAAGGAAACAAATTACTAAATTTTGAGTTTTCAAAAGGCAAAAGGAAATAGAAAAAAGAAAAAACAACTCAAAGGGAATATAATTTCATAGTTAGCCCGACAAAAAGGGGGCAATTCTTTTGCGCCCAAATAAGTAGTTTGTGAAGCCATTTCATCCAAATTAAGTCATGAAATAACAGCACTAACTATAAGGAATCATTTTTTCTAAAGTCAAAACCATATAGTCTCAAGAAAATCTCAAACATCGTTGCTAGAAATAATTTGAAAAAAGCCCTCATTTTTGAAAGAAAAACCTAATGCAGTTATGCATCCAAAGTAACCAAACTTGGATCAGATGGCAAATGTTATGTGCGATCCAACTAGCTAGAAACTAAATCCCAAGTACACAATCCAGACAATCAATCATGTAGTCCCTACGATAAGAATTAAAGGAAGAATGGATCAATGGCATTATAAATATACTGCAAAATATAATAGAGCCGTATGCGTTTGAAAATTTGTCTGTTTCTTGCCTTTCTCAACAGTACAACCATTCAAAACACACTTTACGCCTAGTAAAGTGTTGGTTTTGAAAAGGAAAAAATTAGTCTCGGATTGATCAACTCAAAGTGCATGTATCAATCCAATATAAAATCTGTGGGGAATATAAAGACAGACACAATCTAAAAATGCATCAGAGCTTTTCAAAAACATTGAGGAAGTATGGAGTAAAATTTCCCGTAAAAAGACGTTACGATCTGGTGGGCAACCTTCAAAGGGGTTGTGCCGTCGTAATTAAAAATTATTGTTACCTTTAAAAGTTCAAACGTTTCAAGTTGGAAAACCTGGTAAACTTGCTTTGGATTAAATCAAAACACATGCTAACTGCAGTATCTTTCTATTTATTTTTTAAAGCTGAAAACACAATTTCTTGTAATTATTAACACATCAAAAAAAAAATAATTTTGTTTATGTTTAAGTGAATATAAAGAACAAACAAATTTAACAAACAAATATTTTTATCAATTACTTTAAAGAATATACAGATAGTTTTATAAAACATCTTTTAAAGTAATTGTTTCAAAAACTAAAACATCGTTTCTCTATAGTAAAACGGGCATTCCCTTTGCCAGTCAAAATGACTTTTCTTAAAAGTAGAACTTAAGATACTTTACCAATAAAAGGTTTAATTTTAGATCCGAAAGTTCGAAATTGACACTTATAGGAAGCGAGTATAAGACTGGAAAGGTACCGATAATAGTCTTTAAGAAAAACGCTAAAACTTATTTAAAAATGTGGCTTTAAAAAATGTGACAACCTTTGTCGTGATTTAAAATAAGAAAAATCTATAAATTGCACTCCCTATCAACACCTTACTTACAGGAAATTAAATGAGAAATGATTCACTTACCTAAAACGAAAAAGAAGAAAAATACACATTTAATAAAAATAAGTTTACTCGTATTTAATGCAAAAGTAAATTGAATGCATGCGCTTGATATTTTGTAATTCTATTTATTCATTTCACGGTGTCGTTGATTTATAGAAACCATCATAAGAGAGAAATCCAAACAAAAACCATTCATAATCAGAAAAAGTAGGTTTAACATCATAATTCATAAGAATCACTCTTTTGAGAAGAACATTATCTGCATGCGAGAAATAGCAACAATTTTTGATAAGATTCTAATAAATTTCCTACCTCTGCTTATCGCAAACAATTAAGAACTTATAAAACGACCACTCTCCAACAATATCATTAGAATTCAAGTTAGTTTTACCCATTGCACCTTCTTCAACCATCAAAATGAAGCTTATTCTAACTGTCATCTTTGGACTACTAGTGACTTCGGCTAGAGCTGCTACAAGGTTTGATGACCAACTTCTAGAGTTGGTCGAAAGTTTACGTCAACAAATGCCTTGTGGATTTGCAGGCTCAGGAATACCTCCTCTAGCTCCGTACACCAACAAATTCAGGCAATTTGATTTGAATAACGCAGGAGTTGAGTAAGTTTTGAAGAAATTATTTTTCAAAATCTTAAAGAAAATTAAAATTTGTTCTCCCCGCTCGTCCAGTCTTTCTGGAAATCTTACAAATCTTGTTATCACCGGTATTGATGCCTTCGATGTCCAAGAACTCAGCTACACAACACTCCTGATGAAGTTGAAATTCGACGTGAATTTCAGTCAAATTCAAATCTTGAGCCAATACTACGCTAAAGGTGGTCTTCAGGTGCTCGGAAAACCACTCACATTAGTGGCAGATGGTGATATCGATTTGCTAGCTCAGAATATTCGTTTAAATGGCAGTTTTCAACTTCGACCAACAACATCCAATGGATTAAAAATATGGAATTTCAAAAGTTCCTTCAATATGGATGGCGTCCAATCGAAGACTACTGGAATTTTGAATAGTCCTTTATATAGCCGATTATTTAACGAGTGGGTCGAGGAAGTATTTCGGATTATAATTGGAGATCATAAGGATCAAATCGGTACGAGAATTGGTAATCGTGTTATTCCTTTTGTTAATGAACAGTTGAAAAAGGTGTCTTTGATGGAGTTGATTGGATTGATTTTGGGATTAGGATCAACTGGTCCTCTTTTTCCACCTTGTGAAGTTTAGTTAAATTTAAAGGAATACATGTTTTAGAAAATGTTGTTTGAAGTATTTTTGCCGGAGTAGAAAAAATGTAATACTTGAAGGATTTTGGATTGAATTCAGAAAAATAGAAGTTTCTTGGTTAATGGTAGGCAGTTGATAATATCAACACTATTGGGAGCTTAGTACTAATATTTTTAAATACAGCCAGGTTTTTTTTTAAATTAATGATACTTTTGTTTTTTTTTTTTGAAAGATTAAATAGCCAAGTTAGGAACATTTTACATGCAAAAGAATAAAAACCATCAAGAATAAATGTAATTTGGTCAGCAATCAAATTGAATAAAATTTGTTGAGATGTACTTGGAGCTTAATTCGATTGCAGACAAATATTTATTTCGGAAAGGTTGGCACTCGTATGTGTTCTGGAGTGCATTTATTTCTCAGAGATTTTAATTTTGTCAAGACATTTGGAAGTTTTCTTTTGTATGTAATAAAAGCAAAAGACTTGCATAAAATCTTTAATCTCGTTGGATTGTAAAATTTCAAAAAAATCTCAACTTTTATAATAGAAATTCATATGTATATGTATTTAATATTATAGCAAAATACAGTTGATTTCTACTTGCCAATCTAAAAAAGTATTAAATAAAATTCAAATTATTTCACCTAAAAATCGATTTTCAGCAAAAAATAAGATTGTAGAGCTTTCATGCATCTGTAAAAAAAATACTCTAAGAAGGTCAAGATACAGTTCTTTAACTGTCAAATTTTTCAAATTTCAGTGTTTGATATCGATGAAGTAAAAATCTTTTAACATATGTATGTATATGAATTTGTTCACCGATAAATCGTTTTTTAGATTTTGGCAAGCATCTGGGAAGAAATATTCTAAATAAGTCACAAGATATGTATATGTCCAAATATTCAAAATTCGCGTCAAAGCGAGAGTCGATGCATTGACATTATGGTGTGCTACAAGAGAGTCAACGATTTAAACTTTCGTATTGATCGTCTAATCTTAATTAATGACCGTACTAAACATCAACCATGTCCCGTGTAAGCTTCGCGTAGAAATAAGTTTTCGAACGCGCGCAGATCCTTTTTTAATTTGTGATAGAAAGAAAAGAGTGACTATAAAAATGGCTATTACCTCAAAGGATTTGTTTCACGAAGTAAGATGCTTTCAAATTGAATAATTGAAATTAATATAGTAACTATGTACATAAGTCCGTGCGGTTATTTCGGTAGTTCTGATTTGTTGCTAAGTTGTTTATGATGTTGGCCTAATTAATGATCCAAGTTTCCGCTTCGAGTTTGAGCGATTTCGACAATTTTTCGTCATGTTTTTTTTTTTTAATGGGTCGGCTTAAAACTTGGATTATTTATAAGAACAACTAAACAACTCGGAAAAAAAATTATTTTCCAGCTTTTAAAACAGCACTTTTACTAAATAAGGCTACTTGGCTTCGCAAGAAGAAGGAAAAATCTGTTTTTTTTTTTTTGTTTTCAATTGTCCTGAAAAATAAAGTATTTTTTTAGATTTTCTTTGTTCAGTTCGATTAAAAATTGACATGATTAATGAATGAACTTTTACTAAATTGTTTTCGAAAAATCCATCGTTTTCTTTGTATTTTAATTTTGTGTTTAAAATTATTTTTTTTAGAGATTATGGACTGAAACAACTTTTTCTGGATTTAAGAAAAGATACATTTGAATAACGAGGTGTTACGATTAGTTTCCAATTTTTGATTTTGTATGCCAACTAATTTTTTTAAGAGATTATCCTTCCCAACTTACACAGGGGATAAGATACTCTATTCTTTAATATTTTTTCTGTATTCTTTTGGCATAATTTAAGAACCTCAGTGTTATGTATGTTTTGTAATTTAATTTTCGTATTTTAGCTAAATTTTGAACAGAATTTGAAAACCCTTAGATCTTAAGGAACACTCTTATTAAAAATTCAAAAACATACATACATATCAAAAAATTGTCCTTAAAAACAATTTCAAATGACAAAGTTAATGTATTATATATTCTTTCTCAATTGAACTTACAAAATTAAATGTATAATTTCGGATTATTTAGGAAATTCGAAGACATCGTTTAAAACAAAACCCGCCTAAAAATATACAATGAAAAATCCATTCTAGCCGATACACAAACCGCAGGATTCTTACATACCCATGTGGGCATTGTTTTGCCTAGTTGGCATTCAAATCTATAGAAAAGTGAGTATTTAAAATGTTGGGGAATTTTTGCAGATCTGCAACATGATATATTCCTCGATGGAATAATAGCAATAATTAATTTTATTTTTTGAATACGTTAGCTGGTCTGATTTAAAAGAGGATTTTTGATAAAAGAAACTTTGAGAAGATATATCCCTTATTTATTATTTTGATACTAAAGGGTGGTTAAATTTTAAGACTCGATGTTGAATGTGAACCCCACCTAAACGCCAAGTTTTTTTCTGCAGTTTATTTGACATTTTTCAATTTCACACTAACTCAATTTGAACCATGGAATTATACACAATCGAGCAACGCTTTTAACTTATTGAGGCTTATTATAAAAATGGGCGTTCAAATCAAAATGCATATCGTGAACTTCGTGATTTTTTCGTTCAATGTAATCTTCCAAATGTGCGTACAATCGGAAAAATTGTGCAAACATTTTAGCAAACCGGGTCTGATAACATGATAACTTTCTTGTAATTTTGGTTTGCTACATAATTATTGTATATGTATCATAAATACGCAAAGGATGCATTAAAGTTTGTGAAACTTGATCAAATTGGCCTGAATTGTGCATTGCATATTTTTGTGATCTTAATTAGAACAACCAATTGAATACTAACTGACAAAATTTTCGAAATACCAATAAAGCGATTTCAACTATGAATTAAGAGCTGATAACATTAAACCAGCCAATTGTTAAGAGTTCTGATAAGTTATAAGTTATTTTGGCACTGACATCCTCCAAATTTCAACAGAAAGTCTTGGCATCTGCATTCACAGATAGTGACAGTTTGGTGCGAATTGTAGAGTGGAAAATGAGGATGAGTGGACTTAACAGAGTTCATCGACTTTTTTTTGAACAAATGTATATTTATGTGAATACAAAATACATATTGTCACTCTCATAAGCAGACCTCGTATCGTCATATCAAAATTGATTTTTTGGAATCCATTCTCTAGAATACTTTTTGTTATTCTATTAAATAATATAGTTTGGCATTCAAAAAAGATAAAACTTAACTAACTCCATAAATTCATAAATTCGTAATTAAAACAAAAAAAAAACCTTTAGATCCTGAAATCTTTTTTTTTTGGTGAAATGTTCAATCCACACCTTATAGGGCTTCTACGACTTATTCGGAGCCCAGGCCTATAAGGAGCGGTTTATCCGGCTCCCCGTCCTTGGAGTTATACTAAGGATCTGGCCCTCCAGGTTGTGACCACGTAAAAATCTTCTAGTTGCAAAGCACGAACAAGCCTCGGATACGGAGGGATTCACTGTTGACAACCCAAGCAAACGAAATAATGACAACGAACTTCGGATCTGTACGCCGAATGTTAGGTCCCTTAACAGACCACGTGCAGCCGAACAATTAGCGGAAGCCCTAAACTACTGCAAGGCAGATATTACCGCCATCCAAGAAGTGCGATGGGATGGACCGGGCAAACTAAAAGACTGCGATATATACTACGGCGACTGCTACCGAGAACAAAGACAGTGTCTATTTGGGTGCGGATTTGTTGTTGGAACTAGACTCAGGCAAAAAGTCTTGAGTTTCAACAGTGTGAGCGAGCGCATCACGACAATCCGCATCAAGGCTAAATTCGCCAACATAAGCCTAATATGCGCGCATGCCCCAACAGAGGAGAAAGATGAAGACACCAAAGACATATTCTTCGAGCTCTTGGACAAGACTTATAAGCAGTGCACTGGCTATGACATTAAAATTATCTTAGGAGATTTTAACGCCAAGTTAGGAAGAGAAGACATCTTTTGTGGCATAATCGGGAGATACAGCCTGCACGACACCACCTCCGACAACGGATTCAGGCTGATCGATTTCGCTGCGGGGCGAGACGTTCTGGTAGCTAGTACGCAGTTCACACATCTTAATATCCACAAGGGGACATGGAAATCTCCTGATCAATCAACTGTCAACCAGATTGACCACATTGCGATCGACGCACGACACTTCTCCAGTATACAGGATATCCGAACTTTCCGAGGGGCCAACATTGACTCGGACCACTACCTCGTTGTAGCCAAGGTACGGCTACGGATATCCCGGTCCAAGCCAAAACAAGGAAATACTGTGAGAAGTTTCGACGTTAGACGGCTACAATCGCAAGAGACTGCCATGTCCTTTTCCGATCGAGTCTCTAGTAACCTCTTAAGGAGTCCTATGCTGCCTGCATTAAGCATTGAAAACCAGTGGCAATATTGCCTTGCAGCCATCAGAGATGCCGCCTCTGGAGTGCTAGGTTTCACACGTCTACAACAGCGAAACCCCTGGTTTGACGACGAATGCCGGCAAGCGCACGCAGCGAAACAAGAGGCATACAAAACGGCGCTGCACAGAAGGACCAGAGCTGCTCGCGAGCTCTACGAGCAGAAGAGGAGAGAGGAACACCGGCTTCTTAGATGGAAAAAAAGAGAGCACGAGAAGCGCGCGATCGAGGCGATAGAGGGATGTCACAACAGGAATGAGCTTCGTAAATTTTACCAAAAGGTAAAAAAAAACCTCCCAAGGGTACCAGCCACGAACCGAAGCCTGTAAAGACGATCAGGGGAACATCGTAGTAGAACCGCAGTCTATGTTGAGAATATGGAAAGACCACTTTTCCAAATTATATAACGGCAATGACGAATGGAATTCCGCTGTAAGGGAGGTAGAACCCCTCGCAGATCAACAATTCCGCCTACCCGACCTAGACGAAGTGAAGATAGCTATATCTAAACTGAAGTCAAACAGAGCTGCTGGAGCTGACGGCATCGCTGCCGAACTATTTAAAGCAGCAGGCGATGACTTGGTAGGGAGCATGCACCAACTCATCTGCAAAATATGGTCGGAAGAAAGCATGCCCGATGAGTGGAATCTCAGCATAGTTTGCCCGATACATAAAAAAGGAGACCCTTTAAATTGCGCCAACTACAGAGGGATCTCTCCTTAACATTGCATATAAGATCCTTTCTGCCGTATTATGTGAACGTCTGAAGCCGTTCGTCAACAACCTGATAGGTCCTTTTCAGTGTGGCTTTAGACCAGGAAAGTCCACTATCGACCAAATATTCACACTACGTCAGATCTTGGAAAAAACCCAGGAGCTTTAAATCGATACCCACCATCTCTTTATCGATTTTAAAGCCGCGTATGACAGCATCCATAGGGAAGAGCTCTGCAGAGCAATGTATAGTTTTGGCATCCCTGTCAAACTTATCCGTTTGTGCAGAATGACGATGGAGAATGCACGCTGCTCCATCAAGGTCAGAAAAGATCTCACCGATGCATTTGATGTCAAAAAAAGTTTTAGACGAGGCGATGCACTGTCATGCGACTTCTTCAATATCGTTCTGGAAAGAATTGTGCAAAACTCAACCGTCAACACTAGAGGCACAATCTTCCAAAGGTCCATCTAATTACTCGGATACGCAGATGATATTGACATAATTGGAAGATCAAAGCGTGATGTCAGTGGAGCGTTTTGAGCATTGCGACGGAAGCGAAGAAGATGGGTTTAGTGGTCAATGAGGGCAAGACCAAATATATGCTGCCATCAAAAAAGGACATTGAACAACGACGTCTAGGACAAAACGTCACCATGGACAGCTATAACTTCGAGGTAGTTAAGGACTTTGTCTACCTAGGCACCGCTATAAACACAGACAACGACACCAGCGCTGAAATCAAACGAAGAATAACTCTTGCAAATCGCTGCTTCTTTGGACTTAGAAGGCAATTGAGAAGTAAAGTCCTCTCTCGAGCATCTAAAATCACCATCTATAAGACACTCATCATCCAGGTTCTCATTTATGGCGCTGAGGCCTGGACCCTTTCAAAAAAAGATGAGAACGTCTTAGGATGCTTCGAGAGAAAAATTCTTCGGGTGATTTTTGGTCCCGTACGTATAGATGGAGAATGGAGGAGAAGATATACCGACGAACTGTACGGGCTGTACAGCGACACTGACCTAGTTAGCAGAATCAAAGTTCAACGGCTTAGATGGCTGGGTCATGTAGAGCGAATGGACATCAACGCTCCAGCCCGGAATCCAATCCCGAGGGACGACGCAGTAGAGGAAGACCGCGACTCAGGTGGCGCACTCAGGTGGGTGTAGACCTCAACCAACTTGGCGTGCGAAACTGGAGACAGCTAGCTATTGACCGAGCTGGCTGGAGACGCATGTTGGTTGAGGCCCAGGTCCGCCCCGGACTGTAGCGCCGCCTTAAGTAAGTAAGTTATGAGGTTTGCTTATGAGGCTGAAGATATTTAAAAAATTATTTTCCACCTCTATAACAAAAAATAGTGAACCATTTCAAGTTTTTGGTTAATATCTTTGCAGTACAAGTTCTACGGCCCTGCCAAACTTAATTTTTCTTAACAATGAAGAGCTCTATAAAATTTGAAAGCGACTAATACCACGACTACTTAATGGAATTTTAGATAAATTTCAATTTCCGAAAGGAACTCTTTCAAAATGTAGATATTAAAGCCGTTTTTCTTTGATATTCCACATAAAACAATCCTTAATACGTCTTTAAAATAGTTCGAAAAACATTTTAAAAGACGAAAACGTGACCCATTTCAATATATCACTTTTTTGTTTTAATAGTCAATTGATATAAAAATGCTCTTAATTTTACTCCACAGATTTGTGTTCACAATTAATTTGATTTATTCAAAAATAAAACAAAAACTCTTTCTTCATGCCCATGGGTCTGGTGGTGGAATACAAATATCATCGTCATCATCACCATCAACTTCCTCCTCTCCGGAATCGTCATTGAAGATCTTATCCCAAATATCCCAGAAATTGATTCCCTTTAATGCTTTATTCACTTTCGGTACAAACATTTCTTCCATTTTTGCACTAATATCATCTTGATTATCATTAATCCCGTCGACTATTGAGCTCTCAATCTTATCATTCAGTAGACGATTCAACTTGCCATTACCTCCGAGTTCTGAGATATTCGATTTGCATTTTTCAATAGTTAACAAAGCATAGAACTCCGTGATTTTGGCTGATCCGAAGAGAATGGGAAGTTTATACTTCAATTCGCCCGAAATTGACATTTTTTCCAAATTTAAATCAAGATCACCTTTGCCTTCGTAGCGAAGTTTAATGCCAAGACCGTTCATAGCATTCAACAATGTGTCGGTGGTATATTTTCCAGTGAATTTAATTTTCTTAAAAAGAAAGTTAAATTGAATACGACGTTTGATCACGTTGAGGGTGAATTTTTTAATTTTGAAATTATCCAAACCATCGATTTTAAAATGGAAGATTTCATTAAAGGTCCTAAAGAAGACAAAAATAACGAATATCATGAAAAGCCCTCTAAGTAAAAAAGAGACGTTTCTTCCGTAACTCACTCAAAAATTGATGTCTGAAGGTCATATTTCAGTTCTTCCAACCGATAGGGAGCAAGAGGAGGAATGCCTTGGTCTGGAAATCCACATGGCATCTGCTTCCGAAGTCTTTTCAATAGACGACGAACTTGCCACGAGATGATAAAACGGGGCTCGACCTCCGAAATGGGTGAGTCAACTTCAACTGTACTCGACTCTTCTGGCACTAAATTAATTTCGTTATCCTCGATGTCTGCTAAAGCTAACGCCGTTATGGCTAGCAAAACTACGACTATGAACCTCATGATTAACTACTATAAACTAGACAAAATTCCAATGCTTTATATACAATAGCCTTCATTTATCACATTCATTATGGTTATCTCTGGAGAAAAAAGTAGCGGCTTTATCTGTTGATTTTGACTCGACGTTTTATGATCTTTCAATAAAGCAGGTGTCAAGATTAAGGCTTATCTATTGAGTCTTTTTTATCAATCAAAACACAAAGTGCGCAGGTAAAGGATTTATTTTATTTCATTTCATAACGTCGCGTCACGTCACGTCAGATTCTTAAGACCTCAAGCCCATGGGTCTGGGGGAGGCACACACTTGCCGTCGGGCTTTGGTGGTTTCATTGCAATCACAGCCCAAATATTCTTACCTTTTAGACTCTCATTGATGCTAGGCACAACATATTCTTCGATTCTAGAACTGATTTCAGCTTGGTTGTCATTAATGCCCGACAAGACGGTGTCTTCGATTTGGTTGTTAATGAAACGATTGATATTAGAAGTTGGAGCTATTCCCGTGATGTTGGATTTGCAGTCTCCCAAGGTAATGCCAATTTTGAATTTGTAGATTTTTACACTGCCCCAGATCATAGGAGCCTTGTATTTGAATGAACCCTTGATTGACAAGTTAATGAGACTGAAGTCAATAGCTCCTTTGCCCTCGTAACGAACCGAAATGCCTAGTTCCTTCATCAAGTTCAAAAAGGTATCAGTGTTGAATTTGGAAGTTGTTTTGATTTTGCGGAATATGAAGTGGAATTTGACCTTTTTGTACATATAACTAAAGCTGAGTTTCTTAATCTTAATGTCATCGAGTCCGTCAAGCCGTAATCGTACCAGTTGACTTAGAGTGCTGTGTTAATTAATTACATTAGGATTGACCTTTTTTTTTTGCTAATCAAAACCTTTCACTTACCTCACGAATGACTTCTGAGCTTGAAGTGTGAGCTCTTCCCTACGATAGGGTGCTAGTGGTGGAATTCCCGCTTCTGGCCAACCACATGGCATTTGTTTGATCATGTTTTTTAAAGACTTTTTGACAATCGATGATATGATCAATCCTTTATAAGAAGTGATTTCTGGACTCAATTCTTCACTCTCTTCATCAGAGTCGCCTTCAGGTGACGACATTAAATCGATGTAAGATTCGTCATTATCAGAGTCCTCTTGAGTGTTCAAAATCTGATCATCTGAATCGTCTTGAGAGTTAATCACATTGCCGGTGACAATAGCCACAGACAGAAGTAAAACAAAAACAAACTTTCTCATAGTTTCTTCTTTTTTCTAAACTATATGTAAATTATTGAAAGCCAGCTTTTTATAGGAAAATTGCAAGGTGGTTCGGTAATAGGTGTTATCAAAAAACACAGTAGCAGGTGGTTATTTTTTAAATTTTATTTTCGGATTAAGACACTTTTACAACATTTTTGATTAGAAATTTGCAATGGATTTACAATAATTATAAATAGATTTATTTTATGGTATAACCACTTCGCTCTTGAAGGAAAATATAATATTGACCCACCATCTACTCGAAACAAATGATTGATAGTACGAATACAAAATACATTGTTTTTCAAGAAGCAAACAGCTTGGCAAACATATTTTTTAAATAAAATTGAAATAAAAAATTAACTTGCAACAAAATTCATATTTTGAGATCTTTCTTAAAGCTTGATTTCCATATATAAATTAAAACTTGTATTTTCATTTTTTCTTAATAAATATTTATATAGTAGCATTGGGGATTACTAACTTTTGAAGGGAAATACATTTTTGTATGAGGACAGAAAGTACCTTGGAAGTCTAAGAGACAAAAAACGTTTCACACCATAATTCAAGTGTTTTCTGTCAATTCATTTATGGTTAATTATTGTATAATCTGCTTTTTTTTCTATAAATAGAATAATAGAAATAAGTTGGCAACACTATTAAAACTGACGGCCATTTTCATAGCTGTCAGTGAATTATTTTACTTTGGTTTGGCATTTCAACATGAATAGACTGACGCCTGACCAACGCCTCCAAATTGTGCAAATTTATTTTGAAAAACATTGTTCTGTTCAAAATACAAATCATATCGTACGCCAATAAACAAAGCTGCTATACTTTTTTTATAATATATTTGGAATGATTGATCCGTACTTCTTCAAAAACGATGCTTTACAGTCGATGATGACAGCTATAGAACCATCATTACTGACCTTTTCGTTCATCAATTGAACAACCATGATATTCAGGTGCTGTGGTTTTAACAAGACGGCGCAACATATCTCGTCGGAAGAAAACGTTTGGTAACCACATAGCTTCATTTTACGGACCTATAGTTGATCTCCAAGATCGTGCGCGAATTACCGCGCCGCCTTTTGAGTATTTTTTGTGGGGATATGTAAGTCGCTAGTCTACGCCGAAAGGAACGAAACGATTGATCACTCAGAGGACATTATTCGCCACCTTATTGCCGACATACGGTCACTCATGTTGGAAAAAAACATCGAAAATTATCCCCTACAATAACACTACGTCCGACCCAGTCGTGGGTTTGTCAGGATTATCTATACTCTTTTTATTACTTTTAAAACTGTTTAACCTCCGCCAAGTGCAGTCGCATTTTCTTTTCGCTCCGCAGTTGCCTTTTGCCACCTTTTCACCGACCCCAAGTATCATACAAATAAATAAAAAAAACCTATCAATATACCCGCAGCGCGTGTGATATACATACTTACCCGACCCACTTTACTGCCCATCGCCGTTTCCCATTACACCAGCATTTTTTTTTCTCTTATTGTGTATTAACAAGTATAGACAAATATAAAAACAACCGAAAAAAAAACCAAAACAAGAAACCTAAATAAAAAACCATATCTTTTTCTTTTTTTTCTGATTCAATTAATTA
Source organism: Eupeodes latifasciatus (assembly GCA_920104205.1). Taxonomy (NCBI): domain Eukaryota; kingdom Metazoa; phylum Arthropoda; class Insecta; order Diptera; family Syrphidae; genus Eupeodes; species Eupeodes latifasciatus. The sequence goes on from OV049924.1 coordinate 157,163,524, forward strand.
TGTCGTGCGCGAATAAAATGTGTGTTATCGTTGACTCAAACGCGGAACTGTTGAAGTGTAGTGGACTTTGTGGGAAATACCTTCACCCCTCCTGTGCTGGCTTGGCCAGAAAGGCGAGTGTATACCTGAAAGACTATCTACGCAATTTTGCGTTTTATTGCGATGAATGCAATAAAATATCCGTGTCGTATATTATGATTGCAATTCAATGTCTAAAGGAATCCCTGTGCAATGAACATTCCGTTTGCCAAGATCAAATTTCTAATCTCTCTAAGAAATTTGGTCACGTTTGCAATAGTGTTGAAGACTCAAACATCCAATGTCAACAATCTTCCACCCAGTGCCTTTCCACCATACGTTTTCTGGAAAAACAATACTGTGACGTAATCGGTGGACTGAATTCTCTTCGTTTAGACATTGACGATAAATTAAAGGTGTCGACTTGTTCGGCAAATGATCTAACAAAAAACTTGTCTGACCAGTTAAACCTACTGAAATCGGATATTGATTGCTGTTTTCAAAGTTCGTCATCCCGGCTCTCCCCCTCTTCCAATCAAATGAGTGATGTTACAAAAGTTAGACTCGTTGACGAATTTGAAAACATTAATTGCATGCTTTCTCGGGTTTCAATTGCACTCATATCTATTGCTTACGATCTAAGTAATCAAGAACAAAAATATACGAGTATGCAACGTGAACTTGAAAGCCTTAATGTCCAATCGCAGAAATTTGAATCGCTTCTCTACGACGTCATTAAACAACCCGGAATACCGTCGTGTAATATCGGGAACGTATCCATTCGTGATGAAATCCATGCGGCAAGCCTGGGTGCTGACCCTCTGCAACAATCCACCTCAGTAAATACCATTGCGGAAGAAGAAGTAATCAACAAATGTGACCATTCCTGGAAGTTATCCGATTGGAATTTGAGACTCATGTTGAATAATGGGAATTTTGGGGATTTTGGGAGGGGGATGTAGGGGTTTCCTTGGCTTTAAGGGCTCGCCAGGGTAAGTCGGAGATCTAGGCGCTCAGCGCCGCTTTGGAGGGTTATGTATGGATGCTTAAGTAGCATCATATAACACTCAGCAGGCTTGAATCCGCTAACAACACATGGTTCGTGCTGAATAATTGTCCCGGATATGCTGATGCTACATGGATTCGCTCCTATTTTAAACGAGAATTATGTGTCAATATATGTGAATGTCTTCAATTGTCTGGAAGAAGATTCAAGTTCCTGATTCCCTCCAAATATAACTGGATGTTTTGTCACCAAAGAGGATATATACGACTTGGTCGAATGCGGCTTTCCAGAATGAGTAGCAATAATAATATAATTAAGTCTAGCAAACCCAAGCCTAATACCAAACCTATTCCCAAGCCTAATCCCAAACCTAATCCCAAACCTAATCCCAAACAAAATATTGAAACCAACTGGACTCTTAAAACACAAATCTTTCCAAACTTTTCTCTCTCTAACCAACTTTCGTCCCTTAAACGGAAAGGAAAACTTCTCCTACCTCTATAAAGCCTCCATCCAAACGAGTTTCCCCTTCTCATCCGGGTCTTGGTTTTCGCCCTCCGATGGTTGATCCTCCTGCCAAAACACCCGAGTATCCAAATTTCATCCATTCTCACACCCTTAACCCTGCTTCTTCTTCATCAGTTTCCCAAGAACCACTAGGATTCCTTAACCCAATGATCCCTCCAAATGTGAAGTTAACTAAACATTTATCTGAGGCCAATACTAATGATCGGTATGTTATGTCCCGTCTTAGAGATCACAAAATTTACAATAATGTTCGTCTTTACCTAGTTTTTCTGCACGACAAACCAGATTCTGTTTGCTTTGAGGGTAAAACAAATACAAACATAAAGGTTTTAATCTCCCAAGAAGGCCTAACTATCAAACGTGATGCACTTATGGAAATATTCTTGAAATTTTATGATGGTCTTGAAATTTCTCCTCAAAAAGTTAGAGAAGACCTAACCTCTTTTGCGCAATTTAACTCTTCAAAACGATTATCTCATATTCAAAAACCCTTGCAGATATGAAGAAATACTACCGCTCCTAACCTGAAGACCACTAAACCTAAATGTCTTAGCCTTTACTATCAAAATGTAAGAGGGTTAAGGTCTAAAACGTCTGCCGTCTTTAATAGCTCCCAAAACCTTCCTTATGACATCTTTTCCCTTACCGAAACCAACCTCACACTCGATATACTTAGTACCGAACTCTTAACTAACGACTATTCCATCTATCGAATGGATGTCGTGGAATGTTCGAGAAATACACATGGCCGTGGTGTGCTTTTAGCTATCAATAGTAATTTTGAAAGTTCACTACTCCATATTCCTACTTCAATCGAATTTGAAGGTGTATCAGCTAAGGTTACACTCCCTAAGTTTTGTCTTTTTGTCCTTTGTTGTTATATTCGACCAGCCCAACAAATTAAAGCATACCAAGCTGCTGTTAATGCCATTGATTATCTGCTTGAACAAGTGCAACCTAATGATTTGATCATCGTTCTTGGCGATTTCAATCTTCCCCATCTCAATTGGTCCACCTCAGATGATCAGACATCCTTCTTTCCAACTAACATCTCCTCTGAATCTGAATCGCTGTTCATTGATCGTCTGTCTGATTGTGGTCTTTTTCAACTAAATGGAGTTGCAAACTTCATGGGGAGACACCTCGATCTCATATTCTCATCTGATTGCGATAACTGTGTTGTCTCCGCGAGCCCTCACCTTCTCTCAACCTTGGATCGCTATCATCCTCCCCTTAATCTCTCCTTCCCCATTGAATTTGAAAACAACTTTTTTGAAATAGAGAATTACTGTTATGATTTTCGCAGGGCTGATTTCTCCAAACTCAACAATCTTCTTAGCTCAGCCGACTTTGAATTAAGTTCCCTCCACTTAACAGTAGAATCCCTTACAAATTGGTTTTGATTCTCTCATACTGTATTGAAGAATCAGTACCGTTCTCTCGTAAAAAAGATTTCACCTCTGCTCTCCCTTGGTACAACAGAGCTCCGTAGCCTAAGAAATACCCGTAATAAGCTTTGGAAGATCTTTTTACAGTCCAAATCTGATACCGACCACAACAACTACCTTCTCGCCTATAATTCTTTCTCTGAATTAAGGGTATCCCTTTATAACCAATGCCTTAACCAAATGGAAAATAACCTTCTTTCTGATGCAAGGACGTTTTTCAAGTTTATAAATGTCAAACGAAAATCTGATGGGTTTCCACCTTCAATGAGTTTCTCCAACATAATCTCCTCAGATCCAACAACGATATCAAATCTATTTGGTAAATACTTTAGCAAGTCGTATACTGAACTTCTTCATAATCCTGATCCACACTACTTTAGTTATTTAGATGGCTGCACTCAAACCTCTCTTTCATCTTTTACAATAACTGAAGAAATGGAACTTGCCAAAATCGTAAGCCTCAAAGAAAACTTTAGCCCTGGTCCTGATGGCGTCCCATCAGTTGTTCTAAAAAAATGTATGCATTCTTTGTCAAAGCCTCTAACTGCACTCTTTGAACTTTCTTTTTCCCAAGGTGTGTTTCCTCATATATGGAAAGATTCATTTATATTTCCCATTCATAAACAAGGCAATAAAACTGAAATTAACAATTATAGACCAATTGCGAAACTTTCATGCATCCCAAAACTTTTTGAAAGCCTAGTTTATGATTCCGTTTATTTCCATTGCAAGCCCTTATTCTCCCCCGCTCAACATTGTTTTCTTAAAGGTAGATCCACTACGACTAACTTAATTGAGTTCATATCAAAAGTTTTGTCAGCCCTTGAGAATGGTAATGAAGTTGATGTTGTATACACTGATTACAGTAAAGCCTTTGATAAAATATCCCATAAGATAATTTATCTCAAACTTAGACCCCTAGGCTTTCCATCTATTTTTATAAACTGGATAGGCTCCTACCTTGCCAATAGAACTTATAGAGTCCTCTTCCGTAACTCAGTTTCCAGTCCTATACATGCAATTCTGGCGTCCCACAAGGTAGTCACCTTGGCCCCCTTCTCATCGTCTTATCTGTTAACGATGTCTGTCTTAAATTAAAAAAACTTAGATATCCTATTGTTTGCGGATGATAAGAAAATTTTTAAGATTATCTCAACTCCATCTGATTCCTTACTTTTACAAAATGATCTTAATATCTTTTTTGTTTGGTGCATGCATAATTTCCTAGAGTTAAATGTAGGTAAATGTAAGCAAATGACCTTTTCGCGCAAACAAATCCCATCTCATAGAGTATACTTCTTCCTTAATGACGCCGTCAACGAAGTCGATTCTATTAGAGATCTTGGTATTATGTGTGACAAACACCTCAATTTCCATTCCCATTTTGACCAAATTATTAATAAAGCTAATAGATCCCTCGGTTTTATTAAGAGATGGTCAAAAGAATTTTCCAACCCCTATGTAACTAAACCGCTTTACATTTCCCTAGTCCGTCCTCATCTTGAATGTGCATGCCAAATATGGTCTCCCTTTTATGAAAACCATTCCCTTAGAATTGAAAATGTTCAAAGACGTTTCGTTCGATTTGCCTTACGTGGCCTCCCCTGAGATGATACATCCAACTTAAAAATCATACAAGCTATCAGAGAAGCCCGGAATCCCTCCCCGGATCCGTACCCTAATCCAACCCAACAACAACCGACAAGGACGCATGGTACTGCTCACACCATCCGCTACTAATCATCATTAAAAATTAATTAAACTTCAAATGTTAGTCTCAGATAGAATATTTAAAAATATACTTTAAAATTTAACAAAATATATAAGCAGAGCCCCTTCTGTGTTCGCAAATTAATACTAATGTCATAGCTCTATTCTCCAAATTGTATAAAATAACCAACAATTAACTTTGAGGTTATAATAAACAACACATAGTTGACAAAAACCATACAGTGCTGTTAATTTACTGTGGAAACGTTGTGATTCCAGATTTCCATTGCAGTTATGGCACTTTAAAAAGTCAATAAAACATATTTGGTTAGTCTTTTTGTGGAAACGTATATTTATTGTCATCGAATTCAAGCGTGTAAAAATTACATTCCTATTCTAAATAAGGAAACTGTTCACAAATAACTTTTAATATGATCTTTTATATAATTGCAAATTGAATTGTACTAGATGGATTTCCAAGATAATTATCTCTGCCATTTTTGTTGTATGACCTAAGCATTTTTATGGCCATATACCCATTTTAAAACCTCAATCTTGCCTCTTAAAATATGCATAAGAAATTTGGTCACCTCACTTCCACACAAATTCTTAACTCTAAACTATTTTACGTGGTTTAAAAAAAAAACATTAGAGGCACATTCATTCAGTTGATATTCTTTATTTATTTCAAAAGTTATTTCCAAGGATCAGCAGGTGGATAACAAACTTTTCCCTTCTTACCAAATGCCGCTCGAATTATTGACCATATTTTCCGTCCTTCTAATTTCTCATTCAAATATGGAACCAAATCGTCCGTCAACATTGCACTGATTTTATCCTGGTTCATGCCAACAGCTTTCATCAAAATATCTTCAATCTCATTTTCCAATAATTCCTTGTATTTGCCTTCACCAACTATTCCATTAATCTGCGATATAACATTGCCCAAAGTGATGGAACCATCGAATTTATAGATTTTAATACTTCCGAATATGTATATATGTGATATTTTCTAGAATCAATTCAAAATCGCCCTCTTTATCATATTTCAAACTTATTCCATATTCTTCCATAAGATCAATCAGTGCACCGGCCATCAATTTTCCACTTATCGCAACTCTCGGTAGGAGTAAGTTGAATTTGACTTTCTTACTAAACACATAGTTGATTTTCAATTTGTTTATCAGCAAAATATCTAATCCGTCAATTCGGAAATGTTCGATTTTAGCAAAGATTCTGAAAAAAAAAATAAAGTTCAATCGAAGCTCAACACTACTAAATCACGTTCGTGTATTAAGGATACAACCCACTCAGCAAAATATTTCTTAAGGCCAAAAGCAATTTGCTCTTTGGTGTAGGTAGCTAGAGGTGGGATAACAACTTCTGGCCATCCACATGGTAGTTTGTTGATGAAGTTTTCTAATGCATTTTTGCCACCTGAACTAAGGCTTCTAGATTCGAAAGCTAGTAATCCTCCTTCTTGTGAAGCAACTTGCATTCTTTATTTATATTGAAGTTAATATCTTATCCGAATTTTTGTTTGTTGGTGGTTGATTGATTAAAGCAATATCTCAGAATCCAGTAGATTAGGTAGCTGCTTTTCTTTAAAACTTAAATGATATGGCGTAGAAAAAAAAATGAGGACACATAATCTAATCTTGACCTAAATTAGTTTAAGAACTTTTCAACAAAGTCAAACAGTCAAGTAAATGCTCCATCAGATCGCTGCGGATGTGATGTCAAACAAAATGTTAAAACTGCTCAAAAAAAAAAAAATGGAAATGGAATTGAATTTGAATTGAATTCGAATTGAATTTGAATTGAATTTGAATTGAATTTGAATTGAATTTGAATTGAATTTGAATTGAATTTGAATTGAATTTGAATTGAATTTGAATTGAATTTGAATTGAATTTGAATTGAATTTGAATTGAATTTGAATTGAATTGAATTTAAATTTGAATTTGAATTAAATTTGAATTGAATTTGAATTTGAATTGAATTCGAATTGAATTTGAATTGAATTTGAATTGAATTTGAATTGAATTTGAATTGAATTTGAATTGAATTTGAATTGAATTTGAATTGAATTTGAATTGAATTTGAATTGAATTTGAATTTAATTTGAATTGAATTTGAATTGAATTTGAATTGAATTTGAATTGAATTTGAATTGAATTTGAATTGAACTTGAATAGAATTTGAATTGAATTTGAATTGAATTTGAATTGAATTTGAATTGAATTTGAATTGAATTTGAATTGAATTTGAATTGAATTTGAATTGAATTTGAATTGAATTTGAATTGAATTTGAATTGAACTTGAATTGAATTTGAATTGATTTTGCATTGAATTTGAACCGAATTTGAGATGAATTTGAATTGAATTCTAATTGAATTTGAATTGAATTTGAATTGAATTTGAATTGAATTTGAATTGAATTTGAATTGAATTTGAATTGAATTTGAATTGAATTTGAATTGAATTTGAATTGAATTGAATTTGAATTGAATTTGAATTGAATTTGAATTGAATTTGAATTGAATTTGAATTGAATTGAATTTGAATTGAATTGGAATTGAATTAGAATTGAATTTGAATTGAATTTGAGATGAATTTGAATTGAATTCAATTTGAATTGAATTTGAATTGAGTTTGAATTGAATTCAATTTGAATTGAATTGAAATTGAACTAAATTCAAAGTTGTTTGAATTAAATTACAATTGAATCGGATCGAATTTAAATTGGATTTGAATTAAAATTGAATTCGATATGAATTTTAATACAATTTAAATGATATTAGAACAATTGAATTTTAATTGAATTTTAATAAATACAGTACTTATTTCCAGTTTTAACTATCATAAATCATAATTATAAGGATACATTCATTGAAAAAGAAATATGATTGATAAGGGACAAGTATAAACAACAAAATAGATAAAAGCTGAAAATTTTGTGGTTCAAAGATTAATTCCATGTAGTGTTTTATCATCTGGGAATTCACAAAGAAATATTTCGACCAATAAAAACTTTGTCGTCTCAGTCTACATACATACATTTATAGATTAATTGACTTTCCTTAAATAAAACAAAAGAACAAAAAATACTATAAAACGTGTTTTATAGGCTAAAACTCGTTTGGCTATCAGACTCCACTTTATCTTAATATTGCGCACTTATACAAATACTAAAACCAAAAAAATCTACAAGATAATCCAGTGATCAATAAGACTGAGGTTTTTAGAAAGGTGCAGTGCTGTGTATATTTATCTGATCAAAACCATTTCTTATAGTGCTTATCAGCAAGTTTTGTAATTCTTCAAAGAATATTTTTGAGTTAGGATCTTTCAGGTTTTGAGTAATTTCACTTCCGAGATTTTAAATGAAATTATTTTTTTCCATATGATAAAACAGTGCTGTTTCTAATTTTTTTTAAGTATACGACAGTTAAAAAGTTATTTTTGCACATCACTGTAAAGCTGTAAAGGCTAACTTATCATCCAACATAAAAGGATTCTCTTATAACCGAAGTTCAATTAGTTTTGATTTAACGTTCAAACATGATCAAGCAATGCAATTCTGGCGTCCCACAAGGTAGTCACCTTGGCCCCCTTCTCATCGTCTTATCTGTTAACGATGTCTGTCTTAAATTAAAAAAACTTAGATATCCTATTGTTTGCGGATGATAAGAAAATTTTTAAGATTATCTCAACTCCATCTGATTCCTTACTTTTACAAAATGATCTTAATATCTTTTTTGTTTGGTGCATGCATAATTTCCTAGAGTTAAATGTAGGTAAATGTAAGCAAATGACCTTTTCGCGCAAACAAATCCCATCTCATAGAGTATACTTCTTCCTTAATGACGCCGTCAACGAAGTCGATTCTATTAGAGATCTTGGTATTATGTGTGACAAACACCTCAATTTCCATTCCCATTTTGACCAAATTATTAATAAAGCTAATAGATCCCTCGGTTTTATTAAGAGATGGTCAAAAGAATTTTCCAACCCCTATGTAACTAAACCGCTTTACATTTCCCTAGTCCGTCCTCATCTTGAATGTGCATGCCAAATATGGTCTCCCTTTTATGAAAACCATTCCCTTAGAATTGAAAATGTTCAAAGACGTTTCGTTCGATTTGCCTTACGTGGCCTCCCCTGAGATGATACATCCAACTTAAAAATCATACAAGCTATCAGAGAAGCCCGGAATCCCTCCCCGGATCCGTACCCTAATCCAACCCAACAACAACCGACAAGGACGCATGGTACTGCTCACACCATCCGCTACTAATCATCATTAAAAATTAATTAAACTTCAAATGTTAGTCTCAGATAGAATATTTAAAAATATACTTTAAAATTTAACAAAATATATAAGCAGAGCCCCTTCTGTGTTCGCAAATTAATACTAATGTCATAGCTCTATTCTCCAAATTGTATAAAATAACCAACAATTAACTTTGAGGTTATAATAAACAACACATAGTTGACAAAAACCATACAGTGCTGTTAATTTACTGTGGAAACGTTGTGATTCCAGATTTCCATTGCAGTTATGGCACTTTAAAAAGTCAATAAAACATATTTGGTTAGTCTTTTTGTGGAAACGTATATTTATTGTCATCGAATTCAAGCGTGTAAAAATTACATTCCTATTCTAAATAAGGAAACTGTTCACAAATAACTTTTAATATGATCTTTTATATAATTGCAAATTGAATTGTACTAGATGGATTTCCAAGATAATTATCTCTGCCATTTTTGTTGTATGACCTAAGCATTTTTATGGCCATATACCCATTTTAAAACCTCAATCTTGCCTCTTAAAATATGCATAAGAAATTTGGTCACCTCACTTCCACACAAATTCTTAACTCTAAACTATTTTACGTGGTTTAAAAAAAAACATTAGAGGCACATTCATTCAGTTGATATTCTTTATTTATTTCAAAAGTTATTTCCAAGGATCAGCAGGTGGATAACAAACTTTTCCCTTCTTACCAAATGCCGCTCGAATTATTGACCATATTTTCCGTCCTTCTAATTTCTCATTCAAATATGGAACCAAATCGTCCGTCAACATTGCACTGATTTTATCCTGGTTCATGCCAACAGCTTTCATCAAAATATCTTCAATCTCATTTTCCAATAATTCCTTGTATTTGCCTTCACCAACTATTCCATTAATCTGCGATATAACATTGCCCAAAGTGATGGAACCATCGAATTTATAGATTTTAATACTTCCGAATATGTATATATGTGATATTTTCTAGAATCAATTCAAAATCGCCCTCTTTATCATATTTCAAACTTATTCCATATTCTTCCATAAGATCAATCAGTGCACCGGCCATCAATTTTCCACTTATCGCAACTCTCGGTAGGAGTAAGTTGAATTTGACTTTCTTACTAAACACATAGTTGATTTTCAATTTGTTTATCAGCAAAATATCTAATCCGTCAATTCGGAAATGTTCGATTTTAGCAAAGATTCTGAAAAAAAAATAAAGTTCAATCGAAGCTCAACACTACTAAATCACGTTCGTGTATTAAGGATACAACCCACTCAGCAAAATATTTCTTAAGGCCAAAAGCAATTTGCTCTTTGGTGTAGGTAGCTAGAGGTGGGATAACAACTTCTGGCCATCCACATGGTAGTTTGTTGATGAAGTTTTCTAATGCATTTTTGCCACCTGAACTAAGGCTTCTAGATTCGAAAGCTAGTAATCCTCCTTCTTGTGAAGCAACTTGCATTCTTTATTTATATTGAAGTTAATATCTTATCCGAATTTTTGTTTGTTGGTGGTTGATTGATTAAAGCAATATCTCAGAATCCAGTAGATTAGGTAGCTGCTTTTCTTTAAAACTTAAATGATATGGCGTAGAAAAAAAAATGAGGACACATAATCTAATCTTGACCTAAATTAGTTTAAGAACTTTTCAACAAAGTCAAACAGTCAAGTAAATGCTCCATCAGATCGCTGCGGATGTGATGTCAAACAAAATGTTAAAACTGCTCAAAAAAAAAAAATGGAAATGGAATTGAATTTGAATTGAATTCGAATTGAATTTGAATTGAATTTGAATTGAATTTGAATTGAATTTGAATTGAATTTGAATTGAATTTGAATTGAATTTGAATTGAATTTGAATTGAATTTGAATTGAATTGAATTTAAATTTGAATTTGAATTAAATTTGAATTGAATTTGAATTTGAATTGAATTCGAATTGAATTTGAATTGAATTTGAATTGAATTTGAATTGAATTAGAATTGAATTTGAATTGAATTTGAATTGAATTTGAATTGAATTTGAATTGAATTTGAATTGAATTTGAATTGAATTTGAATTGAATTTGAATTTAATTTGAATTGAATTTGAATTGAATTTGAATTGAATTTGAATTGAATTTGAATTGAATTTGAATTGAACTTGAATAGAATTTGAATTGAATTTGAATTGAATTTGAATTGAATTTGAATTGAATTTGAATTGAATTTGAATTGAATTTGAATTGAATTTGAATTGAATTTGAATTGAATTTGAATTGAATTTAAATTGAATTTGAATTGAACTTGAATTGAATTTGAATTGATTTTGCATTGAATTTGAACCGAATTTGAGATGAATTTGAATTGAATTCTAATTGAATTTGAATTGAATTTGAATTGAATTTGAATTGAATTTGAATTGAATTTGAATTGAATTTGAATTGAATTTGAATTGAATTTGAATTGAATTTGAATTGAATTTGAATTGAATTGAATTTGAATTGAATTTGAATTGAATTTGAATTGAATTTGAATTGAATTTGAATTGAATTTGAATTGAATTGGAATTGAATTAGAATTGAATTTGAATTGAATTTGAGATGAATTTGAATTGAATTCAATTTGAATTGAATTTGAATTGAGTTTGAATTGAATTCAATTTGAATTGAATTGAAATTGAACTAAATTCAAAGTTGTTTGAATTAAATTACAATTGAATCGGATCGAATTTAAATTGGATTTGAATTAAAATTGAATTCGATATGAATTTTAATACAATTTAAATGATATTAGAACAATTGAATTTTAATTGAATTTTAATAAATACAGTACTTATTTCCAGTTTTAACTATCATAAATCATAATTATAAGGATACATTCATTGAAAAAGAAATATGATTGATAAGGGACAAGTATAAACAACAAAATAGATAAAAGCTGAAAATTTTGTGGTTCAAAGATTAATTCCATGTAGTGTTTTATCATCTGGGAATTCACAAAGAAATATTTCGACCAATAAAAACTTTGTCGTCTCAGTCTACATACATACATTTATAGATTAATTGACTTTCCTTAAATAAAACAAAAGAACAAAAAATACTATAAAACGTGTTTTATAGGCTAAAACTCGTTTGGCTATCAGACTCCACTTTATCTTAATATTGCGCACTTATACAAATACTAAAACCAAAAAAATCTACAAGATAATCCAGTGATCAATAAGACTGAGGTTTTTAGAAAGGTGCAGTGCTGTGTATATTTATCTGATCAAAACCATTTCTTATAGTGCTTATCAGCAAGTTTTGTAATTCTTCAAAGAATATTTTTGAGTTAGGATCTTTCAGGTTTTGAGTAATTTCACTTCCGAGATTTTAAATGAAATTATTTTTTTCCATATGATAAAACAGTGCTGTTTCTAATTTTTTTTAAGTATACGACAGTTAAAAAGTTATTTTTGCACATCACTGTAAAGCTGTAAAGGCTAACTTATCATCCAACATAAAAGGATTCTCTTATAACCGAAGTTCAATTAGTTTTGATTTAACGTTCAAACATGATCAAGGTTTTGTTAACATTCTCTGCTATAATCGTAATAGCTTCGGCGGGAACTGTTCCACGACAGTATTCCAATGAAGCCCAAATACCCCAATCTAATATCCACAAAAATGGTGCGTAATAATTGGCAAAACAAAGACTATATATTATTGTCCGAACGTGAAATTTCGCATTTGCTTTTTATTAACCATCAAAAATCAATTAATCCTCATTAATAATTCACTACAGGAATAACTGGTCGAGGATATTTTCTAAGCTCGAAAGGAAAACAAGTGGTGGAAAACTTTGTAGCACAGTTCGAAAATGGATACTCACAGGATAATATGACCATTGACCTAACGAATTCTGCCATTGGGTAAGTGAAATGCCAAAACTGAAATCTTCGAGATCAAATAATTTTGTGCGTTTTTTTTATTGAAAGGAGCGAAGTCACAATTGAAAATTTACTCGTTATGGGATTCGATAATGTCGAGATAAAAAAACTCGATATCGGCTATACTCTTAGTCAGAGTGTTAAGTTCAATTTCCTTCTACCAAAAGTCGATATAACTGGAAAAGTGCTAACTAATTTGTCGGTCGATGTTTTAAGCAAATTCGGATTGAAATTAAATGGAAATATACACCATGATGCGGAATTGGTATTGCAGAACGTGACATTCCAAGGCTATTTCAAATATAAAATGCCATTCGTTTTCGGAAGTATAAAGATCTATAAGTTTGAAGCTTCAATTCAAATGGTTAAAATAGCGTCCAGGATTGATGGACTCTTGGGAAATGGATTACTCAATAAGCTTTTAAATAGCAAAATCGAAAAAAGTTTATTAGAGCTTGTCAACAGTAGTAAGGGTCAGGCAAAAATTAGTACAATGCTGAGGGATGTTCTGGTACCGTTTGCAAATTCGAAATTAAATGGTAGTAATATTTGGACAATTCTAGGATAAGTTTTCTGTGTTGATTGTAAAAAAAATAGATATGAAAATATAAGATGTTTTTCTGATGAGTTATTAATAAAAAAAAGCTGTAAGAACCAAAATTTGGCCTCTAAACGAAATTGTTTTCTATAATAGTCTTTATAAACTTGAAAGCTTATACTTTCAACAAAACTTCTATGTATGTTTCAGAAAAATTTGTTTGCATCAATTCTTGCTTTTTTGATGAAAGGTGTTATCATATATTTTAAATAAAGACCTGAATCAGTAATGCAAAGTGTATGTGTGTCGTTTTTATACCTAAAGGTTTGCTCCACAAAGTGGAGGTGTACATTAGGTGTATCTTATATATGACATGTATATTTTTCTAAAATTAAATGTGCCAATTTTTATTCCTAACAACATAAATAAGGCGCTTGTTATTTGATTGTCATAAGTATTTTAAGGTTTATATATTACTGTGGCATATATTTGTTAAAAAATTGAGTGTTTTGGAACAGGATAACGGGGAAATTTTTCAATTATGGAAATTGAACTACGTTCAAAAAAATACATATGAATAGATCTTAACTCCTACAAAAAGAAAACTTCTAGTTTCAAATTGAGTGTCAGTGTCCAGGTAACGAAAATAAAGGAGTGTTTTTTTTAGAGATAAAGAGTAGAGGTCCTAAATGACTACCATGGGGAACACTTGATTTGGCAATGAAAGCGTTGGAGAAAGAACTTCTGAATTTAACTTCATTAAACCTATAATGAAGATAAGATGAAATCCATGTTATGAAGCTTAATGTAATGACATCATAAGAAAGTTGTGCAAAAGCTTTAGAATAATCAGTGTTTTAGGGTGTTTGAGTACTTATTCGAAAGTACAAGTAAATTAGTGATTGTCAATGGTTTTTAGGTAACACCATTTTGTTGATTAAAGATCAAATTCTTACAGTTCCAATTTAAACTAACACAAAAAATCTGTTCAAAAAGTTTGGGAATACAGAAAAGTTTAGAGATTGGTCTTAAATTACTAACATCAGGCTTGTTATCTTTTTTAAAGACTGGTGTAATAAAGTTGGAAATTTAACTGAGCTTAGAACTTTGAAGGGAAGATGCTTCTATTTATTTACAAAACAAAAGTTTTTAAGATAATTGGAGAAATTACATCTGTTCCAGGAGATAGATTATCTATAAGTAAGACCGCAAGTAATTAAATATTTAAGACAACTTTCCCTACTTATAAGATTTCCGCATTTAAATAATTAGAGAGTGACTTAAACTCTTAAAAAAGGGTAACACACACTTCAGGATCTTCAGCCTTGTTTCTTCTGTTTTGAAGCATTTTAAACTCTTTCGTATTAAATAAATGTCAAAAGCCAAAATATTTAGATATTGTATGAAAAATTAAGAAATCAGAATTTAATTTTTGTATGAGGACAGAAAGTAACTTGAAAGTTTAAGAGACAAAAAAAACGTTTAACATCATAATTCAAATGTTTTCTGTCAATTTATTTACGGGTACATACATATTGTATAATCTGCATTTTTTCTAAAAATAGAACTTTAAGTTTGCAACACTATTAAAACTGACGGCGGGGAGAGTACGATTACTTTGGCGACAAAGTTTAATGACGGATTTGTATAGAACAGTTAAAAACAAACATTTTTTACTATGGGAGGGGGTCTATCTCCCCCGTTTAGGCGGTAGGGGCAATTTAAAAAAATATGTACATTAAATAAAAAAAAAATAATTAAAAAATAACGGTAATACTTACAATTAAGTATTATACATATGCAAACAAAAATTAAAAAAAAAGGTTTAAAGTGTAGTTTTTCAAAACTTTCAAATTATCTACTGTTTTTTTTTAGAATTCATTGCTCTTATTTGTTTTTGATCAAAAACTGAAAACTAGATGACTTTATGTCTTCTAGTTCTTGAGAAAATTTAAAATTACCAAAAAACCGCATAGCTTCATTTTACGGATTTATAGTTGATCTACAAGATCGTGCGCGAATTACCGACGCCTTTTGACTATTTTCTGTGGGGATATGTAAGTCGCTAGTCTACGTCAATAAGACCGAAAGATCAAGATCAACCACTCAGAGGACATTATTTGCCGCGTTTTTGCCGACATACGCCCACATATGTTAAAAAAAAAAAAAAAAAAACATCGAAAATTGGACCCCCAAAATAGACTACGTCCGACCCAGTAGTTGGTTTGCCAGGATTATCTATACTCTTTTTATTACTTGAATTGTTTCAAATTTGAGCAAATTTGGACAATTTGACCAACTGTTTTTGGACAATTGGCCACAATATTTTATATTTAATTGCGAAAGTAAAAATTAAAAAAAAAAAAATAAACATGGAATACAAAATACACAACTACCCCATTTCCCTAAAAAAGAGTGAGAAGCCACTGAAATTTAAAATTCCTATCTTAGGCAAGTTCTTAAAGGAAAGGAATAAGAATTTAGAATAAAGCCAATCAGAGCTTGTTAAACAATTAGAAGAATCAGAGTGGTCTTCTTCTTGTTGAATATTCAAGTAATGTTGTAGAAACTTCGTTCTTGTTGATTCTCATTAATTGGTTACACTATTATAATGGAAAATAAAAACCATACAAGGTCAAGGAGGCATGGTACTGCTCACATCATCCGCTACTAATCATCATTAAAAATTAATTAAACTTCAAATGTTAGTCTCACATAGAATATTAAAAAATACACTTTAAAATCGCAAATTAATATTAATGTCATAGCTCTATTCTCTAATTGTATAAAATAACCAAAAATTAACTTTGAGCTTATAATAAACAACACATAGTTGACAAAAACCATACAGTGCTGTTAATTTACTGTGGAAACGTTATGATTCCAGATTTCCATTGCAGTTATGGGACTTTAAAAAGTCATTAAAACATATTTGGTTGGTCTTTTTGTGGAAACATATATTTTTGTCATCGAATTCAAGCGTGTCAAAATTACATTCCTATTCTAAATTTGGAAAATGTTCACAAATAACTTTTAATATGATCTCTTATATAATTGCAAATTCAATTGTACTAGATGGATTTCAAAGATAGTTATCTCTGCCATTTTTGTTGTACGACCTAAGCACTTTTATGACCATATACCCATTTTAAAATCTGAATCTTGTCTCTTAAAATATGCATCAGAAATTTGGTCACCTCACTTCCACACAAATTCTTAACTCTGTTTGACGTGGATAAAAAAAAAAGATTAGAGGCACATTCATTCAGTTGATATTCTTTATTTATGTTCAAAAGTTATTTCCAAGGATCAGCAGGTGGATAACAAACGTTTCCCTTCTTACCAAATGCCGCTCGAATTATTGACCATATTTTCCGTCCTTCTAATTTCTCATTCAAATATGGAACCAAATTGTCCGTCAACATTGCACTGATTTTATCCTGGTTCATGCCAACAGATTTCATCAAAATATCTTCAATCTTATTTTCCAACAATTCCTTGTATTTGCCTTCACCAACTATTCCATTAATCTGCGATATAACATTGCGCAAAGTGATGGAACCATCGAATTTATAGATTTTAATACTTCCGAATATGTATATGTGATATTTTCTAGAATCAATTCAAAATCGCCCTCTTTATCATATTTCAAACTTATTCCGTATTCTTCCATAAGATCCATCAGTGCACCGGCCATCAATTTTCCACTTATCACAACTCTCGGTAGGAGTAAGTTGAATGTGACTTTCTTACTAAACACATAGTTGATTTTCAATTTGTTTATCAGCAAAATATCTAATCCGTCAATTCGGAAATGTTCGATTTTAGCAAAGATTCTGAAAAAAAAAATCCTTCTTCCTTACCAAGTCCTTCCTTTTGGTCAAACAAAATTGCATGATTATTTTTTTAGATAAACTCTTCGGGTACACTTGCAGCTGCAGTTAGGGCTACTAAAGTTGTAAGGATTATTAAAAACTTTTTCCTATTCTACTATAAGACTCCACAAAAGAGCTAATGTCAACCTTATTAAATCCAGTCTTTACAAATTACAAGACAACTTTTGCGAGAGATGTTCTTCTTCAGATAATGATCTCATTCAAAGCTTACAATAAAAAGTCATTTCCTAATATTTTGGGTTTATGTGCAATACTAGTTTTTAAGTTTAATATGAGGGTTTTTTTCTTGTAGTGTTTTCCTTTAAATTAACTTATTTATCATTTTTTTCTTTTCTTAAAATCTCGTTATAAATTTGTTACTGAAAACTGAAAAAGACTTTTTCATTCTTAAAGTAAGAACAAAATCTAATGAAATGTGAAGCAACTTGCATTCTTTATTTATATTATTTATTTATCTTATCCGAATTTTTGTTTGTTGGTGGCTTGCTGCTTTTCTTTAAAATTTAAATGTTATGGCGTAGAAAAAACAATGAGGACACATAATCTAATCTTGACCTTCTAGTAAATTGGTTCAAGACCTTTTCAACAAAGTCAAACAGTCAAGTCAAATGCTCCATCAGGTGCGGATGTGAATGTGATGTTAAACGAAATGTTTAAACTGCTCACAAAAAAAATGAAAATGGAAATCGAATGCATAGAATCGTGGCAGGAAATTGAATTTGAATTGAATTGAATTTGAATTGAATTTGAATTGGATTCGAATTGAATTTGAATTGAATTTGAATTGAATTTGAATTGAATTTAAATTGAATTTGAATTGAATTTGAATTAAATTTGAATTGAATTTGAATTTAATTTGAATTAAATTTGAATTGAATTTGAATTGAATTTGAATCGAATTTGAATTAAATTTGAATTGAATTTAAATTAAATTTAAATTGAATTTGAATTGAATTTGAATTGAATTTAAATTGATTTTGATTTGAATTTGAATTAAATTTGAATTGGATTTAAATTGAATTTGAATTGAATTTGAATTGAATTTGAATTGGATTCGAATTGAATTTGAATTGAATTTGAATTGAATTTGAATTGAATTTAAATTGAATTTGAATTGAATTTGAATTAAATTTGAATTGAATTTGAATTTAATTTGAATTAAATTTGAATTGAATTTGAATTGAATTTGAATTGAATTTGAATCGAATTTGAATTAAATTTGAATTGAATTTAAATTAAATTTAAATTGAATTTGAATTGAATTTGAATTGAATTTAAATTGATTTTGATTTGAATTTGAATTAAATTTGAATTGGATTTAAATTGAATTTGAATTGGATTTAAATTGAATTTGAATTGAATTTGAATTGAATTTGAATTGAATTTGAATTGAATTTGAATTGAATTTGAATTGAATTTGAATTGAATTTGAATTGAATTTGAATTGAATTTGAATTGAATTTGAATTGAATTTGAATTGAATTTGAATTGAATTTGAATTGAATTTGAATTGAATTTGAATTGAATTTGAATTGAATTTGAATTGAATTTGAATTGAATTTAAATGAATTTAAATTGAATTTGAATTGAATTTGAATTGAACTTGAATTGAATTTGAATTGAATTTGAATTGAATTAGAATTGAATTTGAATTGAATTTGAATTGAATTTGAATTGAATTTGAATTGAATTTGAATTGAATTTAAATGAATTTGAATTGAATTTGAATTGAATTGAATTTGAATTGAATTTGAATCAAATTTGAATTGAATTCGAATTGAATTTGAATTTAATTTGAATTGAATTTGAATTGAATTTGAATTGAATTTGAATTGAATTTGAATTGAATTTGAATTAAATTTGAATTGAATTTGAATTGAATTTGAATTGAATTTGAATTGAATTTGAATTGAATTTGAATTGAATTTGAATTGAATTTGAATCGAATTTGAATTAAATTTGAATTGAATTTAAATTAAATTTAAATTGAATTTGAATTGAATTTGAATTGATTTTGATTTGAATTAAATTTGAATTGGATTTAAATTGAATTTGAATTGAATTTGAATTGAAATTGAATTGAATTTGAATTGAACTTGAATTGAATTTGAATTGAATTTGAATTGAAATTGAATTGAATTTGAATTGAATTTGAATTGAATTTGAATTGAATTTGAATTGAATTTGAATTGAATTTGAATTGAATTTGAATTGAATTTGAATTGAATTTGAATTGAATTTGAATTGAATTTGAATTGAATTTGAATTGAATTTGAATTGAATTTGAATTGAATTTAAATGAATTTAAATTGAATTTGAATTGAAATTGAATTGAACTTGAATTGAATTTGAATTGAATTTGAATTGAATTAGAATTGAATTTGAATTGAATTTGAATTGAATTTGAATTGAATTTGAATTGAATTTGAATTGAATTTGAATTGAATTTGAATTGAATTTGAATTGAATTTGAATTGAATTTGAATTGAATTTGAATTGAATTTAAATGAATTTGAATTGAATTTGAATTGAATTTGAATTGAATTTGAATTGAATTGAATTTGAATTGAATGTGAATCAAATTTGAATTGAATTTGAATTGAATTTGAATTGAATTTGAATTGAATTTGAATTGAATTTGAATTGAATTTGAATTGAATTTGAATTGAATTTGAATTGAATTTGAATTGAATTTGAATTGAATTTGAATTGAATTTGAATTGAATTTGAATTGAATTTGAATTGAATTTAAATGAATTTGAATTGAATTTGAATTGAATTTGAATTGAATTTGAATTGAATTTGAATTGAATTTGAATTGAATTTGAATTGAATTTGCATTGAATTTGAATTGAATTTGAATCAAATTTGAATTGAATTTAAATTGAATTTGAATTGAATTTGAATTGAATTTGAATTGAATTTGAATTGAATTGAATTTGAATTGAATTTGAATTGAATTTGAATTGAATTTGAATTGAATTTGAATTGAATTTGAATTGAATTTGAATTGAATTTGAATTGAATTTGAATTGAATTTGAATCAAATTTGAATTGAATTTAAATTGAATTAAAATGGAATTTGAATTGGATTTGAATTAATTTTAAATTGACTTCAATTTGAATTGAGTTAAATTTGAATTGAATTAAATTTTAATTGAATTGAAATTGAACTAAATTCAAAATTATTTGAATTAAATTACAATTGATTTTGAATGGAATTAAAATTGAATTTGACTTGAATTTAAAATGAATTTGAATCGGATAGAATTTAAATTGAATTTGAATTAAAATTGAATTTGATATGAATTTGAATACAATTTAAATGATATTAGAAAAATTGAATTTTAATTTAATTCGATTTGAATACTGTACTAATTTCCAGTTTTAACTATCATAAATCCTTAGTATAAGGATACACTCATTGAAAAAGAAATATTCGTATGATTGATAAGGGACAAGTATAAACAAAAGCTTATGGATAAAAGCTGAAAATTTTGTGGTTCAAAGATTAATTCCATGTAGTGTTTTATCATCTGGGAATTCATAAAAAAATATTTCGACCAATAAAAACTTTATCGTCTCAGTCTACATACATACATTTATAGATTAAATGACTTTCTTTAAATAAAACAAAAGAACAAAATATATTATACAACGTATTTATAGACCAAAATTCGTTTGGCTATCAGACTCCACTTTATCTTCATGTTTCGCACTTATACAGATACTAAAACCAAAAAAAGCTACAATATAATCCAGTGATCAGGCTAAGGTTCTTAGAAAAGTGCAGTGCTGTGTAGATTTAACTGATCAAAATCATTTTTTATTTTGCGTATCAGCAAGTTTTGTAATTCTTCAAAGAATATTTTTGAGTGAGGATCTTTCTGGTTTTGAGGAACATCACTTCCGATATTTTAAATGAAATTATTTTTTTTTGATATGATAAAACAGTGATGTGTCCAATTTTATTTAAGTATACAATTGAAAAGTTATTTTTGCACATCACTGTAAAGCTGTAAAGGCTAACTTATCATCCAACATAAAAGGATTCTCTCATAACCGAAGTTCAATTAGTTTTGATTTAACGTTCAGACATGATCAAGGTTTTGTTATCATTCTCTGCTATAATCATAATAGCTTCAGCGGGAACTGTTCCACGACAGTATTCCAATGAAGCCCAAATACCGCAATCTAATATCCACAAAAATGGTGCGTAATAATTGACAAAACAAAAACTATGTATTATTGTCCGAACGTGAAATTTCGTATTTGCTTTTTATTATATTAATTATATATATTATCAATTAATCGTCATTAATAAATAATGCACTACAGGAATAACTGGTCGAGGATATTTTATAAGCTCGAAAGGAAAACAAGTGGTGGAAAACTTTGTAGCTCAGTTCGAAAATGGATACTCACAGGATAATATGACCATTGACCTAACGAATTCTGCCATTGGGTAAGTGAAATGCCAAAACTGAAATCTTCGAGATCAAATAATTTTGTGCGTTTTTTTTATTAAAAGGAGCGAAGTCACAATTGAAAATTTACTCGTTATGGGATTCGATAATGTCGAGATAAAAAAACTCGATATCGGCTATACTCTTAGTCAGAGTGTTAAGTTCAATTTCCTTCTACCAAAAGTCGATATAACTGGAAAAGTGCTAACTAATTTGTCGGTCGATGTTTTAAGCAAATTCGGATTGAAATTAAATGGAAATATACACAATGATGCGGAATTGGTATTGCAGAACGTGACATTCCAAGGCTATTTCAAATATAAAATGCCATTCGTTTTCGGAAGTATAAAGATCTATAAGTTTGAAGCTTCAATTCAAATGGGTAAAATAGCGTCCAGGATTGATGGACTCTTGGGAAATGGATTACTCAATAAGCTTTTAAATAGCAAAATCGAAAAAAGTTTATTAGAGCTTGTCAACAGTAGTAAGGGTAAGGCAAAAATTAGTACAATGCTGAGGGATGTTCTGGTACCGTTTGCTAATTCGAAATTAAAGGGCAGTAAAATTTGGACAATTCTAGGATAAGTTTTCTGCGTTGATTGTAAAAAAATAGATATGAAAACATAAGATGTTTTTCTGATGAGTTTAATAAAAAAAAAAGCTGTAACAACCAAAATTTGGCCTCTAAACGAAATTGTTTTCTATAATAGTCCTTATAAACTTGAAAGTTTATACTTTCAAAAAAAAATTTTGATGTTTCAGAAAAATTTGTTTGCATCAATTCTTGTTTTTTGATGAAGGGTGTTATCAAAGATATTTTAAATAAGGACCTGATACCTGAATCACGAATGCAAAGTGTATGTGTGTCGTTTTTATACCTAAAGGTTTTCTCCACAAAGGGCCACATTAGGTGTATCTTATATATGACATGTTTATTTTTCTAAAATTAAATGTGAACATTTTTATTCCTAACAACATAAATAAGGCGCTTGTTATTTGATTGTCATAAGTATTTTAAGGTTTATATATTACTGTGGCATATATTTGTTAAAAAATTGAGTGTTTTGGAACAAGATTTTTCAATTATGGAATTTGAACTACATTCAAAAAAATACATATGAATGGATCTTAACTCCTACAAAAAGAAAACTTCTAGTTTCAAATTAAGTGTCAGTGTCCAGGTAACGAAAATAAAGGAGTGTTTTTTTTAGAGATAAAGAGTAGAGGTCCTAAATAACTACCCTCGAGAACTCTTGATTTGGCAATGAAAGCGTTGGAGAAAGAACTTCTGAATTTAACTTCATAAGACCTTTTATGAAGAAAAGATGAAATCCATGTTATGAATTAAGGTTAAATGTAATGACATCATAAAAAAGTTGTGCAAAAGCTTTAGAATAATCAGTGTTTTAGGGTATTTGAGTACTTATTCGAAAGTACAAGTAAATTAGTGATTGTCAATGGTTTTTACATAACACCATTTTGATGATTACATATCAAATTCTTACAGTTCAAATTTAAACTAACACAACGTTTGTTCAAACGTGTTCAAAAAATTTGGGAATCCAGAAAAGTTTAGAGATTGGTCTTAAATTACTAACATTAGACTTGTTATCTTTTTTAAAGACTAGTGTAATAAAGTTGGAAATTTAACTGAGCTTAGAACTTTGAAGGGAAGATGCTTCTATTGATTTACAAAACAAAAGTTTTTAAGATAATTAGAGAAATTACATCTGATCCAGGGGATAGATTATCTATAAGTAAGACCGCAAGTAATTAATAATTTAAGACAACTTTCTCTACTTATAAGATTTCCGCATTTAAATAATTGGAGAGTGACCTAAACTCTTAAAAAAGTCTAGATATGCAAGAAGGTGTGCTAAGCTGACTCGTCATTTCTTTAACATAATTTTCAAAAAAACTGATTGTGGATTTCACAAAAATGGCAAAATTTTAAATTGGTTTTGACACTCGAGGTAAACGAATAAGATTGTAAATCAGTTACAATACGATTGTATCTTTTTAGGCTTGTTCTAAAGATCAAGTTGGTTCAAGGAAGCTTTTCAAACAAGTCATTTAACTACTTCCAACTAAATGCGAAATTATGATATGTGTAAAACCTCATCAAATAAAAATAAAATCAACTCACTTGAAAGAAATGCGTCAAAATTGTTATGATATATTTTAATCTGTCCCTCTATATAAGTACTTAAGATCTCCCAGACTGATTTTTATGTACAAAATAGGAAGTTATTATAATCTTAAGGCTTAAGATTAGATTATACAAAATTAAACACAAAAACGAATGATTTACTCTTCCATAGGTTTTATATATAAAAAAGAAAAACAAATAGAAACAACCTATTATAAGGCATATCACGGATAAGATACTTTCAAACTGATTGACAATTTATTTATAAAAGGATCCAATTTTATGATTATTTCGATTAGTTGCGAATCGTGTTGAAATATGAAACCTGTGTTGTTAGTAATTTTTGTGGCATTTATAACTGTATCAGCTGCAAATTTCCAAAATGATGAAGTTCAAACAAAACATCGTCATACAACCTTTGTACTTAATAAAGAAGATGCCGTCTTTGAAGGAAGGATTTCTAACAAGAGTATGAAAACAAATTTGGAAAATAAAACAAACAAATTAAGACTAAAATATTTTCCTTAGCAACACTATCTATTCAAGGAAGGAAGGCAATTCTGAGTCAAAATGGAAAGATAATGGTGGAAAACTTCATCAATCATCTGCCGTGTGGTTGGCCTGATGCTGGAATTCCCCCTTTAGCTCCATATGCTAAAAAAGAAATCGACTTTAAGTTGAGGAAATCATTTGTTGAGTAGGTCTTACGACATTCAAAAGAAACCAAATCTATTCTATTCAATATTATCTACTTAGTGTTTCACAAAAATTCGAACATTTTCGAATTGATGGATTGGACATAATGCTAATTGAAAGACTGAAAGTCGGTTATATATTTAAGAAATATGTCAAATTCAACTTAACCTACCCAAAAATTATAATCAGTGGTAAATATTTCACTGATATTTTCATCGATTTACTGAAGAAATACGGAGTTAGCTTAAGGTACGACGGGGAAAGTCAATTTGAACTGATGCTGGAAAACATGAATTTTAGGGGATCCTTTAAGTATGATATGCCAGCACTTTTTGGACACACTGAAATTTATGATTTTGATATATCGGTGACATTGGGTAATGTGGTATCACAAATTGGTGGTATTGGAGGAAATGGAAAGTTAAATCGATTGCTTAACGACAAGATCGAAGAGATTGCAGTACATTTGGTGAATTCAAATCAATATGATATTAGCATGAAACTTGAGGAGGTATTGGTACCGTTTATAAATGAAAAACTAGAGGCACGAAATCTGTGGACATTTTTAAAGTCTCTATTTGGTCAGAAGGGTAAAATCTGCTATCCACCACCTTATCCTTGGTGAGAATGAAAAACATCATTTGGGTGTTAGCTACTAAAGGAAAAGAATCTTTCGATTTTTTTTTAATAAGTTACAAAAACAGATAAATAAATAAATGGTTTAATACTATTTGGTTGATTTTTATTTTTCAGGTAATTAAAAAAAGGTCAGATAGCTTTTCAGAAGCGCACCACTACTACTAAAGCTGAATTTCTTTTTTTACACTTCAGAATTTTCAGAAAGTAGTTAGTTAGCTTATAGCAAGCTTCAAACTACGATCAGAGGCTCATCATAAGTGCATGTGTTAGTTGTTAGTAAGATAATAATACAATTAAAGTCTAACACACGCACAAAATACAAAACATAATTAACATTTAACATGAATTATCACAGAACAACAAAAAATAAAATAAAGACGTTTATAATAGTGGAGCACTGGTTCTAAACAATGATTTTAATCGCACCTTATTTAAATTTAAATCTATCGATGAACAGTTTAAGTTATATAAAATGCTCATTCGAGTTAAAGCTTCATTCTTCCCATAGTTAGTTCTATGAAAGTCAATATGTATAAAATCAAATGAACGTAGGTGATGAGTTCCGCCTCGGTAACTCAAATGTGCACAAGATAGAAGATAAGGTGCATCAATTTCACCATTAATGAGTTGATGAAAAAATATTAAGTCATTATTAACACGCCTTTGATGGAGAGATTGCATTTGAAGAAGCAGAATACGATGTTTATAGGGAGGCAGATCATAAGGATTTTTCCAAGGAAGACCCTTTAGGGCAAAGCGAATGAAATTATGTTGCATTGATTCAATACGTTTTCTATAAATTTCGTAATAAGGAGTCCATACTTGCGATGCATATTTATATTCAAGGACGAGGACGGACATGGCAATTGTACAAAGAAAGAGTAACATATGGATCATTGAACTCCTTTGCCCAGCGTTTTATAAAACCAAGCATAGAACTTGCCTTATTGACAATAAATTTAATGTGATGTGTAAACTCTAAGTTGGAACAGTAATAAACACCTAAATCTTTAAATGTGGAGATGCGACAGTTTTTGCTGTGAAATGCAATAATCAAATACAATAACGATTCGTTTTTTAGTAAAAGTTATTGTCTGGCATAGGCATTTTAAAGGTTTAAAGGCAAGGCTATTTTTCCCACACCAAAATGTGAAACTATCAATGTCGGCTTGAAAAAGGATACGATCATGGGTGGACTTTATAATCTTAAAAATGTTCATGTCATCAGCAAAAATGAGAACTTCCCTTGAGCGTAGACATGACGATACGTCGTTAATAGACAGGATGAACAGAAAAGGGCCAAGATGGCTTCCACTCAGAAAGACAATTTCTAAATTTTACCTCATAGGATCTGTTTTCAAGGTATGATTTGATAAAAGCTAAGAAAAATGGTGGAAAACCAAGAGCTTTGAGTTTAAATAAAATAATTCCGTGGCTGAAATGGTCAAAAGCTTTAGAAAAGTCAATGTATACACAGTCAACTTCATAACCTTGTTCTAAAGCGTTTGAACATATGTTTGAGAATGTGAGGAGATTGGTAACGGTTGATCTTTTTTTTCACAAAACCATGTTGCTGTTCGCAAATGAGATTTTTACTAAAAACTGCTACATTTTCACAAACAACTTGTTAAAAAAATTTAGGAATGCAAGAAAGCTTTGCAATGGGCCTGTAGTTTGTTATATCCGCCTTGTTACCTTTCTTGAAAATTGGTGTTAGAAATGACTTCTTCCATATACTGGGAAATTTGCCTGTTTTAAGAGAAAGTTTGAATAAGATCGTAAGGGGTTCAACTAATGCATTTCTACACTTTGTTAATACTATCGGGGGAATACCATCGGGACCGGCTGAGCAGTCATCATTCAACGCGGATAAAAGATCAAGGACCGTACTCTGTAGCACAGGCCAAGTTGCTGTTCTGAAATAACATGAGCTCACAAGAAACGGGAGGATTGTTTGAATTGTGTGGCCACTTGAAACACATGTCTATAAGCGAATTAAAACTATTCAGAGCTTGCCAAACATTGATTTCGTCGCGTATAAAACAAAATTCCTTCAGCTTAAATAAGATGCAGTATAAAAGGATTACCGTTGCACCAAAAAGAATCCGGAGAGTGATTAAGTGAAAATGGAAAAATAATTCTTCACGAGTAGTACTTGTGCTTCTCAAATTATCCGTTCGGATTCGAAATAAGACTGTAGGCCCTTTTCTTCCTGATATTGCTCATAAACAGATTTTATTGGTTGAGGGATGTAAGTCACTAGGACGTGGTTCTTCACAAGCTTTCGTTAGCCTAATTTGTTTGCTCGAAACCAATGTTAAAGTATAGTTCTTTTTGTAGAGACTCATTTTAGTGTTTTGGGTCATTTGGAAAGCCTCTATTAACCATAATTATATTGAAGTTTAATCCGCTATAAACCTTACAAATATTATTAAGCATACAAAATAGAGGTACATTGTAAATGTGGAGAATGCTAAAAATTAAGCCGGATTAATGCCTCACTTTAAATACAATATTTTGATGGGCACTATTCGAATTTTAAGGCATTAAACACAGGTAAGCTCTAAAAGAAAAGAAGTGTTTCTCTTTTTGCCAATGATTTAAAATGTGTACAAATTTCTTTTTAAACTAAATTATTTAAAGCTATATTAAATAAAAAGCAGTTCAACGCAAAAGGTTGTTAAGCGAAATATACTTCGAAAATGAGAATTAATACATAAAACCCTAAGAACTTTGGGTTTCAAAAATAAAAGCAAGAGGATCGTATCTGCGTTTTACTGAAGTATTATTTTTCAAAAAATAGACAAATCATACACAATACATAACTTAATAGGAGTAAGCGAAAGTAATTTAAAATTTATTTAACAAAATATTTGTTTTTAATTTTGAATCCTTCTTCGCAATTCTTTGTCGAATTTTGTTCCAGTTGTTAAAAGAAAAATAAAGTTGATTTTATCATTCTATCTTTACTTTATGGACATTCCTTAAATTAAATTTGTGTCACTACGATTAAGTTAAAGTTTTGTTTTCACAATTATTAAGCGTGGTTCGTTTGGGTAAAAACCGTGATATTTCCTTGTTTTCCTTAATCGGGTTCAACTGTTTTATTCTTTGTTTCTGCTACATTTTACGCCTAAGAGGTAATGTGTTTGTTTTGCAAATATTTGCTTCTTAAAGTAAAGCTCCTATATCGATTTGATCAAAGAATTCGGTATAAGTGTCAATCATTGTGGCAAGGGTAACTTCTAAATCGAATTGGAGAATTTAACATTTGAAGGTCATTTCAAGTACACACTGCCTTTTGTGTATGGCAGTATTTCGATTTATGATTTCGAAGGAAGTGTAGCGTTGGACAATCTTCTTACAAATATTAGTGGATTGGCTGGAAAGAGTATACTGACTCAGGTGATAAATGATGAATTGGAGAAATTCGGAATGAAATTTGTGCGTTCGAATCAGAAGTTAATAAACAAAGTAGTTCAAGATTGTTTGATTCCTTTGGCAAATAAGAAATTGGATGGTAAGAATGTTTGGTCACTGATTGGTTGAACATTTTTGTAGTTGAATAAAGGTTTATGCATGATTCAAAAGGTTTTGAGTTTTTATTCCCAATAATCCAGTTATTAGGGGTTCGATCATTGAAAACGTCAGAAGTTCAAGTGTGGAACGAGTTTGCAATATTTTTGATTGTCTGTTCTTGTTTTCTGGATTTTGATGTAAGGATTAAGTTGAATAAGATTTGCAGACTTTGCGAGTTAAACAAAGCGTTTTAAAATATAGGAATCAACAAAGAGCTTTTCAACTTCTTTAAGGAAATATTTTCAAAGTTGGGCATATTGGGCTCTCAATGCAACTTGAGTTTCAAAGATTGTACCAACGTATTTTGAAGTTAAATATTGCAAAACTCTTCAACATAAATCAAAAAAATAAATAAAACAATTAAAAAATCTATCACAGTTTTTATTTCATAAGATCTTAATACCACTTTTACTTGATTCCCATGGAATCGGTGGTGGATAACATATTCTATTGATTTCACCTAATAATCCAATCAAATACCAAATCTTGTGTCCCTTCATCCATTCGTTGACTAATGGCACAGCATTCTTTTCAATCAACACACTTATTCTATTTTTGTTATAATTTACAATCTTCCAAAGATAGTCTTCGATTTTGTAATTCAAAAATTCATTAAATTTTTCCAGAGTATCGTTAAACTTAATTTGTGATATAACTTTTGCCAGTGAAATTATCGTTGTGAAATCATAGATTTTGATACTTCCGAAAATGAATGGAGCTTTGTATTTGAAGGATCCATCGATCGTTATGTCTTTTAGAATCATTTCGAAGTCTCCTTCGCCATCATAACGAATTTTGACACCATATTCCTCCATGAGATCGACATATATGTCAGAAACTATTTTTCCAGTTAGCACAATTTTCGGAACGGTTATGCTGTATTTTACCTTTTTGCCAAAAGTATAACTTATTTTGAATTTATTGATTAGCATGTGGTTCAAACCATCCACTCGGAAACGAAACAATTTCGAAAATGTCCTACGGATTAAAAAAAACATCAATTATTGTAATTTTGTTTCCTATGTGGAACCCGTCACTCAGTAACTCACTGAAAAAAATTCGTCTTGAAATCAATTGTGACTTCTTCTTGGGTGTATGGGGCAAGAGGAGGGATTCCATATTGTGGAAATCCACAAGGCAGGTGGTGGATTAAATTTTTCAAGGCTTTTTTTCCTTCACTATTCAAAATCAAGCCGCGATTAGAATAATTACTATTTCCTTGAAACAAAAGTCCAGAGGTAGTTTGACTGTTTTGAAATGCGTTTAGAGATTCTTGAGTAGTTATTTCCGAATATCCGAACTTTTTTGAAAAACTTTCAGCTGTTGCAGCCGAGTCCGACGATACACTCAGTGCGATTAAAAGGGCTACAAAATGCCTTTTCATAATTGTGTTTAGATTTTTGTGTTAACTAATAGAATCTTAAACGGAGTTCTAACCTTTTATATAGAAATGTTTGGGCATTTATCAATATCTTCTGTTTGTTTGTTTTCGAAGTCTTATCGTTTATAATTCAATACTATTTTTGGACAATTTTTTTTTTTATTTGTTAAGGTATGTTTATTTTTCGTTTGAAAATAATAAAACAAAAATATTAATGTGTTACAGGTTGATTATTTGATTTTATCTGAGAATATTGTACCCCCTATAGAAATAAAATTGAAGTAGTTTAATCTATATTTTTGAAATGCATGTTTTGTTTTTTTTTTAGATTTAAAAAAGGTATAATGGAATCGTAAATCAAAGGTTGTTTAATAAAACTTTTGTGGTACGACAGATTTTTATCATGATGGTAAATCCTCAAGGTCTTTTAAATTGTATTGTTTTCGATTTTTTTCTGTTTAATTATAAAATTTAATTTGACAAGTCAAAAAAATGTCCAGATATAGCCGTCATAATCGTAATATAATAAATTATAATAATAACAAATCAAATGTTATTACACTTTGACATTTATGTGCATTCTTTTTCAAAGCAAACTGCATTCGAATGATTACCTTATGGCTTGTTTTTATCAAATTACATATAATATTAATAATAAGCATATAAAACAGCAAAGTGTGCCTTATATACTTTAGTAGAAAATATTTTTGCAGCGAATAAATTAATTTGCATGTTAAATTGATCGTTTTTTTACACTTCAGATTTTTCAGAAAGTAGTTAGCTTATAGCAAGCTTCAAACTACGATTAGAGGCTCATCATAAGTGCATGTGTTAGTTGTTAGTCAGAAAATTATACAGTTAAAGCCTAACACACGCACAAAATACAAAACATAATTAACATTTAACTATTACAGAACAAAAAATAAAATAAAGCCGTTTATAATAGTGGAGCACTGGTTCTAAACAATGATTTTAGCCCTCCTTATTTAGATTTAAATCTATATCGATGAACAGTTTAAGTTATATAAAATGCTCATTCGAGTTAAAGCTTCATTCTTCCCATAGTTAGTTCTATGAAAGTCAATATTCATAAAATCAAATGTACGCAGGTGATGAGTTCGGCCTCGGTAATTCAAATGTACAGAAGGTAGCAAATAAGGTGCATCATTCATTATTAACTTGCCTTTGATGGAGATTGCATTTGAAGAATCAGAATACGATGTTCATAGGGAGGCAAATCATAAGGATAATCCCAAGGAAGATCCTTTAGGGCAAAGCGAAGAAATTGTGTTGCATTGATTCAATACGTTTTCTATGAATTTCTTAATAGAGAGTCAATACGTTTGCCCAGCGTTTTATAAAACCAAGAATAGAACTTGCTTTATTAACAATTAAATTAATGTGATGTGTAAATTCCAAACTGGAACAGAAATGAACACCTAAATCTTTAAATGTGAAGACGCAACAGGTTCTTGCTGTGATATACAATAATCAAATACACTACCTGTTTGAGATTTAATACTAAAATAATTTGTGCATAGTAACATCAATTTAATTTACAACCTAAATTTATATTTTTTACAAAATCTTATTTGCTAATATATCACAAACATAAATGAAGTACCCTATGTTTAATTAAAAGTTACTCAAGAGTAACACAGTTAATTTTTTTGTTAAAGCCTAAACAGTAACTCCGAACTTCTTTCTCTTTTACATTATACATACTTACACACACACACATATTGTCTACAAAATCTACTCAATTGTAATCTTCCTAATTCTAATCTCATGGCCATCGATCTCTTTTGGATTCCGATCGTTGACATGGTAACATCTTAAATAAAATTGTACATAACATAAATATTTCTTTTTATTCTAGTATAGTTAAATTGAATTAATTGGTAATTCAATGAACAATTATTTGGGTTTTCGCTGCTGCTTGTTCTATCGGTAACACTACCGATTCGTTTTTAAGTAAAAGTTATCGTCTGGCATTTAAAGGGTCAATGTCGGCTTGTAAAAGGATGCGATCATGGGTGGAGTTTATTATCTTAAATAACTGCACTAGACATGACGTCGTTAATAGGCAGAATAAACAGAAAAGGGCCAAGATGGCTTCCCTGGGGAACACCAGATTGAGCCACAAAAGATTCTGAATGAAAATTGCTAAATTTTACCTCATAGGATCTGTTTTCAAGGTATGATTTGATCCAAGTTAAGAAAAATGGTGGAAAACCAAGGGCTTTATACAAAGTCAACCTCATAACCTTGTTCTAAAGCGTTTGAACATATGTTTGAGAATGTGAGGAGATTTGTGACGGTTGATCTTTTTTTCACGAAACCATGTTGATGTTCGCAAATGAGATTTTTACTAAAGAATGCTACACTTTCACAAACAACTTGTTCAAACACTTAAGGAATGCAAGAAAGCTTTGCAATGGGCCGGTAGTTGGTTAT
The DNA here is from genome assembly GCA_920104205.1 of Eupeodes latifasciatus. NCBI lineage: Eukaryota > Metazoa > Arthropoda > Insecta > Diptera > Syrphidae > Eupeodes > Eupeodes latifasciatus. Next base: position 157,196,249 of record OV049924.1, read on the forward strand.
ATCCGCCTTATTACCTTTCTTGAAAATTAGTGTTAGAAATGACTTCTTCCATATACTGGGAAATTTGCTTGTTTTTAGAGAAAGTTTGAATAAGAACGTAAGGGTTTCAACTAAAGCATTACTACCCTTTTTTAATACTATTCCAGAAATGGTTACATCTCCAGACACCAACTTGAAATTAGTTCTTCTGAAATCAAAATTATATAAGCAACCAAAGGAATTACTGCGTTCAGTAAGGTTATTACTTAAGTCAAGAAAAATGTCCAAAGGGTGATATTTATCCATATTAGAAATTTCTGATCTAGATTTTAGAACAAGAGTACAAATGGCGTCAGAAGAAAATACTAAATCGAGAACTCGATTTTTTGAGTTTTCGAAAAAGAGGGCAAGCCTGTTGAGGTATTTGGCTTGGTTTTCAAAGAAACACCTCGTTTTTGACTTTGTGTAGCAGCCGAAAGCCCAAAGCGCTCCTGCTGATTTTGTATTAATTTGTACATTTATTGTTAAATTAATAAACAAAAATAATAATGACTTTGTTTAAATTCTTTGACCAAATTCTCTGAGGGCCATATATTTGTATTGCAAATAGAATCGAAGAACGTGGAATGCGTTACTAATTTAAAAGAAGAAACAAAGCTATTTGGTTAACTAGTCTTAGTACACCTAATGGATGAGCTACAAGGTATGGATAATAAGTGAGAAGTTATATCTTCTGGCGTTATATAAAAATAATTTTTGCTTTCAAGACAGCTTTAATAGGGATGGTGTTGTTTATTACTGTATATGAGGGGTTTCGGTGGGATCCGTAAGTATAGGGGTGATGTTGACAATAGTAGATTTGAGGGGGTGGTAGAATTTCTAGCAAACATAGAGTTTTCTCGTCTTCTTTTCTTGGACTTTTTCTTTTATTTTTCAGGTACACTTTCTGCGATATTAACACCAGAACCTGATTGCGCGAGAATATCTTCATCTGCAGAAGAGAAAGTAGTATAGGGATGTTGGACTGAGCTAAATCATTAGTCGAAGTTGAACTATCAACCATGATGTTGGTTACAGAATATGCATTTAATTTGCAAATCAACATTATTTTGTAAAATAGGCTGAACAGCAGCATTAAATGACTTCAGTAGCTCTTCAAAGTCTTTAGAAAGTTTAAAAAATACAGAGAGCTTACGGCAGTCGTGACAGTACCAGTAAGCAAATTTCAAATTGACTATTTTTTCAATGAATGCATTTGTTGAACCAACGCATTTGGCATGGTTAAGATTTACAAAAAAAAAATAAATGCACGACTGGGGTCCACTCGCTTATTTCAATGATATTCAAACATTTTAAAACAGCTCAAAAATTAGTTTTTGAATTCTAACCTGAAAAAGATTGGGTTGAAAAAAAAATACATTATGCATTTACCATAGAACTCTAAGACAAATATGAAGCTGATCGCTGCATTTTTGCTTTTTTGTATGCAGACCTCGAAAAAAAATATTCTTGCTTTATTGTTATAATTCGTTAAATATTAACGTTAACAATTCTTATAAATAAAATACATACTTGAAATCTAAAACTTAAACTAGGCTGTTGAAAAACATTATCATTATTATTTAGAATTAATACAAGAGTGAAATTTATTATAGATTGCAATAAATTGATTTAAGGGGTTATACACACCATAGTTTTGTCTACTAAAATTAGTATTAAATGGTTTCTGGAGTCTTATACTTGAACGACTAAAACTAAAGTTTAAACTACCAATAACTGATGGTGACGAAATTGGTCTATTTATTATTCCAACAATAAAACAAAAATGCAAGAACTTCCTTTGATTTGTCAAAGAAGGAAGTCTTATGAGAAAAAGTCTTTGTGAATAAGGCGATAATAAATAAATATCATGAAACCACTGTTCAGGACAGTTCTAACAAATGAAACAAAAAGTAATTTTAAATAGTATGGATAACGGCCAAATCTCTTAATAAAACTCAGAACTCTATTATTTGCTTTTTTAACTATGAATTTAATATGTTCATTAAATTTTAGAATCTAAGACATGGTTTTACTTTTGTCAACATTTAAAACAGGACGGTTATTATTGCACCATTCCCTGAATAATATTGGGTCTTCTTGCAAGAAAATACAGTCAGTGTAGATTTGATTTTTTTGAAAATTTTAATAATATTTTGTATGATCGAAACCAAATCATTTATAAATGAAAAAAAAGATAAAGACCAAGATGGCTACCCTGGGGGACACCAGAATTCACAACAAATGGACTTGGACACTCATTATGAAATTTAACACTAGAACGACTATCTTTCAAATATGAGGGGATCTAGTTTAAAACCTTGCTGTGGTAGTCTAAAAAGAAATGTTATATGACACAATTTGTCAAAGGCCTTGCCGAAATCAATAAAGATACAATCTACTTGTTCATGTTTTTTTAAAAACATCTAGATAAAAGGACGTAGTGAAACAGAATAGTAACAGCTGAACGTTTTTTAACAAAACCAGGCTGGTTATCACAGATAATTGAACTACAGTTAAAAGAAAGGACGCTACATACGATATACTCAAAAAGTTTAGGTTTCACAAATAGTTCGGTAGTTCGTTATTTTGTTTTTAGGACCTTTTTTTGTTTACTGGTATTATAAAAGAGATGAAAGTAAACAAAAAGATATTTAAAGCCGTGTTAAAAAGAACACATAAAAGGTGTGCAAAGCACGCAGCACATTTCTTTAAATTGGATGATGGTACACCGTGGGGACCAGGACTAAAATATTCGTCAAGTTTTAGGATACCTTAAAAGAAAGTATCTTCACTTATAACGAAATTGATAGAATTTAAGTGGGGGAAATTTAAGACAGTGGTATATGTGTTAGAAAAACTAATAGTAATAATAATCTACAAAAGAATCTTTGAAGTAGTTTGCAAACATGTTTGAAATTATCCTCGTGCTTCCACGATTTCCACGATTCCACGATTCCCAATTGATTGTTGGTATTAGATTGCATATGAGGTGAATAAATAAAATAAATTAGGTGGCGCAACAGTCCGTAGAGAACCAGGGCCTAGTGACTTACAACTCTCAACCATTCCTGTGTGCAAGTAATGTTGTCAGAGATGGATGGGACTTACAGTTTATATGCCGAACCCGAACAGCTAGTTTTATAAAGCACTTCTCATGGCAAGAATTACTCTTTGAGGATTTGTCAATTCCTCGCAAGAGGCGGTACCCGTGAAAAAAGTTAGGTGGCACAGGCAGGGATTGAATCCAAGACCCCTTGCATGACAGTCCAACGCACTAACCATCACGCTACGGGTACTACCATGAGGTGAAGCCACGTTTAAATTAAGTGCTGTGTTAAGGGTCCAGTGCAGGATGATGGCAATCTGGGTGGCGTACAAATGGTCGACAAAAAAAATGTCGACTGGCCAACTGAAAACTTTACAGACTCTTAAAATGTCGACTGAAGTTTGATCGACAAAAAAAAAAGTTGCCCATTTAAATGTCGACTATAAAAAATGTCGACTGAAAAGTTGTCGGTTAAAATGTCGACTGTTGTAAAGAAAAAAACAAGAAACTCTCTCTTTAATGTGGAAACTCAATTTTATTTTTAATTCAATGATATAAGTTAACACGAGCAGGCATTGACCCAGCATATAAAATGCCAACGAAGCACACGAGCTTCCGTCCAATAAAGTCAATGCGTTCCCACCGGGAAATCCGATTCCAGGTGAATGTTCGAGGTTGCATGGGAACTTCAATTGCAATATTAGAACTTCAATTGCAATATCAGCACTTAATATTATATTGATTAAGCTTGATAGAGAATTATATTCATTTTTGTATTCATTCTTATTGTTAACTTTGTAGAGTGCGGTCGCACCAAATATATTATACTATTATACCAAACTGAATTCGTGTGTTTAATTGGGACAGTGTCGAGTCCCAGAAAATTATATTTTTTTGAACTTCAAGGATCAGAAATCCGTTACTGGCGCCCGAGCAGGGACCCGACCGTCCTGTAAAATATTATTATATACTAAAATTATCCTGGAAAAAGTGAATCTTTTCTTACGTAAAATAGGAAAAAATATATACATATAAATTGAAGTGAATGTGATCAGAACAAATAATAATCTAGAAAAGGAAAAAATATATATAAATTGAAGTGAATGTGATCAGAACAAATAATAATCTAGAAAAAGTGAATATTTTCTAGCAAAGTTACAAAGAAGCAAAAGTGAAATAAAATCACGAAGAATTAATTAAACAAAAAGTACACAAAACTATAATCGTGGAATAACATTTATGAAACTATTACTCTGTGCTGAAATATCCGAGAGGCAAATACCTAAATATAGGAAGGTGAAGGCTAAAATCAACTGTAAAGATCAACTTTAAAAACCAACTCTAAAAATCAACTTTAGGAATCAACTTTGAAACACAACTTTAAGGAAAAGATGCTGTCATTTGTCATGTAAGAATAAGTAGTAAAAATTATAACATTTTGTGTCATTTACACCTATATTTATTTAACTAAATTTATTTAACGAATTGAATATAAAAGTACATATACTTACTCGTTACATACATATATATATACAAAATACATATATTTAATTAAAATAAAAAAAAAAAAAAAAAAAATAATAAAGATTTTCTGAAATTTAAATTGAATCGAACAAAAGTACATACACATATTATAACAATTAATAGAGGCAATTTCCTATAAAGGAAAAGAAAAAAGCAAATTACAAAATTTCTAAAGAAATATATACCTACATATATAATATAAACCAAAGTTGTACAAGGGGGAGAGAAGAAAAAAAAAAAAGAAAAAAATATATATATATATATTATTTTGATTACGATACAAATTTTTTGCTTTTGGGGGAACTACTCTATTGAATTAGAATAATGGAAGAACTTCAGGTATCCATCACCCATCTTACAGGGGCAATGAACACTGTTCTTGACCAATTAAGAGGGTTCGAAACTAGGATTGTTGTGCTAGAACAGGGGGGCACACAAGAAACAATAAAACAAATACTAGAACAGTTAGGTTCCATTAGGGATAAAATAAAATCGGTTGAGGATAATACACCTAGCGTCGTCGCTAGCGATACCCAACCCGACTTGACCGTCGAGCCACTCCGTGGACCAAGCAATGAGAACGAGCTTAGAGAAATCTCTAAGCTCCCTGACCCAGTCAAAGAGATACAAGTTTTTGACGGTAATCCCGTTCAATATGTATCATGGGTGCATTGCGTGGAAACCGTGCTGAAGGACTACGAGATTGTTCGTAGTAAGCCTCTATACAGGGCCATCCTTCAGCATATACGCCAAAAAATTCGCGGTAAGGCTGACTCGGCCCTTGTGTCGTATAACGTTTTCGACAACAACTGGACGGAAATAAAGAAAATCCTTTCCCTCCATTACGCGGATAAAAGGGATATACGTACCCTTGAGCATCAGTTAAACCAACTGAAGCAAGGAAGTCTGAGAGTTGATGATTTCTACGCGAACGTAAATCATCAATTCTCCCTCATAATTAATAAGATTCGCACTGAGACCTATTCGGTGGAGACTGCCAACGCTCTTATTGGGACGTACCGCGACAGGGCCCTAGATGTGTTCGTCAGGGGTCTTAGCGGAGATTTATCGAGACTTTTGACGATACAGAAGCCGAAATCTCTCCCGGAAGCCTACACTACGTGTCTTGATATGCAAAACATTACTCTAAGAAATAGTTCAGTGCACGTCCAGGCGCCTAACACCGTTTCCGCTCCAGTATCCTATGACTTTGGAGTGGAAAAGAAACCTTCACTGCCAACAAGAAACTTTAACAGGTATCCTAACAGATTCGGTAACGGTAGGGGTGGATCTGCACAATTCAAACAAAATACATTTGGTCCAAGTTATAACTCCAAATATTATCAACACCCAACAGGACCAAAGCCCCCAGTTAAAATGGAACTGGGGTCGGAACAAACAAGAAATGTCGATTACATGAATCGGCCTAGTACCAGCAATCCATTTAAACGAGGAAGCAGTTCCGAAGGCTACCAGCGGAAGCAACAGCGTCTCAACCACATGGTTGCGGGCGCACCTGGAGCTATAGAAGAACCAAGCTGTTCGAATACAACAACCCCCGCTGAGGAAAATTTTATGACAGAAGCCTCGTTTCCAGCGTACCATATATAGAGTATGGTACGCGGGACGGAAAAATTCTACACTTCCTTGTCGATACGGGTGCAAATAAAAATTTTATTAGACCAAACTTAGTACCTGTACCCCATCCTGTCAAAAACCCTTTTCATATCAGTAGTCCTGCGGGAAAGATCTTGGTAAAAAACAAAATCTCCGGTAAATTCTTTGCCTTTGTTGGCTGCGATTTAGAAGTAACCTTCTTTATCCTCCCAACCTTACAATCATTCGATGGAATAATCGGCGACGATACCCTTAAAGACCTTCGAGCGATTATAGATAGAGACAAAAATGAACTAATAATCAATTCAAAGATAAAAATCCCTCTAAAAAACAAAACTTCAGACATGGTCAATAATTTGACCATACTTAACAAAAGCGTGCCCGAATCATTTAAATTAAAACTTGAATCTATATGTACAAAATTTGAAGACCTTTTCGGTCCAGTTAAAAACGAGAAGATAAGAACAAATGTGAGAGCCGAAATTCGTACAAGTGTAGACGAACCAATTTATACTAAAAGTTATCCCTATCCTGCCGGTATGAGAGAAGAGGTGGAAAAGCAAATAAACGAACTCCTGGCCGAAAAAATTATTCGACCCTCCAAAAGTCCCTATAATTCTCCTATTTGGGTTGTGCCGAAGAAGGACAAACCAAACGGAGAAAAACAATACAGAATGGTGATAGATTTCAAACGCCTCAATGCCGTCACTGTTTCAGATACTTATCCTATCCCTGATATAAACAACACACTTGCCAGTCTTGGTGATGCTAAGTTTTTCACCACTTTAGACCTCACCTCGGGATTCCATCAGATTGCTATGCATGAGAAAGATATCCCTAAAACCGCCTTCTCCAGGATGAATGGCAAGTTCGAGTTCCTTAGGCTGCCATTCGGACTGAAAAATGCTCCAGCCATTTTTCAACGTATGATAGACGACGTTCTAAAGGAGCTGATTGGGAAGATCTGCTACGTCTACATTGACGATATTATCATTTACAGCAAGACGATAGAAGACCATCTTAAGGATATAGAGACCATCTTCTCAAAACTCCACGAAGCTGGTCTTAAGGTTAACCTCGAAAAGACTCATTTTCTAAACGATAGTGTCAAATTTTTAGGATTCTTGGTGACATCAGACGGCATCCTCCCTAACCCAGATAAAGTAAAGGCTATCGAAGCTATCCTTCCACCAAATACACTGAAGGAACTGAAGAGCTTTCTTGGCCTTACGTCTTACTATAGACGATTTATTCGAGACTACGCCAAAATTGCGAAACCTCTAACGAATATGACTCGTGGAGAATTATCACAAGTAAAAGCCAACCAATCCAAGAAAGTTGCCATTGAACTTAATGACGAAGGATTAAAAGCATTCCAAACTTTAAAAAAACTTCTCACCTCAGCAGAAGTGTTAGCCTTCCCTGACTTCGACAAACCCTTTAATTTGACAACAGACGCCTCCGACTATGCTATTGGCGCCGTACTATCCCAAGGTAAGGATAGGCCAATTTCATTCATTTCTCGTTCGCTTAGTAGAACAGAAGAGGGCTATGCAACAAACGAGAAAGAGCTTCGTGCCATAGTTTGGGCACTAGACAATTTGAGGAATTACCTATACGGGGCTAAGAAGATCAGGATATACACTGATCACCAACCCCTGACCTACACCCTTAGTAACAGAAACTATAATGCAAAGCTCAAACGTTGGAAGGCCAGAATCGAGGAATATAACTACGAGTTGATTTACACACCTGGTAAATCAAACTTTGTGGCTGATGCTCTCTCGAGGCTTCCAACGTAAGTCAATAACCTTTCAGGTTCAAGCTCCTCTTCTTCTCGAACAGACACAGCTAAGACACATACAAGTACAGAAACGGCATACGAGGGACAAAGTGACGTGACAGACAACATACTGACTGCAACTGCTGATGAAGGATTGCGTGAACTATCTCTATCTGAAACCGAAGAATCTTGTACCATGCATAGTGCTAACCAAGACGGTACAGATCTAATACCACATGTTGAAGTTCCGCTTAATGTTTTTAGAAACCAACTAGTTTTCAAAATCGCCCGCCTTGACATGTGTTCCCACGAGCAACCACACCCTGGATTCTATCGCTATTATATCTCCTCTAAGGAATTAGATGAAGATAGATTAAGGGAGGCGTTAAGAGAAAATCTCAATCCAAATGTTATCAATGGTATAAAAATTCCCGAGGAATACCTCTGGATGTTACAAAATATATACCTAGAAAATTTTGAAAAATACAAAATAAGAGTAACACAAAGGCTAGTCGAAGACGTCGCTAACGAGGAGCGAAAGTTTTCTATAATTGAAAACGAGCACCGAAGGGCTCACCGAGCTCCACGGGAAAATAAGGAACAAATATTAGAAAAATATTATTTTCCCCAAATGATGGCGAGCATAAGGAAGTATGCTGCCTCGTGTGACGTTTGCAACCGTAACAAGTACGATAGGCATCCAAATAACCCCGAATTGCAACCAACACCTGTTCCAAGATATCCATGTGAAATAATTCATATGGATATAATGGAAATTCAGGACAAAAAATTTATTACGGTTGTGGACAAGTTTTCAAAATTTTCAAAATTTTTTTATCTTAAAGATAGGTCCGCAATTACTATTAGGTCAAAGATCATAAAAATGGTACACTTTTTTACAGCTCCTCTCACTCTTGTCGCTGACAATGAGAAAGGGTTCCTTAGCCCTATTGTCCTTAATTTATTAAAAAATCTGGGAATAAAACTGTATCTCACCCCATCACACAGAAGCGAAGTTAACGGCCAAATAGAACGGGTACATTCCACGGTTCTAGAAATATACAGGTGCCTCAGAGAGGAATATAAGGATCTGAGTGTCAAAGAACTCGTGTACGTGGCCGTTGATCGTTATAATAACACCATACACTCTGTGACAAATAAGAAACCATCAGATGTATTCTTTAATAGGTCACAGAGGATTAACTATCAAAGCCTTTTAAACATACGTCAAAAGATTAATAACGACCTTAGGGGGATTATTAGGAAAAATATGGATGCTAGGAATGCTAGAAGAAATCTGAAGAGAGTGGTTCCCAAAAAGTATAAAAGAGGTGAAGTCGTTTATGTGGCTACAAAAGGCATTAAAAGTAAAAACAAGCCTTTATATAGAAAAGAAATTGTAGCCAAAGACAACAAGGTTACTGTAACGACAGAAAGTGGAAAAAAAATCCATAAAGCTCACCTCAAAAACATTCGGAAAATAAAAAAAAAATTGAAAAAAAAAAAGAAAAAAAAAAAGAAGAGTGGGCCCAGGCCTTGTATGAAAAATTAACAAAAAAAAAAAAAAAAAAAAAAAAAAAATGTTCAAATATGCCTAGGAGTTAGCCTCACGAAACAAGGGGCCGGTTCACTAAAAAATTACTTAAACGTAATAATGGTGGTGTTGGCCCTCGTACCCTAGTAGGCTGTTTGAAAATTTAACCTTACAAGCCAAAGCGGAACAATACGAACCTTCCGATCCAGTGACTACCCCGGAAATTTAATGGAGAGCTAACTCATCAGGCATCATAAAAATGAAAAATCATTTATCAATACAAAAAGAAAGAAACTAATGTAAAGAGAGTACAACATTAATTGAATTACAAAATTGTAATAAGAACAATTGATTTGCATACGTGCAATTGTACATTCGTATACGTACAAAAAATATATACTAAATTTATATTCTATAATTTAGATTTTAAGAAATTTTATAAAACTGTGCTTAATAAATATTGATTACATATACATTACAGATTAGTAGTTCTTTTCACTCCCATGCAGACCTTGCATATATTCGCTTACGAATCACCGGTGGTAACGATTAAAGAGACAAACGCCTGGGTAGCAAGCGGAGTTTTTAAACTCATACATGTAATCGACTTGAACAAATACGACACGCTTGTACAGGAAACCGAACGACTTACGTTTAAACATTTAAAGGACGAAGAAATGCGGCCTATTCTGAACTATCACATAACTCAGATCAAACAAAGGATAAATGAATTAAGAGACACGAAAATGAGGCAGGTTAGGTCAGTGAATTGGATAGGAACTGCCTGGAAATGGATAGGTGGTTCTCCAGACGCAACTGACTGGGACAATCTTTTAAAAGAACAGACAAAGATCACAGAAAACAATAACCGACAATACGTTATCAACAGGAAATTGTTTGACAAGACTCAGGAAGTAACGGAGAAACTTAATAAACTAATCGAACGCTATAATAACGCTATTCAAAAAACAGAGACAGACAAACTCAGACATGACTTACTCGATAAGATACTTATTTTAAAGGAAGGAGTTAATGAGATAATAAGAGCCTGCCAAATGGCCAAGAACGGTATCGTCAATAGTAATCTTTTGGACTCAGAAGAAATTAATACCATAGTGAACGAACTCGAAACTCTACCTTACCAAAATGTTGTAGAAGCTGTCGAATACGGACGACCTTCTGTATATTGTAATGGTACATTGCTCCTTTACATACTATCTATACCGAAAATTGACCCTAAGGTTCACCACCTAATCACCGTTCATGCAGCGATTAGAAACAACAAACAAGTTGACTTAGACTACTCCAGACTATTACTAAGCCATGACGCAACTTACGGGTTAAATGAAGATTGTGATAACATAGGTAACACCTCGGTGTGTAACGAAAACATACTTAAAAAACTCCCCGAAAACTCTTGCATTCCTAGACTTCTTAAGGGTGGAAATGCATTATGCAACTACAAAACGACAAACGAAGAAATCATAGAAATGGTCGGAGAAAATACAGTTTTCCTTACGAATTTCAATGGCTCTATTTTAAATAAAAACTCCTCTATTCCTTTAGAAGGTACCTACCTGATCCAGCTAGACAACGAGATGGTTCGAATAAAGGATAAGACGTATAACAGTAAGTCAGTTTTGAGTCCCCAAGCGCTTCCACCTGTCCTGGCAAACATAACAATCGACAGGATCAAACCAAATTTGGAATACGTGCATGATCTCAGCACCAAAAATATAGAACTAATTAATAACGTTAAAAAGAATCTTAACTCTTTTATGTTTACAGAAATCTGCTTACTCCTAACAGTCGTAGCTTTCATCTTTTTACTCTGGAAAAAAATCTATGGGAAAGCTAACATCCCAGAGCTTCGCTTGTCGTTCCGTGGAAAACCAATGCCAGCACTTCGACCTACCCGAGGGACCAATGACATCAAGGAAGGAAAAGGTTGTTGCACTCAATGTTCAACGAATGATCTGCGGGACGCAGATATTTGAAGGGGCGGCAGTTAACACGAGCAGGCATTGACCCAGCATATAAAATGCCAACGAAGCACACGAGCTTCCGTCCAATAAAGTCAATGCGTTCCCACCGGGAAATCCGATTCCAGGTGAATGTTCGAGGTTGCATGGGAACTTCAATTGCAATATTAGAACTTCAATTGCAATATCAGCACTTAATATTATATTGATTAAGCTTGATAGAGAATTATATTCATTTTTGTATTCATTCTTATTGTTAACTTTGTAGAGTGCGGTCGCACCAAATATATTATACTATTATACCCAACTGAATTCGTGTGTTTAATTGGGACAGTGTCGAGTCCCAGAAAATTATATTTTTTTGAACTTCAAGGATCAGAAATCCGTTACTTATACTATACACATCGGTTTTTTTTCGAAATGATAAATAAACCCGTCAACTATAATTTTGTTTTTATTTTTATTTGATTTAACTGCAGTTACACTGTACTTGTTGTGGTCCATATTGATTCGATGACTGAAATATACTGAAGATTAAAGCAGGTTGATAAAACGAATGATGAATGTAAGCTTTAACAGTTATCTGAGATTTCACATGCATGCGGCGAATGTAAACATTAACAGTTAACCGAGAGTGACTTGTTGATCGACAGTGACAAAGTGAATGATGTTCACATGCATGCGGCGCCGCATGCATGTGAACATCATTCACTTTGTCACTGTCGACCTTTTACTAGTCGATATTTTCAAAATCGACATTATAAGAGTCGGCATTTTGTTCGGTCGGTATTTTTATCAATCGACTTTTCGACAATCGACATTATAATGGTCGACTTTTTTAAATCGACATTTTAAAAATCGCCAAATCGTACCCAACCCTGGCAATCTTCGTCCACAATTTTTTAGACAGCAGAAAAAATCACAGCTGCTTCAGAGCATATGGTTTCAAAGAAATATACCAGATCAATAATATTGACAAATATCAAACGCCAAACACACAAAATTACAGTCATTCTACATCAATCATTATGTATGTCTTATATTTCCTATTCATTGTTTTTTTCTCAACCAGTCTCTGAAATGTTCTAAGCTCATAGATCTTTGGAAATATTCATTCCTAACGCTAGTTCATAAAAAAGGTTCTACAAATTTTGTTGCGAAATTGTCTGCTATTCCTAAATTGTTTGAATCAATTGTTTATGACATCATTTTTATTAATTGTTCTTCTGTTATATGTAAAAATTAACTTGGGTTTGCGAAAAAAATCTACAATTACTAATTTACTAGAATTCATTACTTTCTATGTTGATGCATTCGAAAAACACTTCCAAAGTCGCTTGTAGCATTACAAACTTCAACAAGACATTTGACAAATTAAGTAATGACAATTCTGGTGTACATCAAGGGAGTCATCTTGGTCCATTGCTGTTTATTTTATTTGTTAATGTTTCCGTTTTAAACAATTTTATACTGCTAATATATGAAGGTGATGTTAATTTTTCTGATATTGACAATTGTAAGACAATGTGCTTTACACGCAAAATTAATATATTAAATTATGACTTTACCTTGAATTCGGCACGCTTGAATAGAGAATCCAGTTTTACTGACGTTTGCTGATCACCATAATTATATTATAAAAAGCTAAAAAAACACAGATTTTCCCGAGAATCCTGTGATCCCTTTGTTATTAAAATTTTGTATGTTTCTTTTTTTAGGCCAATTCTGGAATACGCTTGCGTTGTACGGAATAGAAAGTATTCAACATAGATTTTTAAGATATTGTCTTTGTTTATTTTCTGGTCGGAAAGGCTTATATTACCTCCACAATCTCAAAGTTTTCGCCTTTAAAATCTCCCATATCTTTCTAGTCGTAGAAAGTATTTGCAGTTCTGCTTTATAGTTGGTGAACTATGATCAATCAATTTATCAGTAAATTTAACAAATTCTCTAAACTCATTGACTCTACAAAGACAGTCTCAAATCTGAAAGCTTTAAATTTAATTGTTTTGGTATAAGTAGTTGAAATTATGTTAGTTTTAAGTTAAGATTTAAATAAATATTGTAAACTTAACGAATTTAATAAATATAAAATATAAGCTTTTTTCTTCGACGTTTTTAAATTCAGTATAAACTATTTTTTATTTACTTTTTTTGAATACGCTTAATTTGTGTTTCAACAAATAAAAAACAAATTTTCTTAAAAACATACAATACAAATCATATTTAAATTTTAAGATATTTTTTACTGATTATTTTTTTTTTGTTATTTTCTTTTAAATGAATTTTGATAGATTAAGGAAGATTGCATTTAAGGTCTGGTATCGCAAAAAATTAAAATTAAAATATTAATCTTGTTCATTGAACTTTAAAAGCGTGTTTGAGGTAGACACTTCACATTCAGATATACAAATTGATTTTTGTTATGTGTACGATATAAAGGTGGTATTGGGAAATTTTTTTAAAATTGATAAGAATTTGATGTAAATTGATCCTTGATTTTGTATGCTGCATATTAGCAAAACAAGCGCCAAACGCAACTTAAATGAATACTTATAAAAAATGTTTCCACAAGCGTTATTTTTTTTTTTTTCAAATTAAACTCCTTCTTTCAAATTCAAATTTTTACCACGAGTTTCTTAATGAAGGTGAAACAATTAATCGTTTTCGATACCTTGAATCCCTGGAGACACTTGCAGAAGAATCCGAACGACTAATCCTATTTGATGGCACTTAAGTAGTTTTTGATGTTTGTCATTGTGCAAAAACTCAAACGTCAACACTAGAGCCACAGTCTTCCAAAGGTTCGTCCAATTATTCGGATACATAATTAGAATAATGCCGTCATCAAGAAAGTAATTTGAACGATGACGTCGTGGGCAAAAAGTCAACATGGACAGCTATAACTTTGAGGTAGTTAAGGACTTTGTTCACAGACATAGACACCAGCACTTAAATCAAACGGAGCAGTTAAAGTTATCCTATATAAGACTCTCATCTTCCGGTTCTCATATAGATTTAGATTAGATTAGATTAGATTTTTGGACATACTTTATACGTACTTGTATTAAATATTTCCCAAATTTCGAAATAACTATTACCAATCTATATTAAATACTATATTAAATACTCCCTCATTTATTCCAAAATAGAATCACAAGGCTTACCTGAAATAAATAAAAATTGAGATATATAATTATTTTGTTTGTTTAAAATTGTCGATATAATAATAAAGGTTTAAAAGTTATACATTTTTTTAAATAAACTATAAACTTTGTTTATAGTTTTGGTAAAAAGAATTAAATTTGTAAAACTCCACATTTAATGATATTTAAAAAGGTAATTTATACAAATTTCAGGCATTATAATTAAAAGGTTATATAAGCCAATTTCTTGCTTCAATTTTGTTTCAAAGTTTCGCAACTTTGCAAATTTAGTTTAAGGCAAATGTTTTTTCTGGTTCTTATTGAAGCAAAAAATATTTTGCAACTTCTACGACCCAAATGAATTTTTGCATAGGTGCAAGTTAGAAACTCCATACAAATTTCAAATTATTCGAAATTATTTTGCAGGGTCTTTCACCATCTTTCTTAACAACGCACGACGGCGACGTTCATATTGATGGAGAACTAATTTTTATAATGTATTTGGAGGAAGTGTTTTTAACTGTGGAACAATCAGCATTGATATAAAGTGTATCACAAAGCTACTTTACTAAGTTATTAGAAAGCTTTTTATATCTGATTTAGTTTGAAGATTACAAGAATTAACTGAGAAAATATAGAGGACTTTCAACAATCAATGCTACGCATTTAAGCAGCATATTAGCACTTTAACCAGACGCAGATAACCTAGGCCGAATTTTTAACATTTGACACAAACATAAATCTTGGTATTGCTATTATTGACTTGACTAAAACGCCAGCTTATGATATTTACGTCAAAAGTTTTGATACATCTCTTAAAATAAGTCTTATCCCCTAAATGTCTTCTTTAATACCCCCCATAAAGTCATCTAATCGCCATTATAAGCACCTGCCAATCATCAGAAGCCAATTCAATTATAACCATGTTATATTGTTTATTTTGAATAAATGAACACCAATAAACTCCGATTTACAGCCAAATCAGCAATAATCCGGCTAAACGATAAATACACATTCAATTGATAAGATTGGGCAGGTAAATTCTTCTATAAAAGTCTCACGTACTCCTATCCCAAAATTTAGTATTGACTACAAACATGAAGCTTTTAATTGTTGTATTGGCTATCAGCAGCGCTGTTTCGGCCGAGAGGATTGATGTCCGTGCTGGTAATTTGATAAAATTTCCTATAGAAATGTGCGTAAATAAAAATATATGTGTTTTGTTTTTGATTTGTCGAAGGTCTAGGACGCAGCATATCTACTCAAGCTATTGATGCTTTGGAAAAACTGCGAGAACAAATGCCATGTGGTTTCCCTAAATATGGCATACCACCACTTGCCCCATTGAAGGTTCAACACAAGGAACTGGCTCTTAAAACTGATTCCTTTAGGTTTGTTCTATGTTTGCCATTTGGAAAGATCTTCATTTTTAACAGTTTTCATTGTGTTTTTCTAAAGTGTTGATGGAGAAGTCAACGAGGCACGTGTCGACGGTCTTGACTCATACAGAATTGAGGATCTCAAGATCAATATTATCTTCAGCAAAGTCACTTTCAAATTGGTTTTTCCCAGCATTAAGACTACGAGTTTATATGACTTAGAAACATTGGCAAAAGCTTTTGGATTCACTTTGGAGATCAAAGGAAAAGGCGATTTTTTGTTGGAATTGAAGGATCTTGAAATCAGTGGCACCATCAAGTATTCTATACTGGGAGGAGTTAAATTAAAGACGTGTAAAATTGAGGTATTACTTGGAGACGTCGTATCGAGGATTGAGGGAATTCTGGGAGATGGATTTGGCAATCGCAAGATGAACGAACTAATTGAAGAAATGATATCTATGGCAATTAATGACAATCAAAAAATTATTACAGACAAAATTGAAGAATTTACAGTAAAGAATGTCAATGAAGCTGCGGAGGGATATACTTTGGCTGATATTATTGGAATTATAGGTGGTGGAGGTGATGGTGAATCAGAGAAGTGTATTCCACCAGAAGATAACTGAAAAATTGTCACCTTGACAAATGTATTATTATTCGATTTTATTGAGCTAAAATAAAATTACTAGTTATGATTAATCTTTTTTTACAATATACTTACGAGTTAATATTTTATTGAAGTTATATGTTCTATAGGAAACAATTTTTCTGGGTTCATCTTTCGAGTTCAAAACGTACAAAATCGTTGGAACCACTGATTTTATTTGAGTTATATTCTGAGAGTCAATAATTTATAAGCAAAAATAATATTAAGTTTTTTGATTCAAGGTTGATTTATGACAAACATTTTCAATACATTTTACTGTACCGCACTCAATGGGTTCTTACCCCACAAATTTTAATAAATAATAACTGATAACAAATATTTTCGTAAAATCCCCAGTGATGCGATAAAACATCAATGATTGTTTTCATTGAAAACACAAAAGATTAAACCTTGCAGAAATCTTTTTTTTTTGACAGCAGCATACACCATTTTTTTCAAAGCTCTTGAAAATAAAAACAAAGAAATACTCTCAATTCTTCATCTGTAAAAAGAGAATTAAAATCGTTTTAAAGTCGGGATCGAACAAATGTGAAGTGATCGGTTCAGATAAGGGTTTGTAGATTTCCTAGACTATAATTTTACAAAGCCGTGTTCTGAGTTGGCTTTTTCTTAATGCAGTTATTACAAATAACATAATAAGCTTAAGACGCGAATAGATAATGTATTGAAATGATGCAATTTTCTTATGTTCAAATCAAGAATCGAAAAAAAAACGATTTTGAAACCTTGGTATGGTAATATTTTGTAACTATTTTAATTTCAAGAAAACAGCTTTATAAATGTTATTAGATTGGGATTTAAGGGATAGTGGATAACTTCAATGCTGATTTTTCATACCTGAGAAAATTTGCATTATCTTTGACTATATAAAAAATTGTGAAAGACGTGTTTTAGTAGTACTTAAGGATCCAGATTTAGAACGGAAATATTTAAACATTTTAAAATAAATAAAATAAAATAAATAATATTTTCGTTTTTCATAAATGGACATTGTTTTTAGTAAAATTCAACTTCAGCATTCTGAAAATGTGTGTCTTATGAGAAAATGAATGATATGTTGCTTGAAAAAGAGTGTATTGCATATTCGAGATTCCGTTTTTCGTTAATCATGTTGGAAGAGCGAAGGAATAAGATAACGAAGGAGAAAAATGTCATAGTTTCTTACACAAAGGAATGGTAAATCATCAGTTTACCATAGAGATTTTGGAATGACTGTAAAGTACAGAGATTCTATTTTTTATCACACTACACGAATGTGGAATGCTTTACCTGCCTCATTATTTCCCACTCATTGCAATGTGTAGACATTTAAAACTAATGAGGATGGGTATCTCCTTTCCTAATTACTTAAATCATTATAAGGGTATTCATTAGTCCTTGAGTCCATGTAAATAAAAGTAAAAGAAAGACTCAAAATAGTTGAAAATAAATTATTCAGTAAATACAGTTTAAATCATTTTAGTATCTCATTCAGTTTTCATAATTTCTTATTAGTTATAAAATTACTTATGGGTGCTCATTTGACTCTATCTAATGTTTTGAAAAATTGAATGTAATTCTATTATGTTTTTGAATAATTCGTTCTAGAACTGAAAAATTTAAAATTTTTAGTGCTGATTTCAAATCCGAACTTTGATTTTACTTATATGTGCTCAAACTCAGAAATACACGTTTTCAGCAGTATTTTTATATTTTTTCTTTAATATATTTTAAAAACTTGGTGTTATTAACTTAAGACTAGGAATTCTTAATAAGAACAAAAATTGCATTCATTCCGTTTAGTGTTTTTATGTTAAGAAAGCATAAATGCTTGAGCGTTCTTACTTTCATAAAAATGAAGGTATTTTGCAAAATAAATAAGGAAAATATTTAAACTAAATATTGAAGTAAGGGGTAGTACCCGTGGCGTGATGGCTAGTGCGTTGGACTGTTACCGGCTTATATCGAACAGCCGAATCTTCTTACGTGCATTACTACTCCAACGAGGTCCTATACAACGGGGCTCGAATCAACAGAATTGACAATTTCGTGATAAAACTTGTTCGAGGTCACATTGCAAAAGTTATGTCTTCGACCAACAATTTAATTTTCGGGGCGTTCTATCCGAACGACGAGTATTTTGAAAGTGCACGCTTGAGCGGATTCATTCCACCAGAGGCATTCCTTCGGTTCAGTAGGGCTGTGTCCGAACGGGACCGAACTGATAGGGTGAAGCAGGCAGTTTTGGTGGCTTCAATCTGCACTGGATAGTGGGTAGTCGGGATGGTGTTTTCAGCCTTGGCCGGCTTACATACTTGTTTTATAGTTTTAGGGTTTAGTTTTAAGTAAAGAAGGCATGGTGGCACAAAAAAAAAAATACAAAAAAAAATATACACAAAAAAATACAAAAAAAAATAACATGGAATAAAAAAAATAAATAAATAAATAAAAAACAAAAAAAAAAAGACAACAAAATATGAAAAACAAAACGTTAGATAGTTAGATTTTCTGCTGTGGTTGTTCTAGTTTTAAGTAGTTAATAGGTAGAATAGGTAATTTTAGTTAGCTTTAAGTTTTATATTAAGGACCTTATTTTCAGTAGTTTTTTAAGTAAAAATAAAAAAGGATGTTGACATTAGTTTTTTCTAAATTTTCTAATGAATACAAAAATAAATAAAATGAATTGAAGTTAAATAGATCTTAGGGCATTAGAATTAAGTTTTATTGTTTAACTTAGAGTGTCCGTATGGGACCAGTAAGTTAGTTGTAAGTTATGGTTAATTAGGCTAGTTTTATGAATTGTTTGTCTAGCTTTAAGATAGGTTTAAGATTGAAGTAATAAAAATGAATTTGAAAAAAAAAATTCGTTGGACTGTCATGCAAGGGGTCTTGGGTTCAATCCCTGCCTGTGCCACCTAACTTTTTTCACGGGTACTGCCTCTTTCGAGGAATTGACAAATCCTCCAAGAGTAATTATTGTCATGAAAAGTGCTTTCTCAAATTAGCCGTTCGGATTCGGCATATAAACTGTAGGTCCATTCCATCTCTGACAACATTACTCGCACACAGGGATGGTTGAGAGTTGTAAGTCACTAGGCCCTAGTCCTTCATGGACTGTTGCGCCACCTAATTTATTTTATTATTGAAGTAAGGGACAATAGTTTTTTTAAATCATCATGAATTTTATTGAAAAAAGCTACTCCACGAATTTCTATTTGAGCCAAGAAATAATAATTGCATAAGTTCGCATGGTGTAGGTATAGATTTCCATGATTTCGATTTCAAGGCCGGATATGACAGCATCTACAGGGACGAGCTGTTTAGAGCCATGTCTAGTTTTGGCCTCCCTGACAAAGTCGTCTGTTTGTGCAGGATGACCATGGAGAATTCGCGCTGCTCCATAAAGGTTGAAAACAACTTTACAGAACCTTTAGATGTCAAAAAAGGCTTTAGGCTATGAGATTCGCTGTCATGCGATTTCCTTAACATCGTCCTTGAAAGTATAGTGCAGAGCTCCCACGTCAACACTAGATTCACTATCTTTCAAAAGTTTGTCTGTATGGTGATGACATTGACATAATCGGAAGAACTCAGCTTGATGTCAATGGGGCTTTTGCGAGCATTGAGGAAGAGGCGGCAGAAATCGGTTTAATGGTTAATGAGGGCAAAACAAAGTATACGCTGTCATTAAGTAAGACCCTACAACATCGACGTCTCGGTCAAAACGTCACCATTGACAGACGTAACTTTGAGGTAGTTAAGGACTTTATTTACCTAGGCTTTGCTTAGGAAACAAAACCAGAGCTAAACCAAGAATTACTCTTGCTAACCGCTGATTCTTTGTGCTAAGAAAGCAATTGAGTTGCAAAGCCCTCTCTCGAGCGACTAAAGTGTCCCTATATCATCCCCGTCTTTCTATAAGGTGCACAAGCATGGACTATGGCATGAGCGGATGAAAGCACCTTGGGACGTTTCGAGAGAAAAGTTCTTCGCGTGATCTACTGTCCAGTATGCATATAGAAGGTGAGTGGAGGAGAAGATGAAACGACGAGCTCTACCGGCTGTATAGCGACGTAGTCCGGAAAGTCTTAACCTACGTCCACAGGACAGCGCAGCAGATCAGGTGGCGCACACAAGTGGAAAGTGTCCTCATCCAATCAACACTTTTTCCTTCCACTTCAATTTTCAATAATGTTTTCGTGTAAAATTCAAAACTTTTATTTTTTTATAAATAATCGTTAATTTAAATTTATGTTCTTATTTTTTGAGATTTCCTTAATAATTGCTTCCAGGAAGTATGAAATGGTACAAAAGTTCATATAAAATAATAAAATTACAAACTTAACAATCATGTCCATACATTGCTGCCAAGTTGATAAGCTTGAACTTCGGTTCATTGATCTTAAAACTGAGCGAGTATAACTTTTACACTTAAACTGAAGGTCAGGTTCAACAATGGACTGAAGTACAAACTTCTATTATGGAACTTACCCTAAGTCTAAAATCATTGCGAGGGATTAATGTTGATTTTCCAAAGACTTCCAACCCTTATTTAATTGAATTTATTTTATTTTACTTTTCGAACTTTGAGAAATCATGACAAAAACTTTAGTATAAAACCCATCATCAATCGACCATTTAAAAGTCCATTTCCTCTCTTTAAAAAAAAGAAACCATTATTTTTGTCCTTTTTTTAAGTCTACTTACTCGACAAAAGGTTAGGGATCAATTAAAAACATGAAATAGTCAATCAAAATGGGGAGACATATGTGCTGTAACGGTGTGTACACGGTAACCTATGTGTCGAATATGTTTTATAGAGGGGTTTTCTAAATTTGCATAGTTACACATACATATGTTTATGGAGGTACATACAAAAGTTCATTGCAATTTGATGAGAATCATAGCAAGTTTTATTGTCCTTTCGAAGCATAGATATATAAATGGTCCTTTTTTATTCTTGGTTAAGTACCTTCCTTTATACCCATGACTCACCATCAGTAGAAGTCTCAATTCCATATTTATGGTAAAAGTGTGATCTTAAAGCAAATAAATATTTGGAATTCATTTTAAATTGACGCATCAGGACTCTCTGTATAAAAGGTTTATAAAATAAAGTGGTTTTTAAATGGGGGAACAACGTTGGATGCCACATGCATTAAAAATGACGGGGTTAGCTTCATCTATTTAAGCACAAATCTATGTAGGTATATATTTATACCGCATCACTGACTATTATGAGGAAGCCAAGCAGACATTATATATTTACATATAGGGGGTGCTGTGCTGCTACAATGTGCTACGTACCTATTAGGTGCATAGTTTGGGGGAAGATTGTCAAAATAAATATTTAAAGAGTTGGAGAAATTCATTAGACAGACAATGATTCTGATGGCTGACAATATTTGCATACACCACCACCAGATGATGGATATGGTTTATTTAAGACTTAGAAGTTTAAGTTTTAATTTAAAATTGTGGTTATAATGGACGTGTTTATAATTTATGGTGCTTCTTTTTATTTTATTATAATTTTAGAATTTTATTATAACGTGGTTAATGTCTAGTTTATGGTTTGGAAAGTCCTTTTATTTCCACGAATGTGAAGTCTTAAAAACCATTTAAGCGGGATTACCCAGAAATTACGATATAAAAATATCCCAAAGGCAGTACAAGTTTCTGATCATTTAGAAAACCCTACGTTACACCACATCGTCCTTCGTTCCAACGCTATTTTATAAAACTTGTTATAAAAGCAAATTTGCTTGAAGTTAGCTGTTAGTTATAGATACTGCCAAAGCGTATTATGAGTTTTCCTGTACTTCAGACCGGAAACGATTTTACGAGAAAAATCTTTTATCACTTGTACAGTTTCAAGTTTCAGTTCAGTTTCTTTAATATTTTTCTATATTGATCTGAAAAAGTGTTCTTTAACGCTGGCAAAAGCTTTTTCATCTGTCTGAGTCTATATGTATGTTTCCCAATGGATGCAAAACAGCATTTGAGCAGCTTATCGAATAAAAACGCATAGTGTCTTCTCATCTCACATTTAACTATTGTCCTATCTAACTGTTGTCCTTTCTTCCTAAGGTCATAGAAACGCTGATTAATCATTAGCTTGAGAAATGGCTTGAAGATTTTTTCAAAAACTTCTTAACTTGATTTAATGCTTTGTCAATACAACAATGGTAAACATCCATTTGGAGAAAGTATGATCTTTGTACTTGATATTTCAAAAGCTTTTCATAGAATTTAGCACCAAGCTCACTGGTATAAGATTTACAAAATAAATTCTAGTGCTCCCCAGGGCTCCGCTTTGTCTCAGACTCTCTTTCTATGACTTCTAATAGAGGTCTGCATGAATACATTCATTTGCTTCCTCTTAATGGGTACAGTAGTTCAGTGTACACTGTTTACATTATCTAGTGTACACTGTAAAAGGTACCCTATTTTTTAGCTTCAAACACTGTACACTATTCATTCCCTCATTATCAAAACCGGTACAGTATTTGGTTTCTCTCTTACAAACTAGTACATATTTGCAAAAAAACAAGGGTACAAGACTTACTATTCATTCTACACTGAGTACACCGAATACTCAGTGTATAAGAGAGAGAAATCGTATGCAATGAAAATTTTTAATTTTGTAATTAGGTTTTTAATTTTTTGTAAAAAAAACTGTGAATTTGATTTTTTTTTTAAATATTACTGAATGTTGAAAACAATATATTTTGAAAGATAAAAGTAGTTTAAAGCCAATATCTCAAAGTTTTGAAAAGATATTTGAGGCGAAAATCAATTGTTACCAACTTTTATACATTTTTTTTTTAGGTTTTTATTTTTTGTAAAAAAACTGTCAATTCGATTTTTCTCAAAACTTGTCCTAATGTTGAAAACAATATTTTTTATAAGTTAAAATTATTTGGAAGCCATAATCTCAAATTTTTAAAAAGATATTTGATTCGAATTTCAATTTTTACCAACTTTGAATAATGTTTTTTTTTAGGTTTTTATTTTTTATAAAAAAACTGTAAATTAAATTTTTCTCAAAATTTTATCAGATGTCAAAAAGATTATTCTTCGTTGCAAAAAATTGTTTTGGAGATGAAATCATATTTTAGTCGTACAATTTTCTTTTTTTTAGTTTTTTTTGATTTATAAAAAAAACCGTTAATTGGATTTTTTTCTAAAAATATTCTTGTTTTGTATCACGTTACAATATATAATATACAATTTAATTCAAGTCTCTAGCGTCATTGGTTCATGAGATATTTTGGGTTAACCAAAATTTTCACCCTTTTTTTTAAACTGCTATGGTAAAAAAAACCACCCACGCAATTTTCTTGAGAGCCCTTTCTGCATCTTTCTGCCTTATTATCTGTATACCAAAATTTACTTGAAGTCGATATCTCTTCTGGTTCTTGAGCTATGGACAACGAAAAAAACGTCGCGAACGTATGGACGTACGAACGTACGTACACACGCACGCACAGACATCTTTCTAAAAATCTTTTATTTCGACTCTAGGGACCTTGAAACGTCGAAAAATGTAAACATTTTCAATTCGACAAATCGGACCCATTACAATAACTTCCTATGGGAAGTTAAAAATCAATTTATTTGTTTGTTTCATAATTAAATATAAACGCCATTTCTTTTACAGATATTTCTCTCTCACATATTTAGGAAGAAATTTAAATGGAGAGAAAAGTAAGTAAATTCGTTTTTGGGTATACACACTACTCAGTGTACTCAGTGTACACAGTGTGCTTAGTGAGGTGTACACTTGTTTTCTGAATACCTATATTTGAAATACCCATTCTTACAATGAACACTACTCGGAGTGTTTCTTGTGAAAGAGTGAACTATTTGTATGACATCAATTTAAGAATTGATTCATTCATTCTATTTTCAAGCATACTGTATAGTACACAATAGAGAGCTGCATGAATGCATTCATTTGCATTCATTCAACAAGTACAGTAGTTCACTATACTCTATTCATTGTTATTTTACTAACTAGAGTACACTGAAAATGAGTACCACTCCATAAGCCACAAACATTGTACAACATTCGATGCTGCTATCGAAATGAATACACCGTTTCATTTCTCTCCTGTACGTAAGTACTTCATTCAAACAAAACAAGTGCAAATCTAACTGTCTTTAACACACTGAGTACACCGAGTACACCGAATGCTTTAACTTTGGCTTTAATTTCTGAAAAACGTAGTTTAATTGGTTCCGACCCTGTTTAAGTTAGTCAAATAATGTTTTTAAATTATAATGGTAAAATAACTGTAATATGTACAGAACTAGAAAACGAATAAAAAAATTGATACCTAAATAAAACATTCATGTAAAAATCAAATTCATTGGTCCCTTCTTTAATATAAATTAATTGACCTCAACAAATTTTCTTCATTGGCACACTTTTTACACAGTCTCCGATCTCCTCCAATTCGTTCTATTATGATAAAGGATATATAAGAAGTTCGTATTTGACTAGTAAGTTAAATAAGTGTACTCGTTGTACACAGTGACGAATACCCATTCCTTATGAGTACACTACACTTAATGTTTTGGTATCAATGGGTGCAACATTCATTCAGTAAACAAATATCAGGTGATTCATTCGTTTTGATTTTCAAGATGTGAGTGCAATGAATAAGGTACCTGAAAAAATATGAATGCTTTGGAACTGGTTTCAAGTCATTCATTGCAGATGTCTAGTACAAAAGTTTGTTTTGAAATCAATCGAATGTCTTGGAACTGCTATTAAGACATTCATTGCAGACCTCTAACTTCTAATCGATTGAACTGTTTCACTGGTGATGTACGTTCAGCTTTTAATGTTCGTGTGTGGGTTTACTTCCTCGTAGATTAGATGTGAAACTTCAACCGCAGTGACTTATAACATTGAATAATTCAATGCTTATAAGCTGGTTAAATTCCGATGTGGCAGCATTGTGAAATATGAATTCAATTCTTTAAAAACTTAGTGCTGTTTCCGGTCTACAAACTGTAATCCATTGAAAATTCCGCTATCCATTAATGGCGCTTGCATCGAAGAAAGTAATCAACTTTCAATTTTTGGAATAATCACATATTCGATATCGTTAGAAATGTTGCTAGCTGCTTAAGATTTCTCCGACAATGCAATACATTTTTCACCCCTTCTGGCCTACAAAGCATTCATTTGCCCAAAATTTGAATTAACTAATCCTATAAGTGTAATTATTGTCATGAAAAGTGCTTTCTCAAATTAGCCATTCAGATTCGGCATAAGAACTGTGGACCGCTTTCATCCCTGAAATTCCTCGCAAACAGGAATGGTTGAGAGTTATAAGTTGCTAGGCGCTGGTTTTCTATGAGCTAATGCGACATCTAATCTATTTATTTATGCATTCCATCTCTTAAAAAATTAAGCCAAAATACTCGGTCTTCCAGGATTGCCCATCACTGAAAACTTCAACTCAATACTGAATACTGAAAGTGCTTTCAAGGATTGATATTCTTTTGTTAACGACACATCAAGAATATGGAATGCCTTACTTAATACTGTTTTTCCCTCCCATTTTGAAATTTAAAACTTAAAGACCAATTTGTACATGGTATCTTCTCCTAAATTATTGCCTTTTTTCTAAAGGCACTGAATTCTTCTTACTGTAAGATACATGTTTTTGTAATTTGTTTAAATAGTTTATCAATCAAGTGAAAAAATCTTGACAACTCATTACATTAGTATCCTCTGTTTTACTTAATACATCAGGAAATTTGATAGTAACTCTTAATCTATTATATGGTTGTTTCTAAGAGTCTGGTTTGATCATATCATAAGGGGCCTTCATTTATGATAATATGATTTTAAGTTAAGTACTTACTCATGACAAAATTATGTCCCTGTCATGTTGATTATTACAAAAAAAATATTTAAAATCTAATTATTACGAAGGTTTATAAAGATATTATACATAGGAATGTAATTTAAACAAACCTATGTTGATATCTTATCAAACATTTTGATTGGTTTTATGAACGAATTAAATGTGTATCTAAAAAGTTTGTCAAAATGTATTTAAACTAGAAACCAACAACAAAAAGCACGTGAATTTATAATCACCTTGAAATACTTAATGCTATTCGAAAAGTGGAAACATGTGTATGTATATCGCTTTTTCCTGATAGCTATTTCCCAGTCATATATTTTTAATAGTTTATCAGAAAGAACGAGGCGTTATTCGATGAGTTTGATTAAATTATGAGATAAGATAAACGAATACCATCGATGTACTTTTTTTCGTTCAGTAGAGGAATAAGTTCCGATTCTGCCCTAAAATATTTGATGGATTAGTTGAAAGTTTTTTTTTGAATTTTGTACTCACAAAATGTTTTAAGATTTAAGGATCACAAGTCTTTATTCAATTGTGATCACTTAACATGCATTTTTTACATTGGTCAACGGAATACTTTAAAATTGAATATTTTAGCTTTATTTTAGGATTAAACAAAAAAAATACTGATTCTGACAGAAATGTTAAATTCAATCAATACTTCACAAAACTTAAAAAACAATTCATCAAAACATCCCGATAAGTCAGGATACTTTTGACTGTGATTGGCTTTTACTAAAAGTTCCACACCATTTTATTGTAATGACGTTAATTTATGTGTTGAGAACTTCTTTTGTTGAAAAAAAAAAACGTTTCGTTATCAGTTCTTTGGTTGACAAAGGTTTTAAGACGTTTACGAATAACCAACAATTAATTTTTTTTAAATGTAAAAATACTCATTGTAAAGGGTGTCCCAAAATTAACGCAAGATTTGAATTTGCCGCCATTTGCGCAGTGAAGTGTTGGCAACCCTGAAAAAAAAGCAATTTGACAGCTAACAGTATAGGGTTATTAAAAATGGAGCGTTACACGAGAGAACAACGTGTCTTCATTATTAAAGAATATTTCAAAAATAGTGAAAGCTTGGCGGCTGCAGTTCGAAAATTTCATACAAAATATGGTCGGAATAGTGTTTTAACTTCGTCAACTGTGAAGAGATTAATTGAAAAATTCATGGAGATTGGATCCGTTGGAGACGCCAAACACACTGGTTGTAAAAAAACAAGCCGTTCAAATGTGAATGTCGAAGCAGTGCGTGAGAGTGTTGCTGACAATCCAGGAACCTCAATTCGACGTCGTGGACAAGAATTGCAAATATCAAGAACCTCTCTACAGCGTATACTCACCAAAGATCTGTGTCTTCATGCTTACAAAATTCAATTAACACAACAATTGAAGCCTAATGACCATGGACAGAGAAGAGAGTTCGTTGAATGGATTATTGAACATCAACAAATGGACCCTGATTTTTCGAGCAAAATCATCCTAAGCGATGAAGCACATTTTCATATTGATGGCTTTGTCAATCGCCAAAATTGCCGCATTTGGGGTTCGGAGAACCCACATATGATTGTCGAAAAACAAATGCATCCACAACGCGTGACTGTATGGTGTGGATTTTGGGCTGGAGGCATAATTGGGCCATATTTTTTTGAAAATGATGCTGGTCAAGCAGTGACTGTTACTGGTTCTCGATATCGCGACATGATTACACAGTTCTTTCTGCCAAAATTGGATGATATTGATGTGTCCAATATGTGGTTTCAACAAGACGGTGCCACATGTCATACAGCCCGTGAAACAATTCAATTACTGCATGAGACATTTCCAGGTCGTGTACTCTCTCGTTTCGGTGATCAAAATTGGCCTCCTAGATCGTGTGATTTAACACCATTAGACTTCTTTTTATGGGGTTATTTGAAATCACAAGTCTATGTCAACAAGCCCACAACCACCCGTGCATTAAAGGAGGAGATTCAACGCTGCATCAACGAAATTCAGCCACATTTATGCAGAATGGTCATGGAAAATTTCAACAAAAGAGTGCGCATGTGCATGCAAAGCCGTGGAGGCCATTTGTCCGATGTGTTATTCCATACATAACCCTATCCTATGTACTTTACGAGTCAATAAAAATATAACTATCAAAAGACTAAAAACGGCGTTTTCTATTTAATTCAAATCTTGCGTTAATTTTGGGACACCCTTTATAAACTATACAATTTAGATATCTTCCTGTTATACAGAAATTAGTAATCTATTTACTGATTTTTTCTAACAAACTTATACTCCGTACAAACCTTAACCTTAACCGACAACAATTTAACTGTGATATTACGATTTTAAGGCTGACCGAAGCGGATGTAATGCAATATGTATAGTATACTGACGACTTAAAAAGCATATATTTTTTGATCCTGGCAATGTACCGTCAATATTTGTTAAGACTTGTAAGTCTTATGTATATATGTAAGTGCTGTGATTACATACATATTCAATTGTTCGATTCCATCTAGAATTTTTCTTTTATTTTTAAAGTCTTAATCAATGATGAAAACTATCGTGGTATTGCAAAACTATTATGCATACCAAAGATGTTTGAAAATAAAGTATCTTAACACATTAAATTGTCTGTAAATCAGTAATTCTTCCTGAACAACATGGTTTTTGTTCGTAAAAGTCTACATTAACGAATCTTCTGGAATTCAAGAATCAAATTAATATTAATATACAAAATAAACTGCAAACTCATGTTGTTTACGCTGATTTAAACAAATCATTTGATATGGTCAACCACTCTATACTATTGTTAAAATAAGAGAGATACGGATTTCCAGAGTGGATCATAACTTGGATCAAATCGTATTTAAAAAACCGTAAACAGTATGTTAACTTAAAAAGCTGAATTTCAAAATGTATTAATGTGCGGTCTGGAGTTCTTCAAGGCAGTCATATTGGACCTCTGCTCTTTTAAGTGTTCATAAATGACATTGGTGAAGATCTACTCCACTCAAAAATCCTTATCTTCGCAGATGATTTTAAGCTTTTCTATAGCTTCTCAAATCCAAGTGGAGATCTGTTTTTGCAGGAAGATACTGAAATAGCCTTTCAATGGTGCTCTTCAATGAAGGTCAATACAAGAAAATGTAAGTTGATGTCATACACTAGGAAAAAAAAAAACAAATAGTCTTTTCGTATTTTATTGATAAATGGTTCCTTGACCCTTTGTTGTCTTCCATGGGACCCAAATGAACGTATTCCGTCAATTGTATTATTAAATTTCGTAATCAATTTAGACATAAGTTTGCAGTTGAAAATGAAATTCTTTGATTTCTTCTCTTCTTTTAAAATTCCTCTTAAATTATTTTTATTCTTTAACAGGACAAATTCTGTTTTCGATATCGACGTTTAAGCTTCATAACATCATGAGTCGAAAAATTCGAAAACATTTTACAAAAATCAGAAAATTCAAAGCCATCTTTTGGCATTTTCAGTTAAACAATAATGTTCTGAAAATTTTTAATGAATGGCAAAAATCAAAAACACACATTTTAAATCCTATAAAAGTTAAAGCAGTATCTTTGTATATGAAACCATAGTACTCTCATGAGCAGAAACTTTTAGGGAGACAAAAGAGCTTTAACTTTTTCTAAGTTTCGTTCATAGACTGCTTTTTCTAATTCTTCGACCACATGCCGAGTCGTTGGCGTTGGTGACGCAAGTGGAGAAATTCATGAGAGTGAGAGAAAAATATTATTTTCATTCCCATAAGCAGCCAGCAGAATAAGGGGGATAATTAACTTACCAGCCAAAAAGTCAACACAATTTCATATACAAAGGTACTATGGTTTTCATATACAATGTTTATATACAAAGATAATGGGGCATAATCATAGATGTTTGCTAAACTCTTGCTAAGTTGTTATTAAGCAAGTCCAGAGTTTAGGCTATTTATAAATAAATTTAAACCTAAGTTTAGAGCTAAACCTGTGGTTTAACTATAAACATAGGAAATGCTGTGTTTAAGTAATTATTACCACATCCAAATGTCATATTTGATTTTTGTTTGTGAATTGAAAAGCTGAAAAAGTAAATCATATCAAATAAATTGTACGTAAACTTGCTGGTGTAGCTCTTTTTTTTGGCAATTTTCGATAACAAAGTTCTTTTTCTGACTGCGATAAGTGTTCCTGCCGTTCGCGTTTTATATTTTCCTTGTTGTTCATCTAAAATATTATTGAACGTTGTTAGTTGTTTTTTTTTTTTTTTTTTGGAATGACAGCACAAAATAACAAGTTTAAAAATATAACAGTATTTTTTGCTTTGACCTGTCATTTGAAGTATAATTGTAGTAGAATACAACCTTAAACTGGAGTTTTACTAAACACATCAGGAAAATTGACTATGAATAAGAGCTGTGTTTATTTAATCAACAAGCCTTAAATTGTAGATCAAGAAATCACGACTTTAGTAATTCTCTATGAATACGCGCCATTATTTTTCAGTATAACACTTTTATAAATAAATTGTTTAACAGAGTACAATGGTTTGTTATTTAAATTATCGTGTACATAAACCATTCAGTTTTTGCAAAGGGAAATTTATCTAACAATTTCCCAAGGAAATTTTCCAAGAAAGCTTATGAAAAAGGTTGTGACATTTGTTATTTTCGATTTCTGATTGTACTAAAATGGACATTTATGAGAAGATGAACTTTATAATTATTTTTAGTACAATAAGATTTTTTAAATATCAACGGAAAATAAATTCACATAAGAAATTAAAATATTGTGAAAAAATATACTTAAGGGGGTATTCTAGTGTAGAGAATTTCGCCCGGTTTTTGAAGCGTTGTATACAGGAAACAAAAAATATTTTTAGTATCAATTTTTTTATCATTTGTTTATTGATTTGTTGTTCATACATACAAAAATTAATAAAAAATAAAAAAAATTAAAATTAACAAAGTTACAAGCAGTCAAAGAGGGAGGTCTAAATAAAAGAGGGTGTCCTGGCGCGCATCCTACCAACCCTCCTGGTGATCTGAAAAACAAAAACCAGACGGATTCTTAATTATTATAGATGTCGCTATTGTTTCACCCTTGGATAAGTTAAACAAAATTTTTTTAACAAAATGGCAGCAGTTTGAAAAAAAAAATGTTCTTGTTGCATATTTTTCAACAATTCCGAATTTTTTAAAAATACTAAATGAGAAGTTATATTTTTGGGCAAGGACCACACGATAAAGAGATGTATAAAGAACATCCTCTCCAAATTTGAAGTAAATCGGTCTATTAGAACTTGATATATCCTTACCGCCAGCTCGAAAAAAGTAGTTTCGAGAAAAACGCGTTCAAAGTTTTGAGACAAGTTTTCGACAATTTTACTTATAGAATGATACAGAAAACGTAAATATTTTTAATCAGCGATTCCTGCTCCATATAAAAATCCTTCCTCTACTCAGTATAAAGGTTGCCACAAAAGTAACTTAAAATGAAACTAAAAGGACAAAACAGTTTCTATGACCTTCAAAACCAGTGTTGCGGTAAAAGTTACCACAACAAGTTTCATAGCCCATCTCATATCCTTTTTCCTTTTTTAACCTTCCTTTCTTCGTTGCGGCTCCAATATATTTTAAGAGTTCAGTAGAATCCTGCTTTCCATCAGTCAGTGCCCTGCTCTTATTGTATCTTGGAAAAGCAAACAGAATAGGTTTCAGTGGTAATGCGGAGTTGTGTGACAGGAGGTCCACATTTTCATTTACTTTCAAATTTGTGACGGGCGGTTACAAAATACACAATTGTGTGACGGATGAGTCACGAAGACGGCCAGATTGAGTGTGTGACAGGTGGTCCACACAAGGAGAAAACAATAGTGTGAATCCTTTATCTAATTGGCACACCACCCTAAAATTAGTATGGCTTAATGCCCACCCTAAAGTGTCGGAATACTAAGTAAGGTCACCTTGCGATGTGTTTCCCTTCCCTTAAAATTGTCTGCACGGAAGTCTAAGGGTTTAGAGTCTAAATTTAAAACTATCGGACCCTGCCTCTTATTCTTGGTTGAGAAATTCCAAGGTTCCTAATTACAAGAACGCTTTCCTCAAGTTATTAAACTGGGCCGGTTTGGGCTGGGGATTTTACTCGCGAACACTCAAAAATTTTTCGTTTACTTTTTTAGACCAATTGGATTTGACGGATAAGAACTGAACTCGTCCATTAAGCCAAGGTTGGTGTTCAAATCACCAATGTGAAAGAGACCACAAAGGTTTGGCTGGTTTTTGAAATTGGCATGCACCCCAGCGAAAAAGCCGGGTGTCGCAGTTAGACCGAAAGAGAAAACCAGATCATAACAAAAGGTCAGAGTAGGATGGCATATTTGTCGTGGCCTCTTGGATGAGGGAAGTTCGCCATGAATATGACACTTTTTAGAGAAGCGAAGAAGAGTGAGGTCGTTGAAAAAAAGTAGTGAAAAGTTTTTGAGAAAAGAAAAAAAAGGAAGAAAAATCGTGTTAGTTTGTGTTGGGTGGTAATTAAATTAAAATTGAAAAAAAAAGCCAAACAAAATTTGTGAGGAAGGCGTTTTTGGAGAAGAGAGGATAAGGAAGAGACAGGATCTATTTTCAAAAAAAAACAAGCTAAGTATTTTTTTTGTATTTCTTTCAAGTGAGTTTTTGTGCGGTTGTATTTTCTCGTAATTTGTGGTTGGCTATAAAGAGCCAAAATTTAACCCGTTAGACTTTCGGTCGTTTCTTTTGTCTCCCGAGATTGCGGGACCCGCGTCCGTAAGAAATTCCTTTGTTCTTCGGGAACTTTCCCAAGGTGACTTTCCTTTGTGTCCTTTGTTACACAACAATTGTTCTCTTTCTTTTTTTTTGTTCTTGTTTCACTTTTAAATTGTACAATATTTTTTGGAAAAAATTCTGGGTTTTCTACCTATATTTATAAAGGTTTCCCAGATACAAATAAAATACCTTAACCTTTTTAGGTAAAAAAAAAAATTAATCTTGAATTTCATTTTAATTGGGAAGAAAATGTCCGCTCTTTTTTTTATTATTATTTTTCTTGATTGGTGATGGTAAGTACCATAATACTTCCTGGCGCCCATTTTCACTATTTTTGCTACGCCCCTGTGTAGTGTCTTTATTAGATCTATAATTAATTTCGATTTTATTAATCGAGTTCAATTAATAAAATCTACATTTTACCAAACCCACCCCCAAACTGAGCTACTGGGTGACAGCACTGTTTTTGCTGTCGGTGGTAAAATTAACAAACCAACCTTTTTTTTGGAATTTGACATTTATAATTGTTGTTTACAATAATAAGGTATCCGCTCGTGCGCGCCGGCTACCTACCCATTATTATTTTAAATTAAATAGTTTCGCTTTCGTTTTCGTATTTTGTTTGTTTAATTTTGCGGATCATTTTTCCGCCAGCCTAAATCTTAAAGTATAATAATAATATATTTCGGTTTGTTAATATTACAACACCAGTTTCTATGACCTTCAATTAACTTGTGAAATAATAGGAATATTAAAAAATCCTTTTAAACGCATATTCTTGAATGTCTAAACTTTGGAAATATGAAAAAAAAAAATTTTGATTTTTTCAAAATTCTACACTAGAATACCCCCTTAATATAAATATAACTAAGCATACTGTGAACTTGGTAAGTTAAAAATAATATAGAATATGTATGCTAGTGAACAAACTTGAGTCTCACTATACAGCCAAAAAACAATAATGTTATAATTTCGACTCGAAAATTCCCATATTGAAAACGCTCTTCACATTAGTATAGGCACTTCTTAACTTTGACTTTTCACTGTGAACTCACTTCTAGACCAAAAGCAGAAAGAAACATCATTTGTGTCCAATGTTTTGAGTCGGTGATGACAAATTCGAAAAACTATATACATCCAAAGTTTGGGCATAACTTCAATCTCTGGGCTGCTGGGCTCTAAGTTCTTTACGAAAATACTCAAAAAAGAGATTTTAAAATGATTTGTGATAGTAAAATCATTCACGCATTTACGTCGTAACGTTTCTTGCCTTGCCTATTTTTGTACAGATATATAATACTAGTGAAATAGCCGCTTATAAAGGGTGATTTTTTAGCTATTATCTTTTTGGCAACACTGGTTTAAACAGCTGACGCACGTTTCTTGTTTTGTTTCACTGTCAAACATCTTCAGTGTGGTCTATAATTTAACCATGAATCGTCTTACAAACGAAAACGCTTGCAAATTATTGAATTTTATTATCAAAATGGGTGCTCTGTTAAGAAAGTTCATCGCGCGCTTCTTCCATTTTATGTTCAGTTTAATCGACCCTCTGAAGCGGCTATTCGGGCTATTGTGACTAAATTCCGCACCAAATTTACATTGTTGGACATTAAACCACCAACACGCTTACGTAGAGAGACTGAAGAAAATATCGCACCTGTATCGGCCAGTGTTAATGATGACCATCAATTAACGATTCGTCGCCGTTCGCAGCAATGAGCCTCTGTTACTCAACAACGTGGAAAATTTTGCTGAAGGATTTAGCTGTGATGCCTTTCAAAATACAGCTGGTTCGAGAATTGAAGCCGAACGACCTACTGCAAAGTAAAATTTTTGGTGAATGGGTTCTTGGAAAGTTGGCCGAAGATCCACATTTTTACCGAAAAATTGTCTTCAGCGACGAAATTCATTTTTGTCTCAATGGGTACGTAAGTAATCAGAATTGTCGATTTTGGAGTAAATACCAGCCAGAACCATTGCAAGAGCTACCAATGCTAGAAAAAGTCACAGTTTGGTGCGGTTTATGCGGACTGGTGGCATCATTGGACCGTACTTCTTCAAAGATGATGCGAATCGTAACGTAACTGTGAGTGGTGGGCGCTACCGTGAGATGATATCTAACTTTTGTTTGCCCAAAATGCAAGAGCTTGACTTGCATGACATGTGGTTTCAAAAAGACGGTGCCACATGCAACACAGCACGCGCAATAATGGAGTTATTGAGAGGCGACTTCGGTGAACATTTCAATTCACGTTCGGGACCGGCCAATACTCTTTGAGTG
Source organism: Eupeodes latifasciatus (assembly GCA_920104205.1). Taxonomy (NCBI): domain Eukaryota; kingdom Metazoa; phylum Arthropoda; class Insecta; order Diptera; family Syrphidae; genus Eupeodes; species Eupeodes latifasciatus. The sequence continues at coordinate 157,231,891 of OV049924.1, forward strand.
TGGGCTGATTAAAAAATACAAAATTAGAGGCCAGTTGCTCATCGCAAAATCATACTAAAAATTTACTGAGGAAGCAGGTCCTGGCTAAATGACTTCATCAACAAAGAAATCATTTGTAATTTTCTAAATAATTTTGTTGGTCAACAAAATTAAGCTGTTTTTCTGATGCAAAAATTAAATGCTAGAAGATTTTGTTGTCAAAAAATCGAATTTGATTTTAAAAACCCGTCAAGGAAGGTTTTGACATACACTTGACACATACCATAGTTCTGAACAAAAACTTACATGATGATTTTACAAAGTATGTACAAATGTTGACCATTTAATAATAGTCTAAATGTTTTCAGGAAATTCTAATTAGTTCTGAGTCTTCATTAGACTCTATGTAAGATTAAAAAAAAACTCTTATATGGTCAAATACATTTTAGAGTTATTTTTTACTGCTTATTTGAAATCTAAGCTTCGATACAGGCTATTTCCTCAAATACAGACAAATAAATCTTAGAAACTTGATATGATAGCCTTGTTTGGAAAACTGATTCGTTATATATAACTCTCAATCATTCCTGTGTGCAGGTAAAGAAGGTGACCTACAGTTTATATGCCGAATCCGGTCGGCTCATTTGAGAAAACGCTTTCTAGAATTATTTGGGATGGTTGAACCCAAGACATCTGGCCATTACAGTTCTACGCACAGTGACAAAACCTTGTTGACCATAATCATGAATCCCGTGATAATTTCCCATCCGCTTCCTTGAGCAAAAAAAAATCCGGTTTGGAAAGTTCTTTCGTGTCTGTTGTCTGAAGCCAAATGTAATGCAATATAAGACGTTCAAAGGAATTAAGAATTAATCTACTTTATGCTTTCTCAGAAATTATTTTCAAAATTTACTTTTTTTTGAAAAGGGTAAATAACGTATTTTTATTTATTTATTTTTCCTTTTAGTTCCACACTCACAAAGCCGCCACATAACGGTTTCCTTTATCATAATCAGTTATAAATAACTCTAAAAACCTATTTGCCTTATTTTAAAATCAAATTTTCTTATGATCAAAGGATCTTCATTTTTCTTTGAGGTTCTTATAGGGGTATGCCTTTTCTTTACCTCAAAAAGAAAAAACATAAATTTGTCAACTCTCCTTGAGGTTGTCTCCAAAAATAATAAATAAAAAACAAAAATACGGAAATAGCACAAAAGGATCCGGATAAAAAAAAAATAATAAAAAGTGAACACAAAAATATGCCAGCCAACGACCGCCCCACCGAGCGTCACGCGCGCCGCATCGTCGACAACGAAGCGAATAATACTCGAATATAACCAAGCTAAGAAGAAGAATTCAAGTGAATTGGAAGAAGAAGAAGAACAGAAAAAAAAACAAAAATAAAAGAAACAATTCAAGATGGACATTTTTGGCTCCTCCAGCCTCCTGGATACGTATGTCTTCAACAGCAGTTACGTTTTTCCTCTTCTTTGAGTTATGACTCTATTTTCTTTGTACTTTTTTCTTCGTTGATATACTATATAAAGTGTATGGCTGGGAATATCAAAGGGGCACACAGGACATTCCTACCTACTTCTGAGATATCAAGAAAAATTTCCAAAACTCAGGTGAATACTCTTATACCAAAACCAATTGCAGACGACTTTCAAAGGACAACAAAACTTTTTCATGTTTTTTTTAAAATTTTGTTTTTAGGAAAAACTTTTGGCTATATTAAATTTTCCACAAAATGTACGTATGTATGTCTGTCTGGTTAAATGTTTACACACACCCCATCATCAGGATGAAGGATATTTTTAAGGTAAAAGGGAACGGAAGGCTTAATTAATAACGCCAATTCTCTACTTCTATGTACATAGCAGACCTACTTGAATCCTTTACAATGTCAAATTTAATTGACACCACCTGGTCGGCGTGGCGTCATCGAAGGGGGGAATTTCACCCAAAATGCGCTCCGTGTATATGTATTTTGTATGATGTTTCATATTAAAACAAACAAAAGAAAACAGAAACAAAAATACTCGAAGGAAGTTTGCTAATTTGCTCCAAGTAAACACAGACACCCTCCTAATATTGGGGATGCCTTAGTAAAGTCACCAACCCCTCATCCACTGCCATCACTGACTGTCGTAAATTAACCTAACTCAAGGAAAGGGAAAGACGACGACGCCGACGCCGACGTAAAAAAGGATTCAAGGATTCAAGTCTGTCATTTTGGGGTTTTCTTTTTGTATTTTCGCCAACCATAATGTATAACCTGCAGCATGGTTGAGAGGAAATTAAAAACTGTAGCCACCGCCACCGCCACCGCCGCCACAGAGGTAAGAATTGATCCTTGTTTGTTCGGCGCGTCATCATCGTCGTGTCGCTGTGGTTTGCTCCGATATCCGTATGGATTTGGTTCAACCGTTCAAGTGATTTTTTGGAGCATTAGCAAAAAATCCAAACCTTAAGTACACACTTATCGAGAGGAAGTGACTTTTATTGTGGTAAATTGATTGAGAAACGCGACCGAAACGACCCGACCCCACCAGACTTGAAGACGCCCGACGAGAGGGTTATTTCGAAGAAGGCTTATCCTGGTTTAATGTACAATACAGACATCTCACTCCGCCATCAAAATCGTGGACACAGATATGGAAGAAGAATCCTCGTCATTTTCGATTAAGCATCAGACAGAGCGATAGAGGAAAAATATATAAGTCAGCGATTTGTCTGGCCTCGCATCATCTCACAGTGAAAGATTAACCATACTACTCAAGGGATTTCCTTCTCAAAATTTAATTTTGATCACCTCTTTTCGCTCAAAAGACAAGGATAAAAAGGATTTTTTGTGGCTGAAGAAGCCCCATCATTATAAATTGCATGCCATACATAAATATTCAAAAAAGAGAGAAGATAAAACCTTGGGTAAATATGAAGATGTCTGGGTTAGATTTTTTGAAGGCTTTTTCGCTCGGTGACGCGATATTATATCCTTCTTCGCAAGCATCGTCACCTTTTCATTTTGTTGTTTTCCTATTTTTTGTTGGTGTTATAGATTTAAGAAGCAGCAAGAAAATTTTGAGTTTAACCTTTTTGACGACTTAAGTTTTATATCGTAGTCGTCATCGTCGTAGCTGTCGTTGTCGTTTTTGTCAAAACTGACAGCAAAAGTTGTTCATCTTAAGAAATAAGTTTAAATGCAGTAATGAGGCATTTTACTTCGGGTTGTATGTGAACGCGAATATCCTTTTTGACGGTTTTGATATACATGGATATAGATATATGTACATGAAGATACATTATATGAAATAAGGTACCAGAAATAAGGATAAATGATGTGTTTGGGGGCTATAGATAAGGATATGTATGCTTTCTCGGCGCTGGCGAGGCACGGCTCGGTGATAAATAAATAATTTCTTAATTAAATGTTTCCTGCTGCGTTTATTATGGGGAGCTATTGCTTTATATTGGAACGTTCTTAATGTACATTATTTGCAAGAAAAGGATAATAAAATTTAAAGTTTTTTTTTCTTTCATTTGGAAGTTATTTTATTTGTTTGGCTTTTTCATTGACTTAATATTTAAACTTTTTTTTAAAGGGTTTAAGAGGAAATTCAAACTCAACATTTTGTAAGACTTTTGAAATTTTTGTTATGATATGTATTTAATTTTGATTATCATAAAAATGAGTAAAGTGCTAATTAGGTGCCAAGACTTTTTTAATTTAAAGGTTTTAAAGAGCAGGATGCGTACAAAGCTACGAAAAAAAATTACAATTCAAAGATATAAAAGCCTTTTTAAGGACACAAGAAGCTGACTGACTTAAAAAACTTGGAATTATATATTTTTAGAATGGGAAAAACATATGAATTTTTAAAATCTGCTTATGAAGCAATTTTTGTGTAATTACCAATCTATTTATTTTTATCTTATACGAAATAGTGGGAACAATTATTCTGAGGATTCCTTCATATTTGCTTATTCCATACTCAATAAAAAGTGAAGAAAGTCTTAAGTAACAACATAAAATTTAGTTTTTGAATGATTTTATATAAATGTCGATGATGCCTCCATGGAAAATATACTAAAGGGTCTTTAAATATGGGCTTAGATTCCTTGATAGATGACAGAGGCTAACGTTTTTGAAGCTGAGCATATAATTTTCATCGAAAAATCATCTTCGGCGATGAGGACCATTTCTGGAAGGATAGGTACATAGGTAGGTAGAAATGGTAGTTGCAAGAAGCCCTTGCTGCTCGACTCAATTTGCGCCGTTTTGAAACCATAAACTTGTTAGACCTATGACGATTTTATAGCGGATTTATATTGACAAACTAGAGCGACGCTAGAGCCATTTTTTCGCGTTCAAAAAGTAAATTAGGTCTTTAATGTTCATCTCAGAAAATTCATCAAGATCTTTAAGGAATGCCCTTCCGAAGCTTGACATTCAAGAACTGGTCAGGGCAGGATATTTACAAGGAAAGTCTTTCACAGATTTAGTTTCATTTTGCTCTCCGCAGCTGCGACAGTTAGTACTGTGGGGGAAACCCAATTGTGCCGCATGTTCGCCTATCGGTCAGTGTCCGGTACTATATACAAAAAGCTAAAATTATCCATTTCTTTACAGTAACAATCCACACGAGAAAGTCAATGGAAATCATTATTGGTCAGGCCACATATCACCCTTTGGCCTGGACGAGGTGATATGGAAACTGGACATCATCGACGCGTCACGATGACGAAAGTGTAGTTTAAACAGGGCGGGCGTTAGCACTACGTGCTGCTCAGCTCACTCCAATTTGAAAACTTTGCACTAGCTTTTCGTGGACATTGGACCATTGTTGTAAAATTAATGTTGTACATTAGAATGTAAGATTCATTGTACAGTCTGTCATGTCATCTGGCAATACCTTTTTTATCTATTTAAGTTCAAGTTATATGTGTCATATTCATATTCACCACATGAAGAAAAAAGAGGATGTGTGGTTTTCTCAAGTCTCATGCAAGGTAGCTACAAGCCAAAGCAACTTTCAAAGCCAAAATCCTGATTTATGCGACAGTCATATAAAGTTGTGTACCTACGGTTCCAACTCATTTATTTACAAAAGTACTAGGACCTAGTCCCATCTCGTTCCTAAGTAACAAGCTAGGACCTCGTTATTATATCAGTTGTTAGAACTCAAATCGATACCTATTGATCCCTTCACAGAGGTTCTAAGCTATAGTTCTGTCAAAATGGGTACCGAATACTAGTTACAACTGGGTATTTCCTGGTAGAGCTAAATCGCTAGGCTACAGCGTTAACACTGGAATCAAATTTGTCAAATTTTTGAATGCTTTTTTTTAGCAATAAGTACATAATTGTATTTTATTGTTGTTTATACTTTTTTCAGTTTTGGTATCTTTAATTGGATATTTTCTGCTGTTCATTTATGTTTCAAATATCGATTTAGTTTTTGATGGCAAAAATTAGTTTTAACATTTTTAAAATATCGTAAAAGATGAACAAATTTGTGGGATATTTACCATATGAAACCATATGTTGGCTTTTTTGACATAAACAGAAATGGTTTTTATAGTATTTCAGAATTATAACCATGTTAGAAAAAAAATCTTAGAATAAGTGCGTTGCCATAACGCACAGCAAAATGCTATATGGGCATTAAATAGAGCAAGAACTATAGACGTGCGTCGTCGTTAGTCGATTAAATGGTAAAACCTTTAATTTTGTTTTATTAATTTGGGCATTTTTGAAAGGCTGCAAATATCAAATAAATATAAAAATAATATTTGAAATGCCAATTCGGTGTCAAAATCAAAATTAGACCAGTTTTAGTCGTATTACTTCCAAGTACTGGTTTGTGAAATAAGATCGGGTAGGTAATAGTGATGTGAAGAAATGTAGGGGTTCTAGTTTTTTCTTAGGACTACGTATCAGGCATAGTACCTGGCCTAGATAGACTGGGTACTAAGGCAGCTTAGGGCGAATGCGAAGAAATTGGGCGTAAGTCGATGTGTTCAAGACATTGTATAAAACAAATTGAGAAAACATCAAAAAGAAAATTAAACCAAACAAACTATAGTTCAACGGACATAAAATCACACCATTTAACTAAATGATGTTCAAACTTATAAATTACTTTACTTATGGTTGATATATAAGTATATTTCGCATAAGGAATTGAAATAATCTTCTCCCCATGAATCATAGAAATTATCCATATGGTGTAAGTAAGTATTTAAATGCTACTTATACTCTCGTACATTCAAAACCTGTCGAACTGATTTCCAATTTAAATGAAGCACGTTCAGGCAATAATCACCTATCTTTCCTCCTTCCCCCTCACATTTCCCATAAAAACATTCCAATATTTATGAAGCAATTAATCTTTAAGGGGAAACAAAATTCTTACGTATACGAGGACTACATTACAGCCCCCGCTAAATAAATATCTGGTAATTCCTTTTTCAACGTCTCATCTTTTGTGGTATTTTGTATACTCAATGAAACAACAGTTAAGAAGAAAATGAACAAGAAAAACTTCAAACTAAGAAAGAAAAATGAAGTCAAGAAGCAAAAAAAAAACAAAATTGCACAAAAATGACACAAACCATTCTTACTTCGAGACAAAGCCCACTATTAATAAACATATTTACAGCAATTTACTTTGTTTTTGAGAGTGGTTTACACAGTGAGATAAGCGATGTGGAATTTGGATAAAATTCAAATGATATTAGAGATTTGGAAAAACACAAACTTTTTACACCAAACATGCTGAACAATCTTGGTAACACCGCTTTTAGATTTTGACGGAAAAAAAAAATGGATTTTTCACCTTAATTTTTTAAGGAAAAAATATTGAAATCATAAAAACATTTTGTATTGTTTTTAGTCTAGTAAAATAGATACACAAAAAGCCTGATATAAAACTTTAGAAGCGATTTTATAATGGGTTTTCAATAAGGACTTGACATTTTTTTTTGTAAATAAAACGCAAACCATTTGAGATTTTCCAAAAACTTTACTATCGACTTAAAGTACATCTAAAACATTTATAAATGGAAATCGAATATGTTCATATGGTCACTGCAGGCACATTTGCAGCTGTTGATTCGTTGAACCCAATTATTGATAACTCGGCCATACATTTCGGCCAAAACGGCTCCTATTTCGCGTTCAATATTTGCTCTGACCTCTTCCACGTCGTCGTCGGCTTGTAAACGTAAGCCAATGACTTAACGTAACCTGAATTATTTAGCCAAGAATGCGTTGACTAGCCCTTAATCTACATTTGGTATTAAAGTTCCATTTCATAACACCGTTAAATTTTGATAAAACGAATTTAGTCCGGGACAGAAAAGTATAGCTATTTTTTTCATTGACAACAGAGTTCTGAATATTCTGCACTACCTTTTAGGCGGGTTGGTGAAAACTTTCAAAATTAGATCATGTTAATCTTCACTCTGACAATACTTCAGTACACTACTCTACACTGGAATTTTTCTGATTGAACAAACCTAATGTTAGATCATCCAGCTCCGAATTCACCAAGGAGGAAGTTTGTCGCTGAAGATCTTCGAAATTTATTTGAAGGCACAATTCCATAAAACGCTTTTAAGATTGTAAAATACAGAAACAGAGAAATTTCAAATAAAGTTTGGCAAACAAAACTTGCCTTTAAGTTAAAATTCCAAAAACCAAAAAGAAAACATCGAACAATTTTCTATCATTAAAACCATGAAACAATTATTATCCACTATAGGGCCTTGATTATACATCTAACGACTTTTTCTTGTTCCCAAGCTTCAGAAATAAATTTCGTGAAGAACGTTTTTTTACCCCAGAAGAAGTCAGAAACGCAAGGAAAAATCTCAGACATAAACAAAAACCCTGGTTTTAAAACATATACAAATGTATTGTGGTGTCTTTGGGCATTAAACAAATAAATGTACAAAAAATGTAAATTGAAACTAGGAAAATATTGTTTTATGTCAAGTACAGAGTTTTTCTGTCCCACTGTAAGCTGTCCTCATTTTTCGACGAAACGAAATTCCTTGCTTTACTAACGCGAATTTCTTAGACTTTTTTCCAAAACTCTTAAAGTCGCCAAAAGAGCACTTCATGGCCAGACATGCGACAAGGAAAAACCAGTTATAGCCTTGAAGAAGAAAAATAAAATAGAAACAAAAAATAGAAAATACGATGAACCATGTTTTCTATATCTGCTTTCTTGCTGCTAAGCTTGGTGCTCTGCATTTTCTTTTTTTTTTACATTGGGGGAGGAAATTCCTTCCGCGTGGCAAAGGCGGGCGCCGCCGGGGGCACTCATGAATAAAACAAGGAAAAGTTCTTCGATTTTTTTCCCGTTTTTATAAGTCGACTAGAAAGTTACCCATGGTCATTTTGAAGAGGAAGGACGATGACGGTTTGTTGGTTTGTAAGTACTTCTGCTGTGTTATGGTCGTGGATTTAACGACTTCGACTATGACTACACAACGCAACGTCGACATAGTGATGTAGTCGTCTCAATTTCACCTTAAGTAAGGACAGATAATGTTATAAGCAGCAGCGTTAAGCAAAGCAAAACGGAAACAGACTATAGTGCCCGCTCCAAGTTCATGTGAAGGAAAAACATAAAAAAGATGAAGCAGACGTCGACGAGGAGCGGTGCGGCACGGCGAGTACGACGAGTGTAAAAAGAAAATAATAATAATCTTCTTTTTCGTAAAAATGCATTTTTCATAAGCACTACGCCATCGCCACACGCTGACGCTGCTGACGATGTCGACTTGCTCTTGCTTCGGCTCCTGCTGACGAACCCCATGGGGTGGATGCGGTGCAGATTTTTTGAAAAGTTGTGTTTCATCACTGCTGCTGGTTCTTCTTTGGGGTGCTAATGTTCGGAATAAATACATAAATATTTTGTTTGTAATTTATATAGTCAAGACTTGAAATAGTGCGCTATGACTATGATGATGCACTCATGTGGATTCAGAATATATTTTTTATTTAAGAGCTAAGAGGTAACTCGTAGAAAGGTTTAACATCTAACATTTTAAATCGATTTACGAGTTCCTACATGGATGATATTGATTTAAGAGCATATTTTGTGTTTTTTTTTTCAAGTTTAAAGAACATAAGTTTGCAGACAATACCATGAGAGACACTATAAGTCATTACCTATTTTTTGAATCGAAAATGGTTTAAAGATAGATTTTTTTTTTTTAATTTTATCGAAAATATAGATAAAATTTTTAAAAATGGCTTACAGACTTATGGCAGATAAAATGATACTTAGGAAAACTTTGAAATTTGTCAATGTTAGCTGTTTTGTGTTTTGGTGAAAACAGTAGTGAATTCAATTTGTATTTGGTTTATGTTCTAATAACTTTTAGACAGAAAGAGAGCTCGTTAAAATTTTGCATCAAACCAAATTTTATTAAAAAAACTTAGTTAATAATATAAATATATAAAACTCCTTACACTCAATTGATTCCCCCGCGGCAGAATAAAAGTATTTCATTATAAAATGACATCAATTTGACTTACCTGAAAGGAAAAAAAAAAATAAGAAGTTAAGATAAAATCCACCATTAAATAAAATAATGCTATTTTCTAAAATTCAATTTCAAAACTCATTAAACACCAAAATAATATAATAAATTCATTGTTTCTGTTTTTCCTTTTTTGTTGTTGTTGTTGTTGGAGTTGTTCAAAAGTTCAATTTAATTCACCATTACCTGCTGCCACTCTTGCTCAATTAAACTTTCTAATAGGCAAGAAGGTAGGTACTGAAAAACATAGTTCTAACAGAACAGAACACAACTTTAATCCTTTTTAACAACTCTAAATAAAGAAAGCTGCCTACAATTTTATCGAACGTCCTCCTTAAGGGCAATAATTTCAAAACTGAACGTAAAACTTTCATGTTCAATTAATAAATTGTATCTTTATTGGAATAGGTATAGCAACATTATTTATTCTTCCCAAAAATCACAGACTCCAGACATAAGACAGGAAGAAAACAAGAAGCAGAAGAAACCCAAGACAACGGCCCAAGGACCAATATAATCAAGGGGGGCAAGGGCAAATGATTTTGTTTCATTTCTATATTTTTGTTTTGCTCGTAAAAGGCAAAACTTACAAAGACAAACGGAAGTTTAAATCGGAAGAAATGTGTTTTTGAAAATAAAAATAAGGACAGAAGCAATTTAAGAAGAAGAAGAAGATGAGGGAGTAAGAGTGGAAGAAGGACATATCTGAAATTGTTCATAAGCTTAGTAGATTCAATCGATATTGTCCAGAGTCAATTGGGGTGGACAGGACATGGGCATACAAATTTTCTAAGAGAGAACAAAATATATTTTTATGGCAAGTATAGGAGACATATTGACCAAAAAGGAATTTTTCTGTTATTCTGTATAAAACATATCATTATCCTTTTTTCATGTAATTTTAGTTCTTTTTTTCTTCTTCATGAAAATTAAGCTAATAATCATATTTGAAGACTACAAATCGATAATACGTACTGAAAAACCTACCACCATTCCAGGACAAACACACACATCACTTTTCGTATAACGGTTAGGGCTTCCCTGATTCCACAGGACGAAAACGGTCGATGAGCGGTGGATGGAAAGAGAATTTTAATACAATTATTTGTAGTACCTAGACGGCACTGCCACCGACTCCGACGAAGACAACGACGATTTTATAAGCATGCCCCACACCATAACCGCTTGAAGGGAAAAATAAAAAGAGCGAAATTACATTACAATGCCTGAGCAGGCATAAAATGGGTTTAAAAAGGAAGGAGCAGGAGAATATTGTACATTGATGGAGGATCAAATTCAGGACACCAAAGAGAAGGTTTAAGTAAAGGATGAAGGCGTCACATTCTTATATGCGGACATATTCAGGTCAAAGGAATTGATTTTTCATTAAAAAAATACATATAAAAGAAACCAAAAAAGGAAGTCAAAGCAAACTGTACACGAGTAAAATAAGTTTAAAAAGGAGAAAGAAGAAAAAAAAAAAGGTTTTAAAATGATGTTAATTTAGGTTGATGTCTCGGATGGAAACAAGAGGACATTAAACTGGGACAATTTTAATAAATGCAAGGACTTTTTGTTCTCATTTCGGAGAAGAAAAAAAAGATGCTGACTTTCGTAGATATGAAAAAAAAGGACGAGTACGGTTTTTGTGTCCTATGTAAAGGGGTTTATCATCTAAACAAAAAATGAAAAGAAACAGGGAGGCAAAAATGTTAACATCAGTAAATTGACTTCTTGTTATGAAACAAAAGTACAAAGAGAGGGTTGAATTTTGAATCGATTACAGGAAAATACATACAAAAGGGTAAAATTGAATATTTAAACGGTAATGTCAACGTTCATTGGTTTAAAGTGGTTTAGATGATTCTTATTTTTTCATTCTTGTATTCATCCTGAGGATGATGATAAGTTGACGCTTCTATTGGACGAAAGTATATATATAGGACGAGGACCCATTCTGCAGAAGTGAAAATATATTTCAAAGTCAAATTTTTCGGAAAATAAAGTGCAATTGGGAATCAAATGATTGGACAGGTTAATGGAAGAAAAATGTTAAGGGTTGTATTTAGCATAAATGAAGGGTGACAGGTTTTATGTGTGTACAGTACCTACATGTACAATAGGGTGAACCAATGTGTGGCGCGTTGATGTCTTTCAAATTGGCACATATGCTGCATGCTACATTTTTGGTTTGGCAGCTAAGGGAAATTGGCTTACTGTCAATAATCTAGGTTGATATAGATGGGAATAAGGATTGGTTTGGAATGGCATTTTAAAAGGTGTTTTCTTATTTAAGGGGAAATAAATCGATTAGTTTAGGTTTTTTGGTTAGTTTAAAAGGATTTAAAGTGACAAAATATATGCAAATATCTTAACTTATTAAATATTAATTTATATAAACAAACCTTCAGAAATTAAGTTAAATTTGTAGGGTGACCAAATTTGAATAAGACAATGTTTAAGAATGTAGTACCAGTGGCGTAATGGTTAGTGCGTAAGAATATCATACCAGAGGTTTTGAGTTCCATCCTGCCTGTGCCATCTTAAGTTTTTTTTTTCACGTGTACTGCCTTTTGGTAGGAATTGAAAAAATCATACAAGAGTAATTATTTTCATGAAAAATACTTTCCAAAATTAGCCGTTCGGATTCGGTCCCCTCCATCCCTGACAACATTACACGCACACAGGAATGGTTGAGAGTTGTAAGTCACTAGGCCCTAGTTATCAACGGGCAATGTTCAAATTATCTTGATGTAAGATAATATAAGCTCTATAGAAAAATAGTGCATCACGAACAAGCGTGCAAATAAAAAATGTAATTTAATTTCTTTAAAAAAAAGAGTACGTATTCGCCCGAGTGTACAATTATTGAGAAATAATCATTAGAAATTGCACATACTTGTTTGTTATATGTGTTGGCAGCAAAATGGTCTGTGATCTTATGATCTTCACATTTGCGTCAAATACTATAGTAATCTACGCCAACAAGAATTTGAATTTAAAATTAACTGAAACAAAATCTGATTTGTTGTTTATATATAAAATAGTTGAAACTGAAATGCGATATATAAATTTGTTTACTTTTTTAACGCGCCGTCATTCGTCTGGTTTAAAAAAAGCGTCTTTCACATCAATATCGTCAAATTCCTGCCATTTTATCATTAATCATAGCTTCGTTGCGTAATCCATTTACTGTAACAGTTGCACCGGTCAAAAATAATAAAGAAATATGTAAGGCCCAATCACACCACCGCGCCGCCGCCGCCTTGCGCCAGCTTAAGATCCTTTCTAAACAGTGTCACGTTAAGAATGGAGAGGATATAAGTGGATAAGTGCCACAATTCTGCTTATTTACGTTGCCTTTGACGTAAAAAAGATCCTAATCACTGGAGAAGATTCACACCAATGTACACAAATTACAAAAATTCTTGAAATTTTGTTTCTGAACTTTTTATTTCTCGAACTTCGCACATTGCTAGAAAAATATAAATGTCTAAAACTTCATAACGGTGTCAAATATTGAATTATTTCTTACCTAATCTCTGATTAATGAGTTGAAAAGAAAGTCTCAAATTGTACAGTTTTCCATAACATGCCTAATACCTTCGAAAATAAAGTTTTTTTTCTATAACATGCCTAATACTTTCGAAAATAAAGTTTTTCTATTAAAGTAAATGAACCTGTATAATCACCCACACTAAATAATACAACAAAAGAAAAACAAGTGTGATAAAAAGAAAAGAAAAAAGTCAACCAGCACCATCCCATATATCAAACTTCTAGGCCCACATCATTTATCTTCTTCACCTAAAACTGTCCAACTCAATCCATCCTTGATAGTGTTGATTTCCTCGAAAGCACCACAAAACAGAGGTAAGAGAAGGCCAAAGAATACCTACGCATACACTATGCACAGGTATGTCCTGGAGCAAATAAAAATAACTATTACTCTTCCAGGCAAAACTTTATCCTTTATCTTTACGTGCGTCGTCCTAATCGTAGTCGTCGTCGTCGTTGCTCGTCTATGAATGTTGTCGTCTTTGGTGTTGTTAAGTAGTTAATTACTAAACCATTCATTTTCCTAAAAACTGCTTTACTATTTCGCATATCCTCGTGTGTATGCATATATTTTTTGGTTTTTCTGAGTTAAATTCTCATAAAAGATCCTTACAACTTTGAACCACAACAATAAATGTATATGTACCTACATTTACTCTGTGGTGGCATAGTTTAACAGCGTCTGCCCCCCACTTTCTCATTTCAAACCTTGTACATTTGTCCTTAAACTAATTTAACTAACCAAAAGCGACTGAAACAGACGACGAGAGGAAGATAGGGTGAAGTAAAATTATAAAAATCTACTCCATGTACCTTTTTATCACACACGTTTGTCCTCACTTAAAGGATACAGAAAAGGATAAAGCGCAAGCAGCTTTTCTTTTCTCACTCCAAGTTTATACTTTTAGATCTACAGGAATATTCTTGACGACCAACCAACATACGAAGGCGACATTTTGGATAGAAAAAAAAAAGAAACTGTATAAACTTTGAATCTTTGACTAAATTTTTTACAATTCTGTAGAAAGAATTACAAAACGAAAAAGCTGACATATCCTAGGACCTATTTTGGTTTGTTGGTTCTATACGATTTTTTCCTCTGCCACCCAACAACCGATTTCCGACGACATAAAGTTTCTGTTTTATTCTTTTCTGAGTTATCCTTTTTGGCTGCAAGAGTATGTATAGAATTCAAGTGAATAAACCACGAAGTTTGCTTTTTTAAAAATGAAAAAAGTGGACGAACTATAACATTGTTTGTGTCGTGTTTGCCATGTGAAATGTGAGAAAACACCAAGTGTTATACTCCGAATTCATATAGACGAAGGTTGTGTTTTCTAAGATCATGAGGTTACCTTTTCGTATCCCTGCATTGTGTTTTTTTTACTTAAAACTCGATCTTAAGGGCGAGTATTGCCTCCTTGAAAAGAAAACTTCTACGATATACCTACATTTTTGTGTATGCTTTAATCAAACTTCAGATCTCTAAATGAAGATATTCAAAACGCTTCATCTTTAAATAGCTTAAAAATATGGTTCTAAGGATTTTGTTTTTATCAAAACTATTAAATATACAATAACGCGTGTCTGCATCCAGATTAAAAACATAATCGATGGGATTTGGAACCTTAATCTTCGTACTTAACTGTAAGGATAATTGTCTATCCGGATTTTGAATAAATTTGAAAATTCAGATATTGTTCGACACTATAAAACCACTCAATACGAAAATACCATCTCATTTGTATCCTCCCCGAGGATTTTTTGATTGACGAAACAAATTCGGGCAACCACTGCGAATACTTAATTTTTTTCTGTTCATTCTAGTCAAAAGAGCTACTCTCCTTCTAGTCTTTTGTTGACTTAAGGCATAGAGTTAAAGTTTTGCTTTCTATTCTTGGTGGTGAGGGGTATATTTTGCTTTTGATTATAGGGTAGGTAAGTGAAGGTAGATAGGTAATACATATAGCAAGCAGATATAATAAGGGTTGTACACCATGAAATTGGTTTAAAGGGAAAAAAGTGTTGTAAACGGGTAAAAGATGATGAAATGAAATTCTTTTGGCAGAGCTCAAACAACGCGCTATAACTACCAACCTATGGACATATAGAGTAAAAGGTTGATGTTATTTTTCTTCTTTTTTCCTGTTACTTACTTTGTTTTGTTTATTGATTGACTTCTACCAACGCAACGCAACGTAAAACAGTACCGCACCCCCATATCAAAGTGGTATGAAACACGATGATTATAAGCATACGAGTATACTCGTTGGTATATATGTGTTGGATGATGATGACGGAAAGTTTTTAATGAAAAATGTTTTAACAGAAAAAGGAATTTCGAGTTCATTCTCTGGGAATGTGACATGTGTGATAAGACAGGATATGTTTTTTTTTGTCTTTTTTTTAAATTAAATTCATCGGGATTTAGTTTTAGTGTTGTTTTTATTGGAAGTGTTATAAATGAAAAGATAAATGAAATGAAAATGGATTGAACAAAGGATGTTTTATTTTGAATTGACAAAACTAGGTGTAGTTGAAAGGAGTTAGACATAGATAGAAGACAGACTTAAGAAATTGAAGGATTTCTTATAGAATTCAATTAAACAGAAGGATTTATGAAAGAAAAAAGGAAAAGCGTTGGTTTCTGGTAAAAACGCCTCACTGTTATTTAAGCTGAATTCTAAACAAATAAACTGATACGCTCGAAATTGAGTGCAGATGTTTTCTTAGGTAGGAGTTTGTTATTTGTCAAATGATTTTTAACTGTTGTTATTTCAAACATATAAAACAATTGAAAATAAAGGGTCATTTGCTGAAACGAAACTTAAATAGCTTTAGTAGAACTTGATATAGTGGGCTTAAATTCAATATATTTTTTAAGGAAACGATTTTAAGGCAATAACGTAAAACTTTATCTTGATTGCCAGCCGTTTTCTCTACGATCATGTGTGTTATCGCACAAATCATGACGATTGTAACGTTTCCCCGAATCATACTTAATATTATACGGGGCCAAAAATTCGCCGTATGGTTTTTTTCTTGCAGTAGCTTTCCTTACGAACACCATGTTCCAGAGATGGCTCTGTGTGCTAATTGCTGGAACAATGATCTTACAAAACAACAGCTTATATGTATTTAATAGGTTTAAGAATTTATAGAATCTCTGTTGGATTATAAACGTGCTGTTATTGGCTGCTACTGTTGAGAAAAAGAAATCAGAGATCCGTTACGTTTTTCTTTTCATCATTGGAGTATAGCCATGTGTCTCGTAGTTGTCTAGAAAGGACTTAGCTGAAACTATACCGCTAGCCGTTATGACATTTAAGCAGTTTGTGGTTACTGTAAAAAAAGCAAACTTGAAAAAACTTACTACTATTAGGTAGATCAAATAAGAAACCAACAAACTGCTTTACATATTTGGTACCGTTCTTGTTTTAGGTATTTTTTTGCTGAGAATACATCATTCCATCATCGAGGGTGTGTTCGTAGAGAATTGCACTTGAGTGCGTTAAGACAACAATACAGTAATAATGGAGGATTGGTGAAAATTGTCTAATTTGTTGTTGGGGGGTACCAGATTTATGGATTGAGTTCATTAGGCTTCGGCCACGCAATGAGCGACGAGCGACTGAGCGACTGAACGACGAGTCGCTGAGCGACCAATCTGAGCGATGGGTGGCCATTTACTAAACGACACGTCGCTGAGCGATTAGTTGGAAAAAATAGACCTGTAATAAGATCGAAGTTCCGTAGATTTGGTGTACACCCCATAAATCGTGAAAGGGAAAATTATGGTGAATTTCATCATTTATTTCTGAATCTTCGCAGATTTCCAGATCGATTTTGCAATATTGTCGTATGTCAGTACCATCTTTTGAACAAAAAACACTATTTGTAATTAAAGATTAAATAAATAAAAACTTAACAAAAGAATTACAAATTTGTCCAACTTTTTCCCACCCTTTATCGTTGACATTTTTATATTCCCATAGAAAGTTATTGTAATCGGTCCGATTTGTCGAATTAAAAATTTTGACATTTCTCGACGTTTCAAGGTCCCTAGAGTCTAAATAAAAGATTTTAAGAGAGATGTCTGTGTGTGTACGTGCGTTTGTACGTCCGTACGTTCGCGACGTTTTTTCGTCGTCCATAGCTCAAGAAATAGTAGAGATATCGACTTCAAATAAATTTTGTTCTACAGATAATAATGCAGAAAGGGCTCTCAAAAAAATTGCGTGGGTGGTTTTCTTACCATAGCAATTTAAAAAAAAAGTGAACATTTTGGTTAACCCTTGAAATCAATTTTGTATTATTTATTGTAACGTGATACCAAACCAATACATTTTTAGAAATATTTCAATAAACGGTTTTTTTTTTTAAATCAAAAAAAAACTGAAAAAAAATGTGTCACCTCGAAAATTTTACGAACAAAAAATGATTTTATCTCCAAAACATTTTTGTATAACGAAGAATAACGTTTTCAACATCTGGTAAAATTTTGAGAAAAATCGAACAGCTTTTGGACAGCTGAAATTAAACTTTCAGTGTTTATTGTACACATCTTTTTTCTACGTCGCTCAGCGATCGATTGAAAAATTAAAACAGATTTGATTACAGAGCGACGTCGCTCTGTCGCTTAATAAATCGCTCAGTCGCTTAGGGTTTATGTGGCCGCCTCCATACGATCTCATATGTTCTAATTTTTTTGCGTCGCTCAGCGACTCGTCGCTCGGTCGCTCAGTCGCTTGTCGCTCATTGCGTGGCCGGACCCTTAGCAATACTACAAAATTCTTTCATGGATTTGTATAATTCTTTTCTAGATAGTAGGTAAGGACGATCTCAAATCAACAAATCTATTAGTAGAAAAAAAACTTTCCCGAATTTTTGGAGGATTTATATCAGTATCTTTAATGAGAGGTTGAATAAAGTGATAATTTTATAATTTCTGTACGTTTTGACATCTTTTTTCTTATGTATGAGAAACTTACGTACATGCAAAGATAACCGGTGATTTTTTTAAGAGGTTAAGAACTTGAAGTTGGCAGCCATTTCGTCAGCTATCATGTATTTTTAGTTTGGCTTGGCTTCGTTTTTGATTCTGTTTAAAATGTTTGGGGTCTGTCATATGTTAGAAATCATATTTAAATTATAATGCCAAGAAATTATCTTTCGAATTATGTACATTTCATGCCAATTTAGAAAAATTGTTTTTGTTTTATATCATTTCGAAGTTCTATATCTCTAAACAAAAAACACTTTTAAAAAAGAGATACGTCGTTCGAAGCGTTTTGTACAGTAGTTTAAAGTTTGAATATGGCAGCAGTTAAGGGTTAATGAGTTTCAGCAATTTAGATTTCTCAGCATCACAAAAACCCAATAATATTTAATAATTACTCTCAAAATATAAGAAGTTCGAAACGTTCAAAAATGTAGGTTTTGCAAGTTTGAATATCGTTAATGGATGATGTAATCTACTTTTAAAATATTGGAAAAAACTTACCTTCGCTTTAAATAAGATACTTTTGTTGTTTTTTTTAACATATTTTTTAGATTTCCAGATGATAAAACAACGTTTAATCGTATAAGCAACAATCTTAAAAAACAAATTTACAAATTAAAAAATCATTCACTCAGTACATTCCTAAGGAATTTAGCGACTGATGCTTCAACCGATTTTTCGCTATGGAAAGCAGCCAAGCGCCTGAAAAGACCGCAGTTACAAAACTCACCCTTGAAATCTCAAGATGGGAAATGGATCGGCAACCC
The DNA here is from genome assembly GCA_920104205.1 of Eupeodes latifasciatus. Taxonomy (NCBI): domain Eukaryota; kingdom Metazoa; phylum Arthropoda; class Insecta; order Diptera; family Syrphidae; genus Eupeodes; species Eupeodes latifasciatus. The sequence goes on from OV049924.1 coordinate 157,250,761, forward strand.
GAAAGAAAAAGCTAACCTTTTCGCTGAACATCTTGCGAATGTTTTTAAGCCATACTCATCAAACGCGGCTGAAAAAAACTTACAGTTTGTTGATAAGATAGATGAAAGTGAGATACCAATTGTAAGACTTAAAGAAATAAAAAGTATGTGTTTACATCAACTATCAAATAAAAAATCACCAGGTTACGATCTAATTACTGTTCAGGTCATGAAAGAAATGCTATTGAAAGCCTTCATAAAACTCCAATATATAATAAATGCATGCCTTAAGCACCGGTATGTCCCGCACCATTGGAAAATTGCTGAAGTAATTGTCATACCAAAGCTAGGTAAACCACCTACAGAAGTGACGTCTTACAGACCAATATCGCTTATACCAATTATGACAAAAGTTTTTGAAAAACTGCTTCTGAAGAGACTTAGCCAAATTCTTAAAAGAAAGAAGGTTAATCCCATACCATCAGTTTGACCATCAGTTTTGTAATATAAAAAGCATTAGAAGAAAAACAAGTATGTGCTCAAGCTTTTGACAAAGTTTGGCATGAGGGTCTTGAGTACAAAACCCCAAAGAGATCTTCCCAGGCAGTACTTTGAAATATTAAAATCGTACATCTCAGACCGATTGTTTAGAGTAAGGTACGGTCAAGAATACTCGGAATGGAAGAAAATAGAAGCCGGTGTACCACAAGGAAGTTTCCTAGGTCCTACCCTGTATTTACTATACACGAGGGATATTCCAGTTGGTAATCACACCATAATGGCTACTTTTGCAGATGATATCGCAATTTTGGTACCCGACAAATGTGTCTCTAAGTCAGCAGTAAAACTACAAAATGCCGTCGACACAGTGAGAGCTTGGGCCGAAAAATGGCGTATCAAACTCAATGAAACAAAATCTTCACATATAAACTTTACAAATAAAAAGATAAACAATATTCCAATATTCATTAATAACCAAGCTGTACTTTACGCCAATACGGCCAAATACCTTGGAATGACTTTGGATGCAAAGCTAAAGTGGAAAGAGCACATCAAAAAGAAAAGAGAAGAACTAAACTTGAAACATAGAAAAATGTACTGGTTACTTGGTAACAACTCTGATTTATCAATCCAAAACAAAATATTGCTGTATAATCAAGTACTAAAGCCTGTTTGAACCTATGGAATCCAATTATGGGGCTGTACAAAGAAAACAAATACCGAAATCATCTAAAAATTCCAAAACAAAGTCCTTCGTGGAATAGTTAATGCACCTTGGTACATAAGAAATACCGATCTACATCGTGACTTACAAATAGAAATGGTTGCAGAAGTTGTTAAAAAATACACTGTATCGCACAACCAGAGACTGCAAAGTCACACTAATTCTGAAATGGAGTCCGTCTTGAATATAAGAAACCATGTTCGGAGATTAAGAAGAACCAAGCCTCATGAGCTTATGGTCTAAAAAACATGGGAAAGTATTAAAAGTTTAAATTTCCCCCAAAGTGATTGTAAAAAGTTAAGAAAGAAAAATCTGAAGTCGATCTCTCAAGATTGGTCCTGATGAAGAGGTGGTTTTAGTGGTTAAGAGTCCCACACTACTTGGTGTCGAATACTGCCAAGTGTCTTTTGAAGATTTCCTCCTGTCAAAAAAAAAAAATTATGAGTAAACTTAGGGAAGTTTTATTCAAAACAAATATTTCAAAATTATATTTGGAATAAATATTTGTCTTGGTAGTTTTTAAAGAATTTTTATTATTATAATTTTGAAACTTAAATTAAAAGGAAAAAGTGGCATTCATTTTTAGCCGTCCTATATTTTCTGTTATACCATAGACTGTAGACTTTAACATTTATAGGAAACAAATTAATTTATTTCAGTACAATAGTTTTAATTTTTTTAACCAAAGAATGATTTTGGTCAGAACATTATTGTATGTCTTATTGCATTAAGCCATGTGAGAAGTCTTAAACGAATCGTGACAGATTAAATATTTTGCAAATGATTTGACTAGGGTTCGTTTTTTCACAGCTTAGAGTCGAATCATCTGCTGTCGTGAATAAAGACTAACTTTCAAAGATTCTAATTCTTGAAATTAGGTCTTATTTCACTTGGCTTCATTTAACGGTAACAAACCATCTTTGTCACTAGAAGGTGTAAAAACAATTATAAAGTGGGCTTTATGTCATTCTGGAATTATACAATCTTTACTGGATACACTGTACGTACATATGTACATAAATGTATACATGATTGAAAAGGATACCGTACTGATTTGTCAAAGACGAAAAATTAGGGCATCTCAAAATAATAACTTAACATTTGTATACAGAATTAGCGGGTTACTTAGAAATAAAGTCGTAATTTTAAAAATTAAGAAGAAGAGAGTAGAAATAAGTACAAAATGTTGTTCTGAATCTCTAAAAATAGCGTAAGTTGAGAACTATGCGCCATGGACATTTGTCCACATTTTAAGTTAAGACACACTCGCTTTTATATTTTAACTTCATAATGTCCAAACACCATGGGAATAACATATGTACATCGTGAGAATTTCTTCCAAAAGATTCACACAACTTGCTCGAAAAATAAAAATAAAATGTTCTCATGTAAAGCAATTGCCTTATTTGCGCACAATCAAGTTATTATAATCGCATTTCAAAGAGCTGTACACTGATGGCTTTTATTTGTTTATAGTGAATTTTTATTACTATTTTTATGGACTTGAGTTTTTTTGTTCTATTTTATACTTCAAAAGACAAAAAACACCCACCAGACATAAACATCATGCTAACGACTTTTCTTTCGTCATCATTATGATCTACATTATGGCCTCAGAACCATAATAGAAAAAAACAAGCCGGTTCCATCAGTTCACTAACTTCAAAGTTCCATGACTTTAAATTCGACATGTTCACAATTTGCACAATTTATGTTAAAGCAATAAAAGAAACAACAACACACAGACTAAAGTGAGACCCAAACTATACAACACTCATGTGTATAATAATAGTATTGGAAGTTTTATGCAACTACGCGGTACATCAATTACCGCCAATAGCTCTTGTTTGGGGGTACGTTGTACCTCATGCCTCTGAAGTGTATGTATATATGCAGTTATGAGACTCAAACCTATTAAACTAAAAAAATTAAACTAGTTTCACAGCTCAGAGCTCACTCTGTGATGGTCGACAAGTGTGTCGGTCATAAATATTATTGTCGCCTTACTGTGGCAGCCAGCGAGCGGTGCAGTGGCGCTCGCATAGGTGAAATACCAGTGAACATCATCATCAATATTATGGAAATTATCTTTTTTGTATCTAGAACAAATATTAAAATAGTCATACGATGCGTAGTACATATTTATTAACTTGAATAGTAATTTGTGCTTTTTTTACTTTTTATAGTCGGCGCAAAAAAAGATATAAAATTATAAAAAAAAAACTGGGGTAATAGAGACTTAAATGGAAATATGTGTATTTTTTTTAACATCCTTTGATGGAAAATTACTATTAGCACGAGAGATTTACGATAGTTACTAAAACTGACACTTTTTACTTGCTTTGATCGACTTTTTATGTACACATGTGTTACAAGGTATAATTACAATAAATAAAACACACGAAAGGATCACACAACCAAGCAACTGCAGGTTTTGATTAAAGATTTTTATCATATCCCAGAAATATTAAAATGATAGTTTAAAACAACAAAACGTTATGATATACATATGTACTAACGAAAAATTCCACTATTGTAGACAAAGCATAAGGTGTCAAGTTTGGACAAAATAATTGAAGTTGTTTTTGAGAATTATAATAAAGAGTGTTTTTTTAGAGTTACTTTGAAATGGAATAAAACAAAGATGATAAGCATGAGACCTTGCAAATATCTCAGTAATAGAATGATTGCCTTTTTTCATTTTCATTTTTAGAGCTCTTTTTTCAATTCCATCCAAAAACCATAAGTACGGTTTTGGGGCCTCAGCCCAAATATGACAATTATACTTGAATTATATTACGAATAAAAAAATAAACTGGGTGGCGCAACAGTCCGTTGAGAACTAGGGCCTAGTGACTTACAACTCTCAACCATTACTGTGTGCGAGTACTGCTGTCAAGGATGGAGGGGACCTACAGTTTTAAGCCGAATCCGAACGATTAATTTGAGAAAGCACTTTTCATGACAAGAATTACTCTTGGAGAATTTGTCAATTCCTCGCAAGAGCCAGTACCCGTGAAAAAACTTTAGATAGCATAGGCAGGGATCGAACCCAAAACCTCTGGCATGACAGTCCAAAGCAATAACCATCATGCCACGGGTACTAAAATACGAATAAAAGCTTTGTAAATTATAGCCAGATCAGAACGGGTAAAACTCTTTTTGCATCGTCGTAGAAATTCATAACATTTAGCAGCGTTTTTTGCGACTTCAAATACGTGCTCACTCCACAAAAGATGGTTAGTGATGCACATATGTACCTAGAACTGAAAGCTGTTCAGTCTTCTCGATGCAAGTAATGAACTTATCACACACTGCCCTTTGCAGGCCACATCCGAAGGACAAGGACAAGAATCTAAAAACGAATATGAAAAGCTAAAGGTACTGTCATCAGCGAAACAATTAAGTAGGTTAGAAGTTTTAGACAAAAGATCATTTATAAAAATAAGAAAGAGTGTCGGGTACAAAACGGAGACCGAAATTTTGACATCCAGCGTTTATTTTGTTACTTGAATTGAACGGTTCGAAAGGTAATTTCTAACCCAACAAAGAAGAAATTCATCAATACCAAATGCACACATTTTCGATAAGAGAGAATTGATGATCAAATGTCTTTGAAATATCAAAACGATGTTCCACTGTTCAGATAAGTTATCGACCTATTGCTACGAAAGCCATACTGCCGGTCATTAAGAAGATTTCGTTCTTCAAGATGTCTCTTAAGCTGATTGATCAGCGTTTATATGACCTTGGAGGAAAGAAGGGACCTTAATACAATTGGACGATAGTAAGAAGGGAAAGAGGATTCACCTTTTTTTGGGGACAGGCTGGACAAATGCTGTTTTCCATCCGCGGAAACACACGTGTAGAATAGGACAGATGGAAAAGCTGACGCAGTAGTTTTGTCAGCATTGAAGAACAACTATTCAGAACAATAGCGGGGATACTATCAGGGCCATCGAATTTGTAAATGTCAAGATCTTTAGGTATTATAGCAACTGTACGAGTGTGAAAGAAGTTTCGTTAAATATATTTGTTTAAGTTTTCAAGTACTGGAGGAGTCATGCCAATCATTGGAAAGGAACGTAGGAACCGACGACGCGACGATGACATAGTGTTTGAGCACATTTATTACAAGTGACCCGAAATTTTAACTACCTTCGCGTCGAATATTCTTCACAGGTATTTCTATTTTGTTTCAACTTATTTCAGTTTTCTTCAGTGGGGTTGGCTTTGTAAATCCGGATACTTATGTACATCTTTGTTCCTCCTTACAGCTCGAATTAAATCATAAGTTTTCTTTGGGTTTGATAGATTTTACCCTATTTGGGTTAACATTTTTTATCCTACAAAAAAAAATAAGTTTGTAACCATATCTGGGCTGGAATTCTTTCTTTGTTCTTGAAGAAGTAGTTGAGATCGTTCCAGTTAGCTTTTTCATATTGCCAAACTATTCTCGAACAAAACCATTATTTCCAAAATAAATCTGCTCAATTTCATTTTTTCATATTGAAATGCCAAACCAAACTAAAAATAATTCAATTGCCAACTGATAAAATGACCGACAGTTAAAATAGTATTGCCAACTTTAAGTCCTATGCCTCTATGCTTGATTGAGGTTAAAAAAAAGGATAAATGTGAAATGAAAAATGAAGTTTCTGGGGTCAACTTAATTTTTACCAATATTTATAATTTTTCAAGCTGGACAGGTTTCAGAGCAGTTTTGAAGTGGGTTAAACGTTGTTTTATGATTATACTCATTGTTTATACTGAACACTCTGTATGGTACATACGTTCTTTTGATTTAATTAAAAGATTTTCAAATTTTTTTATTTATGTATTTAAAAATGAAATTCGAAGAAAATTATAATTCACATAAAAATCCATTAGGTACGACCTTTAGGAATATCAAGCCATGTAATATAATTATTTTTCTTTCCCATGCAAAGCTTTACTTTAAGACTTATAGGATGATTATAGGATAGGTTAGGTTATAGTGACTGTCCAAGATGGAAACGGACACACTTAGGCCAGTTTAATGGTCCATTGTGATACCACATGAATCTTGAGGTTTCTTCCTAAGCTCAATGGAACCAGTTTGAGTTTCTTACGAAACGTGAGAGGCTGATTATGCCGATATGATTTAGATCGTTTAGATCGTTAAAGAAGAATTCTCCTAGGTAATTCTTGCGTTTTCGAGCCAGAGCAGGGCATGTGCAGAGAAGATGAAGAACTGTTTCTTCTTCTTCCTCGTCCATACAGCTTCTGCAGAAGTCATTTGAGAATACGCCTAATCTCATGGCGTGCTTTCCTATTAGACAGTGCCCGGTTATGACACCTATTATCGAGCTTATATGCGATCTGCTTAGAGAGAGCAAGCACCTTGAACGTTTTAAATCCAGTGTTGGCCAGATGTTTTTTGTGACTTGACACGTGGTGATGTTGTTCCACCTGGTGCCTGCCCTCCTCACAGCGTCTTGCATTAGCAACAGTTTACAAGTAGCGAAAGCCAGTACGTGCCAAACGTGGTAGGATGGGCTGTACTGTACCGTTCCTGGCGAGTTCATCTGCCTTACAATTACCTGGAATGTCTCTATGGCCCGGCACCCAGCAAAGGTGAATATTAAACTGCTGTGCCATCTCCATTAGAGATGATCGACAGTTATGGACTGTTATAGAGTTTGTAGAGACAGAATCCAGAGATTTGATAGCGGTCTGACTATCTAAGAAGATACGGATATCAGATGTTGATATCACGTTTTCTTTAAGCCAGGACAAGAGTTCTTTTATCGCCAAAAGTTCCGCCTGGAACACGCTACAATGATTGGGAAGGCGGAATGAGAGACTTAAATTCAGTCGTTCAGAGTACACACCTCCACCAACCCCTTCTTTCGTTTTTGACCCATCTGTATATAAAGATTATAGGATAACAATCATGTTAATTTTTATTTATATTCTATAAGAAGGTCAAATAAAATATATTTGACATTGCTCCATAGTTTCAAAGTTTCATGCTTTGCCTCAATTATTTACCACAAAAACAAACACACGAAAGTTAGTACAATCTAAGGGCTTCAAGGTTATCGTGTTTCAATTGGTTAAGGTATTTATTTCTTCATGGCATTCTATACCACAGAAAATTAGCAATTATGTACAATAATTCTTTTTAATGAAAACTTTGACACAGTAACATGTTAGTAATTTGCTGTGTCTACGTTTTAATGTTGTTGCTAAGTTTATTAATATTTTATAACAAGAGAGGATAATGGGAGTGAAATTGTGCACGGGGCGATTAGTGCCAAACGAATTCAGGTCTCCGATCTGGTATTATACCTAACTTTTGGACTCAAGTTTTTTTTTCATACTTAGAAGCTTATTTCACAACGAGCTTTAAAAGCAGAACCATAAATACGTTTTAATGATCTTTTAAATCAATTAATAAATTAGAATTTTTCATGTCCACTAAGTAGTTAACTTACTTAAGTTAAACATAAATAATCGTTAAAGAACGTTTATTTGAGATTTAAATGCATAAATTAATAGCAAATTATAGCTTATACTTTTTTAATTTCGCATTCATTTGCTGTGTCATATATAACATGATTATGACATAAATATATCGTGATTCACGACAAAAGGTCATGCCAAAATTTGAGCAATTTGAAAAAAATTCACTAAGAAATTATTATGAAATGTTTTCAATTTTTGTTTAATGTATTTGGATTATTAACATGGTTTAAAAACTTGTGAAAAGAAACTTTACATACGCGTGCCAAACTTTGGTTAATAAGTCCGATTAAATTTTGTGACTGCGTCAAAAGATATGGAAGCTTTTTTGTTGAACATACAAATTGTCAAAGTTTTAAATCTTTCTATCTGCGATAAGCTTTGATTGAAACATTTTTTCAAACGCTCAACCGTTTTAAAGTTAGAGGGCGGAAATTGTTCGAAGCTCACAAATATTTTATTTAACAAATAATAAAGTTTATTGTTATAGTTTTTGTGAATCGTTCACTTACAAATTTGAAAATAAGTGTTATAATATAATAACGAAAAATTAATTTCTTTGACCTTTAACCTTTCAAAAAAACAAACAATACAATAAGCTTTATTAATTTATTTTCATTTATGATTAAAAATGTCACTTATAATATAATAAGCTATACAATTTACTAACGAGCGAATAAAGTATCTACTAATAAATTTTTATGACAAGGAATGTTTGTGGATAAAAGCTTTAGACTCATTTGTGGTTTAATGAATCCAACAGCTGAAGAGCATTTTAGAAAAAATTACAAACTTAAATGAAATAGCGTAACTTTTGGTTTTCAAATTTTCAAAACGTTTATCGTTTCAATAAAAATATAATTGCAAGCTTATTTCGCTATTTTGATGTTATGGTGTTTTTCCCAAGTTATTATTTGTTTATACAAATTTACGTTACAATTTCGGGTTCTTACGCAGCTTATATTAAAACAAAAAGACCATTAGTACCGCGTTGTTGTAGTCATTATCTTAAACGGATAAAAGGCTACATGGTGGCAAAGAATAGTCCAAACTTATCTTATTCGGAAAAATATAAGCTATAAAATATCCTCTAGACATCTTTCTAGGAACAACATTTTTCAAAGCTCAAGGCTTATTAAAATTAAGTTTTAATTGACGATAATGTAATCTATGGGGTTAATTTTATTTGCGTAAAACCTCATAAACATTAAGGGCATTAATGTTACTTTTGGATCTTGTGTAGCCTTTTATAGTTATAAATCTCTCCACTCTAATTAGGTGAATAAATGAACAATAATTTAATTTAAAGATCTCTTGTTCACATGTGCATCGTTGTTTTTTGTATGTGTGTATACAATTGTATGCTGCACCTTTTTGCAGAAATGAGACTGTTAGTTAATCTTTCTCTTCATTTAAGATGTAGCCAACGAAAAGTGTTATTTTTCACTTTATGGAAAAACTTATTACAATACAAATTTAAAGAATCTAATTTACAAAACAAATCATCTTTGGGCAACATATTAAAACAATTCAACATTTTCAGATAATTTTTGTTTTTTTTTTTAAATATTTTTTTTAGAAAAATACATTTTAGTATATTTTAAAGTATCTAATTTAATTTAAATAAAGTTAGTATGGTTATTTTTTAGTTCATTTACGAAGAAGTTTGAATCACATGAAGGAACTCTCTCATATTTAAACATTTTTAAAAATGTTTCCTGTTAAAAACCAAAATAAACTAATAAGGCTAAAGTGACTCGGGTCGACGTTACCAAATCTGATTTTTTTTTTTATTTTCTCGTCTGCTTGGTTTTTGGTTCAAAATGGTTTTGAATTATTGAACTCGGTTTAAATACATAAGAACCCAGTTTCAGCTTCAGCATTGTTCTAGTTTCTTGTAGGTCCAGGCAACATGAGAAGTTGCTAAGCTAAATATTGAAACGATTTATCTTTAAAAACAATAAAAACTTGAATTTTGATTTTTAATGCAACAATATTTCAATACTCTTAAAAAATTAGTGATATTTCATTAAGCAGCCTATTAGGCTTCATCAAAGAATGTAAATGGCTAGAACAAGACAACCCATAATATCAAAGGTTTAATCACTCAAAAGGAAGTTCAATACCTTAAGGTATCACAAGCCTGATTGCTAAAGATGAGACTTAAGTTGGATTCAACTTCCAACTGCTCCAAAATCTAAGTAGCGAACACACGACGCGACGCGACGATGCGTATGGTTGTTTGGTTTCAGCTCCTGGGTAAGTAAGATTTTGTAATGTTGAAGGGCCAAATCACGAAGCAAAATTCGCCATATTGTGGTCTGTGACATCGTTAGTACTAGATAACACCCATTTTGATAATAAATTTGTATAATATGCAAGAGTTGTTCCACACTATAACTTATCATGATGATTTGTTTTTTGTGACTGATTAAAAGAAGAATTTTGGCCAGAAAGTAAAAAAAAACAAAGACCACGAGCTGTCAAAATCAACAATTTTAATATTCAATACAACTACATATGTTTCGACAACATAACATTTACCCGCAATGTTTTCGTGTCACTGTACTAACTTTATTAAATGTTGTGTTTAATTTAATGCTTTAAGAATCTTTTGAGGATTGTCATAAAATCCCAGCTTTAATTTTGGAATAAAATGTTAAAAAATTAAAAAATAAATATAAATATATAAATAATAAATAAATAAAATAAATTCTTCTTTAATTATACTTATATTTTGTAAATGTATTTCAATTTTTTGAAAGTTCAATTATTAAATACATTTCCCACCGATTTTCTAATGCCCTTTAATTAATTATATCATTAAATAATAGTTCATAAGTCAAGTACTGCCTACACAAAATTTAATTAAAATTCTTTACATATTTCATTTTTTTTTTTTGATAAATTTACAATCAAAGAATACATACAATATAAATATCTATCACCAACAAGAATGTTAAAACAACGCACTTTACTTTATCTTAAAAAGTACATGTGTTTATTATTATGCGTACCTCGACTTTGTGTGCCTAAAAATGTAGACCTCAAAGAAAAACAACAACAAAAATAAAACAAAAAAACACACCTTCAGTGTTATATGTTATTTTGAAAACAAATAAACAAAATCATACGGCAAGCCGCTCTGCATCACACAATCGCGCATTTACTTTCGCTTTAAGTGAAGTGTAAATATTTGCATTTGTTGGATATTTTATCCAGATTCGTTTGAGATATTTATACAAAGTGAATGAATGCATATGCGGGTTAGGTAGTACAAGAGTACCTATTAATTAGTGGTGGCTGGCGAGCGACCGACGACGCACAATGGAACTTTTGTAAGATTTTACAAAAAGAAAGGAACTATTTTAAATTTTACTAAAAAAGGACTAAAATTGTATATATGTACATATATTGGTCATCTTTTTTTTTAAAGAAACATAACAGAAATTTTGTCTTCAATATTTTAGGCCCAGTTTAGAATAATTCAAAGAACATAATATGAGGACTAATCGGCAGAAGCGAAATTAAAAGATTGAAATGAAATACAGACCGAAACATCAAGCGTGGAACTTTCTTTGATTTTGTGTAAAATCGGCTTTGACTATATTTGAGGGTTGTTCAAAAAGGACTTGACAAATTGCATATAAATACCCATGCATTTTGGGTAGCTTGAAATGGTTCATCGCGATGCTGACACAAGTCAGCTTGATCCTGGGTATAAACCAAGATCCTCACCCAAAACACGCCACAATGTGGTCAGAGCAATGCGCAATTCTTGAAAAAGCCGTGGAATTGATTGATTTAGATCGTTTGTTACGGACGCCTGAATTGCAGCGATATTTTCGACACTTCGATCAACGTGTTGTCTTACTGACATAGCAACACAACACAAAAATATGCAGACTCAAATTTTTGCACTAAACTTCTTATTGCATGTCTACTATGGCATACAATTTCGACCGAAAATTGGAGTTTACGCTTTTAAAGTTGGGTCACCGACTTCGAATTTCGGTAGAACATGTTTATAATTTCCAGAAATTGATAATGACAGTGAAATTATGATTAAAAGGGTTCGTTCACAAATTAATTTCAAAGTTGTCAAGTCCCTTTAAGATAACCCGTCAATTTTTTGGATGGAACGGTGTTTTAACATACACGTGAGGAAATTAATCACTAAAAGTACACCAGTTCTTTGACGTATTCGTTTAACCAAAAGTAAGCTTCACCTCTCAACAAAACTTGCTTCTACAAATTTCGAACAGAACCATGATTTCATGTTGAAATGTCAAACCAGACTCAAAATAAATCACTTAAAAGCTGATAAATTGGCCACCAGGTTATATATAGTGTTGCCAACTTAAAGTTATGCACTTAAAAGAAACACTCTTAAATCGAATTCCCACCGAAAATTTTGATAGTTGAACTATAACTTAAAGTATCTCCGTTTATCTATTTTCAGTTAAATTTATAATGTTTTTTTTTGAACAAAAATGTAATAAATATAATAAGAACCACCCCACTGTTAAACAGTTTTTATTTTTAGAATTTACAAATTCATCAGAAAGGCTATGAGGATCCTAAAATGTATTTGCCATTTATTTATTTTTTCTTGTTCCCGTGTTTCACAGTTTAATTATAGGCTGCAATGGTAGGTATTTAGCGAATTCGTTTTTTTCTTTCTGATTCTCTCCATGCTTCAAAGTTAAATATAGCAGCTCTTTCCTAAAATTTAAAGATCAAACTTCAAAAGAGTATGTACAATTTTTAAAACCGATGATGATGATGGTGCGGAGTATAATAGGTGCGGGTCGGACATATCTATGTGTTAACGTGGTTTTTGAAAATCAAACACCTAGTTCTGAAGTATAGAAATGCACATGCGACACAGCGGCGCGCGGTGGCGGCGGCGAGAACCATAAAAACCACTTCAAACAAAAGATTCCAAATCAATTATTTGAAAATGGAATGTAAACTTGCAGATGGGTAGATTCGGTACCTACATTTCTTTTGCTTCGTATGAAAATTTTTGTGCTTTGTCCGCAATTACACTTGCAATTTTCAAATTCGTTTTTACTTTTCCCTCTGTACACATTTTAATTGATGAATGTGAACATTTGAATTTTGTTTTTTTTTTTTTTTGTATTTTTATTCTAAAATTCATGTGGTATCGGTATAAGGACACACTCAAAAATTCAGTGTGTCCTTCCATCGATGTAGTTGAGCGAATATATGTATATATGGATCCATGAACTACATAAATACCTACAGAAAAGGGAAAAGCAAGTCCTTTTTTATGGTCGATGGAAAAGTCCTTGGTAGCCAGAAAAATTGAAAATAAAGAGTTGATCGATTGGATTTTTTGTGAATTATGTATTGAGATTTGTACAGGATGTTGTAGGGCTTTCAAATGAGTAATCCTTTTTATACCAGACGACTCAATGTTTTTTGTTTATTTTTGAAAGGAAAACTGATTTTTTTTTGGTTCTTATGTATTAGTATGTGGTTGATTCAGATAAAAGTTTAGAAGAAGTTAAATGGTTGGATACATTTTTATATTTTTCAATGACAAAATTTAAAGTTTAAAGGTTTAGGAAGCGAAAAAACTTACGTTGTTTTTTTTTTGTGATAACTTATACACAAAATTGCAGTTTTTACTTAAAGTTTTGAATAATTTGGTGTTTTTAGTCAAAATAAAAAAAAAGTTTAAGGAATACCGGCACTAGTCAAGAATTCAAAACGTTTGTATTGTCTTTGAATTAAATTTGTTTGTTAAGAAAGTAAATAAATATTTTTTTTCTTTTCTTCTTCTTCTAAGAATGATGGCAAATCAGACTTGAGAGCCGAAAACTTTTTTAGGAATACATTTTGACCATTTTGGTTTTAGTCTTTTCGTAAACATCTACACGTTAGGTAACATTGATCAGAAACCTTATTTTGATATTACCTTATTATGAAGCTGTTAAATTGATGGTTAAAGGTTAAATGTCTGTCAAGTTGAGTACTTCAATTTTTTGGAATAATTGGATTAACTATCCTCAATTTTTGTATATTTGTTGTGCAAGAAAAAAATCTGTCTAGTTGTTGCTCTTTTAACTAAGCTTTGGTATTGATAACTTGGTATTCAAGTAAGCAATATTATTCTTCCATGGCACATTTGTTTTTGAGTTTATTTTAGATGTCGTGAATTTGTCGTAAAAACGCTCGTAAAAAATTATTATACTTTTTTTTTTTTTAAACTTAAACCACTGTCACACTTTTGAATTATTTACACGTTTATAAAGTTGATTTATTTGAAGAATGTTTTATTTAAAACTTCCATTTGCTATATTATTTTAATTAACGAACAATATATCAATTAATTGTTATATGTGAAATTTCAAAAAAGTTAAAACCATTTTGCGAAGTAAAATTTTGTTTTAATCAAAATATATTTTAAGTCTGTAGTTAGTTTCAGTTGCATTTTATGAAATTAACAGAAACTATTAGTTTAGTTCAGTTTCGTTTTATTTGTAGCACAATTTTAACATTATTTTAAATTTAACATACAATTTAAGAGATTTAGAAAAACAAAATTTCTTTACAACTTTAACATAAATAACAAATTTATAACAAGATTTTAAGAAAAGAAAAAATGATAAATACATTTATTTAAGGGAAAACACTACAAGAAAAAAACCCTCATATTAAACTTAAAAACTAGTATTCCACATAAACCCAAAATATTAGGAAATGACTTTTTATTGTAAGTTTTGAATAAGATCATTATCTGAAAAAGAAGAACTCTCGAAAAAGTTGTCTTGTAATTTGTGAAGAGTGGATTTAATAAGGTTGACATTAGCTCTTTTGTGGAGTCTTATAGTAGAATAGCAGCGAGGCAAATTAAGTATTAGTTTAAGGACTTTATTTTGACATATCTGTAATTTTTTAATGTGAGTCTCAGCACAATCGAACCACGCTGATGCTCCATAAGTGAGGATTTGCTGAAATATACTTTTATAAATTAATATTTTGTTATGTATGCTTAGACGAGACTTCCTATTGATAAACGGATACAGAATTTTAATTAATAAATTCGTTTTATGGATTGAGTTTGATATGTGACCTTGAAAAGTGAGTTTTTTATCAAGTACAATGCCAAGATATTTACAATTTTCGGACCATACGACATTGGTTGCATTAATATTGAGTGTGGTTTGTGGAAGACAACATTGTTTTCTGCGTCGTGTGAACCAAATGGCCTGGCATTTTTCGGCATTAACTTTTATTTTCCACTTATTTAAGTAACTAAGAAGTTTATCAAGGGAACACTGTCAGTAGTTAAGTTCGTCTTGAGCAAAAACACTTGATGCAAAAAAGGCATTGTCGTCCGCGAACATGGCAATTTCAGTATTTTCAAGCCTAGGAAGATCGGATAAGAAAACGTTAAAGAGAATGGGACCCAAAACAGATCCTTGAAGAACGCCAAATGAAATATCAAATAAAGAAGGTTTCGCAAGTCCAGTACTAACAAAAAACTTTCGGTTTTTCAAAAAATTCCTAATAATTTGGATAAGATATCGTGGAAAATTCAACAAAATTAGCTTAAAGACGAGTCCCTCGTACCAAACAGTGTCAAAGGCTTTTTCTATGTTTAGAAAAACTAGACCCGTCGAATTTTTTAAAACAAGATTGTTTTGGACATATCTTTTGATTCTAAGGACTTGGTGAGAGGTGGAGTGACCTGCTCTAAATCCGAATTGTTCAATTGGATATATGCTTCTTTCATCAATATGTTGCAGGAGTCGGTCCTTTAACACCTTTTCAAAAAGTTTACTAATATTGCTTAGATTGATGGGCTATCTTTAGGTTTTCCAGCCTTGGCAATAGGTATAACCTTTGCATTAACAGAACCTTTTTCAATTTTGGGTCAATAATAATTCGTTCACCTACCGCGGTTTTTGTTCATTTTCAGTCTGAGAAAACCAAACAATTGCCGCTATAGTGCCTACATAGTACATACCGGCCAAATTTCACATCCCTAAGATTTTTCTAAATCATTAAATTAAATACCTGATTCTCTGAGAATAGACATCATTTTGTCTTATGACAAGAAACTATGTTTTCCATCCTGGTTCCTTCAATATAAATCAACTCTACAAAATTCTGTTAAAATAATTCTTCATTCACTTTGTAGAAACATTTACAAATTATTTGGAGTAACCTTAAACTTAATTGGGAATAGGAAAGATAAAAACCATTAATCTTCGATAACATTGTTTGCAAGTGTTACATTTTTCTTGGGATGAGTTTTTGTTTCCGGTATGATGTGTTCCTAAGGAATGAGGTGAGATGGGCTTTATTAAAACCACTCACGAAACAAGATCGCTCATAAAAATTAGTTCCGAAAAATATGAAATACTGGGAAACTAACTAATAGTTCGTTCAAATACACCCACCATTTTTGTATGTATGTCATTTTCCCAATTTTTCATATTTTGTTTTATAATAAAAACTAAAGCTTTTCCACAAATTATTTATACATACTCAATAAAAACAAAACTATCAAAGTATTCAGAAATGTCTCTTACTTGTGGCACCTTATTTGTTAAAATTGGTTCAGCGTGAAAGTCGAAAAAGAGCGACTTATTAACAAAATATTATATACATATGTAAATGTATATATGATGATGATAATTATTAAAATAAATTCACAAAATGGGGAGTATATTAAAATTGTTTTTGTGTCATGAAACTCTACACATTTGTGCATAACTACGCTCGGAAACCCAATTAAAAATTACTAACACAAACAAGGCAACCGATGTTTAGTGATGAAACAAAAATAAACCTTTTTTTGGTATCTAGTTTAGTGTTTAGGAGCGATCTTTTAAATCTTGATAATATTTTAAAAGGGATAAGCTTAAGCATGCTGAGGACAATATGCCACTTAAATGGAATTTTAAAATTTGCTATCATCGAATATCTGTGGTAACCTGACCATCTCAATCCCCCTTATCTCAACCCGGTTCAGAATTTGTGAGCAGATCTGAACAAATTTTGAGCCCCTTTCAACAATATACACCAACGTTGGCCTGAAATACAAAAGAAATGGAACGCTATTTCGGCTAGTAAATGCCACAAACTTGTTGAGTAGAGGACGCGTCGCATGGAGGCGATAAAGAAAAACAAAGTAGGCTACTCTGGTTACTGAAAAAATCACACAACATTTTGTTTTACTTCAAAACTGACTGCTACTTAACTAAATTTGACCAATTCACACGCTTAGTTTAACATTCCCTATTATTTTGAACATTCCAAATGAAAAAAAAAAAATTAGAAAAATGTGCAAAATTGCAAACATAGAAAATTACACGGTTTATTTAAAAAAAATAAAGTCGTATAGTTTTCTTATTTTCGTAAAGTTATTTTAAAAAGCTGCATACATTGACTTAAACTCAGCTTACTACGCGTCACCTACATACATCTAATTCACATAAATACTATAAGAAAATACAGGCTTGTTTACAAACAGATGCAATCCAAGCGTCATGATGTCGGCAAACATCGCATCGCCGGCCGCCAGGAATTAAATATTTTATTAGACGCCACTTTCCGTTGTCACCTTTGGGGTTGCATTTCTTCCGATATAATTAAGACTATATTAATATCTAATTGAAATATTTCGCGACACATAAATAAACGCATTTAAATTCTTTGCATTCCAAACATTTTAATTCCCTATATAATCACTTACGTATATTTATTTCATTATGCATATAATGATAACTTACAAGTATAATTATTTTAATTCTCCTCACGATAAAACAAAAAATAAAAAATAGAGTCAACAAAATTGGCGCGCAAACCTATATTTACATTTCGCTCTGTTTCCTTTCGTTCCATTTATTTTCTTCTGTTCTCATTTACCTCTTTAGACATGTTCGTCATGCAACAACCTTGTGTGATTAACGTCATTTTGACAACAACAACAACAACAACAAATAAAATCGACATCAATGCAAAATCAATGACCGGCAATAAACAAGAAAAATAAAAGAAAACAAAAATAAAAATAAAAACATGTAAATAGGTTTTAACATTTGTTCCAGTTTGTGGAAAAATCTATTGATTTTCTGATTTGCTTTTATTACATAAGCATTGGATTCATGAAAATCAAGTTGTTGAAGGAAGGTTAAAAACTCCGGATTTATATTTTTCAATTCGCACTCAAATTACTTCAAATCATTTTGTAGTTTCTAAAATGTGCCTTTAAATTTTCAGAACGATATATTTTTGAAGGCACTTCAACCTGTCTAACAGAAGATTTTATACATACAAAGTTATAAAATAAATAATTCACGGGAATATTCTGTGAATTCCAATTTTGTACACATTTTCAGAGCAAACAAGTGCGACTCCTTAGTGTATTTTAACTTTTTTTCGATTCTCTATTTTGACGAATGTTTTGATAAAATAATTTGCATTTTTGCATGAACTCACGGATGAAAATAGAATGAAGAAGAATTCGTCTTCTGGAAAACGGAATTTGTTTGGAGAAAAGTAAAAAAAAAAAAAATTATTTTAACAGAAGCATTCCGTGTGGAACTGATGTACAGTGCTGTGCAAAAAAAACTATAAAATTCTTTGTCCGTTTTTTGGATAGCAAATGACTTACATAACTGGAGCAAAAGAATTTTGAACTTTTCATAGAAAATTATTGTAATGGGACCGATTTGTCCGATTGAAAATTTTGACAGTTAGTTCCTGACCTTGAAACGTCCCTACAATATAATCAAAAGTTCTTAGAGAGATGTGAGTGCGTTTGGAATATCTTTTTTTTCAGCCATAAATGAAATAAATTAATTTTATTTTAAAGATAATAAGATGTGGTTAAATTTTAAAGGCCGATGTTGAATGTGAAGCACACCTCAACGACAAGTTTTTTTCTTCATTTCATTTGACATTTCTCAATTTCAGACCTTCAATTTGAACCTTGGAAAGCAACAATTTAGAGTTATTCAGGCTTATTATATGAAAGCGAGCATTCAAATCAAAATGCTTACCATGTACTTCGTGATTTTTTTGATCGATTAAATTGTCCAAATGTGCGTGCAATCGGAAAAATCGTGCAAAGATTGGAGCAAACGGAGTCCGTAGGAGATGTGAAATCACCAGTCCATGCAATAGTGTGGCTGAAGAGCCTTCCACCTCAGCTCTACGTCATGCCCAATAATTGCAGCTCTTACGCTCATGGTTGACGAATATTATGAATAAAGACTTATATTTACACGCTTGCAAAGTGCAAGTGACTTAAGAAACTAAAGCCTCTTGACCATTTCAAGCGTCGACAATGCTGGCAAGAAATGGCAACAGTGAATGATCAATTTTCGAAGAAAATCATCTTCAGTGATGAGCACATTTTCACCTCAGTGGATTGGTCAATAAGCAGAAGTGCCGCATTTGAGGGAATGATAATCCAAGATGAGGCCGGTCGGGCAGTTACTGTGAATGGTGTTCGCTACCGTGAGATAATAACGACATTTTTATGGTCCGAATTGGAAATATGGATGTGGACGGAGTGTGGTCTAAACAGGACGTTGTCACTTGCCACACACCTAACGAAACAATTGCGAGACACATCCAATGGCCGTGATATCTCACGTGGTGGCGATGTCAATTGGCCACCAAGATCATGTGATTTGACACCATTGGACTTCTTTCTTTTTGGTTATTTGAAAGAAAAGGTGAACGTCGATAAGCCAGAAACAATTCAAGAGCAAAAGGATGAGAAAATTCGGCACATTAACGGCATAGAACCTCAATTATGCCTCAGCATCATCGAAAATTTAGACCATCAGGTGGAGGTGCGCCGCCGCCGCCGCCACCGAGGTTGCTGGCCTACATCTTGTTCCATACATAATTGAACCATGATAATATTATCATAATAAATGTACAGAAATGACAGTAATTTCCTAAATATTTTGTGTTTTATTCAAAATCAACATCGGCCCTTAAAATGTAACCATTCTTTACAATCAAAAACTGCAGAAAGGACTTACAAGAAAATTGAGTGGGTATTTTTTTTGTTACTATTGCAATTTAAAGAAATAGTTTGATTGCCCCCAAATATCATTCGAAACAATAACGTTAGCGACTTCAGTTAAATTTTGTATTATATGTATATTGTGACGTGGTACCAATTGGTATAAATTTAAGAAACATTCAACTTACGATTTTTTATAAATAAAAAAAACTGAAACAAAATTTTTGTCACCTCTAATATTTTTTTTTTTTTTTTTTTTTTTTTTTTTTACAAAACTTAAAAAAATATTCTAAAACTTGGTAAAAATTGATTTTCGACTCTTAATTTTTAACATTGGTATTTTTTTTTTCATAATTCCAATTGACAATTTTGTCATACAAAATTCCAAAAATTTGTTAAAAACTTATTATCGACTCCAAAATTTCGAGAATAGATGAAGGTATTGACTTAAAAATAATTTTATTCTGTACAAAATATTGTTGTCAACATAAGGTCATTTCTTCGGAAAAGCTATTCGGCATTTTGTTATAAAAACTGATAAAAAATGGGTTTCGAACCAAGTATCCTGAGAATATAGAAAGATATTGACTTCATTCTTTTTAATATTATAGTCGATTACTGCAATGTGGAGTAAATTTATAATTAAATATTCTTTAAAAGAACTATAAACGTACGTAAAAAAGTCAGATCATGATTAATAATTATTTTTGAAAAGTCTCTACATTTTGTCAGTTTTTTGTTAGTTAAATTTTTAAAACAAACATAAAATTAAAGGTGATTTAAATAATTTTTTGCATAGCATTGTTTAACCGAAACAAAAAAGCAGCAACCCACAATATGTGAAAAATATACGCTTACAATTTGTAATTTTGTAATATTATCAACGAAAAACAACAACAGCAGCAGAAAACACTGAAATAGGATACAGAAAGATGGGGTTATAAATTGTTTTGTACAAGAGTTATGATGGCAATATTATATGCAAAGATTGATAGAGTGATATAGTGACATTAATGATGGAGGAAAATGTAATAAATTTATAAGGTTAACCCCAAAGGAAAGAAAAGATGCCCCTTTTCCAAGAATACATCAGGGTGTGTGTATTGGGATTTTGATGCGAGTGCGAAAAGTATTACAAGAAATGTCACTGATGTGACATTGATATGAATTCTTATATATATTACGCATAAATAGTATGTCAAGCTCTAATTTATGCTGAATATGAAAAGCTGAGTTTTTATTAAGATAATGAGCATGTTTCTTAACATGTTGTAGCTTAGTGTTCATAGCACTAGAATGACGATTTTTTTATAGAATTATTAATGGAATTAAGAATAAAGCATATCTTTTGTGGAGTATTGCTTTATCTCATCCCTCTGTTATATATGGTTAGGTTATTTTATGGAGTGACTTCAATTCTTTCTTCTAACTATAAATATTGCAATTTAATGATAACTCATAATAAAAACAAACACAAAAGATCAAAGTACAGTATTTCTCTGTCAAATACTGACACTACACCCTTTTTATAGGAATTAAAAACAAATTCAGACGGTTTTCGAACCTACCCAAAATTCAGAACAAATTGATCCAGTAACTTCCAATTTGCACCGTTTACTAAACTAGTCAACAACATGCACGTTAACAAATTTCTTGAACTATACAGCACTTCAAAAATCGTCAAAAACCCTTATTGACTGAATAACTTACTAGTTGACCGATCATCAAATTTATGAAACATTTGCTGACATCGTAGAATCTTGAAGTTTCGTACAAAGGTAGATCTTGTATTATTAAAAAAGGAAGCAACTCACAATACTAACAGATATCTGCTAATAAATGATTACTGGACTAAATTTTAATGGGTTCACTGACAAATTATTTGGAACACAATACATTGTAAATAAATAGAAAAGAAACAAAAAACGTCACCATTAAATGTTATCATAAAATAGCAAATATCTATCATTATTATGACCTATAACTGCTTAAAATAACTAAACACTGAATTTTCTTTTCTTAGACTTTCTTAAAATTTTTCAACTGTCGTTTATTTTTTTTAAATCAAGAAGATAAGATATTATTCTAACATTTTGACCTTTTTCTATACAACTTTTTATCAAAAATAAAAAATGTGTATCGATTTTAATACTGGTGTTTTTTGGAAAAGCCATCCGTAGTATACAATAAAAATTTGTATGACTAACAAAAATACAGTATATGCAGTAAAATCGCTGACAATAAAAGGTATAATTTGAGAGTGTCGAAAGCCATTTTCGACGTTTTCATTGTTAGAGGTTGGTACGTTTGACACATTATGACTATGATCGTCACTACGAAGTCACTCAAGAAGAACGTTCGACAGAATTAATTTTTAATTTATTTCGAGGTGGTAAATATTTTTTTAATTTTTTTGATTTATTAAAAAAATCTTTAATTGTTTTTTTTTTTTTTTTTTTTTACTATACTAATTTGGCATCATGTCACGTTATATAATATAAAATTTGATTGAAGTCGCAAGTTTAAGTGGTTCCAGAAATATTTAGGTCAACCAAAAGTTTCATTTTTTATATTGCTATAGTAAAAAAAACAACAAGTCAATTTTTTGTAAAGTTCTTTCAGCATCTTTTGATGTTATTATCTTTAAAACAATTTAATTTGAAGTTGATTTTTTTGCTAGTTCGAAAAAAAGTATTTTGAATGTATGGATGTAAGAATGCACACACAGACATCTAGTTTTTTTGATTAAGATTCTAGGGACTTTGGAACGTCGAGAAAAGTGAAAATTTTCAGACAAATCGAAACGATTACAATAACTTAATATGGGAAGTTAATGCGCAATTAACTGTCGTAAATTTGTGGTAGATAGATGGGAGACACATATTTTTTGTCACGTACATATTTCCTAAACCATTTCCCTCTCAAATGCAAAAACACCCAAAACGTACTATTTTCAATTAAATTTAGCATTATCCTACCTTAACTAAGTTTGTGTTGGACCCGCTTCCGATCAAGTTCTTTTTTAACTTAAGTTTCAGACATTGTGTCAAAAAAATATGAGGAAATAGCAAAAGACTGACTATTTGAACAGATTTCACAGTTAATTTTAAATATTTTGCACGACTTTTACTTCTAATCAATATTACTGTTCGAAATACTTTTTCAAATTCTACTTCACCTCAAACCAGGAAAAAATGCTTAAATATCTTTCTTCTCTCTAAAAGAAACCATTATATCAACTATAAATGTACTAAGAGTATAAATTCCAACTTCAAGACAACTCCACTATGGTTTTATTTTTTACTAACTCGAGATAATATTTCTTTTATAAATTAAAACAGAATGAATTCTCTATATTTGTTTAAGAAATTAAATGAAAAGAAAAAAAAAACACCACAACAAAAGTCCTGTGGTGTTTATTTCTAAAGCACCATGTTCCGCCACTTTTCAACAATCATCATCCGGCAAAATTAAATAACTCGTCTATTAAGCTAAAAACAAAAACAACTTCAAGCTAAAGCAACATACAAAGCATAGAAAAATAAAAGACCTCACTAAGACAGTACGAGTGTAATTTAATTCATTCAAAAGGACTAAACAACAAAAAATAACACAAACTAAACTTTTTGCATCAGTAAAGCTTGCAACATTCATACAAATAAAAATATAGAAAACAGACATCTTTTCTCTGTCTCCTGGTTTTTGTATTTTTCCTAGTGGATGGAAGGGATATATAGAGCGGAAGTGGTTGATGATAGTCCGATAGAGTTTGAGCAAGAGTATGCAGGGTTGCCACACCGAAGAAATTTGCTCCTTATATAGAATTTTACTTAGAAATTCTAATGATTTCATGACCAACCTGAAAAAAGTTTGAAGTTGCATTCACAAGAAGTTTGTATATGTAAAATATTTTGTTCAATTTATTTGCATTTTTGTTTCCCCAAAACAAGATATTGTGTTGTAAGTTGAAGGACTCAACTTAGCAACCCTATGCAAACCTGGAAGTAGTTTATTTTGAAATTCTTCACAAAACTACAACAAGAACCACGAGAAATATATTTCATCGTTTCATTCAGCAAAGATTTTTTTGTATTCTCTTCGAAAATTTCATTACAGATAGAAGGATAACAAGATTCCGCCATCGCTAGTTAACTTAACTATGTATCCTTTCAGGCCAAAAACCACGACGAGGAAGACGATGACGGGAACGAGGCCAAGGACTATGATGGCGTTTGTATCTCTCATTCTCTTCAATGAATGTATATTTAATGATTATGATTACGTTGATGTTGTTGTGAGTAGGTTTGGGGGGTAGGTTAGAGAATTGGCCCTCCGTACAGCCTCGGCGGGCTGCTGTGTAAGTCAAAAAGAGAAAAGGGCACAATATAATATACAATCAAATAAATATAAACTCAACGTCTGGCTTTTTAAGTTACTTCCCTTTTCCTTTTCCTTTTACTCGACCCCCACCTGTTTTTATTGTTCACCACATCTGTAATTTAACTGAAAATTCACTATATACATACATAATTCCCATCAGAAGGACCTTTTTTATGCCGTTTTTCAGTCGTCATCCACCATCAGTGGAGGATTTTATGGAGATTATATTCAACCCCTTTAATTAGTGGTGTAGGGTAGGTACATCATACACATTGCTCCGTGCTCCTTCCCGGTCTTGACATTCACTCAAACTACCTTTTTTCAAGTCGGAAATAATTTAACTAGTGTACTTTATAAATACTCATCTAATAAGAACTTCAGGGTTAAGTGTTTACGAATCCTTTAGGATGAAGGTCGTTGCAGAATGTATCCCTTCAGGGACTTTTTGTACGTACCTACCGCAAGAAGTTCAAGTAGAGTGATTTTATTCAAAAGAAATCACCATCATTGAGAATAATTATACAACTTACAAAAACTTAAAAAAAAAAAAAAAACAAACTCAGAACTGCATTTCCAAGTTGTTGTTTGGTTATATCCTAAAAGCAAAATGGTATACGGGCGGATGATCCTTCAGAGACGGAAACCAGAGATTTGTATAAACTGTACAAATATTTAAAAAATAAAAAAAAACATAGAAATGAATGAAACTTCTCAAGCGATTGCGCGTGGAATGAAATGTTTGAAATTTTTTTATTTTGCCAAACAATTTTAGTAATCAATTGTTTGCGTTTTATTTAGTTCTTTAATGACTTTTCCACGCGAGCTCCAAACAAAATAAAACTTGCAATGAATTGATTAAGGACTTTTGGCTTCAGAAGGAAGGAAGGAGAGTGGAAATAAAAAATAAGTTTTTAAAAATAAAATGGAGGATGTTTTCTCAACGTTTTGTAAAGCGGATGGGGATTTTTTCTTTGTATTTATATCATTGTTCTGCTCGAATAGAGGTGAATTAAGTTATTTCTTTTTGATTGTGAAGAATTAAAGTTTCTTTTTTCTTGTTTTATTTTGTATGTTTTCTTCTTGATATGGATGAGGAAAAAAGGTTAGAAGTAAAAGTTTTATTTTTTGCTTTTGTTTTTGAAAGAAGAACTTTGTTTTTATTGAACTGTGGTGTTTTGGTTGAGTGATTCAAGGTTTTTAATTAGCAAAAGTGAGGGAGTAATGGTGATTTATTGATGTGGAATTAGGAATACTCAATTCTAGAAACACTTTAGAAAAAAGATTTTTCTATGGAATAAATGTTGATATTTTTAAAAAGGGCAATTAGTAGACCGCAACCGATGAATAAGGAAAAAATCTAGTAGTGTTTTTTAAAGTCGTTTAAAAAAAGTAAATGGTTAGAGTAGCTTAAAGTGAATTAGGAAAAAATCTAGTCGTGGTTTTTAAAGTCGTTTAAAAAAAGTAAATGGTTAGAGTAGCTCAAAGTGGATGTTAGCCCAGAAAGTGACCCATTGCTACTAGGTAAAACAATTGAGGTTCCATATGAAGCGATATATTACTATAATAAAATTTAAATATTCAATTGTATCAAGCATCGAACGTCTTTGTTTTATTAAAATTTGTTGAAAATGAAAAGGGATTCTTGAAATATCCTGGTAGGTTTCAAATATAATAACATGTCAATTATGGAATAAATGTTGATATTTTTAAAAAGGGGAATTAGTAGACCGCAACCGATGAATAAGGAAAAAATCTAGTAGTGTTTTTTAAAGTCGTTCAAAAAAAGTAAATGGTTAGAGTAGCTTAAAGTGAATTAGGAAAAAATTTGGCCGTGGTTTTTAAAGTCGTTTAAAAAAAGTAAATGGTTAGAGTAGCTTAAAGTGGATGTTAGCCCCGAAAGTGACCCATTGCTACTAGGTAAAACAATTGAAGTTCCATATGAAGCGATATTACTATAATAAAATTTAAATATTCAATTGTATCAAGCATCGAACGTCTTTGTTTTATTAAAATTTGTTATAAATGAAAAGGGATTCTTGAAATATCCTGGTAGGTTTCAAATATAATAACATGTCAATTATGGAATAAATGTTGATATTTTTAAAAAGGGGAATTAGTAGACCGCAACCGATGAATAAGGAAAAAATCTAGTAGTGTTTTTTAAAGTCGTTCAAAAAAAGTAAATGGTTAGAGTAGCTTAAAGTGAATTAGGAAAAAATCTAGTCGTGGTTTTTAAAGTCGTTTAAAAAAAGTAAATGGTTAGAATAGCTTAAAGTGGATGTTAGCCCCGATAGTGACCCATTGCTACTAGGTAAAACAATTGAAGTTCCATATGAAGCGATATTACTATAATAAAATTTAAATATTCAATTGTATCAAGCATCGAACGTCTTTGTTTTATTAAAATTTGTTGAAAATGAAAAGGGATTCTTGAAATATCCTGGTAGGTTTCAAATATAATAACATGTCAATTAAAAGCTTAGTTATCCAGTGTTATGAGTTTTGGAGAGCACTTTTAACTTCCTATAGAATGTTATTGTAGTTGGTCTGATTTGTCGAATTGACAATTTAGACGTTTTTCGAGGTAAAGATATGTGTGTATACAGTTAATAACATCGAGATATGCAGAAAGCACTTTTAAAAATGTGATTGGAGTTTTTTCATAATTGCAAATTTAAAAAAAAACGGACAATTTGGTGCACCCTAGTCTTTTTTTATTTTGTTTCGATCCCAAACAAAAAGATACTGTATATAATATGACATAATTTTTGCAAAATTATATTAACATAAATCTACATACAGTTATGGTCATTAAAATAGAAACAGCAACAACTTTATCACATAAAGTTAAATAAAAACAAAAACAAGCAATTTACATAATTCTAACTGTTATTATAAACTCAATAACACTACTTTATTTTAAATTACGGGATCCTTAGTTTTGTCTCTCTTTCTTTGTTATTGTAAATGACAAGTTTATTGAGAAAACAAATATTTTGCCTGGTCATTAAAATAGAAACAGTGCAATAATCAAGACGTATTATCGTTAAGCTCAACAAAATTCAATAATATTTTAAAAATCTTAAATTAGCCAAGCGGTATGTACCATCTGGATTTCTTTTTTATATATAAATTTATATAAAGTTTAAAAGTTTAGAGATTATGGGGCGTGGAAGGCACTGCAGCAAAGAAGAGAAAAGTGTAATTTTAATTTTACGTAAAGAAGGGTTTTCGTTAAGAAAAATAGCTGAGAAAGTTGGTAGATCTCTCAAGCTAGTTGTAAACGCAATTAAGCCAACGAGGGAAAAAAAACAATTGGGCCAGCCAAGAAAAACGACCATCAGAGAAGATAGAGACATCATTCGTGTATCAAAAAAAGATCCTTTTAAGTCTTCAAAAGACATTAGAGCCGAGTTACAGCTTGGAGTTTCTTCCAGGACAGTTCGCAGGAGACTTGCCGAAAATAATTTGCACGGGCGAATCGCAAGGAGAGTGCCCCTTTTAAGAAAAAAAAATATAGCATCTCGCTTAAAATTTGCAAAAGAACATCTTAGTTGGACCGGACCGGAAGGTGTTAAAAAATGGAGAAATGTTTTGTGGACTGACGAAACGAAGATCAACTTGTTCGGAAGTGATGGCAGGCAAGTTGTTCGAAGGCCAAAAAGTTGTGAACTTAATTCTAAATATACCATCAAGACTGTAAAGCATGGAGGTGGAAGTATTCTACTTTGGGGATGTTTCTCCTGGTATGGCGTTGGACCTATTCATCTTATTGAAGGCAAAATGGATCAAGTAGCGTATGTTAATATTATGAAGAACACGATGCTGCCATATGCGGAAGAGGATATGCCGTTAAAATGGATCCTACAACAGGATAATGATCCGAAGCACTCGTCAAAACTCGCAAAAAAATATTTTAATGACGAAAAAATTAAAGTTATGGATTGGCCATCCCAATCACCTGATTTAAATCCCATAGAACACTTGTGGGGGGATTTAAAAAAGGCGGTTGGGAGGCACTCCACTAAAAATAAAACGGAATTGTGGCGGGTTATAAAGCAAGAATGGGCAAAAATTTCCGTTGAGAGATGCCGTCACTTAGTTGACTCAATGCCCAATAGGTGCCAAGCTGTAATTAAGAGTAAGGGTGGGGCAACAAAATACTAAAAAAAAAATATTATGAACTATTACATGTTGTAGTTGTTTTAATGTTTAATTTTTGTATCTATTTTAATGACCAGGAAATATGTTAATTTTTTGTTTAAATATATGAATAATTTTTTGTTAATAATTTGTTTAATTTTTTTTTTTATAAAAACTAGTTTTAAAAACAGAAAAAAACAAATTGAAGTCCAAATTAAAATTTATTTTAAGTTTTTATTGAATAAAGTACTTGAATTCTTAAAACCTTAAATAGTGTTTCTATCTTAATGTCCATGACTGTATGTACATATGTATATATATTTTCAAATCAAACTCTTACAAAAGGAATAATCTGTATGTTTCGCTCTTAAAAGTAATATGCGATATTTTTTTTAAAGCGTTTGAATGGCTCAAA
The DNA here is from genome assembly GCA_920104205.1 of Eupeodes latifasciatus. Taxonomy (NCBI): domain Eukaryota; kingdom Metazoa; phylum Arthropoda; class Insecta; order Diptera; family Syrphidae; genus Eupeodes; species Eupeodes latifasciatus. Next base: position 157,279,435 of record OV049924.1, read on the forward strand.
AAGGTCCTGAGGTGTTCCATATGTAATCATAACTTAATTAAAAGCTCTATCAAGAATTGGATAATCAGCTTCATGGCTTCATGGAAAATTTCTAACCTCTATGCGAACAATTGAACCAAGTCTTATCTAGGACAAAGAGCTGGGGCTTGACGATTGACTCCCATAAAACAGACCTAGTTCTTTTTAAAAATATGGGGAAAATCTCTGGCTATGTAATTTTTAGTATATAACCAAATTTAGAATAGACTTTAAAATTTGGGAAAAAGTACCATTTATTGTGAGGATCACAAATAATAAACCAATGTATTGTTTATTATTTGTGATGCAATTTTTTTTTATTTCAAACCATAAATGGTTTATTGTTAAGAGTTGAATTTAATATTAAGGTCACAGTGTGCATACATATATCGTTTATAAATAAGAGTTCATAGCATATTGGTCAATTTTACACAAATTTTAACCTCAACATTAAATTTGATTATTAGTAAGGGCCAAATATCAGATCAAGCTAAATATCTTGGAGCTGGTGTCCGCTAAAAGGATCCAAAATAGCTCAGATCGCATTCTACTCATGTCGTATCTTATTCAGTAGTAACTCCTAAAATCATAGTGTGGATGTACTGTACACTACAATTATAAGGCAAGTGGTTATGGTGGGGTGGAGTACGTTACAAGAAGCTACAGAACTCAAAACACTTGCAACGGAAGTAATGTTGTGTAAAGGTATGTATAACGGGGGCGGCGAGATCCACTCCAACTGCAGAATCTAGACCTACAAGAAACCGCTACATAAACAGCATCTTTCAGCCAAATAGGAAATGTAATAAACCCTTTACAAATGTCTTTTCATATTGACATTAATGGGCGAACAATGTACCACACATAAAATTGTCCACAATTCTACATACATATATATACTGATGGCTATCGTAGGTGCAGTGTTTTTCAAGCCAAGGTATTCACAGTAACATACGCTGCGAAACAGTTTTCAATGGTGGCGATATTACAGGCTGATATCATCAAATTCATTGACAGCCAAGCAGAATTAATTCGATTTCTGTCAAAACAATGGAATCAAAGATTGTAAATTACTGTTTCCAAGAACTTACGGTTCATAGCACAAAGCATACCATTAGACTCTGCTGGATATCAGGTCACAGTGAAGTTCTTAAATACAAAAACGAGAGAGGTGGCGAAGAAAGCTGCAACACTGGACCAATCTTGCAAATAGATTAATTTGTTCTATGCCCATATTATTGGAATTAAAATAGACCATTGGGAACAAAATACTCCGAAAAGCCAATTAAAGATGAGAAACCTGCACCACGGTCACAACTTGTTGAGTTACCACAGGAAGAAAAACGCAGCTTATTAACGACGAATTATACAAAAGGCGTGGTGATGAGGAAGAGCACGGAGACGCTACTCACTTCCTACCCCACTGCTCAGTATCATGCCACACAAGTTATAAATTCATTGACAGATACTTCAATAATCTTGAAGGACTTGGAGACCTTCCATGAAGCTCTATCAAAGCCTTTAAATGGCAAACTTTTTTTTCAGGGAAATTATAATACTTTCAGAGTATCACAAAGAATGAACATTGACCTTAGTGTGTCGATCACTATCGGGTTTTCCAGTAAGGACTTAAAAACTTTTAATTTTTTAACGTACCCTATCACTAATCATCATGCAGTCATTATCAATTCATTAAATAAACTCAACATTTCCATCATGGTAAAGTACATATAAGAGCTACGTCTGTAAATTATAAAAATTTTCTACCGAAATTCAATGTCGGTGACCACAGCTTTAAGAGATTTAACTCCAATTTTCGGTCGTAATTCTCGCCTTAGTTGTTAGACAGGCAATATCAAGTTTAGTGCACGAATTTGAGTCAAAATATTCGTTGTGTGATGTTGACGTGTCACGGGTTGTTTGGTGCGATTCGCATGCTCTTCGTCACGTTACTGTGAAGGACTAGAGTTATCGATTGTAATATTAATATGACGGTGCCACAAGTAAGTTTGATGAACGTGTTGTCTTAAGAAATGGACCAGTCGATTGGCCGCTTCGTTCGTGTAATTTAACGTCTCTAAACTATTTTCTATGGAAAGTTAAGTCATTGGTTTATGCCACAAGCCAAACAAGAAGATGATAACGTTGACTGAGCTCGAGCCAACATTTGGTTGAAGTATTTGGCCACGGTGGCCATACGAACGAAGTCGAGTTTCATTCATAAATGTTTTGATTGTACTTCAAACCGATAGTAATTCTTTTGAAATATCACAAATGCGTTTCGTTTATTTCTCTTAAATAAAAAAAAATTGTCAAGTCCTGGATTGGAAAACTCTTTAAAAATCGTCATACCCATTAACCTAACCTAACCTACTTTTTTGAAGCTAAGACAATAATATAAATCAAATCAAAACTGCTGGCTGGCTGGCTGCAAGTACTCGCATATTATTCAAATAACACTTTCGCTAAATGCAAATCATACACACTTTTAAATAAATAATATAATTTAAAAATCGACCGCAAAATAAATGAGCATAAGTGACTATCGACTTTATTGTTTGGACTGAATTTAACAATTTTATTTATACGGGAATGTCGATTTCATATTTATATCTCCATTCAACTGAGTCACCCCTTTTTATTTTCTCTTCTATGTAGAGGAAAAATACACTCATCTGCATCTTTTGTACAAATCCATTACAGAAGGTACTTGTATACTCATAAATTTTCGTCTAAGGGTTGTGATGGTTCTATAAAGAATATAAAAAAATAGATGATAAAAATATCTTTATTTCATCCCGCATATGCAATATTTTCGTTTATTTTGTTTTTATTTAAATTTTGTGGTGTTGCTAAGGGGGTAACTTTACCATCTGCAAAGAACTTCAACCAGCATCAGCTTGTTGAATTTAAATATACAAAACATAGACGCACTCGTGCAGCAAACGAAAACGACAACTAATTTCAAACTTATGATTTCATTTAGAAAGTTTTTTCACCCCCAACCACAAACCAAATACCACAACAAAAAAAAAGAAGAGTACTCTCTACTTTTAAGGTCTCCCCACAAACTACAAACCTCTCCCAGAGTGTTGATGGTATGGCTCATGCCAGGGAGGGGATACAAGGAAAAGCCATGACAATGCAGAAATATTTTCAAAATTAATAATAAAATATGGGAGCATCATTGAGGCGGAAGGGGCTATGAAAGATGGAGCGAGGCTTTAAAATCGTTGAGTAAGTTCCAATATAGATATGTATGTATGTATCTATGTATAAGGGTGCCAAGATATTAGTTATGCAAAATCCATAAAGTTGAGACCAGAAATGAAAAATAGCAAACACAAAAAATAAATAAACAAAAACAAACTAAGGGTTTGCTTTGCTATGATGCGCTCTTTCCCCCCCTCCCCGATCCAAAGTAGAACAACAACCCCGCAAGTCTAATGCTTGGTCGCGCATATGGAATGGATATAAGGATATATGTATACACATTTCCCTTCCCTGATGTTCATATAAAAAGAACTGGCACAATTATTCCGATGTGTGTTCTTGATCTGTCATTTGAAAAGCAACAGTGGAGAGTACACTAATCTGACGGGACACGACTTGCAAACCAAATAACACATATGAAACGGATTTTTGTAGATTTTTTTTTGAAAACCAACACGGATTTCAAGGAGGCTTTTTTTAAAAAAAATCCCAACCCAACCAAACGAAACCAACAACCCTCTATTTGCAAAACGATTCCAGAGATTACAGCTCGCTCTGAACGACCGACACAACGAACAAAAAAAATGTCTCAAATGGATTCCTTCCGCCTTTTTGAGTTTAATTTCAAAGATACGAATCGCTAGGCTTGTATAGAGGAAGTTGTTATCCTTGTTATATTTTCTCTCATTGTCGCCTTTGTTCTTTCAATTCTTCAGAGACAAAATAAAAAAGGGGGACGAAAGGAAAATACGGCCCTTAAATTGGGTACGAAACACAAATTCCTGTACTTATGGTCACCACCATCACCCTCTCTCCTCTCAGACCCTACGAAACAGACATATTTCAACTTTTATTGATTTTCGGCAGTAGCAGGCTTCTTTTTTTTCAGTTTCAGTTCTATTTTTATTTTATTTTCCTGCGTGTCTGCGACGGAAGGAAGTTGACGCCGCATCGACAAAGAAAAGCTTCCTAAATATTTGGGGATTGATACATAAAAAGCCTAATGTGTGTAGGTAGGTTTTTTTCTGTTGAGTTAAGAGCAGACAAAATTGTGATTTGTATTTGTGTTTTTCTATTTGATGAAACGGTTAAAAGTTTTCTCCATACACACTCTGGATAAATTGATTAGGGACGCATAGTAATAAAGCGTTCAATAAATAAAGGTTACCATAACCAAGGCTACAGCTTTTTATCTGATGTCACCCTATAATATGGTATTTCTTGGGTATTTAACTTCGTCAAAATTTAATTCGCATTTAGTGGAAAATGAAAAAATGAAAATGAAACCTACGCGAGTCTAGGTAAGTCGTTGTTTACATTTCGGTAGAGCCAAGGAGCAAAAGTGAAGCTAATAAATTGCATTTGGTAGTTGAGCTGCAAGCAAGCATGGTGATCAGGACTTGGTTACCTACTGGTCCGAAAGCTAATTTTCTACCTTCTGAGGTAAGCAGGAGCCACCTGCCTATCTTCATGGCCAACAGTAGCGTTTTAACTACTGATTTGTAAAGCTACCAAGAGCGTAGTATCTACGGATCTAACTAATACTACAAGTTGCAATATTTTCGAACGCGAGAACCAGGACCGGAGATTGGATCGATCTATTATTTAATAGATCGTTTAATATTATTTGTAAGCATATTCCTTGAAATAAAGATTTTTGATTGGGTTTAAGACCCTAGACAAACGAGTAGATCTTCGGATGCAAACCAAATAGCACATCACAGTAATGGTGATTAAAATACAAGTGTTTTATTAATCCAGTCAAAATAGAAATTTTACCTTGATATATAATTCACATATGGATGAAAATTGGTACAAAGGCTGAGGAAAACGTTATTACTAAGAGATAAAACGTCCCCAAAAATCCCAAGGGAGCTTTAAGGTATTAAGGTTTCTTGTCGAAAAACTCCATCTTTAAACTATAACTTTTGAACGGTAAATGCTACAAAATTCTTGTTTGTCCATCTAGACTTTGTAGATCATAAGATGATTTATAAAATAAAATGTCGAAACTTTTGATTTCTCACATATTGTGTTTAAACGCTGCATTCCATCTATCTGTCTATCGGAAAACATGCATTTTTTTTTTTAAGTTTGATTTTTTGCAAGTTATATATTTTCTACTTCCCACATTGCATAAGTTATTCCAATCGGCCCGATTTGTCGAATTGAGAATTTTTACATTACTCGACGTTTCAAAGTCCCTAGAAATTCAATAAAATAAAGGATTTAAGAAAGAAGTACGTGTGTGTGTGTACGTACATTTGTACCGCCGCCATACTTCCGTATGTCTTAACGTTCGTATGTCCGTACGTTTGGGATACCTTTTTTCTTCAGCCATATCTGAAGAAGCGTCATAGAAATATCGACTTCAAATAAATTTTTATTTCAAAGATAACAAGATCAAAAGATGCAGACAAAACTTTCAAAAAATAAAATAAAATGCAAAATTTGTTTGACCCCAAATATTTGTCGAACCAATAACGCTAGCGATATAAATTAAATTTTATAGAATACATTGTGAAGCGAAATTGGTATAAATTTCAAAAAAGTTCAACAAACTTTATAAATTAACAAACAGACAAAAAAATATTTAAAACCTTGAATATATTGTGCACAGCATCAAATTATATTATATTATATATACCTCCAAAATAATTGTATGCATCAAAAATTAATGTTTTTGACATCTGGTAAAATTTGTAAAAAAAATAGAAGATTGTTTTTTTACAAAAAAAATTAAAACTAAAAAAAGTTGGTAAAAATTGATTTTCGACTCCAAAATTTTGACAAAAATTTTAAACTTTTCTTATCTTACACAAAATATTGTTACTACTACAATTTGTAAAACTTTAACAAATATCGACCGACGAGCGAAATATTGGTCTTTTTTCATAAATCTGGAAAAGTTAAAAAATCATTTTTGTTATCTTAACTCTCAAGTGGCAACGCTGTGTTAAAATATTGTATAGCTTTTGTGTTAACTATCTAAGTGGCTACAAACGAGGCTTTTTTCTAAGCAACACATAAAACATTGAAATAGAAAACTGTTCCCTTAATAGAAATTTTGTCTTAGCCTTTTTTTAGACTTTATTGATTTTTAAAAATCTACGTTCGTTTATTTAGTTCAACTGATTTCAAAAATATCCGTGTCGATCAAAATTGGACAAAACAAAAAAAGGCTTTTTCATATTTTTTCAAATAACCAAATGTTCAAAATAAAATTAGTATGTGTTTTTTAGTTCAAATTTTGTTTAGAAACAAATAATTGCATACTGTCAACATACTAAAAAATTTGACCATTTGAACTTTAGTTCGAGTAAAAATTCTATTAAGGCAAACATGTATAATAAAAAAATACTACAAAAGAAAATATTTTTGACTTAAAAAATAATCAATTTTTTATTTTATACAAACCTAATTATAAATAGTGCTGTGACGTGAATCAAATTTAAATTGATTTCTTTTTGATATAGTTCAGTAAAAAACGTGCGAAAAAACTAAAATTACAAATATTCATTATGACTACAATCTAGGGATCCGTAGTGTAATTAGGGTGTGTTGATGAGATGAGATTCGTTGATTGGTAAAGTAAGGTCGTTTTGTATATTAAGGATTCTCTTAATGCATTTTTCTTTTATTTCTTTTTCTTTTTTCTTATTATTAGGTGGAAGAAAAGTATGTAACGAGATTTCTATGTATGATTAGCTTAAGTGATTTTCGCTTTCTTAATTAGACTTTAATTGCAAATTGGAATCTATGTAACTGCTCGAATTTTTGGGGATGACAGAAATCATTTGTCAGAAATGAAAGTGATGGTATTATAAGAAAAAGACTCATAGATAGATATTTAAGAAAAATGGGACTTGGAAGAATTTTTTTTTTTTCGTTTTCTTAGAAGAGGTATACACGTTTTTACTTTCACTGATTAAGGGTTGTTGATGAAGATGGAGAGAAAGAGATTCAAACTTAGGAAATAAATTAGGAAACTATATCTATGATGAAAACGGCACAAGAAAAGAAAAAAAAAAGCGTAGATATAATGGAAATATTGAAACTTCTAGTACTTGTCCAAAAAGAGATTAGATGATTAATGTGGTAAAATCGAAGAATCAAACTTTTTATCTGAAAGAGTATCTTAGCTTTTGGGGTTCTTTTTTTTTGTATTTTTTTCTAAATGGAAAAGGTGAGCACAACTGATATTAAAAAAAAGCTTCAAAAAGTATGGAATCAAACATTAACGTTTAAGCTGTATTTTGTAAATATTTTGGTCAAAAATAAATTTTAATCAGTTCTGAATAATAGTTTTTAGAAGGCTTTCAACCATTTTTGTTAAGTTTTTTTAAAACACTGTTTAAAAAAGAACATTAAACGTATTTTGTAATATAGGAAATATAAAATGCACATACGCCTTAGTGAACCAAAGAACTATTTTAACTTTTCCAGAAATAAAAAATGGTTAGATGAATATTCCATTTGCACAGCAACAAGCTTACATATTAGGTCTCAAGAATATACAACATTTTGGAAAGAACCATCACATAGCGAATAACGAGTTTAAAGGCATTTATAGACGAAGGAATTAATTCTATCAACCAATACCGAACGAGGAAATACAATTTCATTGATTTTTAGGGACAAGTCCAAACTTTACATTTTTATGGAAATTAAAAAAAAATCTTTACAATTATTAATTATTTCACAACAGTTTTTAAATTAATTGGTATCAAAGTTGGTATGAGTTTAAAAATGATTTTCTTAGTAGGTTTCTGAAAAGACTGGCGACAAATTCTTTTACCAAACAAAAGATCCTAGACACAAAACCTGCCAATGAAATCTAAATATCTCGAATGGAACGGAAACCCGAAACAAAAAGCAGAACAACTCGCCAGTGTTTTAAAAACCGAACAACTGCTACTTAAAAGGCTTAGCGAAATAATAGAAAAATGAAGACTAATAAGTTTGGAATACAAAAAACAACATTCCAGTAATCGAATTACAGATGTTTTGGAAGAGCCATTTAAAGAAAAAACATATATGAAATATTTTTGAATCCTTTTCGCATAGTTTGGGACTTGGATAACTTGAGTACAAACTGTATAGGGACCTTCCCAGGCAGTGCTTCGAAATACTGAAATTATATATTAGGAACTTACTCTTAAGAGTACTGTTCAAAAAAATACTCGTAACTAAGGAAAATTGAAGCCAATGTAACGCAAGGAAGTGTCTTAGGACCAACCTTGTATATTCTATATCCAAGGGTTAATCCGATAGATCCACCCTTGCTGATGATGCCGCAATACTTGTGCCAGATAGATCCGTTACAAAGGCTATTAAGTTAGTGTTTGGACTCAAAAATGGCATTTCAAACTAAATAAAATAAAATTGACGCAAAAATAATGTTCTACAGAAGCATCTTAGTCCAATGCTACTAAATACCTTGGATTGACTTTGGATTCAATGCTATTACATGTGCCTAATCATGTTTTTAGTTAGAAAGACATTAAAAACTTTAATGCCCGAATTCATAAACAAACACTAAAAGCACTTTTATCTAAAAGCTTTTTAAATTTTATCAGGCCTTTAAATTTTCTCAGTTTCACCAAGCTTGAAATGGGAAATTTTAGGGATATTTTTGTTAAAATAGAGTTCTCTTCACAACCCTGTAAAAATAAAACCCCTTTTTTCTTTCTATTAAGCGAATTGTGTGAGAAAAAATGAGAAAGCATTATATGCTGAAATAAATGACAAGAATCGCAAAATACAACAATGAAAACTTCTTCAAAATCAAAAATCGTGTGTCGTTCAAAAATAAAATATGAAATTGGATTCTTGTGAACGCGGAATACTCTTGAGCGGAGAATAACTATATGTTGTTCTTCTTCGTCAGATGAAGATGACCAATCTAATATTCTAATTAAAAATTAAAATCATAAAAATGATATTATAAATGCAATGTTGAATTTGTTTACCTATTCATTATGTATCTCCAAATATTGAGAATACAAATTTTACAAAACAAAACATCAGCTTTCAATCTGTAATATTCATTTTTTAATGACACTTTTAAAATTTAATGAGCCAAAAATGGGCATTTAGTTTTAAAAGGTGTTTAAAAGCTTGTTTACTTTAAAAACGCTTGGTGAAACCAAAATATCCCATTTTACAGTTTAAAATCCTGTTAAATGTATAAAAGTTGTTTATGAAATTGGACATAAGTCTACCTTTTATTTTCTTATAATGGGTGATTTTTTTGAGGTTAGGATTTTCATGCATTAGTATTTGACAGATCACGCGGGATTTCAGACATGGTGTCAAAGAGAAAGATGCTCAGTATGCTTTGACATTTCATCATGAATAGACTTACTAACGAGCAACGCTTGCAAATCATTGAATTTTATTACCAAAATCAGTGTTCGGTTCGAAATGTGTTTATCGACAAATTTTGTTCAGCGATGAGGCTCATTTCTGGTTGAATGGCTACGTAAATAAGCAAAATTGCCGCATTTGGAGTGAAGAGCAACCAGAAGCCGTTCAAGAACTGCCCATGCATCCCGAAAAATGCACTGTTTGGTGTGGTTTGTACGCTGGTGAAATCATTGGACCGTATTTTTTCAAAGATGCTGTTGGACGCAACGTTACGGTGAATGGCGATCGCTATCGTTCAATGCTAACAAACTTTTTGTTGCCAAAAATGGAAGAACTGAACTTGGTTGACATGTGGTTTCAACAAGATGGCGCTACATGCCACACAGCTCGCGATTCTATGGCCATTTTGAGGGAAAACTTCGGAGAACAATTCATCTCAAGGAATGGACCGGTAAGTTGGCCACCAAGATCATGCGATTTGACGCCTTTAGACTATTTTTTGTGGGGCTACGCCAAGTCTAAAGTCTACACAAATAAGCCAGCAACTATTCCAGCTTTGGAAGACAACATTTCCGAAGAAATTCGGGCTATTCCGGCCGAAATGCTCGAAAAAGTTACCAAAAATTGGACTTTCCGAATGGACCACCTAAGACGCAGCCGCGGTCAACATTTAAATGAAATTATCTTCAAAAAGTAAATGTCATGGACCAATCTAACGTTTCAAATAAAGAATCGATGAGATTTTGCAAATTGTATGCGTTTTTTTTTTTTTTAAATTTCTCAAGCTCTTAAAAAATCACCCGATAGTATTGGCCAACCTTTTGATTAAGTGTCATGAATAACCCACGAGCAGTGGATGTCTTAACTCGAATACTGACTTGACTTAGTTTTTTGCGATTGCAAGATTAAAATGAGTAAACAAATTGTTTGCGGTTTGAATTTAAATTCTTTGAAGTTTCCCTAATCTTGTGGTTTCATAGTTTATATCTGCATATATTATCTTCGATAAATTTTAGTTGCATTTAACATAATATAATTGATCAAATATTAAAGTCTTGTATGAACATATTTCCATTGAAGCATAAAATCTTTTGGTTTCAAAATTGAATTCTCTATTTACTATATCGACTATGGACAAGGCAGCAATCTTACTCCTTATATTAAGAGATAACGAAAAATAATTATTTAATTACTACCGCTTCAGTTAATACTTATTTTCATATACAAAGTTTATATGAAAGTATGTGTCTATATAGAGGCTTACATATATGTATGTACATATACATATGTACCCACCCTATAATAGATAGAACAATAAACTTAAAAATCAATTAATTAACCAAACACTCATGTAAAACAATACAGCTTTCAAAATTCTCATCATCAATAAATTACATCACATTCAGAGCAACATTACAGTTGCGGTGAAAAAAAAGCACTGTACAACATCATCAACTTGGAATAGAGTTGCCATTTGTTGAATCAATTGTCTTTTAAGGTTTTAAATAATTATACAAAAATAGATTTAAAATTTAATCTATTTTTAACAAAATGAAAATTACAACTTTTTAAAATAATAATATTAGGTTATTAGTTTTTTAATTTGTTAAATCTGTTATTTCAATCCATGTTTGATAGCATTTTTGTAATTGCTTTAACAGCTCAGCGTCTTTGCAGAGTTTACAAGTCGGTGACATCTAACAACAGACTTTAGTTCAATAACATCAACTTTGTAAGCTAGAAACATTTCTTCGCTAGTTTCCTGGTTAACTTTAGGTCGTTTTCCTAATGAAAGACCTCCAGTATCTTAACACAAATATATTCCACACCTTTCCATATAAAACTTTCCAAGTTTATTATATAAATTTCAATTTGTGGTTCAGTTTCCAATTTGAAGATCTTCTAACATATGTTTACGTAATTTTTCCGCCATGCAACAAAATTTCTACAAAACCTTTATCCCCTCAAACACTTTTATTTTTAAAAATATTTCAGGCAACTCTTCAGTGTTGTTTTTATGACCGCTACTGTATATAACATATACACGTACTATCGACTGTCATCATGTGTCTTTGTTGTGTTATTGTAAAAATTATTGAACCGTATAATCATACCCTATATGATTATACCTACACATAGTACTTATGTTTCCTTTTATCTTAAGTACATATCTACACAAATTCATCAATTATATAAGTTACATAATTTTGGATATCTAACCTTAGCATAAAATATACACATCGATATCCCACATTTTCAATAATTTTCTTTGAATTTGATAACAAGATGGAAAGGTACTTATTTATACCTATGCCAATACGTATGTATATTTAAGATGGGAAAAGATCAAAATCTCACATTTTCGGTTCGGTTAGATTTATTACAACATAATTTGTTGCTCATTTCCTTTTTCATAATTGGATTAAGGAAACATATATGTATATACAATAGATATGTATGAAATGTATGTATGTGTACAAAAGTAAGTCGAAAAATTAAGCTTAAGACATCTTCCTTCTAAATTAGACATGAAGTCACTCACCCTCGATTATTTTTTGTCTTTGTACAACCCGACTCATGTTTTTAGTTTAACAGTGGTGTAATATATGTGAAAAATTTGGAAAAAAAAATGTAAATAAACAAATAACATAGTTTCGAAGTCATATGCTTGCTTAATTTTTAGAATCATTTTGAAATGTTTGTCTTCGTTTTCAAAAAAACAAACGTATCTTCTTGTTTGTATTTCTTAGACATGGAGTATAGCACACTCTCCAAAAAATATCTTTGTAGCAAGCATTACTATTTCAATAGTCTTAATCGGAAAAACAAACTATTGACCACTAACATTTACTTTTAATGAATAAGGTTTAATCGTTAAGATCAAAAAAATCGCACTCTTGATCAAACAAGAGAAAAAAACTGTTTGTGTCTTGGTATTTTCTCTCTGAATATAAAAAATAAAAGTTTTGGCTGGAAAAAAAGACAATTTTTCATATAAATGCTCAAAACTTTTTGGTATTAATTCTTAAACTCTTCGTACGCAACAATAAAAACCGTGTTCATAAATAACTGCATACCTGTAATAAGGTAGTAAGTCAACCCTTGCCGCTTAGAATATACTTCTTATGCTGATGATACTATTTCCTTACGATATAAAAGAAAAGAATTTGCGTCAAACAGTATAGAATAGAGATTAGAGCAATGATTGTGAATTCTCATAAAAAAAAAGAACCAAACGTATGAAGGTAGGTATAACATACACGCCTTTAATTATCACTACATAGGAAATACTAACCGTGTTTTTTTTCACTCCTCAGGAGCCAACACAGCAAAACACAGACAACAAAATGAACAGAAAAACACTTCATTATGTATTATTCTTCAATAAAGGTTTCCATCTCTAACCGAAGAAAAATATTGTTTGTGTCAAACAAGATTGTTTCTTACCATATTCTATATACATTTTACTAGGAGTATGGCATATGTCTGAATTACAAAACATCAAAGGATAGACAGAATGCCCAACACGTGATTCTTTCTTTCATACAGTCTGTTAATATGAATATGAACACACAAACTAAGATATAAGAACAGTTAGTTTTTCTCATTTTGCGTTTAACTATTTTCAGAGAAGAATAGTGTTGCCTTTCGAATCATTCACAATTTGTGGGAAATTTGCTCTAAAAAAGATTTGGTTTTGGTATGTGAACTGGTAAATACAATGTAAAAACGAACCATCCTGTAGATAGTATAATGCATTCAAAAACTAATAACAATAATAATAATAACAATTATTATTATTATTAATTGTCGCTGAACTCATTATGAAAGAAATAAAAACAAAAATAATGTACAGGAATTTTTAAAAATATACTTTTTAAAATATTATTTGTTTGAAATTTGACAGATGATGCGCAAGGGAAAACAGTAAGTACATTCACCCCTGTTAAGAATTGAATTCGCACGGATTTAAAAAAAAAGTATTCTAAATTAAGGAAGAATTCCCCTTTTAATTTTTGACAAATATTACTATGAAATTGGAAAACGAAATGAAAATAAGAACACATCTGGTTTGAAAACGAAGGTATTGATTTCGTAATCGAAAATTAGAACAGGGGTGATTTTGTTTTAAATAATAAAATAATAAGCAATACGGCAACACTAAATACTGATACATGTGCCACAAGCAGTTACAGTTTACTGTTTCTTGTATTTTTTTGTCGGGCATCTGCATTTGCATCGAGTCATCAAATGAAAAGTTTAGTTTATGTGTGATTTGCGTGAAGTTCAGTGATTTGGTGAACAAAAAGTAAAGTAAAATAAAACTGTGTTTCAAAACGAAAATAAATTTATTGAAGAGTTAAAATTATAAAATAAACTTCGATATGTCGGTGTCGGATTCAATTTTCTTAGACTCAGAAATTGTTTCATTTTCGTTGTCGTCGTCCGCGGAAATGTTTTTTTCCAAAGAGGTTGTTTGAGTGTTTGCCCAGTCGAAATCCACGCAAAAAAGGCTAAAATTGCAAAGCTGGGTTTTTGGTTCTGGAATTTTTTATGAGTTGGGGTAGCCCAAAGGCCAAATCTAAATTTGCAATTTCATGAAACTAGTGCTAACCAGTTTAAACCATGCAATCTCCGGAAAAGTACAAAATTGTTTTTGTTGTTTTTTTCTCGATTTGGAAATCAACGCTTTCGTGAATATGATCTAGGCATGAATTTGTTGAGTTTAGAAAACATTGGTGATTTGCGAGGTGTACAGAGTTGTGATCGGTTTTAAATCAATGCAAGTTTTGTGAACGTTTTAGAAAGAAACGTACAAAAATTTCGTGATCTTCCGGCGATTGCATGGTTAGCAAATTTAGATTTGGGCTATCCCAAATCATACATATCTACAAACAATATAAGAAATATCCAGAACGATATTCTGCGTTGTGATTAATATCGAATACAGGACCTTCTAAGACGTTGCCTAGAGAAAAATTTAGAGACTGTGATTATTTTAAAAAAATTCGAAATAAATAAATCCTTAGACGAAATTGACCGAACCAAGGTGGCAAAGGTGATTATTAATAGTATTTTGCTGGAAGACTACGATAGACTGTAAGTACCTTCTGTATTATAAGAACATGTATATTTAGATAATCAGCAACAAAAAATTTTCTAGCTGGTTTGATTAAAAAATAGACTAATTATTGTATTCTTTTTATTTCAGACTAACAAAATCGGAGTATATTCTACTTGCAAAAATTATATCCGAAGTTTTTCCCACCGAATCTAAGGAAACGTTTTATTCTCCCGCGGCGGGTAAGATAAAAGTCGGTGGCAAATTATGGAGCGCCCAGATGAACGCAAGGACAGCACTTAAGGCTTGCGGTCTCGTTAAGAGGAGATCTCTTACGAAAGCAGTAAAAGAAACAGGTACCTATACCATATTTCAGGGAAAGATGGAACTAGATTTCATTTTTTCAGAAATGTTTTTTTTTAAGTTTTGAAATTTTTTTGTTCAAGAATTTTCAATATCAATTTTTTTTCAAAAATTTGGAATTCTTCCGAACATGTTCATTCTTTTAAAGAAATTTTAATTTTTTCAAGGACTTTCAATCTTTTCTTCTAAATTTATAAAACTGAAAACAAAATTTAGAACTATTGTAATTATGATGGTATCTAATTTTTTTTTCAGGGTCAGCAAATTTATTGGCAGAAGAAGCTGATACACAAGTTCAAAAAAGTTCAGTCGAAGAATCCAACTTTGAAGAACTGTGGCAGGCTTCGTTTTCATCCCGAAGAGAATTTCTTTCCAAGCACGGGGTGGAACAGTATTTCAAACGATACGCATGTCTAGCTGGAGACAACGCAATTAAATTGGTAAGAATTTTAAAACTGGAAATATGGCATAATTTTGTTTGTTCTTTAAAAATCTTTCAGCTTACTGTTGATGCCGAGCGTGAATTGAAGATTTCTCTTTTAATTCATAAATTGGAAGAATTCTCCGACGCCATACTAAAATTGGCTGCCAAAAGCAAAATCAAAGAGCTTCTAAATTTATATAAGCTTTCCGAGAACACTAAAAGTAATTGCCTACTTGTAATGTTATTATTGAATTTGATTTTTTAACATTTCTTATTGTCAGATTCGAGAATTATTATTGGCCTGAGAGCTCTGCCTTTTTTCTTCCCTGCGAAAACCTTAAAAGGAAAACAAAAAACTGATCCAAGGCGATCAACGAAGGCTGTGGCGGCAGCCTTCTTCATTCCGCTGTTCAGCACTGAGGAGGAGGCAAATGATTTTTTTTTGGAGAATAATCTCCCAACGCCAAGACTTCACATAGTAGGTAACTTTGAAGTATATTTTGCGGTTGTTGTGGTAGAATCTAGATCATTTATTTTTAAGAATTTCCAAGAAGCATTTGTGTTTGCATTTGCAAGTTTTTTCGCCCTGGATTCACACTATCCAAACATTACAAGTAGTTTTTGGGTTTTGCTGCAACAAATTGTGTTCAATATCTATTTAGATTGCGACAGAAAATACGAAATTTTAAGGAATGTTTCTTTACGAAATGAAATTTTAAATGAAATTGCAGCAGCTCAAAATGTCAATGCCTAAATCCATATCTTGTTTTCAATGTGAAACACATTTTGGGTTAAATGAATTAAAGATTTACAGGAAACATATAAATACTCACAGTAACATTAAATATTTCAAATGCGTTTTGTGTACTTTATTTTTTTTTTCATGCAAGGCTTTAATTCAGCATTTAAGAACGCATCTTAAAACTGAGAATCAATATAACTCCAATACAACTATTCAAAGTAGTCTTAGAGATGTTTCTCAAATTAGTTTAGAAAATGAGAATAATTCGGATATAGTAAGCTGTATTCCAATTAATGATGACCATGAATTAAGCCAAGACGCAAATATCGGCTCAAATGACTCGAACCAGGGAGATAATTCGCTTAATTTTATCAGTTCATATCGTCAAAATATTTTTAAATTTATAATTTCAATTTATTCTGATGAAAATATATCTAGAAAAAAAGCCAAGGAACTACTTATGCAAATAAACAATCAAAATAATTTGATTTTCAACTTTTTCGAAAAAATATTACCAGCGAAAAATGCAACATTTTTTGAAAACGTTCATCAAATAAAAAACATAACTTTCAACGCTTTTTCTTTGAGTGAGTACAAATTTCTTAAGCATTTAGAGAATCTCGGAATTTATCATCCTCCAACCGAAAAAGTAATTGAAAAAAAAATTGAATTTAAGAAAAAAAATGCTCTCCTCCAAACAAAATATGTAAAATATTCATTGATGACATTTCCTTTACGCAAAATATTTCAACAGCTTTTAAACCAAACAGGTTTTTTAGAAACAATTGTTAACCACATAAATGAAATAAAACGTTGTAAAGATCAAGGCGTAATTATTAATGTAATGGGTACCAAATTCTGGAACTCAAAAATAGATTTCTATAAAACTGATGGAACCATTTTATTTCTCCCAATTGATACATATTTTGATGATTTTGAACCTCAAAATCCCTTAGGGGCTCATGCTGGGGCTTACAAAATAGGAGCACTATACGTCAAAATTGATTGTCTACCGCCGTGGCTTAATTCAAAGTTGGATTTTATATTTGTTGCTGCATTAATGTTTTCAAATGATCGTTCAACATTTGGAAACGATATAATGTTTCAACCTATTATTGATGAACTAAAATATCTTCAAGAAGTTGGACTGGAGATAAAATACAAGCAATTTACTTGTGCAAGGTTTATTTTTGTTAGTCTACTTGGTGACAATTTAGGACTTCATGCCATCACTGGTTTTTCGGAATGCTTCATCTGCAACTTTCCATGTAGATTTTGCAAGATAAGCAAAGATGCTTTAAGATCGTGCACAGATCTATCTTTATTCCCTCCAAGAAACAAATCAAATTATGCAAATGACGTCACCTTAAATGATTTGTCCAAGACGGGGATTAAAGGGAACTGTGTATGGAATAATATTCCAAATTTTCACGTGACAGAAAATTTCAGTGTAGATATAATGCATGACATTCTAGAAGGTGTTGCACACGAAGACATTTGTAGAGTTTTGCAGAAATTTATCGACGCTAAAGTATTGTCCTTAGATGTTCTAAATTTCAGACTTTCGACGTTCGATTTCGGAACAAAAAACAAACCCGATAATATTACAATGGGAATGATAGAAAATAAAAAAAATTAAGTTCACTGCCGCAGAAATGCTGAATTTTGTTATCAACTTGCCACTTATAATTGGGGATCTGGTCCCAGAAGAATCTGACGAATGGTGTCTTTTATTGTTGTTGAAAAAAATGCTTAACTTAGTTCTTAACGAGTATTAGGCGTACTATACTCCAATTTTGTTTGAAAGAATAGTAACCGAACACCATAAGTTGTTTTTAAAAATATTTGGAAATATTTTGAAATTTAAAGCGCACATTTTGCTTCACTATCCAAACATAATGCTACAGGTTGGTCCTCTTAAAAATAAATGGTCTATGAGATACGAATCAAAACACCAAATGTTAAAAAAAATAAGTAAGACAAGCAACAACCGTAGGAATTTAGTAAAAAGTATCGCCATTAAGGTTCAGTTGAAAACAGCAAATTTTTTCATTGAAGAACCTGCATTCACAAATTTAACATTCGAAAAACATAAATTATTAAATAAAACGGAGTTATACCTTAAATACAAAGTAACTTTAGATCCAACATTGGAGAATATTTATAAAGTCATAACCGTTTTTTCCGAAGGTAATACCATTACAGAAAATTGTGTTATCGAATTGATTGAATTTGAAGAAGACTATATAACATTTGGTCTAGTAAGAGAGATTTTTTGTACAGATAATTCTAATATTTTTTTTGTATGTCAATTACTTGAGCTAATTGCTTTTAGAGAGCATTATGATGCTTTTAATGTTCAGCTTGTTGAAGAATTTTGTGTTGTAAATATAAAAAATACATCTCATTATTATTCAACAAAAATTATAAAAACAGCAAATGGCAAACTTTATGTTAACTGGACATTCTTAAATTTTTAACTTTATTATAAAATATTAGTAATTTTTTTCGATAAACTCATATAAAATAAAAAAAAAATATATTTTATAATTTCAATACCTCGCAAAAATGTTCCAAAATTTTTTTTGTAGATGAGTTTAAGGGAAACAATAACTTGTGAAATTTAAAAAATGATGATCATCCAAATCGGAGATATATGTATTTAGATATAGATTTTCAAAAACCACTAATGATTTATATATTTTAAAAGTTGGTTTAATTTGTTTGTTATTGTTTTTAATCGATATAAGTACTTTTTTTTATAAATGTTTATAGATACGTATGTAAATACCATTTATTACATGAATTGTCTTATTTTGCTTTGTTCTAAATAAAAAACATATATGTACCAATATTGCAACACAAAAAACTTTTTACTTTTTTTGTTTGTTGAAACGAAATTTGAAACGTAGTATTTCCGATACTTTTACTGTGCAATATGTAGGTACTGTACCTACATTGGTAAGGATTTTCAGCATTTCCACAAAAATACCAACTGAGATTATAGAGGAGATTAAGTAAATGGACCGAACCTTATTCTAGAAGGAATAAACTAGGTTTCTACAACAAACGTTTTTGAATATTTGCAATGAAGATTATAGCCTTTTTTCTCCAGTATCATTGTTCTTTTGTTGTAAACAATATTCACGTTGTTTGAAAGGAATAATAGTGTTTTTATACAACAATAATTCCATTCGCTTCAAATACTCAGCAGTTACGGATAAAAAGAAAACTGTTTCCAGTAAGGAATACCAAATCCTAAGTTAAATCATGTACTCACTTAGAACCAAAATTAAATTTTTTAGTCATAAACATTTTTACAGCTTACATCAATATTTTCCAATTTCTGCAACAAAGGAAAAAATATTTTGAATTAAACTGTAAACATTTTTGTCAAGCATTTTTTTCCTTTACGGCAAGCAAAACTGGTATCTGTTGTGATGGTGAATATTGTTTGTGACAAAGATTCTTGGTTTTCGGATGAGAAGTATTTTTTTTAAGGGAACAAATGTCATATTTTATGATTCAACATATTTAACTGTTTGTCACAAACCACTTATCGCTTGGTCCTTTTTATCTCTTGTGACAAACAGTTTAATTCTTTCGTAAAATAATTTTTTTTTTCGGTGCATATATACAAATTCTTTTGTAGAATGAGAAAAATATAAAAATTTACTTCCACTTGTCAAATACCGCTAAATCAAAACAAAATTGACACCAAAATATATGCATGTATAAAAACCAATAAAATTTAAGTTTAAGACAATGCAAATATTTAAAAATTTAATTGTGAAGTTTGTTTCTCAATAAAAAACATCAAAAGGGAAATATTGAAAACTTAAATGCAAAAAAACTAATTTATTTTTATACTAGCTTTTTACCCGCGGCTTCGCCCGCAGTGGAGAAATTAAATAA
Organism: Eupeodes latifasciatus; assembly: GCA_920104205.1. Classification (NCBI taxonomy): domain Eukaryota; kingdom Metazoa; phylum Arthropoda; class Insecta; order Diptera; family Syrphidae; genus Eupeodes; species Eupeodes latifasciatus. The sequence continues at coordinate 157,299,541 of OV049924.1, forward strand.
GTATGAGAGATAAAGGGTAAGGGTATAATAATAGAAATGAGTCAATATAATAACTAAATTTTATTGCTTGGCTGAGATCAACAATTTTTAAAAATTACTAGAGACAATGAAGTTTCAACACCTTAATATATGCTTATTGAAATGCAACAACAAATGTTAAAATATATTTCACCGTAACAAAAATAAATAATTCTGAATTCTAACAATTTAAAAAAATAAAATACAAAGTATTAATTTAAGATATTTTTATAGACAATGTTATAAGTTTTCCCGTCGGGTGCAAATATGTGTAAATTCCGGGCATTAGATACACGTGAACAGGCTACATAAAGTTGACCTAAGAGAAGCATGGGTTATCTAAATGCACTCCTGCTACCTGTAATGTTTGTCCTTGTGCATTGTTTATAGTAACAGCAAAGCTAAGCTTGACGGGAAACTGAACCCTTTTAAATTGGAATGGAAGGTCAGTGGGAATAATTGGTATCCGAGGTATTATAACACTATTTCCCTTACCGACACCTGTTAAAATAGTAGCACCAAGTATGTTCTGTCCCAATTTTGTTATCCGAAGCTTTGTTCCATTACATAGCCGAGGAGCATCTAGATTTCGCATAAGCATTACTGGTACATTTAGTTTCAATTGAAGTTTATGTGACGGTACACCCGATAGTTCAAGTGAATTTAAAAACTCCACAGGATATGAAGTACTTAGTTCCGTATCCATAATTGTATCCATTGACAAATATTCCTTCATTTCTCCTTGAACCTCGTTTAAAATGTCAGTGTTGATCCTATTTACAATTTCATTTCTTGGTGCTAATATTGCTCTTGCACACAACCACTGATCACTACCCAAATTTTGTTGCAATTCCGGAAAAACATTAGCAATGAGATCCACATGACGATATTTTGACAAACAATTTTGGCATTTTTTCAAATAAAAGCAGAGTAAGAATTAACATCAGCGAGTAAGATCTAAAATAATAAAGTAACAGCTAACCACAAAAATTACGGATAACCTCAAAAATGTGAATAGTATTATACTGCATGTAACGACAGAAGAAAATAACAATAAATATAGAAAAATTAGAAACAGTTGAAACTATGTATATTCAATTGAATTAGATATTGAATTATGTAGATATTGTCGTCACCGTCGGTAATACAGTGGGTTGGTATTACAGTAGGTTGAAACTTCATTACTATGATGCTAGATGATGCTAGATGGCGTTGAAGTAGCTAAATTTGACGATATCTGACAAACAAGTTTCTTATTTTTCGTAATTTTTTTTTATTTTTTTTAATAAAAAGTATCCTATGTTACTTCTAATACCTTCAAGAGTGTGTGTGCAAAGTTTCATGATGATCGGTTAAGTAGTTTTTGCGTGAAAGCGTAACAAACAAACTTACATTCGCATTTATAATATTATAAATTATAAATAATAAATAATAAATATAAATATAAATATAAATATATAATATATATAATATATATATATATATATATATATATATATAATATATATATATATATATATATATATATATATATATAATATATATATATATAATATATATATATATAATATATATATATATTAATTATTAATTATTAATTATAGTCGGTTTATTGATGAATTAGAACTCGATTCTTCATCAAGTTCTCAAGCGTTAGAACTCTGATTAGATCTGTTTGAAATAAAACCTCAATTTATTGGACCCTAAAATTTTGTTTACCAATGTTTTAAATTCTTCTAAAGGCCCAATTTTTATATTAATTAATTTGGATTTCATTTTAGACTACAAGGATTTTTATGTGCACTATTAAAATATTTTTAGAAAATACCTAAACATGGACAGTTTACCAGTCAACAAAAAGAAGGTGCATAATGTAAATTGTTGTGGACGCTGACAATTTCATACAGCGTCCAATTTACATAATTATTTAAGCATACATATTGAACTTTTAAATTTTCATGCGTTTTATTTTAGTTTAAGATATTTTGTACATCATGGGTAGGAGGACATTCTTCATATTAACGTTAATAATGACCACGGCTGTTAAATCTGCACAAATCAATATTATCATGGACAACATGACCAGATAAAAGTGCAGATTAATCTCTTTATAGAAGACAAGACGACCGTTTTGCCATTATATACACCTGAAGAAATATTTAAAAATACTAAACTTTTATCAATATTGTCGCATTTTCCATATCAACAAAAATCTTTTGACTGAATCTGCTGATTTCTTGAAACTTTTCAATGCAATAATTTCTATCATTTAAATTGCATGCATCATATGATATTTTAGAGATTTCAGATATCGTGTCTAATTTTGTTTTATCTTTATTCAAGTAAGATGTCAGTGCAACATTAATATATGCTTGTACACACTTGCGTACCTTTTTTTAAAAAAAGAATAATATAATACGAAAACACAATTTTTATTTCGAAAAAAAGTGATAATATTAAAACCAAAATAAATTTCGGCTGCAACGAAAACTGAGAGATTTGTTTAAATTTTATTTGAATTTTGAGTCAGAACTATCTAAGAGGTGCAACAGAAATAGCAAAATATACGTTGGAACTCAGTTCTAGTACCCGTAGCATGATGGTTAGTGCGTTGGAAAGGATATTGATATTAGTTTTTTTGAAATTTTCTAATGAATAAAAAAATAAATAAAATGAAATTGAAGTTAAATAGATCTTAGGGCCAAAAGGCATTAGTATTAACTGTTATAGTTTAACTTAGAGTGTCCGTATGGGACCAGTAAGTTAGTTGTAAGTTATGGTTAATTAGGCTAGTTTTATGAATTTTTGTCTAGCTTTAAGATAGTTTTTTTAAGAATGAATTAATAAAAATGAATTGGGTTCAATCCCTGCCTGTGCCATCTAATTTTTTTCACGGGTACTGCCTCTTGCGAGGAATTGACAAATTCTCCAAGAGTAATTCCTGTCATGAAAAGTGCTTTCTCAAACTAGCCGTTCGGATTCGGCATATAAACTGTAGGTCCCTTCCATCTCTGACAACATTACTCGCACACAGGGATGGTTGACAGTTGTAAGTCACTAGGCCCTGGTTCTCCATGGACTGTTGCGCCACCTAATTTATTTTTTCAGTTCTATTTAACCGAAATCTAAAATTTTTAGGACACAAAAATTATTTTGAACCCAGTTCTTCAGATATCATTAGATGTGAAGAAATGCTTGAGTTTTAAATATTTCTAAAAAAAAAAATCCATAGATAAACTGAGTAACTAGATCGAGTTTTTATTTTATTTAAGAATTTTGTCAAAAAATTTGCCGTAAGTAAATTTAATTATTTTTAAGTTTTATAGAATAATCATAATTTTGAAGTATAGTAACGCTAAAATAATAGAAATGGCCCACTGTAATTGAAAAGTAAACAAAACTAAGGAAGAAGGATTTTAATTTAATTTATATTATTATAAAATATATTTTAAGCTGAAAGGAAGAAGGTACCTTAAATATTAATAGCACACAAGGAGTTAGGAAGAGAAGACTGAGAATGAAAAACTGACCGACCGACTTTTTACCGTCATTTGGCTTTTAATTTTTTTTTTCTATTTTTATTGTTGTTTTCTTGTTCCCTTAAAGTAATGTCTTATAAAGAAAGGATTTGTCTCATTTTTCATTGCTGTATCTTGGTGGGGGTAATATTTGTCACATTTCCTCATCTACACCACCAGCACACAGATTATTATTATTAAATGTGGGTCTTCTTTTCTAAAGGACTTATTTGTTTTTTTTTTTCTTACTGTATTTTCCATGGCGCATTATAAGAGCATTAAATCATAGCTAAGACCGAGAGTATCCTTTACCGTATGTACGTACGAACATTGTACAGAGAACGTATACAGAGATAGAACTTATGTGCGGATTGTTTGCTGTATTTTATTTTATTTTATTTTATTTTATTTTTAAGAAGTTTCAAGAATGTGAAGATAGTCACTTAAAAAAACATCTGGGCATGGGAATTTCTCACAATAAACAACAACAACAAAAGAATAAAATAAAACAAATAAACTATGAAAGAGCTAAATAAATGAAATGACGTAGCATCAGCTATAAATTGCTTCCTCTTCTCTGCACTGTCTACATCCAAAGTCCACTGTGCCACAGCCACACACATAATGAATTATAAGTTTTATTTTATTTTATTTTGTTCTTATTTACTTTCCCAAATCTCCACAATTCCACATTAACATGGAAGTCAAGCAAAATAAAAAGCCTTTTAATGACTGAAAATAAAAAAAAAGTAACGACATAAAAATATATATAAAACACATCGGAACTCAGGATGGGATTGCTTCCGCCATTATTGCGTTCTGACTTTGAATGACGTGGTTTATGCCATCACCAATGTTGCCCGTGGGCCCGGCCGTGGGTTGTATACATATAAGTATGTAACGAATAGTTAATTTTTGTTCGAGTATATAGCTGGAGCAAGTTCGTTGAGTTCTTCAGTTTTCGCCTGGAGGTGTCTACTTACCAGGCAAAGTACACTGAGTCAACAAACATCACGAACAATAATTTGTGAGTGTCATTTTAAATGTCCCAATCTATCTTTGACGGCTTTGGCATAGTCATAGTGCCCAAAACAATTATATTGACAATTTGTTGATGTACGATATGGACAGTAAAACTTTTTTTAGTTTTATGAAAATTCAAATAAAAAGATGTGTTCGAAAATGGTTCTATCACCCAAAAACAAATTACTAATTGCCATAAAGCCCAAAAGATGTTATGTGTTTTAACATTTGAGCATTCTGAAAAAAAGGTTTGTTTATTTTGGGCACTACGACATTTTGAGTTTCAAATTTAATCTAATCACCCAAACGCAAATGTCAGATTGCCCAAAAACTCGGACCGTCGAAATAGGTGTAACAAATATGTTTGGCCTTTTTTCCCTTTCAGAAAGCGAAATATGGCAAATTTACAAAGTGAAATAAAACAAAACTGTTTGCTTGCTCACAATCATTATGGCTTATAAACAGTGAAATATGTACGGGGGTATACTTCCCCCTGCAACCCCCCTGCTTAAACTCACTATAGTATTTCAGGAGGGTGCAAGGTTGTGTGTACGCAAAATTTATTTAAATCCAGATTCCTAAACTTCAAGGTAACTTTCCATACACCCAACTTCGCACCAACCTCAAATCCTTTAGTGAGTCCAAGCAGGGGGTTGCAAGAGGGCAGCATGCCTTCCGACACCTACCTCACTGTTGATACGCGTCTCAAAGCCCAACCAACCAAATCTTTTGGGAGTTATGACATTTCTAAATTTGGGCGTTACGACTTTGAAAGTTAGTTTGGCTGATATGACACTTAATTTAGGCTTTGTGACGTTTTCTTAGTGATATTTTTCACGTAGTTTCTCTTTATGGGCTTTATATCGTTTTATAATTTGTTGTTGGGTGATAAGATATAAGAAACGATTAAAATCATATCCGTCGTAATGCCTAATTCACAAAGCCCCAACCATTATGTCACAAAACCCAAATTAAAAATTTCAAATTCTCTTGGGCAAATTGGCAAGTAAAAATTTTGGGCGTTCTTTTATTTAAAATATATTTAGGTGTTACAACATTCGCATTGGTTTTTTGTTTTTTTTTTCTCAAGATTTTGGGCTTTGTAACCAGTTTTAGGCTTTGACATTTTATAGGGTTTTGGCGTAATGGTTTTGGGATTGGTATAGCTTCAATTTTTGTATTGGTATTAAGTATTGTCTTATATTCCTATTGTTGTCGTCTCGACTTATAAGATAACATAATTTAACTTTCAAGTAACAAGGTATGAAAAACTTCAAAAATTGTACTGCCTTGTTGAATACTGTGATTGGTCTAATGCAATTTCAGATGCGTAAATTAATTTGTTTTTGCAGTCATTTCTGAAAATTTTATTCTTAAGCAACCAATAGATGGGAGACACAAATTTAAAGAAGATTTTAAAAAATATCATGAAAGCTTTAATTGTCTCAATCAAAATTAAATATTTTGTCAGCTAATTGTTTTGACTCACAGTATAGAAAATGATTGGTGCTCTTGTTACGTAATTATCAACCTGAGGTGAAACATTATTTCAAGTTACCATCATACTTTGGTTTTCGACGTTATATACATACATATATGCATATGTACGTCATGCATATCTCACTCAAAATTTATTAATTGAAGAGTACAGTGACGGAATATTTCAGTAAAATGTAAAGTACCTGTACTTTATGCCTGCTTACAATGTATACCTACCTGCCTCCCACTTAAAGCGGTCAATTATGCTGATGTCAACAAGACCAATAATAATCAAAGTATATATACTCGTACTTTATATATAAGTTGTTGATGTTGACGACTGACCTGAACTCGAACTACATACATATGTACAAACATAGAACAGATGGAAGTTACAACCAATTCAACAACAATGATGGTGATTAATTCATTTAAAATTACTGAGATTCGTATACGACGAACGCTGATGGCTTGGCTGTATGTTTGCTTGAATGTTCAAAGTTGATGTATGAAGATAGAGCAAGGTCTTTTTTTATTGTAGAAGTCTATTATAGTAGTGTAATTAGAGGGAATTATTGTTGCTTTTAATTTTTTTAATTTAATGGACATATGAATCTGATAATGGGACTTGAAAATGAAAAAAAAAAAACACACGATTTCTAAGCCTGAATTAAATACCAGTTCTTATTTAAGGTTATCGGACAATGTCATGATGGAATTTTATCAATAAAGTGAAGCTTTGAAAATTATGACAACTAATTTTTAAAATATCTACCCTAACTAAGTTTTGAGTACACCTTGACGGCATTACTGATGCTAAGGCATAACTCGATCGGTCTGAAACAAAAATTAAAATTAAAATGGGTTCTTCGCTAAATCCTTATAAGCAATTTTTACTTGAATTATGACAATAAATATAACGTGAAGGAAGAGCCAATTTTCAAATGAGGAATTTACGTTTTTTTTGTTCTATACGAGCTAATGTTTAAAAATGAAGAAAAGATCCTAAGCGGTAGGTAGGTAGAGATGGCAGTTACAAGCAGCTGCTTACCTCAATTAGCGCTAGAAAGCTCAGTTTTGATACCATAAAATCGTTAGAACTATGGATTAAAAAAAAAGATAATTTTTTAACGGATTTTATTGACAAAATTAGAGACGCTAAAGCCATTTCTTCGAGTTCAGAAAGAATATCAGGTCTTTAATTTTCATCTCGGAAAGTTCATCAAGATATTTAAGGTTCTAGAACTGGTCAGGGCAGACCTAAATAAGAGAGAAATGGAGGTTAATGTTGCGGCTGTATAGTTCATCCCAACATTGATGGGCAAGTATAAAGGATGTTGTGACCGAATTGATAGCCATAACAGCTGCTTGCCAGTCAGTCTTGTTTCTATTTTGTTGAAGTTTGATTTGAGTATTTAGCATGCTTCTCTGATTGCTAGTAATTCAGCTTGAAAAACACTGACACAATCAGGTAGCTGAAAAGAATAAGAGGCATTTAAGGACTCAAAGAAGATTCCTGACCCAACTCCACACTCCATCTTTGACCCGTCAGAAAAGATAGTGGTATCGAAGTATTTCGTAACGATGCCATCCTCCCAATCTTTTCTGTCGGGAAAGGTGACTTAAAAATCTTTACTGAGAATTAAGGCAGGGGTGCAGTAGTCGGCCGCGGCGTCTGTCGCAAAAATATCTGCTGGAATAATTTCATTAGAGTTGCCATGTCCATAGGTTCTGGAAAATTAACAATTTGATTCTTTGATTTGATTGAATGTGTAGGTCTACGGGTAGATGGTGCAGAATAACATTTAAGGCATCTCTTGGGCAGTATCGAAGGGCCCCTGTAGTGCCGACACTAGCTATTCTTTGAACCTTCTTCATTTTCTCGATGTTAGCGCAGGCCACTATATGTTAAAATATGTCGTACAACGGCTGATGTATACTTTCTTAAAATCATCTTCGATTGAAAGCCCCACTTTTTACCAAAAGTTTTTCTACAATCGTAAAATGCATTGTGAGCATTCTAAACCCGCTATTCAATGTTTACTTTCAATTAAATTAGAGATTAAGAATGACTCATAGATACTTCGCGCTGATAAGTCACACTTTTTACCAAAAGTTTTTCCACAGGCGTAAAAGGCATTGCGAGTTTTCTAAACCCGTTATTCAATTTTTACTTTCAATTGAATTTGGGATTAAGAATGGCTCATAGATATTTCGCACTGATAAGAAGATAAAGACAGGATTTGAATAGTCGGGGAAGGGTGAAGATAGGTATTTTAGTTTTGGTCGTATTTTATTTTAGAGCATCAGTTCAGTTTTGCTATGGTTAACATCTAGTACTCGGCTACTGTTGCAAACTTTCCTCACAGCTAACTTCGTGATTTCGCTGATCACAGTTGAAAACTTTTTTCAGACCAGTGAAACCAAATCATCAACATAAGCTACCGCTTACACCCCACTACTTTTTAACTTAAATAGAATTTAATTCATGACTAAGATCCATGGGAGCGGTGAAGAATACCACCTTGGGGTGTTCCTCTATTCACATATTTGGAAGAGATTATGTTACCTTACGAAGCTTAAATCCTTCTATCACTAAGCATAGAAATTATCCATTCTTGAATAAAACCTCTACCCCGAAATGAGTAAGTGATTCGTGAATCGATTCAGTAAGAACATTATTAAAATCACCTTCTAAGGGCCCTTTCACACCAAACGAATCCGAATCAATCAGAATCACTCCGAATCAAGTTGAATCTGATTGACCAAGATTCGGCTTCGAGCGCTCCGTTTAAATGTGAAGGGATTCTTTTCCCGCCTTCAGACCGGACGAATCTGGTTCAATCAGGTTCGATTCGAGGTCGCACTTGATTCAACCTGTCGGATTCCTTGATTCTTGATTCTTGAGTCAAAAACCATACGAGATGGACGTGGAGTTATTAATTTTAAAAGTTAAAGAAAATAGTGCGATTTATGATTCAGGTTGATTCAGCTGGTGTGAAAGAGTGGAGATGACGAATCAGATTCAACTTGATTCAGAGTGATTCGGATTCGTTTGGTGTGAAAGGGGCCTAAGGGCGTAGCAAGAGTAAATTCTTTACACTGAATTGTCTTCTCAATGCTGGGCACTACCTCATGCAAGGACATCTCAGTAGACTTGCATATTCAGATATGGGTGTTAATTTTGATCAAAAAGGTTTTAATAGAAATAATTATAGATTTAGTGTTATTCTATTAGAAAACATTCTATTTTTCTAAAATAATTTTTTTTAAAGTTATAATCTATACTAATATTATAAATGCGAAAGTAACTCTGTCTGTCTGTCTGTTACTCAATCACGCCTAAACTACTGAACCAATTTGCATGAAATTTGGTATGGAGATATTTTGTTACCCGAGAAAGGACATAGGCTACTTTTTACCCTGAAAAATGACGCATTCCCATGAGAAAATTCAGGTGGACCGATCGCTTTTACGCCTTAACTACTGAACAGATTTAAATGAAATTTGGTAAAGAGATAGTTTGAGACTTAAGAAAGGACATGAGTTACTTTCGACCTCGGGAAAACAACGCAATTCCATGGGAAAAAATACTTTTCGGGGAATCTGATCGCTTTCACTCCTAAATTACCAAATATTTGAATATTATTTGGATAAAATTGGTATAACGGAAAAACAACGCATTCCCAACCCTTCTCAAAAGTTGAGATTGAAGGTTGGTGTTCCAGTCCTGTTAATGAGAAATCTTGACGCATCAAAGTTATGTAATGGTACACGGCTACATATTACTGACCTAGGACGAAATATTATAAAAGCTATAATCATGACTGGAATAGCAAAAGGAAAAAATGTTTTAATTCCCAGCATTCCGATTTGCCGTTTCAGTTTAAAAGAGTGCAGTTTCCTCTGAAAGCAGCATTTGCAATAACAATAAATAAATTTGGAAAAAAAACTGTTTTTCCCATGGACAATTATATGTAGCATGCTCATTAGTCTAAAACCCAAAAAATCTTTACGTTCTGGCCAAGGAAGGAAAAACAAAAAAACGTCGTTTATAAAAATGTATTGCAGTAACCTATCTTCTTCTTAAAATGTATTAACCTAACCTAACCCAACCTATGACAATCACAATTCAAACAAACGTACAAAAAAGTATAGCCCAGGTTTTTTCATACTACTATCCAAAAAAAACTATCTAATGCGGACGAAGTCGAGGGTAAAAGCTAGTTTTATATATAAATAACAAGGAAAATACTGTTTTCCAACACAATTTTTTGTGTTGATTTCAACTATGCCACTAATTTTTAAAGGTGATTGCAGTCGACCATACAAAGAAAAAAGTAAGTATGGTGTACTCAGGAGTATACGTACTTTTATTTTTTATTTTAGCATATTTAACATAAACTATTTAAAACTATGTTTAGATAGATAGATTTTATTAAAGTAATTAATTTTAGAAAGCTTACTTTTTGCATTACTTTTTGATGAAAACAAAAAATACGATTCATTTTTCAATAGCTTTTAATGTAACGGAAAAAGTCAATCTTGCTACGATAGCCCAGTTAAAATAGTTTTCTTACTTTGGAATAATTCTAATACACACTTTCAAAATATCATTATAAAGAAACTATAAGAAGTCCCCAAAAATCCCAGATGAGCACATAAAATTATTCACGTTTTTAAGTTTATTTTATTATCTAACTCTTCATGGCTAAGTACTTAGAATTCAAATTTAAAATTTTGAGGTTCTGTGAATGTATTTTTTTTAGTGCATTTTGATTGGTATTTGTATTCATATGTACCAATATTATTTAATACAAAAATAATATGGTTTGTTTTATCATGAGTCAAAAGTCAGCATATTTCACAATTCACGAACTTTCTTTTATTTCAAGATCATAAAATGTGTGTGTATTTTATGTTGCGTTCTGAATTCAAGTTCTGTTTTTAAATTTCAAGCCACTATCAATCTTCAAAAAAAAAATCAATAAATAATAAAAATAGAAAAGCGGCTTCGACAACATTTTTACGAACACATATATAGTTTTATGAATAACCCTGAAATAAAAATTCGTATATTTCAATTTTTACCTTTTTTTTTGACAAATCAAAAATGTATTAGAAAAAAAAGGAACTGTTCGGAAAATTGATTGCATTTCAAAGTGCACATTTATTTTCCTGTTCCTTAAATAACATATCATCTTCGAGACTTTCGTAATTGACAAGGTTATTTTTATAAAATTTTTATTCTAACCTTTACTTTTAGTATAGATTCAAATATTAATTATTTCATCAACTTGAAGTCAATATTTGATGAATAAATTAGTTTTTAATTGACTTTGGCGCCAATCAGATAAACAAATAAAATGTTTTACAAAAAACAAAAAGAAAAAACGGAAACTTTGTTTATTTTTTCTACGCTGCTGTCGAAAAAACATGTGTATCAACAATTTAAATTTCAAAACTTTATTCTGTAAATATTCATTTCTATTTTATACTCGTATACTCACCAAATATTCGACCACTTGTTCAAATGTTTGTATTGTATATTGTGAATATTTTAAAATACAAAATTGTATTATGGTTTAAACTTGAACCATCTTCAAAATAAATAATTACGTTCAAAATAGTTTTCAAGTATTATAAAGGGTGTCCCAAAATTAACGCAAGATTTGAATTTGCCGCCATTTGTGCAGTGAAGTGTTGGCAACCCTGAAAAAAAGCAATTTGACAGCTAACAGTATAGGGTTATTAAAAATGGAGCGTTACACGATAGAACAACGTGTCTTCATTATTAAAGAATATTTCAAAAATAGTGAAAGCTTGGCGGCTGATTGTTCGAGCAAAATCATCCTAAGCGATGAAGCACATTTTCATCTTGATGGCTTTGTCAATCGCCAAAATTGCCGCATTTGGGGTTCGGAGAACCCACATGCGATTGTCGAAAAACAAATGCATCCACAACGCGTGACTGTATGGTGTGGATTTTGGGCTGGAGGCATAATTGGGCCATATTTTTTTGAAAATGATGCTGGTCAAGCAGTGACTGTTACTGGTGCTCGATATCGCGACATGATTACACAGTTCTTTCTGCCAAAATTGGATGATATTGATGTGTCCAATATGTGGTTTCAACAAGACGGTGCCACATGTCATGCAGCCCGTGAAACAATTCAATTACTGCATGAGACATTTCCAGGTCGTGTACTCTCTCGTTTCGGTGATCAAAATTGGCCTCCTAGATCGTGTGATTTAACACCATTAGACTTCTTTTTATGGGGTTATTTGAAATCACAAGTCTATGTCAACAAGCCCACAACCACCCGTGCATTAAAGGAGGAGATTCAACGCTGCATCAACGAAATTCAGCCACATTTATGCAGAATGGTCATGGAAAATTTCAACAAAAGAGTGCGCATGTGCATGCAAAGCCGTGGAGGCCATTTGTCCGATGTGTTATTCCATACATAACCCTATCCTATGTACTTTACGAGTCAATAAAAATATAACTATCAAAAGACTAAAAACAGCGTTTGCTATTTAATTCAAATCTTGCGTTAATTTTGGGACACCCTTTATTTTAGTTGAAACATGAAGCTTTCAAAATTATCGCATTCAAAACTTTGAACTATTTTTGATAGAAAAATTATGTGGAGACAAAATAAAATGGGCACTAAAAAATAAAACTCATACCGGTGTGAAACTTGCATACTTTTTAATGTACAATATTGGAAACATTTTATTTATTCAATTTCAATGTTTTCATATGTCATTCATGTAAATCACTAAAAAAGTTTGAAAAAATGCTCACTTTTGTTTTCATTTGATGATTTCGGTAAACGCTTTCCTAATTTAGAAAACTTTAATAGAAGAAACATTTCTTAAAAGCATGCAATGTTAATTTGTTGATATTGAAATAAATATGAAGATTTAACGTTAAGTATCCAGGATTGAACAAGATGTTAGCACGAAGGGTACTAAGTAGTTTCAGACCAGCCTTTTCTTAGGCTTTTGGTTAAGTTTAAATAGCCAAAAGTGTTGTGCCATCTATTTTTCATTTTTAAAAAGTGCCAAAATTCTCAAAATGTAATCTTTATGAAGATAAGGTGTTAATTACAAACCCAACTGCAGGGTATTTTTAAAAGAGGACACACATTTTTTCCTTTCTATTTTCTTCGTTCAAGACAAAAAAAATTGAAAAAAAAAAAAAAACAATTCAAAATTAATTTAAAAAAAATTCATAAAACAAAACAGAAAGAAAAAATGTGTGTTCACTTATTTGTATCTTTTTTTGGTATAGGGTAATTGCGGAAGAGATGCCGCACTCAGAACTACTTCTGATCATCCAGGCAATAACTTTGTTTTTTTTTTTTTTTTTAATTTTGTTAACTTCCCATAGACAGTTATTGTAGTGGGTGCGGTTCTCGACGGTTTAAGGTCACTAGAATCTAAATAAAAGAAATATGTTTCTAAATACGTACCTTTGGGGGCCTTTTTTGTCACCTATACCTCAAGAACCGTCAGATATATCGACTTCAAATAATTTTTGGTTAAAAGATAATAACTCTAAAAATTTAGAAAATTGAGTTGTTAGTTTTTGTGCAGTAGAATTTCAAAAAAAGTGAAAAAAAAAAATAAAAAAAATTTCGTCTTCAAATAAATTTTAGGTTATATTGTGATAGCAAATTCGTACAAAATCAAAAAAAAAAAAAAACTACTAACTATTCTTTTTATAAATTAAAAAATTAAATGAAGAAAAAAAAATAACTGTATGTTCAAAAAAATAACCTTTTCGTCAACTGGTACAATTTTTAGAAAAGTCGAAGGGACAGTTTTCTTACAAAAAAAAAACAAAAAGTTGGTAAAAATCAAATATCTTGGCAGCAGTTTTATATTCGTCTAACAATTTCGGGAACAAAAACAGATATTAAAATCAGACATATTTTATGAGACAAAAAATATTGTCTACATTTTTTTACAAAACATTAAAACATAAACAACAAAAAAATGATAAGAAATGGTTTTTGGTTAAGAAAGATATTGACTTAAAATTTGCGTATGTTATAAAAAATGTTGTTATCAACATTTATTTAAACCTTAAAAAATTCAACAACCGGGCAATGATAGAAAGTTATCAATGTTAAGTATTTAACCAAAAAGTCAGGGCAAATAATTGTTTATATCGGGCATGTTACGTGATTTCTTCATATTCCCCAAATTACCGTATTTATCGTAATAAAAAAATCTAAAGAATTTGAATTTGTCCCAAAAGCCTGGTTAATTGCTGTAAATCTCAAAACTCGATCATGCATTCACCTTTTTCTTTAATTCAATAAACTTAATTTTCTATTATTTTGTTTATTGTCTCCGGAAACCCTAAAGGTAGGTAAAATTTAATTCAAAATAGGGAGACTAATAGTTTAGAGTTACGACCTGTTAATTTTAAAAACTTGACACCATTAACTGAAATTTCTTTTCGGGTTAAGACCACCTATCCACACCCAAAAAAAAAAAAGAAGCAATTTAGCTAAATTCAACTACCTGCCTACCCTTCCCCATCATGCCAACCTATCCTTAAAAAAGCATTCAAGAATAATAATAAAAATGTAATTATTAACTACCTCTTTTTTTTTGTCTTAACTTCTTCTCATACGTGTACGCCACGACATAAACTGAATTAATGTAAAGTAAAATTCTCACTAAGCAACAGGAAAGCACATACAAGTTATAAACTCTCTCCTTTTTAATTTATAAAGAACCAAAAAGTTATGATTTATAACATTTGAATATCAAAACAAACACAACAAACAAAAATTACTTTCTACGCATTAAAAAGTTTAGAATTCAAGGTCTAGTAATTCACAAAATTCGTAGTATGCTCACACGCCCACTGAACTCAAATAATTAATAACAACAAAAACCAAAAACAAAAGCATTATTTAGTAATAAATATATTATGAACTTCTATGACTAATGCATGCCCATCACACAATAACTGGGCGGGAGTTATTTTTAGTAACACTAGTTTTTGTTTGTGTTCTTGATTTGAATTTATTGTTGGCTAAAAGATACATTTTCAGATATGTTTAGATGTAAATTTAGTCGGGGTGTGCCTTGAAGTAATCAAAATGAAACAAGTCAATAGAAATCGAAGTGAATAATTTAATTAAAAACTCAATCATAGGAACGCTTATCGACTACGAATTCAACAAGTGTCAGGATGGCCGAGCGGTCTAAGGCGCCAGACTCAAGAGCAATCTTGCCTGCAAACATTGCGGGTTACTGAGCGTTCTGGTCCTCTCTGAGGGCGTGGGTTCGAATCCCACTTCTGACAAATGTTTTTTTTTTATTTCAATTGAATTTCTTTTTGCTGAAGAAAATTTTAACAAATGCATACTACAGCAAGAGCCCGGGCCGGCCAGACATACCTTTTATCATAAAAGCTGAAAGTTTGTCTATGTGTGCCCCTAGTACAGGTAAGAACGATCCCCACCCATGATACCTGAGTAGTGGTTCCTTTGGCAGCTAACAGGTAGCAAAGGTGCATAAAATTCCATCTTACTTTCGTTATTTTATAAAGCTCAATTTTTTTATATTTGATTCGTAACAACACCAAAATTCGCTTTACTCATTGCCAGACACTTGGTATGGTTCCTGACTCTGTACAATCGGGACGTCATGGCACAAGGCGGAGCAGAGCTCCTTCGGTTCAGTAGGGCTGTGTCCGAACGGGACCGAACTGATAGGGTGAAGCAGGAGAACCAGTTTTGGTGGCTTCAATCGGCACTTGATAGTGGGTAGTCGGGATGGGGTATTAAGCCTTGGCCGGCTTACATACTTGTTTTATAGTTTTAGGGTTTAGTTTTAAGTAGAATAGGCATGGTGGCACAAAAAAAATACAAAATACAAAAAAAAAATATACACAAAAAATACAAGAAAAAATCAAAAAAAAAAAAAATACAAAAAAATACAAAAATAAAAAAAAAAAAAAAAGAAAACAAAATATGTAAAACAAAAAACGTTAGATAGTTAGATTTGCTGCTGTGGTTGTTCTAGTTTTAAGTAGTTTATAGGTAGAATAGGTAGTTTTAGTTAGCTTTAAGTTTTATATTAAGGACCTTATTTTAAGTAGTTTTTAAGTAAAAATAAAAAAAGGATATTGATATTAGTTTTTTTGAAATTTTCTAATGAATAAAAAATAAATAAAATGGATTTGAAGTTAAATAGATCTTAGGGCCGAAAGGCATTAGCATTAAGTATTATTGTTTAACTTAGAGTGTCCGTATGGGACCAGTAAGTTAGTTGTAAGTTATGGTTAATTAGGCTAGTTTTATGAATTTTTGTCTAGCTTTAAGATAGTCTTAAGAATGAATTAATAAAAATGAATTAAAAAAAAAAAAAAAAAAAAACACTTGGTATGGTTCCAAGCCCCCTGCCAGACACCCCTAAACTATAATATTTTGTAATTCAATTTACGTTATATTATAAAAGCTAAATTTAATATATGTTTTTTGGGGAGCTATTAAACGATGTTTCCTTAGCAGCCAGACATTTTCGAGGGTTCTATCATCCAGACAGCCAGACACTTTGAATTGAGCACAAATTGCGAGAGCGCGGAGCAAATGTTGTAAACGGTGCTTGCGAAACAGAGCATTCGGTTTATTGCGATCTTTGGAAAGAGTACGATAACTCAGGCGACAAAGTTTAATGACGAATTTGTATAAAACAGTTAAAAAGAAGCATTTTTTACTATGGGAGGGGGGTCTATCACCCCCCGTTTAGGCGGGAGGGGCAATTTAAAAAATAATAAAAATAAAATAAAAATAATAATGAAAAAAAAAGTTACAAAATAACGGTAACACTTTTAAGTACAATTAAGTATTTTACATTTTTTTAAAGCCAACATTCTGTTCTAACAGCCTGTTTTTAAATCAAGTCAAAACTATGTGTAGTTTTTAAAAAAAATTGCTCTAAACTCAAAATTTGTGCAAAAAAAAGTTAAAAAAAGGGTTAAAAGTGTAATTTTTGAAAACTAAGATTATCTACCATTATTTTTTTTTTTTGAATTCATTGCTCTCATTTGTTTTTGATCAAAATTACCAAAAAAAATATTTTATTTAAAATATTTTTTCCTTGGTTATTTTCAATTTTCTCAAAGAGACATAAAATCATCTACTTTTCAGTTTTTGGTCAAAAACAAATAAGAGCAATACATTCTAAAATAAAAAGTATTGAAAAATTACACTTTAATCCTTTTTTTTTAACTTTTTTTACTCATATTTTGAGTTTAAAATTAAATTTTTCAAAAACTACACATAGTTTTGACTTGATTTAAAAATAGGCTGTTAGAAAAGAATGTTGGCTTTAAAAAAATGTAAAATACTTAATTGTAAGTGTTACCGCTATTTTGTAACTATTTTTTTTTCATTTTAAACAATTATTTTTTAAATTGCCCCTCCCATAGTAAAAAATGCTTCTTTTTAACTGTTTTATACAAATCCGTCATTAAACTTTGTCGCCTGAGTTATCGTACTCTTTCCAAAGATCGCAATAAGCCGAATGCTCTGTTTCGCTCCTACCGTCTACTACATATGCTCCGCGCTCTCGCAACTTCTGCTCAATTCAAAGTGTCTGGCTGTCTGGATAATAGAACCCTCGAAAAAGTCTGGCTGCTAAGGAAACATCGTTTAATAGCTCCCCAAAAAACATATATTAAATTTATCTTTTCTAATATAACGTAAATTGAATTACAAATATTATAGTTTAGGCATATTATAGTCTGGCAGGGGTTTGGAACCATACCAAGTGTCTGGCAATGATTAAAGCGAATTTTGATGTTGTTAAGAATGAAATATACAAAAATTGAGTTTTATAAAATAACGAAATTAAGATGGAATTTTATGCACCCTTGCTACCTGTTAGCTGCCAAAGGAACCACTACTCAGGTATCATGGGTGGGGATCGTTCTTACCTGTACTAGGGGCACACATAGACAAACTTTCAGCTTTTATGATAAAAGGTATGTCTGGCCGGTCCGGGCTCTTGGACATTGGTCTTCAAAATTACGTTTTTTTTTATCACACAATCAAAGCAATACTTTTTTAAGTAAAGTAGAGGTTAAAGTTGTCAAGAACTCGAATATTGTTCTAAAATATTACTTTTACATCAGGTTTTTTAAATATGTACCTTTAAAAGTGTTAAAGCTAATCAAAAACGGGTCAGTTAATAATTAATGGTATGATTTTGCAAAGTACAAATACAGTTTAGTTATCTTACTTTGTTTCTGAAAATGCGTATATAAGTTATGAGTCTTCATTTGGCTCTACAGGAAGTTTTGAGAAATGTCAAATGTGACGATCTTGTGGTTTTACAAAATATGTTTTGGAATTAAGTTTAAGAGTTTATTTCGATTTTTACTATCTGCTCAAATTTTAGAAATACCAGTTTTCGACAATATATCTTAATTTTGCCAAAATGTTTCAACAAATAAAAATAGTTTCGTTATAAAAACAAACATTATTTTCAAACCGTTTTGTCTATTTCTGTTAGTTTGAGACAGCTGAAATCTAACAACTTAACTACTATAAATATCTGAACTGAATATTTAAGATACATTTTAAAAATACTCCATAGATTTAGATAGCCTCAAATAGCCTTTATACATACATACATTAATGCATGTGTTCTTTTTCGATTTTTAAACGTAATATCTCAAAAAGGTGACATGATTGAGTAATTTTAATTAAGTTCATCAACTTAAAATTTTAACTTTTAGGAAACTAGTAATGGGATTAATTATTATTGTCGCTATTTTGTACTAAATTTATTCCATTTGTCGCACTTGTGTTTAAAAAACTAACCCCTGATTTCCCTAAAAAATTCCCTACCAAATGAAAAAAAAAATCCAAAACGTACTATTTTCCATGATCTCTAGAACAATCCTACCTAAACTAAGTATGTTTTCTAACAGAATTGTCATCCTGGAATTTGTTTAAACAATTGTCGTAACATGTCTACTAGAAAGTTGTGCAATACCAAAATTTGTCGCGCAGCTTTTTCTTAAAAATGTTTACACTTTAATGAAACACTATGCCAAAATGTAGTTTGCTTTCTCGAATATGTTTTCAAAAATTGAAGATATTGGCTTAAAACTAATTGTATCTTATAAAAATTGTTGTTTCGAACATTCAGTAATATTTTTATAAAAATCTTAACAGTCAGTTTTTCATAAACCTTGATGTGCGATTCTCGATATCACGTGAATATAATTCTGTGCTAAATTTAATTGTAATATTTAAAAAAAGAAGTGCTACATTTACTTTTCTTTTGCTACAGGTCACGACACTTAATTGAATACTGAGTTTTTCAATTTAAGTTTATTTTGACCCTTTCTTCTAACTTGGCTGACAAGTTGGAATTTCAGAGTTAATTAAAAAAAAAAAAAAACAAACGGGACAGACTTGTTTCCATTGTATATTATCCGTATTTATTTTATTTGATTCTCTATGTAAGCTAGGGATCTGTCAAGTTAAACAAAATCAATTTGACAGAACTTGGGGTACAAAATTACAAAAATTCAAAGTTAAGTAGATAGAGCCAATGTGAGTTGACAGATTGGTATACAATTTGGTACAGAGAAATCATAAGTGTTTCATTAGGAGAAGAATACAATTATTGGTTATTTTAATCAATATAGAAAAACACGTCGCATTTGACAATCAAATGATTTTGATAACATTTCAATGCAGAAAGTAATTAATACATATTGACTTCCATAGAACTAACTATGGGAAGAATGAAGCTTTAAGTCGAATGAGCATTTTATGTAACTTAAACTGTTCATCGATAGATTTAAATTTAAATAAGGTGGGATTAAAATCATTGTTTAGAACCAGTGCTCCACTATCGTAAACGTTCTCATTTTATTTTTTGTTCTGTAAAAGTTAAATGTTACTTATGTTTTGTATTTTGTGCGTGTGTTAGGCTATAATTGTATTATCTTTTACTAACAACTAACACATGCACTTATGATGAGCCTCTGATCGTAGTTTGACACTTGTTATAAGCTTACTACTTTCTGAAATTCTGAAGTGTAAAATATAATTATATCAATTGATTCTTCGAAAGAATTCATAACATTAAAGATTTTGAGAAAGTTGCCTTTATTTTAAATAATTTCTATATTCTAGTACAATGGTAGAAGTAAAAGTCAAACGTAATTTCCAATTTCAAAATTTATTAATTAAAAATAATAATAATTGTTGGTTTTTGCTTCTGGAAAGGTCATCTTAACAACTTCAGAAGTGAGATAGTACTGAATATTCTAACAAAATTCTGTAAAGAATTCCTATAAAGCTTGAAAATGAACAAATCTGAATTGTAAGATTAGCTTAGAAAGCAAAACGTTGATTTTTCATTAAAAGCTACATTGACACATTACTCGCACACAGGAACGGACTTTTGCGCCACATTATGTATTTATCTATAGCTACATTGACGAAATCGCGTAAGCTGTACAATATAAAAATCGATTAATTAAATAAACAAGAAAACAATTCCGTCGATGCAGGAAATTTAATAAATTCCGGAACTAATGATGAAGATCGTTTTACTATATTCACGAAGAATTTAAAAATAACAATCACATTAAAAAAAAAAAAACACTTTTAACTGACATTTTTAGCGGAAGAAAACGCTGATATTGATACAAAACTTAAGATTCTGGAAAAACGTCGTCGTTTGCAACAATTACAACGAAAACTCCAAGATATACAACATTAAATAATTCTTTTTGTTGGTGATGAAGCTTGTAAAGCCCGGAAATGGTCAGAACATTTTGAACAAACCCGAGATTCGATAAATGGTGATGATATTTATCAATTGAAGTCAATCCGACGTTTGATCAATTCACGTTTCACGACGCGATGTTTCAATTCCGTAACAATTTTTTTGAAAAATATTGTTCACTGTTTCGGAAGTGATTGATTAATTACGCAAAACAATAGTGATGAATTGCAAGTCATTCAATTTATAATAGAAGTATTTCAAGACAATCTTGTTAACATAGCTGTCTGTATCCGGCTTTTAATATGCAGCATTTCAACCAGTAGAATGCGAAGTAGAATCGGATGAATCAAATGAAGCAATTACGACCTCGTCTTCAACGAATGCAACTAAAACAAAACCACCGATTTTTGATCGTTCTAAGATGCTCTGTTATAACTTATAAGTGTCCAAATATAAGACATTCGTTTATGCTTAAACGAAAATTCTCAAAAACGTTTTAAAAGTAATTTTGTGTTCTGATAAAAGTCAGTTCTTCAAACAATGCTAACATATTAAATTTTTGAAATACATATGTACATGCATGTATTGAATCAATATAAAAATGATGTTAAAAACTATGCACAAACTTAATTCTTTGTTCAAATTCTAAATGAGCATCAAAAATTATCTTCTAAACTTATTTCCTCAAAACTCTGCATGCAAGTGATTGAAAGGTTTTCAAAACTTCATATATAGTCAAATGACAAACTTATTTATCTATACTAATCTATACTTAATACTATAAATGTGAAAGTAACTCTGTCTGCCTGTCTGTTACTCAATCACGCCTAAACTACTGAACCAATTTGCATGAAATTTGATATGGAGATATTTTGATACCCGAGAAAGGACATAGGCTACTTTTTACCTCGGGAAAGTGACGCACTCTCATGGGAAAATTCAGGTGGGCCGATCGCTTTTACGCCTAAACTACTGAAAAGATTTAAATGAAATTTGGTAAGGAGATAGTTTGAGACTTAATAAAGGACATGAGTTACTTTTGACCTCGGGAAAACAACGCATTTCCATGGGATCACGGGAATCTGATATTTGGATGAAATTGGTATTACGGGAAAACAACGCATTCCCAACCCTTATGAAATAAGTTGTCGAACATTAAACTTATCATACACGTATATTAACGCCACGTGCCTCAAGACCTCAACGTTAGACACACGCGGAGTTCAAGAACAAAATCCGACCGATATAATTTACAATAAGGCCTTAACTTTTGTAGAAGACCACGTTATAAACATTACTGGGAAAGATTTGTCTGAATTTGGGATGACCAGACCACAGAGAATTGGGGAAGTGAGCAGTGATTTAGCTCGAATTAAATTATGATACTCTAGAGCAGAGAATAACACAGGATGTTCCACTTTTAAATTCAGAACAAAAAATAGTTTTTGACACAGTTATACACAAAACTTCCAGCGAAGAAGGTGGTTTGCTGTTTTTAGATGCTCCAGGAGGCACAGGCAAAACTTTTCTTTTGAATCTATTGTTAGCTCAAATTCGGAAAAACAATGGAGTTGCTTTAGCAGTAGCTTCCTTAGGAATACGCTGCTTAAAACGCATGCTTAAAAGCATCTGTGTTATGGGTACATGTAAAAATGTTTTGTCTGACTACGAATATGCGAGTAGGTACAGCTACACAATGATTCTCAAGCAGGACAATATGCCGCTGCTCTTCTAAAAATCGGAGAAGATTGTATGCCAACAGACTGTAACGGCTCGATTACGTTGAGTCATGAATTCTGTCAAATTGTCTGTAGCACAGATGAATTAAAAAGTAATGTCTATCCAAACCTGCATATAAATATGGGCAATCGGTAGTGGTTGCGTGAGAGGGCAATTTTAGCTGCAACTAAATTTGGAAAAAAACTGTTTCCCCATGGACAATTATATGTAGAGACTTAAGAAAGGACATGAGTTACTTTCGACCTCGGGAAAACAACGCATTTCCATGGGAAAAATTACTTTCCGGGGAATCTGATCGCTTTCACTCCTAAATTACCAAAGATTTGAATAATATTTGGATAAAATTGGTATTACGGGAAAACAACGCATTCCCAACCCTTATGAAATAAGTTGTCAAACATGTTATCATACACGTATATTAACGCGGGCTTCGCACCCTACGTGCCTCAAGCCCTCAACGTTAGACGCAAACTGTGGCTCCCACCAAGTTCCACAAATAAAAATTTTAAACCTAAACTTTGCTATGCTCAACCTTTCATCGCCAAACACGAGCCATGTAGTGTAGGTACAACAAATAATTCACTGGGTCGGTCTTCTACCTCTGATAATTCTGTTTCGGCTGAGGCGCGGCGCGAGTGCGCGGGCGGGGGTCGCACGCGGTAGACGAGCCAGGTTGTGACGGCGGTAGTGCGGCGCGGGGGGAGGACATCACTGAGTTGGTCTACCCGAACGGGCACACACGTTAGGGCACACGCCGTTGTCGGACGCATGCAAATTACAGAGAAAACCTGCAAACATTTTATTTGTCGTGTAAATTTAATTGTTTCTTTAATACTTACTAATTTACTCGGTTCGTCACCTAACCTAACCTATGCCAATCATACTTAGTATGGCTTCATCCCATCTCGGCACAATTCAAACATACGTACAAAAAAATACAGCTCAGGTTTTTTCATACTACTATCCAATAAAAACTATCTAATGCGGACGAAGTCGTGGGTAAAAGCTAGTACAAAATAAATAAGATATTGCAAATTTTTAATATTTAAACTGTACATCATACACAAATTTGTAATTTGCAAAAACATCATAAAATTTGATGGTAAAGAACTATGTATGGTCTTGAATTAAAAGAACTCGAGTAGTTGAACAGTAATTCAAGTACAAAAAAATTCAAAACAAAATTATTTAAAACAACTATAATTTTATATGTACACTTTGGCTAACGGAATTCAACAAGTCAGGATGGCCGAGCGGTCTAAGGCGCCAGACTCAAGAGCAATCTTACCCATACAATATGGGTTACTGAGCGTTCTGGTCCTCTCTGAGGGCGTGGCCGTGGGTTCGAATCCCACTTCTGACAAGATTTTTTTTAAATTATTTTTTCTTTCCATTTTGTTCATTTTAACTTAAAATTTATGTTTATATACAAAATGTAGATACTTGTTGATTGAAGATAAGATAATTGCTGTACATTTAATAATAAATCATGAAAACTGACTTTTTAATGTTTATAAAGTGGGTCGAAGCCGGCCGCCCGCCGCTCTGTGCACAATGTGCGTTACATAATATTTTGATTTCTTTATTTAATCAGATGATGAAGTCTTTTTATTATCAGCTCGGCTCTCTTGATTGATAACGACAGATGTAACATACATATTTACAGTTCTAATTTGGTTGCATTGAAAAGACTATACAACAAAAAATAACTATGTACATATGAATTGACCTTGATAGTGAACATTCCTTATCGCTGCACTTATGAATGTATATGTATATCCAGCTGGTAATGAATTATTGATTAAGTATAACATTGTTGTAAGTATTTTAAGGTAGGCGGGTGAAACGAAAAATGAGAAAAATGCAGGGTAGCGCTGGTGCTGGTCTTGATGCAATTGATTGTGCAGCAGCTGATTGATATGTGAATTTGTGACATTTAGATATGCAATTAACGACTAATCGACAGGAATGTCTATTTTGTATATTTGTACAATTTTATTTAGATAAGTTAGGTATGTTTTATTGGCTGATTGTCTTGTAGTATTTATTAAATTTTGATCGATAGCAGTTTATCTTAAATATTTCGAAAGCTTGATAACACATGTGTTTGTGCACAAACTACTATTTCAAAATCATACAAAATAACATTTTGAGAAACAAAAAATTGAACACTAAAATTTTCAGATGTATAGTTTTTTTCAAGTCCGTTAAGCTGGAAAAACCGCAGTCGAAGGCAATTTACTACATGGCCCTCATACGGCCGATGATCGTTTATGGATGTCCTGTGCGGTTAACATTGCCCCTTCCCAGATGGAGAAGTTTCGGGTGTTCCAGCAGCAGTGTTTACGACGCTGTACCGGCTTATTTCGAACAGCCGAATCTTCTTTCGTGCATTACTATTCCAACGAGGTCATATACAACGGGGCTCGAATTAACAGAATTGACAATTTCGTGATAAAACACGTTCGAGGTCACATTGCAAGAGCTATGTCTTCGACCAACAATTTAATTTTCGGGGCGTTCTAGACGAACGACGAGTATTTTGAAAGTGCATGCTTGAGCGGCTTCATTCCACCCGAGGCTTTACTCTTTTAGATAGATGCGGTGTGATACAGGATAGATTGGCAGTTCCGCTAATCTAACACGTCAGACGACGAACCGTGGATAGGCGACTCCTATACAATCGGGACGTGTCGTGACACAAGACGGAGAAGAGCTCCTTCGGTTCAGTAGGGCTGTGTCCGAAAGGGACCGAACTGACAGGGTGAAAGTGGAGAGTAGCCTCACCTTACTTGGAGTGCACAACTGGAGACATCTAGTTAGGGACCGAGCCAGATGAAGAAGTTTGTTGGATGAGGCCCTAGTTAAAATACGACTGTACCGCCACCTTAAGTAAGTAAGTATGTATCCGGATTTTATCCGAATAATTTGTTCAAAAGTTCAAGAAGAACAAATTTGAAATTGTGAAAAATTCAGTTAAAGAAAAATGATTCCAACATTAATTTAGAAAAAATCGTATTTTGTTTCCATTTCACAGCAGATTCTTTATGTCAACTTTTGAACAAAAAAATAAAAAAATCAAATTTTATATTTAAATCTCTGTCAAGTAAGCTGTCTCCTTTATTATTTTCTATCAAGACTTAACAAAATATACTAGCTACAACCTTTTTGTTATTTTTGTAAAAAAAAAACAAAAATTAACTTTTTTAATTCATATTAATTATTAATTATAATGTTTAAGCGCGAATAGACGTCAAAAAAAGTTCGCCCGGCAAAACATTTTTATTTGCATTTATATAATCACATTAAATGACTCAAAGCGTGAAAAGTGACACTTTGGACCAGTTAAAAATAAAAAAACGAATTAATTGCGATAATTAAAGTATTAATAGTTCTTTTAAAGAAAAATTAAAATCAAGTCTTTTTTTTTTCATATTTTTTTTTTCCTTTGGTCTGATTGACAACGTGTCATTGCTATCCACACTCTTAAAAATTCTAATAAAATACTCTTAGTTCCATTTTGTTTTTGTGTTGGTATAATGAACCGTGACGGTTTACGATCTGCGGGGAAACAGAAAACAATTACTCCCTCAACCTCTTCCGCATCGGCAGTACGCACTCCAACAAACACCACCAAACAAACGACACCCACATCCGTACTTAAAAGCATCAACTCAGACATGGACAAGTTGGTTCAGAGAAAAATTGATGATTTATTAAATCGCTTGACAAAAGATCTCCAAGACCTTCGGACCGATTTTCTCAAACAACTAACAACCATCGAAAACAACTTGTTTGCTCTTATAACCGAAGCAAACACATCGGTGGATGCACTTAAAGACCGAGTTAAAATATTAGAATCACGCCTTGAATCAGAATCTCTCACTATCGTTAATGATGAAGTAACAGACCTACAAAAGAGATGCGATGTTTATGAACGAAGAGAAGTTTCCTCTGACGCCGTGCTCCTCGGCATCCCAGAACTCCATAATGAAAACATCACATCTATATACAACAACATATGCAATGCCATCGAATGCACCCCTCCTCCTCTGAACGCAGCTTTTAGAATCAAGATGAGAAACAAAAACCCTCTGCACAACTCCCCCATCGTTCTCAAATTCGGCGCTCCACACGAACGAAACATGGTTTTAAAATGTATTGCTAACTTCCACAAAACCAATCAAAGACAACTCAAATTGGAAGATATTGGTGTTAAAGTGCAAGCAAAAAAAAATGATGATGATGACACAAGCCAGAGAAACAATATCTACCTGCAAGCAAGTTTGACACCCCGAAACCGCTCATATTTTAAACAGGCAATGCGACTAAAACAGAATGGGATACTCTTCAGCGTTTTTACACGCTCTGGTTCAATTTTTGTTAAGGAGAGAGAAGATTCCGATAGCCTACTCATAAACAACAATGCAATTATGAAAGCACTTGCCGACAAAGCGACGACGACTTATCATGATGAAGAAGCTCACCACTAAGATAAAAGTTAAGCGCACCAGCACAGCGTTAATTGTTATTATATATTTGCTCTCTATAACTTTATCTCTCTTTTTTTTCTTTCTCTCTTTTTTCTTTTCTTTACTTTTTCTTTATTATTTTTTAATTTCTGTATCACCTTCGATTTATGTAAAAGTAGTTGCTTTGTGTTTATTTGTTATATTAAATGCATGTTACTTTTTTCTCGCATGAGAGTTTACCAGTACAGAGTTGAGTGAAAATGATATAAGTTTCAGAGAGGACAGTGGGGATGTTTCATTAAAAATTATGCTCAATATTTTTTGCAACAGAGTTATGGGCCTAAAAATTGTTCATATAAATGCTCAAAGTTTGTTTCCGAAAATCGAAGAATTTCGCTTTTTATTTGAAAAATCGAATATAGATGCAATTTGCATTTCTGAAACGTGGTTTTCTCCTGACATTGAAGATATTTCTTATAAATTAAATGGTTACATGCTCTTTCGGTCTGATAGATGCAGTCGAGGTGGTGGGGTTGCGATTTTTATAAAGGAGGGGTTAGCCTGTAGAAAGGTTTGTCACTCGTCTGCGAGTTCATCATACGAATACTTATTCATAAACATTTTTGGTGTAGAGAGCAGTCTTCTTCTGGGGGTAGTTTACAGACCTAATAGGTATGTTGACCTTGAGCCTTTTTATAATATAGTTGATGAAATCAATACCATATCACCAAATATAATAGTTTGTGGTGACTTAAATAATAATATTCTAGCTGATGATAACTTCTGCGAACAAATGAGCACCTTTGATCTGCATCTCGTAAACTCTACAGTACCTACTCACTTTACTCAAACTTCGAGTACTCTGCTAGATATCTTTCTTGTTAACAGCTATGATGGGGTATTATTCTACAACCAACTTAATGCTCCAACGTTCTCACACCATGATCTCATATTCCTTACATTTGATTTCGAAACTATCTACAGACCTAATAACCGTTTATCTTTTAAACGAGATTTTAAAAATATTAATAAAACCTCTCTCGAACTTGACATTCGTTCCATACCATGGGAAAATATTTACTTATTGTCGTCACCAAACGACCAAGTTGAGTTCTTAAACACAAACATTTTATATTTGTATAACACCCATGTCCCACTAAAACAAATTAAAACTCGTAATGTTTCAAAACCGTGGTTCACAAACATAATTAAAGATCTTATTAATCAACGTGACCAAGTATATAGGCGATGGGTTCGTACTCGGGTTATTGAATTTCAGGAAGTCTATAAAGCATTGCGTAATAGAGTGGTCTTAGAGATAAGAACAGCAAAAAAACATCATTTTGCAAGTCACCTCCAAACTAAAACCGATGGTAAGAAGCTTTGGAAAAATTTACGTGAGCTTGGACTTGGGAAACAAAAACCTCAATCTCAACCTATTATTGACAGTGATGAATTAAATCAAAAATTCCTAAATCCTCTTTCTATCCCACTATTGGTTGATAATGAGTTTCCAGCTGTTTCCCCTTCACGCTCATCATTCTGTTTTTCTGGTGTAAGCGATCTTGATGTTTTGGAATGCATTCTTTCAGTGAAATCAAATGCAGTCGGAGTTGATGAAATTAATCCCATGTTTCTTAAAGCCATAATGCCATATCTGCTGCCTTTCGTTACACACATCCTCAACAGTGTTCTTACCACCGGTATCTTTCCAAGTCAATGGAAATTGGCCAAAATTATACCCATTCCTAAAAATGCAGTATGTAATGATTTCAGACCGATCTCTATTCTCCCCTTCCTTTCTAAAGTTTGCGAAAGAGTAATGCAAAAACAATTAAACGAGTATATTATGAGGAATAAACTGTTAGTTGACATTCAGTCGGGATTTCGACCTAAACACAGTTGCACTACTGCGCTTATGAAAGTGGTCGAGGATATCAGGAAAAGTCTTGACGACAACGATGTTACCTTTTTGGTCCTTCTAGACTTTTCGAAAGCCTTTGACATGGTCAATCATTCTCTTCTTCTAAGAAAACTACAGTTCTCCTTCAATCTGTCTTCTGATGCAATCAAACTAATTGCATCCTACTTAGGTGGCAGAATGCAAGCTGTGTATCTTGCTGGTAATTATTCAAGTTTCCTTCCTGTTCCCCGAGGTGTTCCCCAAGGATCCATACTGGCACCACTCCTCTTCTCCCTATATATAAATGAAATCGCGTCCATCATTTCACAATCATCTAGGCACTTTTATGCCGATGACATCCAAATATACAAAAGCTGTTCACTCGGCCTAATTGAGAATTGCGTATTCACAATTAATGAGGAGCTTGGTTTGATTTTTGGTTGGTCAAATAGCAACGGCTTAAGTCTCAATCCCAATAAATGCAAATGTTTGGTAATTTCGAAAAAACCCTTGGATTTAACCTACTTCCCACCAATTACATTAAACAACATTGCACTAGAATTCGTAAGCACAGCTAAGAATTTAGGAATGATCTTTAACCGAACGCTAACATGGAACAATCATATTTACTCTATTGTCGGGAAAACTTATGGAGTTCTCCGCACTCTTTGGACTTTCCAACAATACACCCCAATAAATACACGATTTATGCTGGCAAAAACCCTAATAATACCCGTACTTACTCAGGGTTGTGAAATTTTCCTAAACTGTGATTCGTTTTGTAAACAAAAACTAAAAGTCGCTTTCAATAGCACCATTCGTTATATCTACGGACTTAGAAAATATGATCATGTTTCGCACTTGAGTATGAGCCTTCTTGATATGTCATTTGAAAATTTCCTTCAATTTCGAACCCTTAAAATGCTTTATAATATAATTCAATCACGCGAACCAAATTATCTTTTCGAGATTCTTCGCTTCGCGGAATCAAACCGTGCGATCTATTTAATACTCCCTAGATTCAACTGCCTGACATCTGAACGACAATTCTTCATCGCCGCCATCCGACTCTGGAACTCACTCCCATCTTCTCTGAGAAAAATAAGTAGCATCAATCATTTTCACAACGAACTAATGGAATTTTTAAAACAACAAAGCAACTAACTTAACCTTTTATAGTCTATCTTTTTTTTTCTATCTCTTTCTTTCTAAGCTTCAATTTCCTTATCTATTTCTTGCCATCTAGGTTTACATCTATTTATTATTAATATTATATTATCCTTTTCCATAATAAATTACTAAACATGTACAATAATTTTTTTTATATTCCATGTATTATATTATTCACAAACTTGCACTATTTTATAAGATTTATCTTACTGTGTTAGTATATAAAAATACGTAATAAATGAAAAATGAAATGAAAAATGAAAAATGAAATTAAATAGTAAACAATTTTTCTTCATTACTATTTCTTATTTGTTTAATATTCGAGCCATTAAATATTTTTGTCAATTTGTTTTCCTTAAAAAACCTCAGTTATAAACTATTGCTTAAAGTTGGGAAAATGTGTTGAGTTTAGATTTATTTCAGACTATTTTTGGAAGTGATATTTAATCAGCTGCTTAATACCCTGAAAACCTATGTGTACTATTAAAAAGAAATCCATTGCAAAGCAACATCAATTGGTGATATATTAATATAATATCATAAGCGAATATATTTTCAAAATATTTCAATAAGAAAACTCTTATTTACATAAGAATATTATATATTGAATCATTAGTCATTGTCACACCTGTAAAAATTAAAATAAAATCTCTTAAAATACAAAGTTCCCACGCATTTCTATAAACACTCAAATAAAATTATTACAAATTAATGTAAATATTTTTCGTTTTTAAAAAACACTTTTTGCTTAGGTATTTAGTGAAGAAAGAATAATTTAAGAATAATTAGCGGATTAAAACGATATATCTGACTAATTCAGTAAATTAAGTTCATTAAAACACCCTCACAATTAAAGGTCAATGATTTATTAAATAAAACAACACAACAAAAATTAACAAATTGCTGACACCAAATTCCAGTTAAGGTCATTAAATGGTAAATATATATTCCAGTTAATTTTGCCCAATAAATAATTTAACTTCCTCTCTTACTTTTTTTTAAAATGAGACCTGATACTCTAAAAACAAAAACGAAAAAATCGAACCCAGACAAAAACGAATTTCATTTAATTTGTATTTGTTTTTCAGCGTTTTTTTTGGTATTGTTGTTGCTTTTGTTGATTTCTTCGAAACCTGATTCCATAAACGTGTGGGGGCGTGCTCCACGATTCACAAAAAAAATACTTAATCAGCTAAAGCCTGCGTAAATCTACTACAGGCCAACGACACGGATAGACCGACTGACTATAAAATCACATTAAATAACAAATCACACTTCCACAATGGAGAATAATATACAATATCTGTATCTTGTATCTTGTATCTAGATGTTTAACAGAAGCCACCAACAAATAATAATTAATCAACAAATAAACAAAACCATAGAATGTAGCGGCTGCTGATGGGTTGTAACTGTCAGTAAAGACTTTATGACAGATACTTCAAGGGGCAAAACAGGGGAACGAAACGAACCCAAACCGCCATCCATGCCATCAACACACAAAAGGCACATCCATTCATCTTTTTAGAGCCTCTCAATCTAATTTCCTGTATGGATGATTGTTCGAAGATGTTTGGGAAAAGATACTTAAAAAAAAAAATATGTCCCACAATATTGGCTTGACAATTGCGAGAATGGGGAACTTTTATAGAAACTTCAAGTATCTCCATTCTTCCCCTCCCTCAGCTCGCATTTTGACGGTTCGGATGTTAGAAAATGATTGAACAGAAGTTAACTTAAGTTCAGCCGAGCGAAAACTAAACGATACGATGTAACTGCGGCTATATCGAGAAAATAACGTCGTCACATGGTTTGGGGTTGATTTGGCCTTGCACTACTTCTTATAACAACAACGCTGCTGATACATTGGGGCGTTATGTGCTAATTCAAGAGACAAATTAAAAAAACTTAAACTTAAACTTAAACTTAAACTTAAACTTAAACTTAAACTTAAACTTAAACTTAAACTTAAACTTAAACTTAAACTTAAACTTAAACTTAAACTTAAACTTAAACTTAAACTTAAACTTAAACTTAAACTTAAACTTAAACTTAAACTTAAACTTAAACTTAAACTTAAACTTAAACTTAAACTTAAACTTAAACTTAAACTTAAACTTAAACTTAAACTTAAACTTAAACTTAAACTTAAACTTAAACTTAAACTTAAACTTAAACTTAAACTTAAACTTAAACTTAAACTTAAACTTAAACTTAAACTTAAACTTAAACTTAAACTTAAACTTAAACTTAAACTTAAACTTAAACTTAAACTTAAACTTAAACTTAAACTTAAACTTAAACTTAAACTTAAACTTAAACTTAAACTTAAACTTAAACTTAAACTTAAACTTAAACTTAAACTTAAACTTAAACTTAAACTTAAACTTAAACTTAAACTTAAACTTAAACTTAAACTTAAACTTAAACTTAAACTTAAACTTAAACTTAAACTTAAACTTAAACTTAAACTTAAACTTAAACTTAAACTTAAACTTAAACTTAAACTTAAACTTAAACTTAAACTTAAACTTAAACTTAAACTTAAACTTAAACTTAAACTTAAACTTAAACTTAAACTTAAACTTAAACTTAAACTTAAACTTAAACTTAAACTTAAACTTAAACTTAAACTTAAACTTAAACTTAAACTTAAACTTAAACTTAAACTTAAACTTAAACTTAAACTTAAACTTAAACTTAAACTTAAACTTAAACTTAAACTTAAACTTAAACTTAAACTTAAACTTAAACTTAAACTTAAACTTAAACTTAAACTTAAACTTAAACTTAAACTTAAACTTAAACTTAAACTTAAACTTAAACTTAAACTTAAACTTAAACTTAAACTTAAACTTAAACTTAAACTTAAACTTAAACTTAAACTTAAACTTAAACTTAAACTTAAACTTAAACTTAAACTTAAACTTAAACTTAAACTTAAACTTAAACTTAAACTTAAACTTAAACTTAAACTTAAACTTAAACTTAAACTTAAACTTAAACTTAAACTTAAACTTAAACTTAAACTTAAACTTAAACTTAAACTTAAACTTAAACTTAAACTTAAACTTAAACTTAAACTTAAACTTAAACTTAAACTTAAACTTAAACTTAAACTTAAACTTAAACTTAAACTTAAACTTAAACTTAAACTTAAACTTAAACTTAAACTTAAACTTAAACTTAAACTTAAACTTAAACTTAAACTTAAACTTAAACTTAAACTTAAACTTAAACTTAAACTTAAACTTAAACTTAAACTTAAACTTAAACTTAAACTTAAACTTAAACTTAAACTTAAACTTAAACTTAAACTTAAACTTAAACTTAAACTTAAACTTAAACTTAAACTTAAACTTAAACTTAAACTTAAACTTAAACTTAAACTTAAACTTAAACTTAAACTTAAACTTAAACTTAAACTTAAACTTAAACTTAAACTTAAACTTAAACTTAAACTTAAACTTAAACTTAAACTTAAACTTAAACTTAAACTTAAACTTAAACTTAAACTTAAACTTAAACTTAAACTTAAACTTAAACTTAAACTTAAACTTAAACTTAAACTTAAACTTAAACTTAAACTTAAACTTAAACTTAAACTTAAACTTAAACTTAAACTTAAACTTAAACTTAAACTTAAACTTAAACTTAAACTTAAACTTAAACTTAAACTTAAACCTAAACTTAAACTTAAACTTAAACTTAAACTTAAACTTAAACTTAAACTTAAACTTAACCAGATTGTACATTTTTAGAAAGTGTTTCAGATGTGTCAAAAGAAGATGCAATTTCTAAATCGAACACTGCCTTAACTTTGATGTTATCAAGCCCAATATTCTACCCCACTGTACGTTTGTATAAATTTACAACCTAACATGGTATACTGCGATTAATCGTTTTCTTATTCGACTTATAGAATGGAATTTCTCTACAAGGGAAAAAAGTGGATCTATTTCATTTCTTATTTTTTGTTAACCAATTTTGATGGATAGATATCGTTGAAGCGGCACGCGGGATTCATACAAAATAATGGCGAAATGTACATACGTACGTTAAACTCATTAAGTATTACCTCGACTCGGCTTTCCTTTGGATTCTCGACTTTCAGCACAGCATCCATCATCGTCATTGATGCGGTCGTCTATTGCCATTTGCGTGTCTAATATCATTTGGTTCTTAAAGAAAAAGATGCGCGAAGTTTGTAGGTGAGGTATGTATAGGGCATGCCATGTCGGCGAGTATGTAATTATTTCACATTTCTCACTTTAAATACTCGACAGTGATAAGATGGCTCACGCAAGTACATATACATATGTATACCAAAAGAGGGGAATGAAACATTTCAAACGGTGATGATGATGGCGATGGCGGTCGGTGGTCTTTGGATTTGGATCTGGCTCTGGGATGATGGTTGTTAAAATGGACCGAAGTTTCATGTCATCTGTCACTTATGTCGCGGCGGCATTTAATGAACGAACGAATATGGCGCGGAACTAAAGCAAAAACAACTACAACAACAGAAACGAGAAAACAGTGAGAAAAGTTTTGCATGTGACAACATTAAAATTATTCCAACATATATGTATCTGGCGCCTGTATCAGCGCGCAACTCTTGGTAATGGTAATTATAGCCAAGTGCCATCGCTCACCACAAATTCGCTGCTATTGAGCACAGTCAGAGAAAACTTCAGCCTCAGCATCCAGCCATCAGAGCGGCCATAATTAAGCACAGCACCGTATGTATAGAATTCCAGCTCCAGCAAACGAGATGAGCACACAATTGCTTTGGTTTGGTTTGGTTTTGTGTGGACCTGGAGCTGGAGATTTTTTTGATATAAATTCTCTCCAAAAGCAGCTATAGATAGATATGTGGCGATAGCGGCGGCGCTCATAAATTTGCATTTTGTAATATTTTTTTTGTGCTGAATATGGTGTCTTTGCTGTTTGGCTAAACTGATAAATCATTTGCAATAAAGCCGGCTTTACGGCGGTTAATGACTTTTATTTAAATATAGTTAATTTGTAGATGGATGTGACGTGCGCGGCAGTTTTGGGTCACAAAGAGGGTCGTTATTTTGATTCGAGGTGCAGAGGTGTTTTTTACAAGTTACATTTTGTAAGGGGAATTTTTTTTTAAATTAATTAAATTAGAAATGGGATTTTTATTTGCAAGGACTTCAATGATAAAAAGAAAGAGTTCAACTGTATACCACTAACTAACTTAAGATCAGGCCATCCTCACTATTTAATTAAATTTATTTGCATGGATGTTTTTAACTTATGTACAAATCATATCGAGTTTGACTTTGACTAGGAAATATGCATAATTAACGGCAGTCCATAAAAAATGTTCTAAAAATGTAGTCACAAAATATCGTCCTATAGCGAAATTGTCTGCTATCTTTATATTGTTTGAATCCCTTGTCTGTGAAATTATTTCTTTTAAATTTGTTGTTCTGTTATATGTGAAAATAAATTAAGTAAAACGTAGGTTAAGGACCGGTTCATTTTGTGGATTTTGTTATATCTTAAATATAGATATTATACCATCATGTTTAGGAGTAACCCTTCGTGTCAATTCTGGTGTACCTCAAGGGAGTCACCTTGGTCCATTGCTGTTTATTTTGTTTATTAATGATGTGCGTTCCGTTTTAAATAACTCTATCACTAGAATGGTGATGATCTTAAATACTTACAAATGTAAGGCAATATGTGTTACACCGTTACACGCAAACGTAATATAATAAATTATTAGTGTTTCTGACCTTGGTTTTACTAGACTCAAAATTAACGTTAACTGATAACTACAAAATTATTATAAAAAAGCTAACAAAATACTAGGTTTCAACAAAAGATTTTCGGGAGAGTCCTTTAATCCATATGTTATTTAAATTTTGTATGTTTCTTTTGTCAGCCTAATTCTTGAATACTTGTGTGTTCCATGGGCGCCATACTATTCTGTTCATTTTGATAGAATAGCAAGTCTTCAACGTAGATTTTGTCTTCGTGTTTTTCCCCTGGACTGATAGACTTATGTTAACTCCATAAACTCAAAGACCCTTTAAAAAATCTCCCATATCTTTCTAGTCATAGAGAGTATTTATTATTTTAATTATTTTCTAATGGATCGTTTTCATGACCGTCTATTCTTTGTCTGTTATTCTTTATTCTGAACTATAGCCCTAATAGTCCTCTAAATCAATTCACCAGTAAATTTAGTACATTCTCTTTACTCATTGACTCTACAAATGACAATCTAAAATCTGTAAGCTTTAACTTTAATATTTTTGAATCAACGAATTGTATAAGCATTTTAAGTCATTTAGGCAACACAATAATCGGTAAGTAGCAACGTAACTTTCCTGAAGACTGCAATTTAAATAGCTCAAAGCAACAAAGTCAAAGTCATCTTTTCGTAGACTTCAGAGCCCTAGGATTATAGAAAAATTATAGTTTTTTTTTTTAAGTTATAGATAGAATATCACATGGAATGAAAAAATTATTCATTAAAAAATAAATTGTTTGTACATATCGAGTAGCCTTTATGATTTCTTCAAGTTTGTTTTAAAAAGGATATAGATACAATATTGTGCCCTCGAAACCCAATTTTTCTAGCGATAACCTTGTTTTTATTTTTTTTTTTTAGATTTACAAGATCAAAAATAAAATAAATAAGACACCGAGCCGCAACCAAGACAGACGAAAAAATTATAATTTAAAAACGATGAAAATAAAAAAAATGCACAACTTAAAAAGTAACTTATGGTCATAATTTAAAAGAACCAACCTTATACTGACGTAACGTAAAACCAAAAATTAATTGAATCGAAAAAGAAATGCGTCTACGCCATAGTGCACCATTTCATTATCGTTTATTATAAACGAAATACAATCATCATTTTTGTATTTACACGGGACTTTAAAGTGAAATTATTCAGTTACCTAATGTTTCCTTCAATAAACCAATTGTGGCACCAGCTGAGTGACTTGTTGCGCTGCCCCGTGTCGTTGGAAACACAGTACCTGCACATCATGGTTTGTTCAATTGATTGACTTAAAAGTCAATAACCCTGGCTGTATAGTAGTCGTATTGTTTTAAAAGAAGTAAGGATTTGGGGATTATCATTACTCTAAATACGGCGGTTTTGTTTATTGACCATTTAACCAAAAGTAAGCTTCATTCATAAGCTAAATTCTTTTATTTCGAATAGAACCATGATTTTCAAAATAAATTTACACAATTTATTCATGTTGAATTGGCGAACTAAAGTTAAAAAAAAGTCACTTAAAAAAAAGTCTGACCAAATGGCTGCCAATTAAAATATTTTTATATTAAAAATTCGGAAACGATTTTAAGTATTATACAATAAAAGTGAAAATATGCTTTAAATATCACCTTATTAATTAAATTCATTTTGATGCCACGTTTCTCAAAATTCATAAATGTTCCCTGTTCCCATGTCTAATTTATCTATTTAAATCTTGAAAAATATAGGTGTCTCACTTTCATACTACTTAATAAGACACTTCTTAAAAAAGTTTAAGTAATTTAAATGGGAGTATCCAAACCAAGAATAAAATTTAAGTCAAACATATCATACTTACTCAAACAAGCTTCATCAACAAACCTATCATCATCAGCAAACTGAAGCTGAGCAGATTAAAATTTCCAAGGTTTAACTTTTAAATGCTTCTTTATGATGAAGTTGTACTATATAAGAAACCTATCCTATCCAAAAGGGAATTCGTCTCAAGAGTGTAATTAATTCAAAAACTATAACGAAACTTAATAAGAACTTTATCGATGGTTCTATCGTCATCATAATCTTAATAAAAGTATATGAATATACTTCTATGCCATCAATAAAATTCATATCGTAACTCATTGAAAGAAGAAGAAAGACTTTTTATCGATAAAGATATCAACATTCATCATTCCAGAGATATGAATTTAAATAATTAACTTTTTATTGGCTCTTGTACGCTGATGATGATGATGATGCCATGAACTCTTTTTTTAAATTAGAAATCTCTCAGCAACAGCAGAAACACAATAGGCCGGCAATGAACGGCGACAGCGGTGGAGACGACGACGACGGCCAAGACATGATGATGACGACGAAATCAACAACAATAGATATAGAAGATGAAAGAAGAAGAAGTCATTGATCTTATGATCCATAAACAATAAAAATGATAGAACATAACAAACAAAAAATAGAAAAGAAGAGATAGAATTTCATTTGCACAAATGAAAATAGAACCGTAAATATTAGCTAATCGGATTTCATTTATTATTATTATATTTTTCATAATATTATTCCTCCTTTTTATACGTATCCATCGCACGGCAAAATCCGGTCAAAGAAAGACGACCAATAACTAATGAAACTATATTCACCAGAAGAGAAGACAATATTTAGAGCTTATAGAGACTAGAGAGTCTATAAAAACCCAAGGAAATAGATACTGTTACTGTTACTGCGTAGAATATAAAAATACAGGGTTGTGCAGACAAATTGCATTGCTTTTTCTGAAGTTTTTGGGCTTGCAATTTTAATTGTTTAACTCTTAACGTAAATCAAACGGATATCCAAGCTGTGTGAAACTTCTAGATAGGTCAACAAGTGATTTAAACGATATTTGTATAGACTTTTTATTAACTTTCAGTCAGTATACTCCACAGACTCTCGTTCTAACTTTGAACATTCAAAAATCTAACAGACTGTTAATATAGGTTCTATGGTGTTAGGGGTTTCTAAAGTCATGGAAGGTTTACTTGGTTTCGATCCAACCAAAAATTAAGGTAATGATGGTCTTCCACCTATTGTGTTGTATAAATGTTCATCTAATCTAGTTGTACCTTTGACGACCATCTTTAACCTGTCACTTAACAATGGCCAGTTCTTAGACTGTTGGAAATTGTCTTAGCTAGGTAGAAATGGCTGTCCTGCTTCGCGCAGGACACAAATAGCGCTGAATGCGCCGTTTTGATACCATACCTCGTGAGATTCTGAATGGATTTGAAAATGGGCTATTGGTGGTGCACGTTCCGCACGTGCAGTTCTATGTAAAATATAAAATGTAGTTTTATTCTCCTACCCTTCGGCCTATTATCTCATAGTATCATTTAGTGATGGAGAAATAAGGGGGGAGGGGATTAAAGCCACTTTGTGCTATTTAGGTATGAGATCAAATCTTTGATCTTGAATTCTGAGAGTTCCTAAATACCGTTGAAGAATTCCTTACCCAAGTGGAGTGCTCTTTTCCTGGCCAGGGCCGGACAATGGCATAGAAAGTGTGGGAATGTTTCTTTTTCATCCTGGTTCTCACAGCTACGGCAGAAAGAGTTATGTGGTATACCCAATTTTGCCGCATGCTCCCCTACAGGCCAATGCCCTGTGCAGGTAGCGACAATCCTGGCTATGTCATGCCTTGGTTTGGAAATTAAATTGATTGATTTTGGTTTGTTATAGGCGGGCCAGATTTTCCTGGATATAACGCAACTCGTTAAACTCCTCCACCTACGATTTGCTTCTGATGTGTATTTGGTCAGGATATTGCCCTTCACAACTCCAAGAGGAGCATATACTCTCACTGCCAGAGAGTTGTGAAGGGCTGATCCTTGCCTGGCTAGCTCATCTGCCTTCTCATTACCCTCATGGCCCCTATGGCCCGGTATCCAGATAAGAGTGACGCTCATATCCAGTTCCTTTAGGGCCTCTTTATGGAAATTGTCTTAAAAATGATAGAGTTTATATCGATTATTTTATAGGTAAATGATATCCCTGATATTTTCAGAATTTCAATATGTCTTCTATTGGCAAATGACATTTAATTGTATAGAACTAACAAGTCCATGGAAGAGTGTGGTTTAAATATTCTGCAATTGAATATTTCCAAGTCTCAAGTAATGTCATATTTGTGTATAGCTTCACCCTTATAGTTCAACTACCAAATAAATGCTTCAGATTCCAGTGAAAGAATTGAAAAAATCCAAAGAAAATTTATAAGGCACGTATTTTGCAAATTAAACTGGTGAGTTGATACTACGCCTTATAAAAACAGGTGTCAGTTATATTTGGTATGCAAAGTCATCGTACATAATTTGGGATAATGTTTATCAATGTTTTTCATATTACATTACATTATTTTTTTTTGTTAAAAACTTTACGCGTTCTTTCAAGCAGTTCTGTTGAAGAAAAATTAATTTTACAAAAGTGAAACCTCTGTTGTTACGTCCACCCCAAATTCTTTGTATAAGTCCTTTACCCATCCCAGTCTTACTGCTCCAGGTATTGCGTCTGATACTCGCTTTTGTTTTTCTTAAATTACTATTAAAAAGTAGTGCGTCTAAAAATGTTTTAAAATATTGGCAAATATCATTAATTAACGTGGATGGCGTGGCCTTGGTTCTTAAAAATAGAGTCAATTAGATATCGATATTTTTCAACATGTGTACATACCACTATTCTTGGATTTATTTATAAAGTGCTTACGAATTTGTGGTTC
Organism: Eupeodes latifasciatus; assembly: GCA_920104205.1. Taxonomy (NCBI): domain Eukaryota; kingdom Metazoa; phylum Arthropoda; class Insecta; order Diptera; family Syrphidae; genus Eupeodes; species Eupeodes latifasciatus. The sequence continues at coordinate 157,340,169 of OV049924.1, forward strand.
TTAGAGCTCTATTTTTCAAATCTTTGCAAAGATTTTCAACGGGGTGTTTAGATCTGGTGATTTTGAATGCCCATGTAAAACTGACACATTCATTTGTTCAAACCACCTTGTCACAACCTTAAATGTTTTGGACTATTATCTTGCTGAAATTTAAACATTGGTGGAATATTGTCTTATACAAACGGAAGCAATACGTTTTTTAATATTTGTAGGTACGTTACTTTCAGTTCTTCATTTTTCTTCCTTTTCAGATAAAGTCGGACATTAGATCATAACTGGAAATATCCTAGCTATTCTTCCGTGTATGTTTGTTTCTTGCTAGCGTCGGCGGATCGTTCAGGAGGTAAAATCTAACGAATAATTTGTTTTTATTAAAGTGGATGTTTTGCGAAAGGGATCTTAAGCACTTCTCTGATTAAGTTAGGTGAAGTTTTCTTTAGACGCCTCCCCCTTGTTTCGGCTGGGGTTTGTGTTTTATGTTGGTCCTTTTATACTCGAGCTGCAACAGATGGAGATCAATCAAGTCTTACCTTCATCTCTTAGTTGCAAAACCAAACAGTGTTCTTCTCCAGAAAATTTTTTTTCGCTACCAATTTTTACTACTTCTGCGAAGAAATCACTTGGCACCGAATTAAGTACTGAAAACTGGTAAAATAACCAGGTATTAGCAGATATTGGCAAGACTATATGAACCTATACCATGTATGAAGAAATGAGCTGATAACAATTTGAGTACCTTTCTAGGAATAGTAGTAGCTTAAAATTTAAATTTAGGACTATGTGAACAATGCATTTTTTTAAACTTAGAAAGTTTTTTTTAAACTTTTTTTTAAAACTTAGAAAGTTGTTTTAGTAAATGTATCGACTGTGACGCCCGAAAGAGTTTGATCAGAAACTACAAGCACAGCTCTGTAAAATAGTTTTCCATAGACCTATCATCTATATTTTCTATGATGCGAGATTGGAACTGCAGATACATTTGTTACACTCATATAGCCACAAAGTAGCTATATCTATTTCTATTCCGACAATATTATTGGCATAGCAAAAAGCTCTAATTGGATTAGTGCAATAGAAAACGATTCTATATAGAAAAAGATACATGTTCTGTACGTATCTATAGAGTAAAAGTATCTAATATATGCGAATGTTATTGTAAATAACTATCTGTTTGCGCCTGTACGTACTATCGTGTACTGTATAGACATATTCCTATAAAGAGTTTTTAGTATTAGCCCTTTTTGAGAAAGAAAATAACAACGCAACGCAACGCAGAAGTCTTTACTTCGATAATCTTCTATAGTTATGAGAATCCAATGAGAATATCTTTCTCCCTTAAATATCTATCTATACTCGTATATCTTTGAAGGCAATTTATAGTAATTGCAAAACTTAAGCTGGTCTTTTAAGAGGATTTTGCAAATCGAATAGACGATATGCAATAGAGTAGAAAATATTGACACTATATTGATAGGTTAGATACATTTGGGCCACACGATATGATGGAGGAGGAGGATAGACATGTATGTACCTTTATATGCTATAACGTTAGATATAGACTTTTTTCTTATGAGTTTAAGGGTGTGCCGGTTAAGTATCAATAAAGATTCTCTGCTTCTCAATCTGATTTGAATATTAAAGTCATTTTATGTTTTTATTTTGTTTTTTTCTGTTTACCATGGTTTTGTTTTGTGGCAATTCATATGATGAAGCTTACCTGAAAAAGAAAATAAAAAATTGATTTAGTAAAAGGATTTTTTTGCTAAATGAAATTATATCGTTTTTTTTTTGTAAGGCTAATGAAATTTTAATATGGCTTTTACTTCTTACAAATACTACTTCAGTCCAACAACATTTTTTAAATTATTTCTTTTAATATTTCAACTTTATATCCATTTTTGATTACGGAACAAGTAAAAACAAAACGGTACACACCCATTTAAACGAATTAATTTTTTTCAGTTTTGGAATAATAATTTTTTAAAATAACTTTTTTAGGACTAATGGATTTGATGAATTTTGAGAATAATCTCGGAATCTTTAAAGATATTTTACTCTCACGACAAATTTTTTTAAGCACTGGTAATTCCCGCATCATTGGAAAATTGCTGAAGTAATTGTCATACCAAAGCGAACTAAACCACCTACAGAAGCGACGTCTTACAGACCAATATCGCTTATACCAATTATGGCAAAAGTTTTTGAAAAACTGCTTCTGAAGAGACTTAGCAAAATCATAGAAGAAAGAAGGTTAATCCCAAACCATCAGTTTGGCTTTAGAAATAAACATTCCACGATAGACCAAGTTCATAGAATATCGTATGTAATAGAAAAAGCATTAGAAGAAAAACAAGTATGTTCAGCTATTTTCTTAGATGTTGCTCAAGCTTTTGACAAGGTTTGGCATGAGGGACTTGAGTACAAACTGCAAAGGGATCTTCCCAGGCAGTACTTTGAAATATTAAAATCGTACATCTCAGACCGATTGTTTAGAGTAAGGTACGATTAAGAATACTCGGAATTGAAGAAAATAGAAGCCGGTGTACCACAAGGAAGTGTCCTAGGTCCTACCCTGTATTTACTATACACAAGGGATATTCCAGTTGGCTACTTTTGCAGATGATACCGCAATTTTGGTACCCGACAAATGTGTCTAAGGCAGCAGTAAAACTACAAAATGCCGTCGACACAGTGAGAGCTTGGACCGAAAAATGGCGTATCAAACTCAATGAAACAAAATCTTCACATATAAACTTTACAAATAAAAAGATAAACAATATTCCAATATTCATTGATAACCAAGCTGTACTTTACGCCAATACGGCCAAATACCTTGGAATGACTTTGGATGCAAAGCTAAAGTGGAAAGAGCACATTAAAAAGAAAAGAGAAGAACTAAACTTAAAATATAGAAAAATGTACTGGTTACTTGGTAACAACTCTGATTTATCAATCCAAAACAAAATAATGCTGTATAATCAAGTACTAAAGCCTGTTTGGACCTACGGAATCCAATTATGGGGCTGTACAAAGAAAACAAATACCGAAATCATCTAAAAATTCCAAAACAAAGTCCTTCGTGGAATAGTTAATGCACCTTGGTACATAAGAAATACCGATCTACATCGTGACTTACAAATAGAAATGGTTACAAATAGAAATGGTTACAAATAGAAATGGTTACAGAAGTTGTTAAAAAATACGCTGTATCGCACAACCAGAGACTGCAAAGTCATACTAATTCTGAAATGGAGTCCGTCTTGAATATAAGAAACCATGTTCGGAGATTAAGAAGAACCAAGCCTCATGAGCTTATAGTCTAAAAAACATGGGAATGTATTAAAAGTTTAAACTTCCCCCAAAGTGATTGTACAAAGTTAAGAAAGAAAAATCTGAAGTCGATCTCTCAAGATTGGTCCTAATGAAGAGGTGGTTTTAGTGGTTAAGAGTCCCACACTACTTGGTGTCGAATACTTTGATGGAAATTTTGATTCGATATTAACTTCATATAAGGGTATAAGAGCTAATTAAAGTTTCAAGTAAGTATTTTTAGATATTTACTTCTTATAACAAGGGAATCGAAACACATTAATGTTGTATTCACAACGCATTGTTTAAATTTCGAATATTTCGCTGGGCTTCAAATTGGAGATGACAAATTTCATCGCAAAATTATCTTCAGTGGCGAAGCTCGTTTTTGGCTCAATAAGGATAATATAAGCAATATATGCATATATTAGTCTAGTGAAAATCTACATTTGATTCATGAATCACCACTTTATCGGCAAAAAAATTACTTTGGTGCGTAGACAATAACGATCGCCTCGTTAATATGTCTAGACAGAGTTATCGGGCCATGATTACTGACTATGTTTGGCCCCAATCGGAAGATATAGATTTATGAAGATTGACCACCCCGTTCGTACGATTTAACGCCTCTAGAACATTTTCTTTGAGGCTATGTTAAGTCATTGACTTATGCCAACAAGTCAACGACGTTGTGAGAGCTCAGAGCCAACATTGAACGAGAAATAGCATTCGTTTTCGTATGACGGATTCATAGAAAATCGGGCCCAACAAATCCACCGCTGCAATTGTGGTCATGTAACCGAATAACCGAATTCGAGTTCCATTCATAAATCTTTTGATTGAACTTCAAGTCGATAAAAAAGTTTTTGAAATATCTCACATGGTTTACGATTTATTTAATAAAGTGCACGACTCTGTCGAACTTACTCTTGAATCCAAAGATTCTGTTTACAAATAGTACTTATATTTGTCTTCAACAATTAAAATGCCACTTAATTAAACAAAAAAAAACTTAATTTATTATTTTTTTCCGAAAATCGTTAGAATTGTTATTTTTTGTAATTAATTTTTTGTATATATTATTAAGACAGTATAAGAGCTTGTGGAAAAAAATAAGTTCATTAGTTCTTGAGAAAACTTCAACATAACAGTTCTATGAGGGTTACTCTTCTAGAGCAATACAAAAATATTTTTTCTTATTGAAAATCTAGCGGTTCGTTTTAAAGAATATTTTAATTTTTGATTTTTATGGGGACTACTGTTTTTGTCTTAAAAAATACGAAGAAAACAGCTAAAGCGAATCTGCTTATAACCTTAATTTCAAAGTTTTAACTCAATCGACCCAATGACAGACTTTTCGACCTCTCTATCGTCGTAATGTCATGTCGATATATCAAAAACGGGTCAACGACGTCCATTTTATATTTTTTTTATCGGGTTCTGTCTTTTATAAATGTTAATGATCATGAAGCAAAATGTATTTAAATTACTAGCGTGATATTAACTTAAAATTAATATCATTTTTTGTATTATTACAATGAGTACGTAAGCAATTTTCTTAATGCCCATCAACTGAGCATTTGATAAATTAACCCTTTTCTAAAATGTAGAAATGGCAAAGTCTAATGTGTGTATCTATTTATTTATTTGGCGATTAATTTTATTACTCTTGTATCATTTTGAAAAGTTTGAATTCATTTAAATTCATTTTTATATTAAATAATTTAAAAAATAAACCAATTTAAATGTGCATATCTTTTACCTTAAAATATAAAATATAAAGGTAAGGAAGCATTAATTAATTTGAACTTACAACTTCTGTCTAACCATCTATTTCATTCCAAATTATCTACATTCATTTAAATTCCTCTTAACATAAGTCACTCAGCATTATATTCTCTCTTATCACACATAAAACATCCATTCTCTAATAAATACCTCATTACTTAACTAAGAGTAAACTATTTGCCAATATAAGACTAAAACTTATGTGAATTCCTGTATCAACACAAAACACAACCCACTATACGTGAATACATACTCGTGTGTATATTAAATCACTTTCCATTGAATTTTCGGAAATCAGGATTCGTGTCACTTAGCAGCAATAAATTCACCAAAATCGCATAAATTACTTGCATTCTCCTCCGAATACATCACACCCAAAAATCCGTTGGATTAACCTTCTTGCTTTGTGTGTGCAATTAATTAACCTGATAACATTAAGTCACCCACATTCTGCATTACCTAGTATACAGATTACAGACATCCAGAAACATACACTTGAAACAAAACACCGTATTCACTTCATAATCACTCAGTGGCACTTAATTATCTAAGTAATTACCATCAGGTGTGTGTGTAGTGTATGGGGTCGATTGCTGCGCACTATCCACCACTTCCTTCCACCACTCCACTCCACTCTACTTCAAAACCAAAATATATTTCCAATTCCAAAAACCACCCTATTGCCTTGAGTAATCAAACTGTAAACAAAACAACAAACCACTTAAAGTGTCCGTTGCACAAAAGCTCTATGTATGGAATATGGATGGATACAGGACGTATGTTGTATAATGTATATACATTGGTGTAGGATGCATGCAACCCTCATTGCCAAATCCAAATTTCAACATTAAGTAGTCCGCAACATTGAACAAAGACCAAATGAAGTAAAGAAGCTTCCGAACTTCCAAACTCTAAACAAACAAGCCATAAAGTACGAAAAGACCAGGACAGGGAAGGGCCAAGCAGTATGCATGCATTTTCAATATACCTAACCTACCAACCGAACGCCGACGACTACGAGCATAATAAACGAACGGAAATTCAATCGCCAAACTAACTTAACGAATGAAAAGTTCAAATCAACCGGAATAATTATGTAATTCAATTTGATTATGATAAGGCAGGCTTTTCGCTTTTGTCTGTGTTTCTAGGTATTCGAAAAAGGGTTGTTGCACAGACATATGTACGTACCACTGTACAGTGTACAGTGGTATACTACAAAACTATAAACTTTTGCATATAGTTATACATACGTGAGGGTTGAGGGTGAAGATGTAAGGGTTGTAAAACACTAATCGAGTAGGTAGTATATATGCTTACTTCGATGAAGAGGATTTTGAAGTTTCATATAGGAATTGAGACATTGAGTTGAAGTGAATTTTCTTCAAAAGGAAGTTGGCCAAAAGCAAATCCTTTGAGGAGAGAAGATATTTGTAAGGATAACTTATTTTCTTGTAAAACGTTGATATTGAAAAGGGGTTTCTGTTTCACAGCTTATCATGTTCGGTATGATTGTCTCGAGAACAAAGATATGATCGGTAACCCTTTATTAACTTATGAAAATAGATAAATCTAAAGGGGTCTTCAAATATGACACTGGGGGATTTGAACAACTCAAGGTGGACACGGAACGAAGATTTTAACTCTATTAATTTTATTTCATTGGAACCAAATATTTAAAACTTAGGAGAATCGATCTATACGCAAAATAATCTCATTCTTAAGTATTAAATCGAACATTTTCAAGCTAGGAAAAGGGAGGGAGGTGATTCTGAGGTAAAGGACAAGCCTGACAGCTTTGCTCTTAGATGAAGGAATTTAAAAGTCTCGAGATGGAAACAATACCTAGACCTAGAGGTTACCTAAAACAAAAAAGTTAACCAACTGGATGTTGGATTTAAAACCGGAACATCCAGGAATTTTGAAGCTACAGTATAAAATACAGTACAATAAAAGAAAGAAATAGAATCGACATTTTTTTAACACTATAATCTAGTATTGATTATTTTTTAACATTATAATCTAGTATAGATATACAAATTAGTCCAGTCAGAATAGACATGTCACGTTTTTTATTTTTAAACGATTAAATTTTTTTTAAAAAACCATGACATACCAAAATCAGACATTTAAATGAACTAAATGACGCGTATTAGTTCTGTGTTAAAAATGTTGTCATTCAAATAAAATAATAGGGGCTTTAACCAAATTTGATAAATTTCGACAGTTCATAATCGCTATATTTTGTTTTGTCTTGCTTGTTTGGAAAAAAGACTATGTTCATTTTGTAGTAACTTACATAGTTAAAAACAAGGTATAAGATAATTTTTAACAGCACTGACATAAGAAAGTTAAGATGCAACAATAGATTTTTCAACTTTTCCCATTTTAAGAAAAACAAAATTGGGGATCTTGTTGTCACTTTGTAATAATGATGTCCTTAGTGGCTATACTAAATTTTTTGAAGAATTAGGTGTCTATTTCAACAGTTCGCGGCGGCTACAGGTTACATAGTCTATTCTAATTTAATTTGTCAACACTTTTTCTAAAAAATCTGGTCGTATGGCTTGAGTACTGACTTTAATATTAGCTTCCAATTCTTCAAGAGTTGTTTATTTTATGGCAAAAATCAATAAATTTCCTTTAACGCATTAAAAGTAAGCACATAATGTTAAGTCACACGAACGAGGGCCTACTTTTAGAAATAAAATTGATTTTGCTATTAATTGACGGATAAGCTCGCTGCATGTCAAGTTGGAAACAAATGTTGTCTATTTTCTACTGTTCATTTCGAAAAAAATATGTATAAGTCAGCTTGGGTCGAAGGCGCTCGCCGTGCACTGTAGCGGCAGCTTCTTCCTCGTTTCGAAAGAAATAAGGACCGCGCCAGCGCACCAATCAACCCTGCAGAGTGAGACCCATGACATTTTATTGACAGTCGCTTATGATGCTTGCATTCATATTAAGGAGGCAAAAGCCGACCTGATTCTATCTCGTTATATGTTAGGTAGTTTTCTGCAAAAGTTCCGTTCATTAAATTATGCAGTTTTTCATGGCGGATAAAAAGTAATAAGTGAACATTTTTTAACCATTTCAAAATCATGTGGGGTTAAAAAAAATAAATAGTAAAGGACATAAATAGTTGCCTTGTGGAACACCAGCAAAAGCCAGAAGGATGCTATCTGAAATGTACTAAGTAAGAATATAATATATCCATTTAAATAAGACATATTCAAAACGCAATATGTAGAATCTGAAAAATTAAAATCAATGGAAATTTTTAATCAATTATTGCCAAAATCTTTAAATACGCAGTCGAATCCGTATTATTTTGTTTTGTATTGTTGACTCAATAATTTAATCATTTGCTTCCTAGTGGTTTCGAAGAATAATATTTTTCAATTTATTTCTAGCGGTTTTATTGCGAAGCATATAGTGGATTTTTATGAACGAACAATTGACGTCTCTGGAAACAAGGGATTTTGCGAAACTATATTTTTTTTTTGATACTGAGGACACACAAATTAAATTATTGTTTTAAATAAGCTAGACTTTCAGAAGTCCTTTTGGTGGTTTAAGACCAAGTATTTGAGCTCATAGATCTTTAAATTTGGCAAGGCAATGTGCATTTAAACTAACAATAGATAGGTTTTTCTCGACGTAGTCTGAGTGTGAGTAATTCGGAAAGGTCTCATTCCATCCGTTAGATAATGTCATTTAGTTTCCACAATGGAGTAGTGGAGTGTCCTTCACCGTGTGTTTGCGTACGAACAACAAAAACAAAAACAACGAATCGGTAGTGAAAATACAGCGTGCATTCAGAATTAATTTTAACATTGGCCGTCACTGTGCGGTTCCTGATCGAAAAACAATTATGAGATGGGCCACTGCTTTCGAACAACGGAATAATTACAAAAAAAAAGCTACCTGGCCCCGTACGTACTGAAACAACTTTCGAAAATAAGAAGCCGCTGTTCTCCAAAGTCTACGACGATCGTTGAGCGAACAAGCTCAGGCTATACAAATATATCGTTCTTCAGTTCGACGCAACATCAAGCGTGAGCTGAACTCCCATCCTTATAAGTTGCCAATTGTTCAACAGTTGAAAATTATCACCAACGTTCGAAATTTGCATTAGAGATGCTCTCGTTATTTGAATGATTAATAACGATATGCTGTTATTTATCGACGAACTTTTTAATATGCAAAATTTCCAATATATGCTGCAGAAAACCCTCAAAGCCTTCACGAACGACCGTTGTACAGCCCTAAAGTGACTAAAATCAAAGTTGTATAGAAGAAGGCGAATAATCAAACCGTCAAATGTCTGGTCCTCACACTGCGATCCCCACAATGAACGTGCGTCGTACGCCAGATGTTTCCCGGCCGCCTCATTTCACGTTTTGGAGATATGCATTGGCCCTCTAGATCACCTGACTTGACGGTTTGCGATTTTTTCTTTTGAAGTTATCTGAATTCAAGTTTTTAACTTAAGAATGTAATAAAAACCGAAATTGCATTAATAGACGAAAACTTGCTTCAACCGCGTTCACTCAAATTTGTTGGACCAACTTTCTTAGTGCTACGAACAAGATGGACGTCATATGCTCGATGTTCTTTTCAAAACTTAAATGGCACTTATTTGAGGATGATAAAATATTAATAAAATAATTGTTTGTCTAAAACATCATGAGTTACATCTATTTGTTTTTGTTCCTATTCTCGTGAACCACCCTGCTGTACTTGTCATATAGATCCAAAATATTCACAAGTAAATTGATTCCACTCATTGCACTAATATTTAGTAAAATTGCTCACTTTAAAACTACCACATAAAACATGAAAGAATTGAATTGTACTTAAGCCAATTTCGAAAATAATGATGTAATTTTCCAAATGTTTAACCTTATTTAACTTTACATCCTTTTCTGAAAGTCCAAAACAAGAAAAAATCTACCAGACAGTTACCAACAAACCAACTTAAAAATCTTGAAATCTAAAAACCTTTTAAATCTCATTTAGGTTATGGGCATCCTTGATAATAAAGAAATTCCACACAGACTTAAAATGAGAAATAATGACCGTGACCCTCCTCTACATACATATTTCAGCACAATGTGTTATACGATACCCACTTCCTCACATTTGATACTGAATAAGGGTTAAACTTTTAGTGTGTAGTATTTTTATTTGTTTCTTTTTTTCTCTCTCCAAAAATCACAACGTGTGATTTTATCTCTTTTTTTGTTTTATAAGACACTTATAAAATAATTCCTAATGAAACCTTATCGCATTCTCCTGGGCTAAAAGAATTTTGCAAAATAACCCTAGTTGTTGGTCGGCATCGTCGGTCGCCGTGCGTCGTCGGTCGTCGTGCGAACTGCGCGAACACAAGGTTCAACCTCCCTCAAGGGATGATTTTCTCGCATCATAGTCTCAGTATAGGTATAAATCAAATTGTTCCCCTTTGGGCATTTAACTTTTGTATCTAAAAAGGAAAAATAAAAATCATCAAAAACAAAAAAAAAAAAATGGCAAAATATAATCCGAAAGGATTTAGTAGCACAAGCTTCTTTTCTAACAAACTCCACAAACCGCTTATTCCCTTCATATCCCTACATTCTATTGAGCTCGGTTAGGTTGAGATTCCGTGCATTAAAATACAAATTTTTCCACATTGTGCGGCGCTTTAAGGGGATCAAGGAATTTTTCACTGTGAATTCTTCATATTTTCACTTCCCTTTGTTGGTATGAAGAAAAATAAAAACGGGCTAGGGGGATTTGGGGCGGAAGCACCCAGCAGTTGGGGTTTAAATGTATCTTTTTTTTCGGCTACATGCGATGATGATTTGGACAACATAGACGCTCATCGAGCGATTTTTTCTTTCGCATCTTCTTAAAAATTTATGAGCGGGATTTTGAGGCAATTTACGCTTAAGCATGAAGTAAAACATAATAATGAGCCTCAAAGACTCAAAGAGAGGATGCCGAAGAATGGTAAGGCGTGGTAACTTCTTCGTGTCTGTTTGTGTTATTCGATGCCATATTCTATGCTTTAAGGATAACCACCCCAACCCCCGCTGTCCTTATACTATTTTGTGTCTTGTGAGCTGAAAATAAGAAGTGCAAATGCCTGCAGAACATAAAAATATGAAGATGTACAAAAATTTTATAATTTAGCAAACACTGAAAGTATAACAACAAAAATAAGGGAACAATTTTTTCAGTCATACCTCAAGAGCAAAACTAAGAAGAGAGGAAATGAACCTAATTTAGGATTTATTATTTTGGATTTGAAGATAATTAGGGATTTTGGAAGGTTGATTTTTCTTCTTTTTGAATTCTCCTTTTTTTAGTTGCTTCTCGAGTTTTTCTTTGAGGGTTATTTATTTTTATTAATTATCTGCCAGTGACTTTAATTAAATTTAATGGCTGAGTGGGTATTTTCTTCTTTTTTTTGGAGGGATTATATTTTTTCTTTATACAAGCGAATATATATGAATTAATGGGAACTGCGGAACTATGGTATTTTAATGAGCATTTGTAATTTTCGAGCCGGAAAAATGGACATTAAGGGTTTTGTTTCGTTTTGTTTTTCGTTTTTTTTTCTTGTCGGATAAAAACGTAATAATTGTAATAAATTTAAAAAATATTTCATAATTTTTTTAAGTAGAAATAAAGTATAATTATGTTTGTGAATTTAGTGCTAATGGGGCTTGAAGGAATTATGAATATATGTACAAACAGGTTTTCTGTTTTTCTTTTTTTAAATGTCGTCAGCAATAATCATTCATTTGGAAAAAATATCGTTATCAAAAACATAAATGAAAGGGACTCTTTAATTTAAATTCAAAAAAAAAAAAAAAATAGTCCTTGCTGCCCGGAAATATGTATAGCTCACTTAATTTTTTATTTTCACTTCGTAAATGGAGTTTCTATTTCACCTCCTATCCAACCCTTCCCTCCTTTCCTAATGCTCACACTGTGTCTTTGGCATATTAAAGGTATAAAAAAAACCCTTTTAGTGTTCGCTTATTATAAAAAAAAAAAAAAAAAAAAAAAAAAAAATCGAACTAAATTCTGAGATTCACGATAGCTTGGTCCTTAAAATGTTAGATTCGATCTTCCTTGCCGCTAGGAACCTGATGGGATCGTGAATAGAAGATCCTTTGGGCTCAAGCATTATTGTTAATTTTGATATTTAATTTTGTTGTTCTATTTGCTCTTCTTGCTTTTAAAAGTCTAGAAAAATCAGGGATACAATTTTTTCAACAAAGTCCAGTGCCATTTATAGCCCAGCTTAAACGAAGTAAAGATCCAGGAAAGATTGGATGACTGTAAAGCACACCTTCAAATCAAATACCATTATGTAGTAAACTGATGGATCGAGAACATATGAAGATATTGATGCAGAAGTTTTTAGGCCTTAAACCAAACTTTCAATGTCAATGGGACAATCCACCAGCAACTTCTAAACGGAACTACAGAAACAATAATGTTGCCATCATGTCAGATAGCCAAGACGAGCATTAAGCTCCTATTCCATAAGCTCAAAAGCGGAAATAGTCAGGAGGGACTTTTACAATATAATTTTCCCCTGACTAAAAAAATAGTGTTTTGATCTTTTGAAAAATAAATATAACTACTAAATTGTTTGGTTTTTGTACTATCGGTTTAAACTTTAATTAAAAGAAAAATGTGTAGATTGACTTGTCTTAGCAATGTTTAGAAAGTTTAAATGGCTTTTATTCTTACTTAAAATTAAAGATTCGCACGGAAGAATATGAAGGGAAGTAAGAAAACTGCAACAACAGCAACTTGAAGATGAGCAATTTTAAGATGCGCATACAATTCTTTTGATTCTGTGGGAAAAATAAAACAATATATCGACTTAAACGTCACATAACAGTTTTAAAAGTAACCAAAAATTCAAGCCATTTAAAAAAAAAAAGAAATTAGAAAAATAACCTCGTTAATTTTTAATACTTAAATATGCTGGAAAAAGAATAGCATCGTAGTTTTTTTTAGACGAAAACAGTTTAATTTTTATGGCAATGATGGCTCTTTTTATATTTACGACTATCGGCCCGTCCCTGCTTCGCACGGGTAGACAGAAATAGGTACAGATATTTAAGTTATAAGCATGCTAATTAAAACGACCATGAATCACTAAATTAGAAAACATTTTTTTGTCCTATCATTAATACTCTTCGCAGCGTATGCGATGAAAGACATTTTTTGCCTAATTTTTTTACACCTTCGGTTGGTTTTAATAGGAATTTCAAAAGATTTCTGTAGTAATCTAGTGCTAAATATAGCCTTACTCAGTGATAATGTAGCTTTCTAATGAAACAAGAATTATTAAAATCGGTCCAGTACTTTTTAAGTTTATTCGTTACATACAAAAAAACAAATCTTTCCTCTTTATAATATATGTAAGTAATAGATTTGATAAAATAAAAAGGTGTATAGAGCTGTCAGTTTTAATGGTACAGTTGAGCTTGAGAATGTTGCAAAATGTGCACTTCCTTCAATTTTAACGTTATTAAATATACATGGGGATGGCTAGTACCCACAGTTAATGAGGGTGTTCTTCAGTTGAGGACAAAGAATCCTTAATTTCTGCAATTAAATAAGCTTGAAGCGAAATTTTGTTGAACTATTTAAAACAGACTTTATCATTAATGCCGGAACTAATTTATGAAATGAAAGCGCCCTTAACCAAACCTAACAAAAACTTGTTTTATTCTATTCCAATAATAATTTTAGTTTTTGCACCTATTCAGTTGACTCAAAAAAACAATTTAATTTTTCCTAGACATTGTTAATTTAAGAGCATCTTTGTACATCATTAAATTCTTTAAAAAGTTTTGGGATAATGGTTAAAGATGATTTAACACAGTTAATTCAACTGTATTTTTCGTTCAAAATTTTCTCACGAGCTGACGTAACTGAAAGAATGAAAAATTAAAACCCAAATTTGAAATCCATTCTTAAAGAGGTAAAGATAAAACTATTTTTACTGCTGTTTTTGACCTACAGGTGATATTAACTGCCAAAATCAAAACAAAGTATTGTTTTTTTTATAAAAGGGGACTTTTGTATACAACTTTACAGTTTATGATATATTAAGCAAAGATGACTTGTGCTATACCTGGCATGAAGGCCAAAGCAAAAAGGGGGTATTGGAAGTTGCAACACAAGTTTACAAAAACAGTATTGGAATATGATGAAAAGGGAATAGAAGAAGTTGAGTTTTCAGACTGCTGTTTTGGACAGAACCATAATTCAGTTATCCCAGCAATGTGGTTTTTATTTTTTAAAAAACTCTTAGAATATAAACAACTCAGCGCATAGTGCTATTTCTTACGCCTATATTTCACCCTATATTTAAACTTGGTAGAACATCACCCCTTTATTCATTCGGATTTTTTAGATTTTAAAACTTATTGGAAAGATATTTGAATATTGAATATTTAAAACTTATTGGAAAGAATTTAGAATATTACATATTAAAAACGAAATGCATTAAATAGCCAAAAATTGCAAAGCTGAAATAAATATGTATTACAATCAAAATAAAGCTATAAAATTAAATGGTTTTTGAAGTTTGAATTTCAACAAAGCTATTAATAAAGTCACATTTGTTTTTTTTAATTTTTTGTTTTAAATAAATATTTCTCTTTTTAAACTGTTTGCCATGTTGTAATTGTTTTAAAATTCATATTACAATACTTTAATGTAATAATTTATAGTTATACAATAAAAATTACCAAAATACTTTTGAAACAAGAAGTAACGCCTATAAGATGTAAAAAAAAGCAAAATAGCAGTACCGTCACTTCGTGAGATAAGGGTCGATATATTTCATTTAAAGCGAGAATTTAAAGACATTATTTTATTTTATTCAAGTGAAAAATAAACAGCAATACAACAAAATATACTCCCAAATAGATTCTACGTGATACGACTAATCCCAAAGGTTCATGTATATGCATTTTTTTATCATCAGGTTTATATTGTTTACATGGTATGTTTGTTTAAAATAATTGACAATATTAATATGCTTAAATTTCAATTTTTACACATAAACATATTTACCTCTTTTAAATACGAAATTAAAATTAATTTTTAATTGGATGTTGGTAGGTAGGTACATATGTATGTATGTATCATGTCAATATTTCCAATCGAATTGAGGTTAAACGTGTTAATAATAATGAACTCAATCTCCTTTATCACTTAATTTAAGTCTGGCATAAAATAATAAATGTAGAGGGAGAGAAAGTAGGAAATATAAAAAATATTATTATCACATTTGTTTATCATTTTTCTCATATAAAAAATAAATTAAATTGAATCGATAATAATGTCAAATATAATGTGAACCCCTATGACTGGAATTTTAAATACAAATTTTAAGCCTAGTTAAGGGTCGTAGTATCTATTGCATCATTCAAGTTGAAATTTAAAGCAAACGACTATTATTAATTTCAAACTGTAACCAGCTCAGTTTTATTTTCGAATTTTTTTATTTTTATTTTTTTAAATCTTTTTCTTTGCTAATATTAACTTTTTAATAAAAAATCATGTGCCAGTAAATCTCTTTGGTAATAATTAATTTTATTTAACATGATCTCAATACAATTTTTATATAAACTTAAGGAATTTTAAAGCTATGGCACAGTCATTGGCTCAGTTGGCAAAGTACGTATTAGGTTTAATTATCATTACATAATTTTAACAGTTGTTCGCAAGTGCTGTATTCAAATAAACAGCATAGTTAGAAGCCTTCTTTGGGTTTTAAACACATTTTTATTTAGTTTTTCTACTACTTTAAATTCATCCGTTCTTCAGGCTTATTCCGCATAGCAAGGGAGGTTTTTATTACGCATTCGAATATTTTGTATTTGAATTGGTTTGAAAAAGTATTTCTCGATGTCAAAGTCGGAAAACTTTGGGAACACTTCGTGTTTTCAATGAAGACTTTCTTGATGATGATTTTTAAAATCTAGCCATGGGTTTAGCGTGACTCTTGACTGTGACTGCAACTGTGAGATCTTTTTAATATCATGATTCTAGTTTTTTTGGAATTTATTGTAAATAACCACTGTTTGCAGTATGTTGACAACCGTACAAAAAAAGAGGCTGGGATGCGACCCACACTGATAACTTCCCATCCCGTCTGTCGATTTTTCTTGCTTAAAAGTTTGTAGGTTTTCGTGTTGGGTTAAAAAAGTTGTTCATTAAATTATTCTTAAAAAATTTAAAATTACCAACAATATTTTTCATATAAAGAAATAGTTTAGTTTGAAAATCTAGTTTTATTAAATAGATTTTTAGTCGAAAACAAATTTTTACCAATTTAAGTAGCATTTCTTAAATTTTAACAAATTGGATGAATGAAATTAATTTGAGAGATATCAAGAACCGAACATCAATTTTTACCAAATTTGCGTACTATTTTTTGTAGATTTTATTTTTTTATGAAAAAACGGATTGTTGGATTTTTATAAAAAAAATTACTGAATATCGAAAACAATATTTTGTGTGAAATAAAATAAGTTTGAAGTCAATATTTGTAATTTTTGAACAGCTATTTGTATCGAAAATAAATTTTTACCAAGTTTTAGTATTGTTTTTTTTTAGGTTTTTATTTTTTGTAAAAAAAACTGTCAATTCGATTTTTCTCAAAATTTTGTCGAATGTTGACAACAATATTTCTTAAAAGTTAAAATTAGTTAGAAGCCATTATCTCAAATTTTTGAAAAGATATTTCAGTCGGAAATCAATTTTTACCAACTTTTATTAAATTTTTTTAGGTTTTTAATTTTTTGTACAAAAACTGTCAATTCGATTTTTTTCAAAATTTTACTGAATGTTGAAAACAATATTTTTTGAAAGATAAAAGTAGTTTAAAGCCAATATCTCAAAGTTTTGAAGAGATATTTGAGTCGAAATTAAATTTGTACCAACTTTGAGTAATGTTTTTTTTAGGTTTTTATTTTTTATGAAAAAAAAGTCAATTCGATTTTTCTCAAAATTTTACCAGATGTTGAAAACGTTATTTTTCTTTGCACAAAATTATTTTGGTGATAAAATCATTTTGTATTCGTAAAATTTTCGAGGTGACAAATTTTTTTTTTCAGTTGTTTTGATTTATAAAAAATACAGTTATTTGGATTTTTTTTTTTCAAAAATATACTTGTTTGGTATCACGTTACAATATATTATATAAAATTTAATTCAAGTCTTTAGCGTTTTTGGTTCGTAAGATATTTAGGGTTAACCAAAATGTTTACCTTTTTTTTAAACTGCTATGGAAAAAAAAACCACAAACGCAATTTTCTTTAGAGCCCTTTCTGCATCTTTCTGCCTTATTATCTGTATAACAAAATTTATTTGAAGTCGATATCTCTTCTGGTTCTTGAGCTATGGACGAAGAAAAACGTCACGAACGTACGGACGTACGGACATACGGACATACATACGCATGCACAGACATCTTTCTAAAAATCTTTTATTTCGACTCTAGGGACCTTGAAACGTAAAGAAATGTCAAAATTTTCAATTTGACAAATCGGACCCATTACAATAACTTCCTATGGGAAGTTTAAAATTACAAGATCCAGCGGGAACATACTTGCCAATATTATTGTTTATAAACAAAGCTAATAGCTAAGCACTCAGAAGGCATCCTGTTTAATCAGGTATGCTAGCTAACTTCAAAGACATGAACAAATAAGCTAAAATATCAGCATATTGACCTTTTTAAAATTGTATGCTATTGATTTTATATTTAGGTTAATTTGACATTGTCAGCTCTTTCTCGTTCGTCAATATCATAGCTCTAAAGAACGAAACGAAAACGTTTTACGCTTGAAAAACAGTAAACACTTATTTTCAAATTGAATGCTAAGTTGCACAGTAGGTTTAAAAAAAAAATGTGGTTCAAATGAATAACCTTTCGAGCCTGATGCATGTAGTAATTCATTTCAAGAACATCAACTCGACTTTTCATCCAATAGTTTGAAAAGAATTCTGGCAGAGATCTTGCATCATTCGCTTACAAGGTCCAATTCACTAAGTAATTGAAGCCGCACCACCATCCGCACATGGGGCTCGGAAACCCCTCACTTTATCGTCGCGAATTTATGGCATTTACTAAGCGTGATAGTTTGTGGAGTAATGACATTATTCGACAATTTTTCTCCGCGAGCCTGGCAACAGCGTGCTATTATACGAAACCAATATCCATCCTTTTGTATACTTACTTTAAATTTAAGAATAAAACTCAGGTCAATTGATAAGCTTCTTTAATTTCATAAATTGTGTGTTCATCACACTGCAAGGTAAATTACATCCTCTTTAGGCCACATGTGCATCGCCATATCAAAAACGTTTATATTAACTGCAGTCAAAAACCACTACTACACATCAATGTGAATAATAGCACATAAAATGTTACATAAATGCGAAATTATAATTTAAAAATAAAAATAAAATTTCCATAATATAATGCTAATAGCACGCTCAATAACCAACAATATTTTCCAGCAGCACATCGCAGACAACCCATAATTATCTCTGACGTAATGACATCCTATCCTCATTTTCCAGAGACCAAGTTTTTATACTCGTACTTATTTTTAAACCTCTGCTATACTGTTCTTGTGATGTTGTTTAGTTAATGAGGCGCATCCTGCAACTACTGCTCTACTATTGCAGCATAAATTCAACTGCAACAGCAGCTTCACAGAAAATGAGGACACAAAAGGAGGTTCATACGTTGAAACTTTTTTTAAAAAAGAAAAGGAGAACGAAGTACAAAAAAATATGAAATTACCTTGCGCGGTGGTCGCCTGCCATACTGTGCTGTTTTATGTATGAAATACACTGAGACCCAATTTGTTATAGAGGAGGAAACAGAGGACTCAAGGAGTAGTATTGTACAAGTTTCGAAGGCGCCTCTATAATTTAGCTACTTGCATTTGTTCAACC
This sequence comes from Eupeodes latifasciatus, assembly GCA_920104205.1. Lineage (NCBI taxonomy): Eukaryota > Metazoa > Arthropoda > Insecta > Diptera > Syrphidae > Eupeodes > Eupeodes latifasciatus. The sequence continues at coordinate 157,359,267 of OV049924.1, forward strand.
TTCTTACACCAACACATCATCTGATGACTCGCGCCTGTGAGATGCTGATTCTTTATTATAAATAATGTTGCTCCTTTTTTTTCCACTCGACACTATTTCTCCTTGTCTGCATGATTGTGGCAGATTTGTACCTACAATTCGCCTTTTTCTATATCCTTGTTGCAATAAAAAAAACTCAATTTTTATAAATCTCTGGTGCAAATGTAAAAATTCCAATTAGTTGTTCCAAGGCTGAAAAAAGGAATAAACTTTGGCTGAATGGCGGTTGGATATGGATAGGTTGCAGTAAGTGCCTTTTTAAAATCCTTTTTTTTTATATCTAGCAGGTCTAGGTACCTATACAAAGGTATGTGATTGTTTTTCCTTGAAACTCCATCACTCCAACTCCAGTCTCTCATTCATTCACCTGGGCTTGTAGGAATATGTGCATTATTCTACAAGACGAGAAATCCTTTAAAATAAGGATTTTTCTCGGTTTAATTTTGTTCGCTCTTTTGGTCCTTGAATAGAAGAACACAAAGACGAAGAAGAAAGAGAAAAATTGGATGAAATATACAACAACCGACAGACTGACACGTCAGTCTTGCCGCTCACGACCGACGAAGACACCGATGATAAAAAGGTGAAATGAATTTGCTTTCTCCTCTGAATACTAGAATGCTAGAAGAATCAGCGAGAAAGGACGAAGAATTCAAATGGATTCCTTAAGGAACATTGTGGATGTGCATTTTGGTAAAGAATATTTTATATGCTTTTTTCTTAAGTTTTCATCTTATTCTTTTTTAATTTTCTTCATATTACTTATATCAAGAGTATAGAAGTATAGTGAAAAATTGCATGGGAAGAACTCAACTCGAGTCATCGCATCGGTTGAAAAAATGCAGGAAGGGAAGGAACGAACTAAACCAAAACGGAATCTCATATCACAAAGTCTAGAGTTACATTAATTTGTTCTCTCTTGTCTTTTCCCAGCTATTACAAGTTTTATTACTACTTAATGATGTTTAAAAAGTTTTTCGTCTGTTTTTTTTTTTACGAGAAAATAATAAAAAAAAGAAAAGCTGAAAGGCTGGGATCGGAAAGGTAGTTACTGTTTTATTTCTTTTCCTTCCAAAGGATCAAAGTGACTTGAGAAGGATGTGAGTTATTTTTTTTTTTTGTTGGTGAGGCAAATTAATATTCTTGTTTATTGCGGATGAGTTGGTATCTTTTTTTTGTTATTTAGGGATGATTTGTCTAATGTTATAGGGTTGACATTTGTGATGTAAGTAATAAAAGAAAGTAAGTTTTTTAGTAGTTTTGAGACAAATTCTCTCTGAATAACTTATAATTATCGGGTGAATCATCGAGAGGTTTGAACTTTAATAAGTCTTTTTTTTTTGACATACATATCTCGCACGAATTCTATCGCACTACTTTGTCAGTTTTGTTAAGCTCTATTTAGCCAATCTTCAAGGGAAAATTCACACACAGCGTTTCCAAATTGTTCAGTTGTATAATTAAAATGAGTTTTCTAGAAGAATTGTATTTCGGGCGATTCGTGAAACTTACTCTATGCAAAATCGACCTCCTAAAACCATTGTGGCCAATATTATCCCCAACTTTGAATACCGATTTACATTAGTATAGATGTATACTCGATCGGTCCCCATCCAGCACGTAGTTTAGAGAATATAAAGGGTGATTTTTAAGCTATTATCTTTTGGCAACACTGGTTAAACAGCTGACGCACGTTTCGTGTTTTGTTTCACTGTCAAACATCTTCAGTTTCGTCTATAATTTAACCATGAACCGTCTTACAAATGAACAGTGCTTGAAAATTATTGAATCAAAATGCGTGCTCTGTTAAGAAAGTTCATCGTGCGCTTCTTCCAATTTATGGTCAATTTAATCGACCCACTGAAGCGGATATTCGAGCTTTTGTGACTAAATTTCGCACCAAATTTACATTATTGGACATTAAACCACCAACACGCTTACGTAGAGTGCGAACTGAAGAAAATATCGCAGCTGTATCGGCCAGTGTTAATGATGACCATCAATGAACGATTCGTCGCCGTTTGCAGCAATTGGACCTCTGTTACTCAACAACGTGGAAAATTTTACGGAAGGATTTAGCTGTGATGCCTTTCAAAATACAGCTGGTGCAAGAATTGAAGCCGAACGACCTACTGCAACGTAACATTTTTGGTGCATGGGCTCTTGGAAAGTTGGCCGAAGATCCACTTTTTTATCGAAAAATTGTGTTCAGCTACGAAGCTCATTTTTGTCTCAATGGGTACGTAAATAAGCAAATTTGTCGATTTTGGAGTGAATATCAGCCAGAAGCAATGCAAGAGCTACCAATGCATCCAGAAAAAGTCACAGTTTGGTGCGGTTTATGGGCTGGTGGCATCATTGGCCCGTACTTCTTCAAAGATGATGCGAATCGAAACGTAACTGTGAATGGTGAGCGCTACCGTGAGATGATATCCAACTTTTTTTGCCCAAAAAGCAAGAGCTCAACTGGCATGACATGTGGTTTCAACAAGACGATGCCACGCAGCACGCGCAACAATGGACTTATTGAGATGTGAGTTCGGTGAACGTTTTATTTCACGTTTGGGACCGGTCAATTGGCCGCCTAGGTCGTGCGATTTAACGCCTTTAGACTATTTTTTGTGGGGCTATGTTAAAGCTCATGTCTATACAGACAAGCCCGCTTCAATTGACGCATTAGAAGACAACATTGAAGCATTTATTCGTGAGATACCCGAAATGTTGGAAAGAGTATGCCAAATTGGACTAAGCGGATGAACCATTTGAGGAGCAGTCAAGGTCAACATTTGCATGAAATAATCTTCAAATATTAAATTATATGAACCGTACTATCGATACAAATAAAGATTTCATGCATTTTTCTGAATTTTATGTTTTTTTTTTTTAACTTTCCTATAGCTGTAGCTGAGAGTATAATCGAAGACCGTGGCGATTTTATTTGAAGGTGACTTTAAGTTAAGTTGTGTTATCGTTGAATGATCTCTGAAAGAAACTCAATAAAAATCCGGTGTTTAATTAGAAAATTTTATACACTGATAAATGGTCCATGTTTCTTCAAAAATTAAGCAAATCAGAATGTTACTGTCAGTGGTAACCATTATTGTGCTATGTTAACGGACAATTCTGGAGCATTGGCATTAACTTTATCGTGGAACAAAAAAAAAGTTTAAACGTGTTAAACAACAAGATTTTTTAGGCCAGTTAAGATCGAAGTGAGAAATATTATGGTAAATGCAATCGTTCCGTTGTGTCGCCATCTTGTTGAAAATTATGTTTATTATGTGTTATGCATAGCTTGGTAACGGATTCATTCTATTCACCGTAAGAGTTTCTAAAGCCTTATTTTCGAATAATTAAGGTCCTACCAGCCCAAAAACCACACCAAACAGTAACACGTTCGGGATATAGAGGCTTTTCAACATCATTCAATTTTTCAACCCCCCAATGCTGTTTATTAACGTTGAAAAACGACCTCATCATTTCGATTCAAATGATCATTATTATGCCTTTTGAAGAATTTGGATAATACTTTGATGGGGATCCAGCGGCTTAAGTTTTAAGTCAAACAACACGATTTCGTTGGCCAGACATCGCGTGTATATGATCAAAGGTCATGGCCCTCGTATCAGTTGTTCCGAATTTCGAATATAGTTTGAAATAAGTATAATTGTTTTCTGTTGAAGCCAAGTTAAATAGGGCCATAACTTCAAATTCAAACCACAACAAATGTGGTCGTTATTGGCATATATTGCTCGACATCATCGTTCCCAAAGAAATAAGATATGATATGTTACCATCACAAGTCCCAGAATCAGCATCAGATCTCAGACGTTTGTTAACGCATCTCTTTATAAACAAATGTGGTCAAGGTGATTTTCAGTAAAATTTACGGTTTATCACCGTTTGCCTTTATCTCTTGTGTAAGTTGAATTTGGGCGCAGGACAAGTTGTGCACAGGGAAAGTTGTTGACTGAAATTTATCCATCACATGGACGAAGCGTGCGAAATAGTCTACATAAATGGCTTTACCTTTGTGAATTCCTATATCTAGAATACACTGACAAAATGCAAGATAGCCTGATAACGGATCCCAGACGATTCTAAACATTTATTAACATTAAACGTAAATCCGATGGCTTCCCTTCAACATTAACATTACTCGATATGACATTACATTACATACCTTTTTGCTCATTCCGGCAATTCAGACAATCGTACAGTAATCATCTTAATCATCTTCCCAAAGCTTTGGAAAGACTCCTTTATTTTTCCTATACATACAAAAGGAGCAAAAAATGATGTTATGAACTACAGACCTATAGCCAAGCTTACTTCACTTCTAAAACTTTTGAAAGCATTGTCTACGACGACTTTATATCTATTTTCATTGAAGACCTATTTTTCACCTTCACAACAACATGGCTTCCCAAAGGCGAATTACTACAATCAATCTTACTGAATTTGTGTCCACAACTCTAAACGAATTAGAGAAAGGAAATGAAGTGGTAGTAGTCACCAAATATTTTATATTTATTTTTATTTCATGGCTCAGATCGTAGGCTAGAGAACCGCCGCCAATATGGAGTTGTTTTCAGGTTCTTAATATCTGTTCCTATTTATGCACACTCAGGAGTTCATCAAGGGGGCCACCTTGGTCCTTTGTTATTTGTCTTAACTATCAACGAAGTTGTTAATGTCATTGATAATTCAAATGTACGCTGATGACATGAAAATAACAAGAGTTGTTTTTACTCGATCTGGTTCTGTCTTACTCCAAAATGATCTTGACCATTTTCAGACTTGGTGCGACAAAAATTGATCAAAATTCAATGTTGCTAAATTCCAATTCATAACATTCACAGTTTATATTATACTATTACCAAGGCCTAAGAAATTCGCGAACTATATGTCACTAAATCCCTGTACACGCCTTTGTGTTCAAGTCTGGTATTCCTATCAGAAGTCTCACTCTACAAATCCTCTAAAATCGCCGCGAAGTCGCTGATATTCCCTTTCTACACCACGGACCAGAGGCTCGCCAATTCTCCTACATGAAATTCCTATTTATACTTATTCAAGGAACGTCATAAAGAGAAGGGCTTCTTTCACCTTCTTCATCAATCATCACCATACAAATTATGGCCTTCCTCCTTTAGAAACAATTTCTACAACGCGATCTGAGTGCCTTTTAGTTTTTTGTTCATTAAAACTAATGTGTGGGCCCAAACCTTACCATAATATAAAACTACAAAATAATATTGAGATCTTAGCTTACCTTTAAGTTCTTTTTTGTTAATAGCTTACATTAAGCGTAAATAAATTAACAATATGACTACAATACCAGCTGTCAAATTTCGGAAGTCTCTTTTGAAAGATTCGATATTTTTATACTTGCAACAAATACTGCTTCAATATTTCTAAAGCTTAAGTTTTGCAATAAAAATAAAATCGTATAATAGCGAACATTTTCATGACAACTTTGCAAAATATCGAAATTGTCATGATGTTCTTTTCTGCTATACTTTCTTCAAAAAAAGGAAGTTCTATAGCATCATGTTTTAATATGCACTATTTTACTCGTACCCGCCTACCTTTAGAGTTAATTTAAAGTTGCAAGCTCTACTAAACCTTTATCAATTCCCATATTATTTAAACTTAACTGCCTTTGACCCTTTACAGTCTTTTGTATAAAGATTTTCTAAATTTAAATACTAGTAGACTGTTAAAGTACCTACTGTTATAAATAGACAGAGTCGCTTTCCGAGTAACATAAAATCACATTCAGAAAATGCTCGCTCCCAAACCAAATGAAAAGCAAATGTTCATTGTTCATGATGTCGACCATGTCCACCCTTCCATAAATCGCATATGCTCGAAATGCAGGGTGACTCTGTCCATACCTACATATAGCTTAGCATCTATATATATCAACCCTAGTGTTTTCGCGTTGTGGGTGCGAACCACGAAATTTATCGCGAAGCTTCGTTTCTAGCTTTCAACATCACACAAATCTCTTTTGCGACTCTACAAACTCTACAGTATAAAATACCACATGCGATGCTTCTGCAATTAGGTGATTTATTTGCAATTTATTTATCGAGGTAGGTACCTATACTCCCTCACAGATTTATAGCTAGACTTATGGATAGATAGAAATATATTAGCCCTTAGCTGCTTAAATAGACTAAATAAATTGATCGTTAAACACATTTTGTGGTGTCTGTCTGACTCGCTGACTGGAGACTGAATGGTTGGGTTTTGGATGGGTGTGAATGTCGTTTGTGCCTGACACTGCAGCGATGTCAACGGTAGTTATATTGGGATTATGTCCATTTCACTTGACTCATCATCGCAGTTTATTTAATGGTGCATCCATTAAAACGTCACCTTTTATTTTAGCTCTCTCCTTTAATTTCGACCTTTTATAGATACATTTATATATTTTATCTATCAGAACCAAACACATCTTATCCCAAAACAGAAATTGTACCTTATGAATCATATAGAATCTGGGAAATGGCCCCATTTTCTTACCATCCCTTGCCCTTTCTTCTCAATTCATGGGGATGTGATGGTACATTGTCGTTTAATTTACTTTTATGGGGGTAACTTGTGTGCCTTTCCTCACCTGGAATGGCCTATTTTTTGACCTCATTCTGGGTTCTCTTATTTCCAAGGTGATATAACTGAGATATCTTTTTGTGACAATGTCAATCTATTTTTATGGAGAGCAGAACCAAAGCCTTTGGGGTGTTTGAGTTTCGTTACCTACAATAACGATGACGACGATGAGGACGACTACGAGCGACGTGGTTGAGAAGCCCCAAAGGATATTATCCTTTTATTGAATCTAAAATTCTGTACTCAATTTATAAGAATACATATGTACTCGTATATCTGTTCATTTATTACTAAAGGATATGTCACTCTTGTGACCAAATATGTTAAGGGCGATTATTATTATGATGGTATAGGTATAAAGCAGGAATATCTATTTACCTATATACAAACAGCACCATATATTCAAGAATGAATAGGGGTTACCTGACCAGACCATAACAATCAAATTTTAGGGGTGAATCATCATCAGCACGAATAAGAAGCTGATATGTGTATATTATGGCTGTACAGTGGGTCACGATAAACTTAATTTTAGCCTAAAATACTAATTAGTATTTAGCCTTCAAAAACAGTATTTTTACACTTTGGAACTTTTGTAAAAATTGTTTATTAACAAAATGTTTTTTGAACTAACTAATCTGAGCAAATGACCTTAGTAGGGTTTTTTATACCACAACAACAACTTGGTTGTGCTACAACATGGCTGGTTATTTTTTATTTAAATCAAGTACAACATTTGTTTTTCTTCCAGACATAGACATACAAATTACCATTAGGAAGGATTTTCAAGTTTTGACATCTGGAACCGGTAAAATTTTTAAAGGTATATATTTGTTAAACTATCATTCATTCAGTCTCTTTGGCTTAATCATCATGGAAGGACGCAACATAAAAATTAACAACACATGGAAATAATTAAATTGTTTTGGGTGTCTCTTAATATATGTTATGTGGTGGAAAAGTTTGAGCTACTGGTTCACTAAACGATCAAGCAACACCCGTATGCCGCAAGGTCTTTAAACAACATCGTCGCTGTCCGTGAGAGTGCACAGAGTCCTCAGGTCTTAAGTAATCGATTTTGTGCCCATCACAACAAGTCAACCTTTCGCATATTAGAACTTGTAGAATTTTGCATCGTAAAGTAACAAATTAAACAACGAAACCCAACGTCGACTTGGTTTCGTTGAATTCGCTCCGGAGCAGGTGAAAACTCGGCCTAGGTTTCAACAACAAATTATCTTCCTTGAATGAGGGAAATTTCTAGATAAACTGTTACTTGATAAACAATATTGCCAAATTATGTTGTTTATCAAGTACCAATTAAAAAGAGATCGAAGAGCGATCTCGAAAAAGTCACAAAGTCAAAAGTGGGGTTTTCTAAAGCCGCGTGTCCATGCGAATTAGCCACAAACCATTACTGATACAAAAGCCATTCCAGCTTGATTTATCCGCTAATCAATGAAAATTGTTTGTAAACTATACTTTGAGGGTCCATAATAGTTCCTTTATTGTTCTTAATGTATATTTCAACTATTCTTGAAAACTGTGTTAACATATGTATGCAGATGGTGGACGCTAGGCTTGTACGAGGTTCTCTTAGACAGAAGTTACGGAGGCCTAAGCCTTTCCGTCTTAAACATAGAAGATGTGAATGGTAGAATAAAACAATACTGAAATTCAATTCATGCTCCTGGCACCAAACGAAAAGTTATTCCATGCTTTGCCTTACAGGACAAGCAATGTCAGTGGAGCCCTTAGAAGAAGTTATCAACGGAATAATCGGTTGGGAGAGAAGCTTCCTGCGCTTAGCAACAAGCTAAAAAATAACCGGGTGATGAATAAACGGGCGAAGAAAGAAGGTATTTCGGGACCCACAAATTACGAGACGGTCCTGTACTCGTGGTATTTTTTGTTCCCTTAATGTACACAGGATTTGCACATAAACTGGGTATAGGCAGAAGACGAATTACCACTGAAACTTCACCTCCCTATATGAAATATCATGTCAAAGATTACTGTGAATTAAGAGTAGACGGCCTCTACCCATGTTTGGGGGATAGAGGAGAAATGTAACGCTTCGTTACAAATGAAGACTGCAAATTTAACTTTGGTTTCATTCAGATAGTTTTATTTTAAATCCAAAAATTACAAAATTTTCATTTCAAGGAAAGGACTAGATTCTTTCTATCATGTTAAACAAGTATCCCACGGAATATGAAGAGACGTTGAGAATTTTCTGATCGATTTTTAATAGCACTTTCAATTGGGATACAAATTATGAATCTTCGTTGAACAATTTTATGTTGAACTGCACACCTTGTGTGTAACTTAGTCATTCACTTAAGTAAAAATTAATAAATTTCGCTTAATACAGATTTTGATTAATGTGAGTGACATTTTTTGCAACTGCAAGCGGAAGAAAACTAGATGTCGCTTTCAAAAGCATTGTTTGAATATTTATTTATTTTTAATTTCGAAATTTCACTCTGATTTACCATATTTTTTAACAACCAACTACAATATTCTTTTAATAGAATTTTTATGACATCTTCGAAGAATCATTTTTTTGTAAATGCCATCCTCATGGGAAATTCTTTGGCGCAATATTTTAAAGGCATTATTAAAAAAAAATTATTAACTTTAAAATTTAAGTAATTACGGAAATTTAACTTTATTATATCTTAAATGTTTAAGCACTTAAATTATTTAAAAAAAAAAAATAAAGAAAAAAACAATTTTCCTCTTTTTTCCAGCTTCCGACAGTCTTTTGTACCACAGTGTGATTCAGTTAAGGTCGTTTTGTGTTCGTATTACGAATTTGTTACGTTGCGGGTTGCAATGTTGAATATTATGTGGTGTGACTGGAATATCAATTTTTTTTTTATTTTATTTTATTTTGTTTTGCGTGCAGGGAAAATAAATCGCATGTGTTCTGTTTTTATTTTAATGTCTACTTTTCTGATTCCATTGCAAGTGAAACTGAGCTGAGCGCTGGCAAATCATTTAAAATATAATATTTACAAAAATGTCAAAACATTAATATAAATTATAATTTTTATTTTTTTTTTTTGCAGCGATGGGCCATCGCTTTAGTAGCTGTGTCCCTCAACATGGTGACGATGACGATTATATGACGACTGCGACTTTATATAAATGCATCAGCCAGACGAGAGTGATAAGTGGACAAGTGATTAACATGTCGGACAGGTCGCGATTTTGTGCCTTTTTTTATTTGTTTGCTTTTAATTTATTTATCTTTTTTTATTAATTCAATTGAGTTTGACATGTGACGTCGACTCTTTGAAATTGACTGGCATTTATAATCGTGCAAGGAAGTCTGATGCATATGTACATATATTTACACATAGGTTTGTACACATAATACAATTTCTGAAATGATATAGGATAAAATAAAATAAGGGGAAGGACTGTTGTACACTTTTGATAGAATTTAATTCAATTATTTAGTTGACGAAATTCTGTCAATTTATGTATATTGAGACACGCAATACTTTGAAAGTTTTTCTTTTTGTTTTGTTGAACTCAATTGACCCAAGAATATTGACTATATGAAAATTCCACCAATATATAGCAGTTGTCCCTAATGATTTGATTTGATGATGAAGCACACAGACTACACCATCCCCTAACTGCAATTCAACAGAAATTTCCAGATTTCTATACCTCCCAGATCTTTTTGGGAGGATAGGACATTCCTGGAAGATGAGTCAATCCATTTCTATACAGATGGGTCAAAAACAAAAGAAGGGGTTGGTGGAGGTGTGTACTCTGAACGACTGAAATTAAGTCTCTCATTCCGCCTTCCCAATCATTGTTAGCGTGTTCCAGGCGGAACTTTTGGCGATAAAAGAAGTCTTGTCCTGGCTAAAAGAAAACGTGATATCAACATCTGATATCCGTATTTTCTCAGATAGTCAGGCCGCTATCAAATCTCTGGACTCTGTCTCTACAAACTCTATAACAGTCCATAACTGTCGATCACCTCTAATGGAGATGGCACAACAGTTTAATATTCACCTCTGCTGGGTGCCGGGCCATAGAGACATTCTAGGTAAATGTAAGGCAGATGAACTCGCCAGGAACGGTACAGTACAGCCCCTCCTACCACGTTTGGCACGTACTGGCATACCAATCGCTACTTGTAAACTGTTGCTAATGCAAGACGCTGTGAGGAGGGCAGGCACCAGGCAGGTGAAACAACATCACCACGTGTCAAGTCACAAAAAACATTTGGCCAACACTGGATTTAAAACGTTCAAGGTGCTTGCTCTCTCTCTTAGCAGATCGCATATAAGCTCGATAATAGGTGTCATAACCGGACACTGTCTAATAGGAAAGCACGCCACGAGATTAGGCGTATACTCAAATGACTTTTGCAGAAGCTGTATGGACGAGAAAGAGGAAGAAACAGTTCTTCATCTTCTCTGCACATGTCCTGCTCGCTGGCTCGAAAACGCAAGAATTACCTAGGAGAATTCTTCTTTAACGATCTAAACGATCTAAATCATATCAGCATAATCAGCCTCTCACATTTCGTAAAGGACTCAAACTGGTTCCATTGAGCTTAGGAGGAAGCCTCAAGATTCATGTGGTATCACAATGGGCCATTAAACTGGCCTAAGTGTGTCCGTTTCCATCTTGGACAGCCACTATAACCTAACCTTACCTAACCTAACCTAATGATTTTAAAATGGTACTACTTAATTACATCCTAGTCGATGACTCAATCATCGCTGCCACAACAGAGATCCGTCCGATCTAAACCTCATTTAACATGCTTCTTCACCTTTCCCTTTCCGCAAAGGACTTAATGGGAGAACTCTTCTTCGTGCTACATGTCTAGCCCACCGAATTCTACCAAGCTTTACTTTGTGACTTTATCACCTTCGCGATTAAGTTTATGCTTCCTCACAAATGGAACCACCAACGTAAGACTTTTCTTACGAACGCGGATAAAGGTTGAGATGTCTTTGCTTGTGCACCCAAGTCTCGGATTAATCAGTCAGTACTGGTAGAACCCTAGTCTTATACAGCAGCAGATTAGCATTTATCAGATTTTTGGAATTAAGGACTCTTGATAAGCTATAGAAGATTCTGTTGGATTTAAGTAGATGGCCGCGTATGTCTTCGTCTATGTTTTTATTGGCTGATATTGTGGACCCAAAGTAAGTGACTGATTATGTTACTTCAAATTCGTGATCACCTACCGTTAATTCTTTTGGATTTTTAAGGTTTTCCGCAGATGAAGCAACCGTGCTTTTCGTTTTTTCCCCCATTTGTGAGCAGTCCTAGGATTTTTGCCTCTCGCTCCATTTACGTCTGGATGAATGAGTTCTGTGATTATTGGCTTTTTCCAAAGATGTCAAGATGTGTACTGCGTCATATTCCGGACGGATTGGTAGAACTTTTATTGCTTACATTAAATACAAAAGGAAGTAGATCATATAAAAACAGAAAATGATGATCTTCTGAAATGGTTACATTTTGATCCTTGGATAGTTCATCAAAAGGGGATATTATCATAAAAATGGAAGGATTTGGGAACTTGGTTTGGGGGAGAATGTGCGAATTAATGCCGATATCAGTCCTAATGTCTTGAGACGCTGCTTTCAGAACTTATAACAAGGAGTAAGTTGCCCAATATTATTATAATACTTGTTTTTTGGATGCACAATCTTCTCTACTTAGAATGATTTTTGTATACAATGTTCTTTTTGGTACTGGTTTTGACAGCTCACACACGTTTTGTATTATAGGTTATGTGTTTTATTATCAAAATGTGTGATCTGTGAATGTTCAAGATAATCTATCTATTGAGACTGTTATTCAAGCAGCCTACACCGTGCGATTTGAAGACTCTTGACTTTTTTGTGGGGCTATGTTTAGGCTCATGTGTATAACAACAATCCCGCTTCGATTGTAACACTGGTAGCCAACATTAAATCACTTTTTCGTGATATAGCGGCCGAAATGATAGAACTGTAAAAACTGGACCAAGCAGATTGGCCAATTGAGACGCATTCGTATTAAGTTATATTGACACATGAACAAAGTTTGCCTTCAAAAATTTAGAGAAAATATAACTAAAAATATATAAAAATTAGAAACTTCATAACTAAAAATACACTTTGATGACCAAACTGGACCATTTCCAACGATGGATGTCTCTAAATAGCAAATGTCACTCAATTACAATATAAAATTTAAGGTCCCACTTAATTTTCTCCTAGACAATATTACCCAATTTTTTGAAAGCGGAATGAGTTTGTAGATTTTGAATTAAATATACACACACTCTTATCCAAAACAAAATAAAACAAACTTTCTGTCACTTTTTAAGCACCAAATTGCTGTGCTTAAAGGCGAGGACAACGTAATTTCCATGACATTGAAACTCCAATAGGTTTACAAAATTGCAAGAATTGGAATCAATCCTTAAATAAGTTGTAGAATTACAACTTTAATGTTGATCCTTATACATGGCTTTAACTATCTTTCTTCACGCACAACAAACATGGAAAAAACCCTTCGTCGTATATAATCGAGGGCTTTTCATGTGGTAAATCAAGCTTCGATTGTTTGGCCAAACAAAGAAGACTCCATAGGACGTGAAAGAACCGAGACCGAAACCACATGTATGCGACCGCGTTCGGCACTCGGAACAGTCATAATAATTATACCTGGGATTGTGTATAGTTGTGCACCCTCATCAATATCACAACGTGGAACTTTTGCATCAATATTAAAAGTACTGAAGTCTGGTGGGAGTGGAAAATTGAAGGTGAGCTTTTGAAAGGGGTGACATAACGTACTTCGGCTTCGTCGTTCTCGTCCTCCTCGGAATATCGATGTTGAAGCCATACCACCGTGTTATGTTTACATTTACTATATGTGAGGTAAAAATTACATATTCACTTGAGTTTTGCATTCGGTTTCAAAATGAACGCATCATAAAACGACGACGATGATGAATACGACAACGATGGACGCCTCCAACATCATGACAAGGATATTGAAGAATATGAAATTATCCTACAATTGTTCGATTCCATTTCAATTTGATAGAAATCCACTTTGCGGTTTGCGGAATCTACAACCCAATCGGTTTGAAAAAGTATTCATGTAGGTACATATATGTATTCTTTGTAAGTGGCAATGGACTAGACGGTATTAATTTATAGGGTTTCCAAAAGGACTTAAAACTCAGTATATGAGACTGTGTATCCTTTAAATGGTATATGATATAGAATTCAGCAATTAATAAGAGCTATTTGGCAATTTCAAAGTTCAGGGAAAGTGTAGGGCAAACGAGTTTGAAAGTGAGAAGCAACATTTCAAATATAAGTAAATCAGAATCTGGTTTGATTGCGGTCTACCATAATGGAAGTTGGGGATAAGAAAAAGTGCATATGGGATAGACCCTGAAAAAAGAATGTAAATGATGACAGAAAAGTTTAAGTTTAATTCCTAAAAAGATCTGAGGAGAAAATTATCATACGTATCTGTTTTTTGAAATCCTTGAAATGAATTGGCCACCAATGTCATGTGACTTTACAACCCTAGACTTTTTCTTAGGGGTTTCTTAAAATCACAGATTTATGAAAACAAACCACATCCCAATAAAGTTCAACAAAAGACAAGAACAATGGAATCTATGCTGATTTTTTTGAAAAATGAACTCATAAATTGAATCTGGGTCACATTACACCTTTCCTTTCAAATAAAGCGTTAATGCTTCAAACACAGTATTTCCTTAACAAGCCGCCTTTATTAAAAACCATTTACTTGAAATTGTTACACAAATATGGGCTCAGAACTCTAAGATGGCAAGCTTCACTGAATTTCAATCTAAAATCTAAGTTAACCAATTTTAACATCCATAAATAATTTTGGAAGTATTTGACCTACATAACGTGCTCAATTTTACCTTTCATTTCAGACCACTTTTTGAAGGCTTAATTGCTTAAAAGTGGGCCATCTCCTTTTAGCTTACGGTAATAGACGTTAAATGTACAATAGTAGGCATTTCTCCGTCACAAATGTGCAGGAGAAGTCAGTTCATTTTGGAAAGTAGAAACCAAATACAGTCGGAAATTTCAGACACCACTGTACTGTAATTTACAGCCTGAGAAACAAGATGTCACTTATTGATAAATAAAGCCTGATATAGAAATCAAATCTTATTGAGAGACTCTATTTAGCGTAGTTCTGTTCAAGTTTTCAATGCGCATTTAATTTTATATATTTTAATTTTTGCTTAACAATTTCTTTCAATTCCATTTAAGTCTCACTCTCGCAACTTTTGTTAATTTCGCAAAACTTAAATTTAATCCCTTTTTTTGATTTCTAAGATCGTAGACATAATTATCACCAACCGACCAGCTCCAAGTTTGCTAAAATAAGTTAATGAATTATTTAATCCCGTTATTCATCCCCCAGACATTTTCCATATAAAAGTTACGTACAAAGTCTTTTAACCAAAAAGGCAAAAAAATAATAAAACAAAAACAAGAAAAGACGAAGAAACAATTGTCTTTTCTTTAACTGACGGGAATTCTTTTGGCCATTTATAATGTTTCAGCTTTTCCTTGCAGATATACTTTTTGTTTGGTTTCCTAACTTTTAATAGGATCAAAGTTTTCTTTCTGATGAGAAAAAGTGAATAAGAAAGGAATAAGTCCATAGAAGGATACGGTGTAAGGTATATGTTGTATAGCTTTACGCACATTCCAGCAGGTATAAGTTTAAGTTTCTTGACGGATTATGTACAAAAAACGTTTTTCAATTTTGTCTTTTATAAATTAAATGCCACCAATTTCAACAAGACAACAGAGAAGTTTCTTAATAACCACGACGGAAAGATTTAATTTTTCTTGTTGGTGTAGATGACTTAATTAAGAAAGATACACCTTGGGGACAATAGTTGTAATACAATGATACTTTCATGGTTTTAGCAGCACACACACAGGAAAAACAGAATCATTTGTAAAGAATTGTTCACTAAGATTTTAAATAGGGTATTGTTTTTCCTTTATTAAAGGTTTAACTTTTAATCACGCAATGTGAATAATAAAATTGTTATACAATGCAACAAGGATATAATAATTATAATTTTCATGATATGTACTGGTTTAAAAAAAAGCTAAATGTCAAATGTCGAAAAGATTTCTCGCATATCTGCCCAAACAGTTTTTGTATTTCAAAGCACTTCAGATAATGATTGTAGTTTTCTTTCTCTATCAAAAACTATAAAGATTATTTGTTTACGTTACATATGTAGGTTTATTGAAGTTCGTAAAATGGGTGTCGAATTTCATTTTTGGGAAAGAACTTCTTAAACTTCGGGTTTTTATTGTGCTATTAGAAAACTATAAGAGTTTATCAAATTTGGTCAAAACCCCAAAAAACCTTTTATTTTCTTATTTTTTTAAGGACAAAGACAAAATTTGGAATTAGAATTTTAAAAAATTAGACAAAAACAATAAAATATAATCGAAAAAAAAAACTTAAGGACCTTTCATAGTTTCTTATTAATGATATTCTGAACGTCTGCATCAATTATTATTAATTAATTAAGTAGGCATTTCATTATTTTTCCAACAAGAATAATTCAAAAATGATTAAATTTATACTTAAATATATTCTATGTCTAAAATTATAAGCTTAAATAACCAAAAAAGTACGTATACGCCTGAGTTTACCATTCCTACTTTTTTCTTTGTATGAAGTTATTATCAAAACGAGTAGTTTAAGCAAATTCTCAAACTATACTAATACAGTTTTTTTGATTTTATCAGAATTTTCATAGCAAGCGTCAAACTACGATCAGAGGCTCATCGTAAGTGTAATATGGGTAAATGTTTTTCTTTACATCTGGCTTCTGGATTATGTTGCGTTCTTGCAATTTTTTGAAAACTTTAATTTTGGTTTATAGACGGTAGTGTTATTTTCTTAATTGCTAAAACCTCGGTACATGTCATTGAATGCAAATGTATCACGCAAATAGCATTTGCTTTTTAATTTGCATACATATAAACAAATTACAATTTAGAAAACTTAACAAAATAAAATGTATTTTCGACATTTAAATTTTTTTGAAACTGCTATAACTTCTAAGCTGTAGTACCCGTGGCATGATGGTTACTGCTTTGGACTGTCATGCGAGAGGTCTTGGGTTCGATCCCTGCCTGTGTCACCTAAAGTTTTTTTTCACGGGTACTGCCTCTTGCGAGGAATGTACAAATTTTGCAAGAGCAATTCTTGTAATGAAAAAGTGCTTTTTTAAATTAGCTGTTCGGATTCGGCATATAAACTGTAGGTCCCCTCCATCCCTACAATGACTCGCACACAGGAATGGTTGAGAGTTGTAAGTCAATAGGCCTTGGTTCTCTAAGGACTGTTGCGCCACCTAAATAATTTATTTTATTATAACTTCTAAGCTCGTAAAAAAAACACAGTTTTGTAGAAAATGACATGGTTTACAAAGTCTAGTTGAAATATAAATTGTTCATAAGTTAAAGCTTGAAACAGTTTTCTACCTAAGCGTCGAACTTCCCGAGTTGTAGAAGTTGAGTAGAGTCAATGATTCTCGAGAGCTCTTTTCCAGATTGTCCTGAAAGCAAAAAGCGCTTGACAAACTTCTACTCTTTTTCTCAATGTAACGGTGGTAAGTCCCGATTTTCAAGATCGGACAGTATTGCGATTGCAAAGTCGTCTACTGATTCATCCTGCTTGAGTTGTAGGTGCAAAACTGGGATTCAATCGGTTCTTTTACCGACAGCAAAAGTAAGTGGTAGAAATTCCTACATCTTGTAGTAGTGGGGCTGTGAAACATGGCCTTTCTACTACCATTACGGAGAGTAAATCTCTCCCAACTTCGACACCTCATTTCAGTGCCGTTAGGACTGTGAAATATGGTCTTACTGCCCCCTAATGCGAATAAACCTCTCTAAAATAAGCCTTTCAGCAGTGGAGGGACTCTTAAAACACTGAGAATCCTATACAAGGTCCTAGAAAGAGTTGCGAATGCTCAAACCATCAAAGGCCTTGTATAAGGATATGCGAAATGCCAAGAGGATTCGCAAGAAGTTCAGCAAACAACCTAACGCCGCCCGCCGGAGGGAGCTCTCAGCACGAAACAAAAATTAAGTGGGCTAAGAACTTTTTTAGGTAAAAACAACGTCAAGACCAACGGAGACTACGTCATCAAAACGTCAAAGGTCCTTAACATAAGCACTTAATTATATTCCGGTAGAGGGAAACTGTCTATCAGTTATGTTGTGAAAGAAACCATCGTGTAGTCGCTGTTAACGACAGGAACGTGCCATCAATGGCACGATCTCTTCTTGGATGTTATGGTGGAAAGCCCAGGACCACCTCCAATCACAAACGATGGTGGCTGGTATCAAGGCCATGGTTTGTGACGATCAAAGATCGCGTGATCTTTTATCAATGGCTGTTGGTCGGTGAGGGGAAGTTTGGCCTGGTGCTTAGTTCGAAGTTGTTGTTAAGGTGGAAATCTAGTCCAGACCTAGAGCTCGCATCATGATTACGGGTGAACTTTCCTACTTGGATGTAAAACTTAAAATGATCCGGCTATCGATTTCATTGATTTCAAACATTGTTACACAAAATGCTTTTATTAAAATTTTAATATTTTGAAAAACTTTTAGAAATCTCGACAGACGGTTTGCATCTCAACCTCTTCTTTTTTGTCAATCTAATCAAAATTACCTCGATTTCTCAAACTTTGAATTCCTACAAAAGTCTGGCAGATAAAACTCTAGCTTTAAAAATGAGTTAGCATGGGAAAATTAAAATTACCGGTAAAAAAGTACAAAACCACTACATAATGAAATCAAAATACCCTAGTAATTAACTAATACAAAGAAATATAAAACTATAATTATTGTACTCAACTAAGACTCTCTTCTTTTTTCTTTACAATGTCAAAAACCCTTTAAACAATATATTTCATGTTCTGGACTGAGAATTTCTATTCTGTTTCTGTCAACCGCAAAAATCTGATGACACTGCACTGAAAGTAATACAATTATATCTATTCATAGCTGAATGATGCCAAAAAAAAGCAAAGGGTAAACAAACGAAAAATTCCTAGATACAAAATGAATTTGCACCGTGTCGTTGCCGTTGTTATGTCGCCATTCCCTTAGGATAGCATCACCGCATCGCAGTAAACAAATCCAACCAACTAAAGGTCTGCCCTCGTCCTTTCCGACAGTCAACTATGAAAATTGTACATCTGTGGTTTCAACCACCAAGTACAATTTCATTGCGCCAACAACAACACTATTGCTATATGGATCCCCCCGCAGCGTTGTGAATGCGGTACAAGTGGGAACGTCCTTCAGGGTATTGGGATTGTATCTGCTTTTTTTTTCTTTTTTAAATAAAACACAACACTCCTGCGTCGAATGTACTTGCTTTAATAGTACATAAGAGTCTAAAGCTTGAATCAATCCAAAAGATATTTTTTTGGCTTTTTTATCTACAAATCCCTGGAAATACCCAAGAATAGATACCAACTCATCTGTAGAGAATACAAATCAAAAATAGTTATGCAGTCATTTGGAAATGGATCAATGGATAGTTTGTGCAATGAAAGTATAATAACAAGAGTTGAAGAGGGCATTGGGTTCAGTAGAATTTGCAAGTACTTGTTTCGAATGAGATTCGAAAGCAGATATTGGTGCAGAAAAAAAAAACAATATAATGAGTATTCCTCTTCTGTACAAATGAACATGTTTTAATTTAACTTGACAACAGCGATTAAAATGTGGCTAAAAGCTAAAACAACGGATGGTTAAATAACGTTATTTTGGCTTTGAACAATATCGCATGTGGCAATATCATGGATGTGGAATCAAATTCTATACTCTACAGTAGTACACGCAACGAATACCAGATTTAATTTGGTGTTTCGAGTTTAATGATGCTTTTTGAGTAGGTAAGTGACTATAGGAAAATAGGTAATGAATTGAACTTGAATTTGATTTTAGTTTCAAGTGACCCTCATTGAAAATTCTTTGTTAACACTTCAAACTGGGGTTATATTTAATGAAGGTATACATGCATATTTATATTTTTTTAATTTTGAGTTAATTTTTACAAATAATGAAATTGCACTAAACTTTCAGCACAATAATAACTTTAAATTAAATTTAAATTTTCGATAAGACTGGTCGACAAGGCCTTGTTCTTGGTAATTAAATTGCACTTTTTCAATCGATTTTAATACCCTTAATTCAAATCCTGCTACAAAACTACTCTATCACATCAGGTTTTTAAGATATTATTTTTTTTTTAAATTATTTTTTTTTTAAATTAAAATGATGGTTTCCCAAATCTATAATACTTTTCTTCGATATTCAGTTGAAATATTTCTAGTATCATAAAATGTTGGACAAATCATCGTGAGTTCTGAGAAGAAGAAGAAACAATGAACCATTTGTGCTAAAATGGTTTTCAACAGAAAAATTCAAAACTGATTGAAAGTAATTGTTTTTCTTGGAATGAATACGTCGTAAAGGGAGTTTTATCACATCAAGTTTTTGAAACATATTAATGTTGAAAACGCATATTTTTCAAACTTGAGCAGATAGTTAAAATCATAGTTCGGATTTAAGGCCAGCATTAAAAATTAACTCAACGCATTTTTCAAAACTATAAGAGTATTAAATTTAAGGTTTGCTCAAAACATCATGTATAGTCAAATAAAGGCTCATAAATTATGAGAACTGACAGAAACTAAGTAAGATCTATACTATGTCTAGAAGACAAAGATTTATATTATCTTTTTATTGGTTAAGAATATGCTGTGTTTTAAGCCTCAAAACAAAGTTTTTGGTTGTCTTTAGCATTTTTAATACTTTAAAAACCTGATGTGATAGAGAAATTTAAAGGCGAAGTTACATTTCAGGACATCTTAATTTTTTTTTAATAATTATTGTTTTGTTGGTGCTAGAAAAAACCGTAATTTTTTGTAATCTATAAGTTGACATATTTTTTAAAATTAATCAAAGTGAAATAAGAGCTTCGAAATTGGAATAATTTCTAAAAAAAAAGTCAGTTTTTAAGAAGTATTCAAAATATTAAATTTTGAAATACAGATGTGATTTAGGTAAAAAGGGATCAAAATGTAAAATATTTAAGTAATGATATAGAAAAATTAGATATTCAGTGCAAAAAAATTCCGACAAAATTGAATTTTGGTGAGGAGCTTAATTTATATCTCTTTAACATCCTTAAAAGTTCTATCATTTTGAACCAAAGCAAAAAATGTATGTATGATAAAGGGGCTCAAATATACTTTTTTGAAAATTACTCAAAAATAACTGTAGGTAGATTTAAAATTTTGTTGGCAAGTTGATAGTTTGGAGAAAAACGGTCGCAAAATATTGGAACCTGCAGGCAATACAATCTATACTAATATTATAAATGCGAAAGTAACTCTGTCTGTATGTCTGTTACTTAATCACGCCTGAACTACTGAACCAATTTGCATGAAATTTGGTATGGGGATATTTTGATACCGGAGAAAGGACATAGGCTACTTTTCACCCCGGGAAAATGACGCATTTCTAGGGAAAATTCAGGTGGGCCGATCGCTTTTACGCCTAAACTACTGTAACAGAT
Organism: Eupeodes latifasciatus; assembly: GCA_920104205.1. Taxonomy (NCBI): domain Eukaryota; kingdom Metazoa; phylum Arthropoda; class Insecta; order Diptera; family Syrphidae; genus Eupeodes; species Eupeodes latifasciatus. The sequence goes on from OV049924.1 coordinate 157,380,603, forward strand.
TTTAATGAAATTCGGTAAGGAGATAGTTTAAAACTTAAGAAAGGACATGAGTTGACCTCGAAAAAAAACAACGCATTTCCATGGGAAAAATTACTTTCCGGCGAATCTGATCGCTTTCACTCCTAAATTACCAAAAATTTGAATAATATTTGGATAAAATTGGTATTAAGGAAAAACAACGCATTTCCACCCCTTATGAAATAAGTTGTCGAACATGTTAAACGTATCATACACGCATTGTTGGTTTGGGATGAATGTACAATGTCAAACAAAAAAGCAGTTGAAGCACTAGATCGTACACTGAAAGACATCAAGAACAACCGGGCTATCATGGGAGGGATGGTGGTTTTCATAGCTGGTGACTTTAGACAGACCCTGCCGGTAATTACTAGAGCTAATGAAATGAAATAAACGCATGTTTGAAAGCATCTGTGTTATGGGTGCATGTAAAAAAGTTTTGTCTGACTACGAATATGCGAGTACAGCTACACAATTATTCTCAAGCAGGACAATATGCCGCTGCTCTTCTAAAAATTGGAGAAGATTGTATGCCAACAGACTGTAACGGCTCGATTACGTTGAGTCATGAATTCTGTCAAATTGTCTGTAGCACAGATGAATTAAAAAGTAATGTCTATCCAAACCTGCATATAAATATGGGCAATCGGGAGTGGTTGTGTGAGGGCAATTTTAGCTCCAACTAATGAGATAGTTAGCCAGATAAACGAACAAATTATGTCGGACGTGGAGGGAGATATCGTCGAGTACCTCTCAGTAGACAACGTTATGGACACGGAGCAAGTAACATCATATCGCATCGAGTTTTCTAATTCTTTGGAATTATCAGGGGTGCCTTCTCATAAGTTGAGATTGAAGGTTGGTGTTCCAGTCCTGATAATGAGAAATCTTGACGCACCAAAGTTATGTAATGGTACACGCCTACAGATTACTCACCTAGGACGAAATATTATAAAAGCTATTATCATGACTGGAATAGCAAAAGGAAAAAATGTTTTAATCCCCCGCATTCCGATAATTCCAACCGATTTGCCATTTCAGTTTAAAAGAGTGCAGTTTCCTCTGAAAGCAGCATTTGCAATAATAATAAATAAAGCTCATGGTCAAACGCTGAAATTTACAGGTGTAAATTTGAAAAAAAAACTGTTTTTCCCATGGACAATTATATGTAGCGTGCTCACGAGTCTCAAACCAACAAAATCTTTACGTTCTGGCCAAGGAAGGAAAAACAAAAAACGTCGTATATAAAAATCTATCTTCTTAAAATGTATTAACCTAACCTAACCTAACCTAACCTAACCTATGAAAATCACACTTAGTATGGCCTCATCCCATCTCGGCACAATTCAAACATACGTACAAGAAAGTACAGCTTAGGTTTTTTCATACTACTATCCAAAAAGACTATCTAATGCGGACGAAGTCGCGGGTAAAAGCTAGTTGTCTATAAAAGGATTTAATAATACAATCTGTATGTCAAATATTTCTTTAGTTATAGCGTTACAAAACTTCGTATTTTCTTAAATATGGGGAAAGAAAGACTTCGCCCATTTTTTTCTTACCTTAAATACATCTTTTTAGGTAATACTTATAACCTTTTAATTAGTACACTGAACCTTCAAAATGAGTCTTTTATGACGAATATCCTACCAAAAATCACTAATTGTAACCAAATTTTTAACTATTTTTTTAAAGTGCTCTAGTCCGTTCTGCATCTTTCGAATTATCTGTAAAACATAATTTATTTGCAGTTGAAGTTCTTGAGATATGGACGACGAAAAATTGTATCCCTTGAGTACGAACGGAAGTATACACGCACCCATAGACATTTTTTATAAGAATTTTTATTTTAGGTTCTAGAGACCTTGTTAAATATTTGTCTTTTAGATTTAGAAAATTTGGAGACTGTTTTTTCAAAATTTTGATCTCTGATTTTATCTTTTTTTAAGTTTAAACATTTGTTATGTATTTTTATGGAAACTATTGTCAATATCACATGGACTTGCGGATCACTGCATAGCTTTTTTCCTTGTTAAACATTTGTTTTTGAAAAATTGGTATTCCTTTAATATTTTTATTTTAGCATCTGACTTAGAAAACTTTACAGGTAATTAAAAAAAATCATAAATTAATATTTCATGTGATATTTTTAGACAAAAAAATTAAAATTGAATGAACAAATAATGAAGCATAAATATTAACTAAATTAAAATTAAAAAATCGCCTAAGTCGTTTAATCCTATACCGTCTAACTAAGAACTGGAGAACTTGGAGAATTAAAACCTCATAGTTTTCGATACACAACTCGAAAAAACAAACTGCACCAAAATTGTGTCAGTTAATTACGAATGTTTCTTACACAAAACAAAAAACAAGAAAAGAAAAATATATAACATATTTTTTGTAACTTCATTTTGAATATGTTGATGTGCCTAAGTAAAAAAAAAAAACTGGGTGGCGCAACAGTCCGTTGAGAACTAGGGCCTAGTGACTTACAACTCTCAACCATTCCTGGGTGCGAGTACTGTTGTCAGGAATGGAGAGGACCTACAGTTTATATGCCGAATCCGAACGGCAAATTTGAGAAAGCACTTTTCATGACAAGAATTACTCTTGGAGAAATTGTCAATTACTCGCAAGAGGCAGTACCCGTGAAAAAAAACTTTAGATGGCATAGGCAGGGATCGAACCCAAGACCTCTGGCATGACAGTCCAACGCACTAATTATCATGCCACGGGTACTACGCCTAAGTAAAAAAGAAAAGTCAAAATTATAGAGTTGCATTTTTTCTAAAAACAGGAAATTTTTCACTTAGACGCACTTTTTTATTTTACGTCCTATGGTCCCATTTGTTTTGTAAATTTGTTGGTCATATGAAAACTAAAACTTGGTCATAAATTTATTTATGTTAAATTAAATTGTATCTTAATTGTAATCCTGTTAAGAAAAAATTTGTTTGTCTTACTACAACCTTAGACAGAACAAAAAAGATGACATAACGAAAAATACTTTGAAAACGATACTTATGATGTTAAATCTGCTGTTTTTATGCGGTGATGAAAATGAGTTACTTGCTTTAATAAATTTAAAATTATTTTGTCTTCACATGAAGCTTATGAGTAACCATCACTAGATTGTTTGTTTGTTTTACATAAAATAAGTCTAAAATAAATGAAACGCTTACAAAGATATCCTTTAAATAATATTATTTATAGCACCTTCTTTCATTTCATTTCATGCAAATATCTTTCCGTCTTATGGTTATCCCTTTCAAAGTCATAGCTCATTACCTTTAATTTTAATTCGATTTCGCTTGGCGAACTAAAATCTTTGGCATTATCAACCAACCAAAAAGGGGTTCTCTGATGTCGCATAACAATAATAATAAATTCTCTTTCAACTTATATCGCACTTTATGAGAGAATATGTACATACATATTAATACGAGAATGTATAAGAGAGGTATTTTAGTATAGTGTCATCCATTAACCCTTTATCTCTCTAAACAAACATTATCTCTTATTCACTTAACTGCCTCTCGTCGGTACGGCTTGTCTATGTATCTTCAAACAACCCGAGCCAAACCTGAACGCCTTCTGCATACACAAAATCTACCCCACTTTTACCTCCCAAGACCCGTTCTTCGATTTTCATATGTTAAATTTGCGTGCACTTAATCGTTATTAGCTCCGACACAATTGTCTCTATCTCTCTCTTTCTCTGTCTCTGTTTCTGTGAATTGCTGCCAACTCCTGATGGCATCAGGCTCGGTTTCGTCTCGGTCTCGCATTCAATCCATTCTCTTAACCCCTGCTTGAAATCTTGTCATCCTTGCTATAACCTCGGCCTCAATCTCTGCAGTAAAAGTATACGTAATTAGAACTCTATCCATGTTATGAGTCGGCTGCCAACCGCCCCGCCTGCGCGCCAAACCTCATCCAGAAGCTTATGCTGATGTCAATGCCGGTGCTAGTGCTAGTGCTAGTGCTAGTGCTATGACAAATGTCATACCCCCTTTTGAATCCTTTTTATTACTTTCGTTAAATTTCCTTGCTCAGTCCTTTCAGTGTGTTGTGTGTCATCGCTCGAATGATGCACGAAGGAGAAACGGTAACGGAAGACCAAAAAGCAGGAAATATATATATGAGTCATTATTTCCCTGAAAGAGGATTGTTTTTTCTATCTGTCTTTATTTTTACATATACAGGGAGCTAGCTAGAGCTAGGTATAGCTATGACACGTTATCGGTATATTTACACAGGAAGAATACGCGCGGATAAGCGTCTGGTAAACAATTGAAGGTCGCAGGATACACTATCATCCGGTGTGTGTCCTCGTCTCCGTCCTCGTCCTGGGCATAAATAGATTCACAGGGGGTAAATTTCGCTGTCTATTCTTGTGTGATGTAATTTTTTTTTTGCGGCGCGGTGCCGAGAGATATGATGATGACGACGCACGGTGATGGCAGGAGCAGCAGGACCAGCAAACGAACAGAGTTTAAAGTGTAAAGCCTTCAGGCGTAAAGTTGATATGCGCTAGTGATTGTTTTTTTTTTTTGTTAGAAGACAGTTTCGCTGCAATTGTGTGTGTGTTCGTTCTAATGTGTCAATTGTGAAAGGACATTTTTGTTGTCCTTTGTTCTGATGGCTTGTGTAACCTATAGCTAGGTGGATTCACATATCCAGTTGTCCATGAATTTGCAATTTATTTTGCAAAGTCGAGATAAATAAACCGGGTCCGCACTCTACAATGCAGGAATGTTCTCGCGGTGGTTTGAGAGAACTCTGACAAGCGTGGGTGAGAGTTATGTAGTAGTTTTTTGTATGTTTTTGTGGGAAAGGCCAAGTTGAAAGGATCCTTCTAGCCGGAAAAAAGGTGAATTTTATTATTTTGCTTCTTACTATGCATGAGTATATGGACTGGTACGTGCTGATGGTTTTTCGTTCGTTTATTTTATGTGCAGGAAAGTTTGTTGCACAGCAAAATGCATCGCACGTACATCATCAAGTACACCTAGAGCAGTATTTTTCCTGAAAACCAGATGTTTAATACAAAAACAAAGAAAAAAAAAAAGAAGATAGGCAGGATCCTTTATGAAAATACTATGAAAATGTTATAGGGATGTCCGTTTCCGTGTAGGCCGGTATATGGAGTACAGGGAAAGTTATAAAAGTTCTACATATTCGTGGAGGCCAAGCCAGGCGTACTAAAAAAAGCAAAGGAAGTTCAAAATTTTGCACACCTACCAGATTCGGTAGAGGACTATATTATAGAGGCATAGCCTCCTGATGCTGTAGGCAAGCGCTATACTTCAGTTTCCACTTTGTATGCAATTAGAGTAATTGGAAGTAGAAGAGGGCTTCTTCTTTTATGTTTTTTTTTTTTTTTATTTTAGAGCTTTTTATTTCATATTTAACGCTTTAGTTGAGATTAGAGGTAATAATGTTTTCAAACAGGCGAGATTTTATTAAGGTTTTAGTTTTCCAACTTTTTTAACATGGTTAAGAGAATATTTCATTTTTAATGGGCGGTGGAATTTTGGAAACGAAACGTATAAGTACTTAAACTTTATAGGTAATCGTTATGGTATAAGGTTGGATTATAAAGTACGATTTACCTAATTTTCTTTTTATTTTGGATAAATGGAGGTAAGATATGTAAATAATATACAATAACATACCTCCGAACGAGTTGTTTCGGAGGTAAGATATTCTATATGCAAAATAATGATGAGCTTCACGAACATAATCAATATTTTATAGAGGTCAGAAATAATATCACTAAATAGGGTTTAGGAAAGAAAAACACGTTTGTCAGAAGTTCAATTTCTCCAGTTTATTTTATTCTTTATTCCGCAGACAGTTGTACACAGCCTACGAGCCTTCGAAATAGTTTTAAGTTTCAATCAACTACTGACAAAAGAATAGAACAATAAACGCAGAAATAGTTTGTGTGTCTTGTTTTCTATTAATATTTTTGAACATTTGCAATAATTCTAACGTAAATCGTTTCGAAACATGTTTCTCGGCTTATAGAAAATCCATATCTTCAAAGTCAGAATGACCGCTTTGTTTCTGTTTTCTTCGTATTCTTAAGCTTCATGTCCGATCTGTGATTTGAAATACCTGTCGAAGACATTTTTGTGTGGTTCCAATATAGCAAAGGTTACAAGGTCCATTAGGTTTTAGATTACAATTGATTTTGTAAATGACATTTGTACATCCTTATCTGGTTTAGTTTAAAGTTTTAAGAAGAATTAGTTGAGTGTTATATTTGACTCAAAGGCAAGTCGAACATTAGATAGATTTTTAGAAATGGTTTTCATAAAGTTATTGGTCGACCCAGGGATGTAAACCTTATCCTGAATCCACATAAACTTGAACTTCCTACCAATTTTGTTCATTGCGTAAAATAGGGTAGACGGTTGCTTTGTTGCTTTGTTGTTTGAGGGAATGAGTGTTCCAATTTCAAAATATTGAAAACGAGCAAACTTACACCATTGTTAAAATGTTTTTATTTTCTAATTTTAGATTAAAGCAAGTGTGAGTACATTAAATTCATAAAAAAAATTTTAAGATGCTTTTCACTTACCCTTAAATCTAATCTTTTAATCATCTAGAAACCACAAAGCTTACCTGAAATGAAAAGAAAAAAAGAAATGTATTATTTATTTACATATTTATTTGTCTATAAGAACAAAAACTTTTAAGACTTAAAGGCATGATAACTTAAAAAAAACTAAATACAATGTACATTGAAATTTTATTTATTTATTATTTTTATTGAAAATGAAATAAAAAAATAGATTATTTAGTTTAGTAGATTATTATTATTATTAATTCAAAATCACATTCATTATTTTATTTTTAAAAAACATCTATGGGCATTCAAAATCGATTACATCGGTATGTTTATTGAAAAATGTACAAGCTCGTGCTGGTTTATGGATACCATAATTAGTCAAATGAAATGGTATAAAGAAAAAATGGTTTGGTCTTAATCATCGAGCCGAAGTACAGGGTGGGCCGTTAATAAGTGTACTTTTTGTCTCGCTCTAACTCCCGAACGAAATAACCGAGACGCGCGGGGATGGTATCTCCTTGCAGCTCGAGATCTAAATTTTTAGTCGCAATGAGTCCGTTCACGGGAGAGCAGCGCGATTTCTGCGTTCGCGCCTTTTATGAAAACAATCGCTCATACGTGACTGTTCGTCGGCTTTTTCGGGTAAAGTTTGGATTACGCAACATCACCGAGTGTGGATGGATCGTAACATTCGAGGCAACGGGATCAACGCAAAAACTTCGACCTACAGGACGCCCACGTTCCAGGCGGACTGCAGAAACAATTGAACGCGTACAAGCTTCTGTGCGCGAGGATCCAAGAAGCTCTACACGGAAACGCGCTGCGGCCCTGGGAGTACCCAGAACGACTTTACGTCGCATTTTACGGGATGATTTGAAGTTATACCCTTACAAAATTCAGATTGTCCAAGATTTGAAAGAATCCGATTTTGTTTCACGGTTCAATTCCCTCACTTCAATAACATTATCTTCTCAGACGAAGCTCATTTTCATGTCAACGGATTTGTTAATCAACAAAATTGTCGATACTGGGGAACAGAAAATCCACGCTTAAAACATGGACGACCGTTACACTCTCCGAAAGTGACCGTTTGGGCCGGAATAGCCAAGTGGGGGATCATAGGGCCGTATTTTTATGAAGATCGATACGGGCGTAATGTTACTGTTAATTCAGAGAGTTATGTTTCGATGCTTAGAGATTTTTTAGCTACAAAACTGCAAGAATCGAGTGGTTACACTATTCACACCTGGTTCCAGCAAGATGGCGCTACCTGCCATACAAGTAACGACTCTCTGGAGGTCGTTAGAGAAATGTTTCCTCGAAGGTTGATATCGAGGAGGGGTGATATTGCTTGGCCACCCAGGAGCCCTGACTTAACGCCACCGGATTTCTGTTTATGGGGATACCTCAAGAGTAAGGTGTACTCTAATAATCCTTCAACGACGGCTGAATTAAAAGCGAACATTGAAGAAGAAATCCGCTTAATCACTCCGCAACTTTTGACAAAAGTGTTCCAAAATCTCAGAGTCAGATTGGAAGAGTGCTGTAGGCGAAATGGACAATATTTGGATGATTTAATTTTTAAAAAATAAAAATTCATTTCGTTTTGTATAATTTAAAATAAATATTTCATTTAAAAGCGCTACAGTTGTATTAATATAATTTTTTTTAAGTGCACTTATTTACGGCCCACCCTGTATATAATTTAAATGCAATTGTACGGGCAGAAAATCAATATGACCTGTTACAACATTACGCGCAAAAGATATTAAAAAGGAAACTATTCTAGATTCAAGACTTTTTAAGTCAATAAAACTACAACGTGCTTTATATGAGGACAAGGATAAGCTTCATTTTAGTTTTCGAAGCTCCATTTTTGTAGTATAGAGTCCAAGCCACACAAAAGTGTTCCAAAATCGGTTTCACGAAACTAACAAAAAGACATTTCATTGAATGTTTGAACAACAACAACAACTTAAAGGTGCTCCCACTCATTGTTTTGGCTGGAGATATATGTAGCTATTTCGTGCTTTTAATGTGTAAGGAAATTCGTTAAAATTTCGTAACAAAAATCCAAGCATAGAGTGTCAATAACGTACTTCACATGTATTCTAAAATCTTATTTTGCATCAAATATAAGTCCTACATCCTTATGGTTACAAACTCTATCAAGCTAACACCTTAAAATTTTATAATCATAAATGTTAAGAAAAGATGATATTGAAAATAATAAAACACTTCGTAAAAAATTTAAACTCGATATTTTGATCAAACATGACATTACGATTGTAGAGAAGTGGGAAAAAGTGGATCTCCCGTAACTGTCTGTCGGTCTGTCTGTGCTCGCTCCTACAATCCAAGCCATTGGGTTGATTGACTTCAAATTTGGAAATTAAGGTTTTTAGCCGACTCGTGTTAGGCGTTTTTTCATCATCTTAGGACAAAAAATAACAGTAGTCCCCATACAAATTTTTTGTTCGAAAATCGAAAATTTAAATTCTTTCAAAAACGAACCGATAGATTTTTTTAAATTTTCCTCAATTTTTTTTCTTAATTTGACTATACCCCCATATAACCTTTGTTCTGTATAAGAACTAATCAACCGATTTCAATATTTTATTCAGCATTTTTCTTATTAGATGATCAAAAATGTCATTGTTATTATTTTTGTTTTTTAAAAAATAAAAACAAAATTATTCGAAATTCGATATCTCGAAAATGAGTCATCACTTTTTTATTAAATCAAAAAGTAAAACGTACAGCTGCGAGCAAAAAAATAGCAGTGCATGGAAAATTATTTTAAATAAAACCTAAAACATAGAAAGAGCTTTGATGTTGGAAATATTTTTAAGTAAAACTCCTTAAGATTCATTAAAATTTAATTTTTAGTAAGAATGGAATTTAATTTATTGCTAATTAGCTAAGCAGTAATCCAAAAACAAAATACACCTCAAAATAAAGCGAGCAAAATAATAGCAGTGATTTTTTTTCTGTTAAATTTAAATAAAACAAGGACACAAAAAGTTCTTTTCGACGGTATTTTATTTAATAAAAACTAGTATTTGTTAACAATTATTATTTTTATTTTTTATTATTATTATTTTATTTTTTTTAAACTGCTTCACAACGAGGTTTCATTGAGTCCACAAGTCCCTGACATCTTGATGGTGTTATTTGATTGCCAAGCCTGCTCAGCAACGCTCCATAGCTCTGTGTTATTTTTTGGTATTGCCTTGAATACTTCTTTTTTAATGTCTGCCCAAAGATTCTCGATGGGATTGAGGTCAGGAGACTGTGCAGGCCACTCAATGACCTCAATCCTATTATCTTGAAACCATTGCCTGGGTGCTCGGCTGGTATGCTTTGGGTCGTTATCCTGCTGGAAGACCCATTTCAGGGGCAATTCGTATTCGGCATATGGCAGCATAGTGTTTTGCAGGATATCCACGTAAGAGTGCTGGTTCATAATGCTTTTGATGCAGTATATTGGGCCAACTCCATAATAGGAGAAGCATCTCCAAACCATTATACTGGATCGCCCATGCTTAATAGTTTTTGTAGTGTATCTAGGGTTATATTCCATATTCGGGGGTCTTCTCACAAACTGCCGAGATCCTTTACCACCATAGAGAGCCACCTTGCTTTCATCGGTCCAGAGAATGTTTCTCCACTTTTCGGGAGCCCATCCAAAATGTTGGCGAACAAACTTCACCCTTTTAACTACAAGGTGTTTCTTTAAAAGTGGAACCTTTCTTGGACTGCGAGCATTTAAGTCATGCTCCCTTAGTGTTCTCCTCACCGTATGCACACCGCACGGAACCTCAAGCTCGTCTGCAATCTCTGTAGCTGCTGCTGTAGGATTATTCCTTGAAAAGCGACCCACACGTTTTATTTAAGATGGTGTAAAAGATTGTTTCCGTCTTTCGTTTCTGACCTTCTTTCAAAGGTTAGGCGTCCTCGCTGAACAGCCAACAAGTTCCTGAAACTTTTTGTACGTTTTGCCTTCAAAAATGAGCTTTATTATAAATTCCCGCCTCTTCAGTGTGTAGTGTTTACCTCAACCCACTTTAAATTATTAAAATCAAACATTTTATTACAATTTTAACGGAAATATAAAATAGAATAACAGGACTTGTTTTTATAACTTTTGAAATCAAAATTTTAACTAAAACACAATTATTTAAATTAAATTTGTCAACCACTGCTATTATTTTGCTCGCCTAAAATAATGAATCACACTACACAAAGCGACATTTAAACAAAGTAATGAGAATTTACCGTTAAATTATCACTTGTACCTTTTATGATAATTACTTTGAGTACCAAAATAAAGTAGAGTTGCGAAAAAGTGGATGTGTTATTGATTTATGAAAAATTATAGCTTGTTGCCTATTACACTGCTATTATTTTGCTCGCCACTGTATATTAATAAGCTCTAAATAACTACATTATTATTATAATTAACTGCATTGACAAATTTTATGCATACAAAATTAATTTAAAATAAACCGCTTTTACGATTTTAAAATAAAAATTTCGGAAAATTAAGGTTTATTTGAAAAATCAAATGGCATTTAATTTTTTAAAAACAAACTTTTTTGCAGGTACATTTTTAAATCTTAAATTACAGGAAATACTTTTCAACAGACTCTTTGGATTCATGAGCAAGTTCATTCCGGTATTTAAGGTGCAACAATGATATGCCATCAAATGATATTCCGTGTTAAAATTTGCCTCTACTTCTTTTAGAATATTTTCTACAATTCTAGACTGAAAAGTTAATACATCTAAAAGAAAATGCTTCTTTCTTGTCTCGTCCATAAAGTCCATAAAGACACAAGAATTAGAGTTTACGTTATATCCTTTTATTACTCCCAGAAACTAAAATATAAAATAGAGTAATTTACTTCCACATGGATTACTAACTTTTATTGAATCACTTTTTCTATCTTCGCAAAGTCTTACACACATTTAAGTCAAATATCCCTCTTATAATGGGTGATTTTTTTGAGGTTAGGATTTTCATGCATTAGTATTTGACAGATCACGCGGGATTTCAGACATGGTGTCAAAAAGAAAGATGCTCAGTATGCTTTGACATTTCATCATGAATAGACTTACTAGGCTGGCAACGCTGCTGTGAAAGTGTAAAGTTGAACTAAGACATCGCTCTTGAGAAATATTTAAAAATAAAACCTAATATCCAGTTTTTAAATTTAAAAAGTGCCTAAATTGATTTATAAAGAAAGCTTATTCCAATAATCGACCACTGTCAAGGTAATATAAGCATATTTCTGCATAAAATAAGTATTTATCTTAAAATCTAAAGTCACATGTCTGACAAACGAAAAATCGTCGAAACCTCACCAGAAGAAAATTGTTATCAAGAAAATACACCAAATTACCACAAAATCTTAAAACGCACCACCCACAACATGTCTATGTCTGATTCGGATTTACAAAAAATTAAATCAATTGTTGTATCTTCTCTACAAACTGAGCTGACATTGGCAATTGCTAACCTAGCTACCAAAGAAGACCTGGGTAAGCTTAACAACGAAATAAGCTTCTTGCGAAAACAAAATGATGAATTGTCTTCAAAAGTTAAGCAATTTGAACTGAGATGTAGCTCTCTGGAAGAAGAACTCGAATCACAAAGTCGTGAAATAAGAAACAAAAACTTAATAATTTCAATTCCCAAAGAAGACTCTCATACAAATCCAGAAGAAAAAATTCGAACTGTCACTCGGCTTCTACTTGGTAATGATTGTACACAACAGTTTTCAGATTCCGTAAAAATAAGTGAAAATATAAATACAATCAAAATGAAGGTAAATACCGGCTCAAGTGAAATTACTTTGAAAATGCTTAAAAATGCGTACAAGCTGAAAGACACAGGTGTCTTTCTGCAACGCGATCTTTCCAAGAAAATGCAACTAAAACAACGTATTCTTTTACACTACAGGAAAATAATAAGAAATTTTAAACCAAATAGTTTGGTTCAAATAAAAAACAACTCCATTGTATTTGAAAACAAATCATTTTATTTAAATAATAATAACAATCTTATATATAACACTGATAATACTGAAACCGATGGAGAACACGAACTACAAAAAATGTTAGGTGACATTAACTTTAATGCTGTCAAAAAAATCAATCTGTCAAATGATCGTCAGAATCAAAACGACAGTACTAGATCAATAACAACTAATCGTCGACCAAGGATGCCACTTGTGCAAAATAGTAATAGTATGAGGAATTGAGATATAACCGCCGTCAGCTCATTTAGTATTAATGTTTGTAAAATATTGTCATATAATGTATCAGGGCTTAATAATAAGATTATGTTTATAGATTTCTTTAATTTTATTAAAACCTTTGAAATATTCTTCATCTTTGAAACACATGTTCTAATTGAAAATTTAAGTAAATTTACCAAATATTTTAACGGATATAAACTTTTTTGGATTCCGGCAACCAAAACATCATCAAGAGGTCGTGCAAGCGGTGGATGTCTGTATGGAATACAAACATCAAAACTGGAGTTCTATAATTTTGTGGAAATCCAAGATAACATTGTCGTTAAGCTTTTAAAAAAACCTAATATGTTTATTGTTCCTTTTTATATAAATTGCAACAAATGGACCGAAGACTTTGGCAGACTGAGCAATTTAATGTGTGATCTATCGAGCAAAAACGTAATGTTGGTTGGTGATTTCAATGCTAGAATAAGTGATAACCAAGTTACAACCCAAATGACTATATCTAACTCAGCACTATCAAATTATTATAATAGAACATCTAAGGATAATATTTACAATCAAAACGGAGTGAGATTATTAGAAATGCTACAAATGTATGATAGTATTATTTTAAATGGATGCACGGAAGGTGACACCGAAGGGCATTTCACTTTTGTTGGTGGCCAAGGCAAATCGGTGATTGATTACTGCATGGTAAATAACGATTGGATCCCTCTTATATACAAATTTGAAGTTTTGAGTAAACAATTTTCTGATCATATGCCATTAATAATTGAATGGAAATCTTACTTTGAACCACAACAGAGATCCCTTAGTCTGATGCCTCGATTAAAATGGAAAACCCCAAATTTAGAAATATATCAACACTATTTAGATGATTACCTTTCGCACACCCCTCCAACTAATTTGTCAACATCCGCACTCACAACTCAATTAACAGAATCCATAAGATGTTCTGAGATTAACCCCACTCCAAAAACAACGAATTCTTTTGCTCAAAAATGGTTTGATACAGAATGTCTTAAAGCCAGAAAAAAATCATTCGCACTATTGAAAGCCTTCCGCAGATGTTCTTGTGATCAAATTCGAAAATGGTACATACAAGCGAATGAGAAGTATAAGAAAATCTGCTTCATTAAGAAAACCAATTTTGAATCCATGCAAGCCCAATCACTCAGCCAAATCAAAAACACAAAACAGTTCTGGAAAATAGCAAAAGAAATTAACGGTTCACACAACTCTATAGGGTTAAGTATTTCTGCAGATGATCTATCTGAATATTTCAAAAATCTTCTTCAAATGAACCCAACATCTACTTTCTCATACGCACAGCCGCTCGTCTGTGATGATATATTAGACGCAGTTATATCAGTCAATGAAATACAACTCGTTCTCCAAAGAGCCAAGGACGGAAAAGCCCCAGGTGAAGATGGGATACCCTACGAATATTTTAAAAATGCAACCCCTACTTTTTATAACCATCTACATACACTTTTTAATAAGATTTTTGATAATGCTGATGTGCCGTCCTCTTTTAAAAAATCGATAATTTTTCCAATCCATAAGAAAGGTGATCTAAATGTAGTTGAAAACTACCGAGGCATATCCTTCATGAATGTCATTGCGAAGATATTTTGTGGTGTTCTCATTAACAGGCTTGAAAATTGGGTGGATGTAAACAACATTCTTACAGAGTTTCAAGCAGGCTTTAGAAAGAACTATTCGACGGTTGACCACATATTTACTTTAACTTCAATAGTAAAAGCATTTCAAGCCAGAAACAAAAAAGTATACACATTGTTCGTTGATTTTAAAGCTGCATTTGATCTGGTGAATCGAAATGCTTTATTTTTCAAACTTTCCCAACTTGGAGTGTCGACAAAATTCATCCAAATAATACGTTGTTTGTACACAGATACTGAAGTTGCAGTCTGGGATGGCAAAACATATTCAAAACCATTTAAAACATTTACTGGAGTAAAGCAGGGATGTCTACTCAGCGCTCTTCTATTTGCACTTTTTATTAATGATATAGCTACGCACATTCCAGGAGGTGTCCGAATTGCGGGTATTGTAATAAATGTATTACTCTACGCTGATGACCTTCTTTTATTATCCGAATCAGCAGACACCCTGCAATTGATGGTAAATCGTCTTACGGACTATTGTGTCAAGTGGGGTCTAGTCATCAACACAGACAAAACGAAAGTAATGGTCTTTTCGCGTTCCAATCGGAGTGAAGTTAGGAACACATGGATACTTAATGGAAGTCGTTTAGAAATATCGAAAGAATACAAGTATTTGGGAGTTTTGATAAATCCAACCCTGGATTATAGCAAGCACCTTGCAGAAAAAGCAAAAACTTCACAAAGCTTAATTAATTGTACTTGGAGGAAGATTTTCTCTAACGATCACATAAACCTTTCAACAAAATATAATATTTTCAATGCAGTCGTGAAATCTTCGCTTTGTTATGCGGCACAAATATGGGGTATGCAAGAATACGAAGAAATTGAAAAGTTTCAAAGAAATTTCTTAAAGAAAATATTCAATATTCCCTTAAACACACCAAACTATGCTATTTATTTGGAAACAGGCCTGCCAAAACGTTTTACTTTAAGTCTAAAGTTACAGGCTGATTATTTAATTAAAGTGCTTGGTCTACGGGAAACTCGGTTATGTAAGTTAATGATGCTCTACGAAATTCGGAATAAGGACTGGTGGATGAGGACATGGGAAAACATTGCTGCTTCCTGTGGAGAAGTTGTGCAGATCAATCTCAACAATATTGTTCAGGTGAAAACGAAGTTCTACGAAATCATCCAAAAACTTGAAGAATCTAACCGAAATCAGATGATTGAAAATGCCCGTCATTCGGAGAGCAGATTACTCTATAGCCAGCTTAATTATAACTTGTGTGAAAAGAACTACTTCCAAGATTCTCTCTCCTATAAAGATATTTCCCTAATTTTTAAATCAAGATGCGAACTTCTACATTTAAATGGAAAACCATACAACGGAAACTTTGACCAATTTTGCAATTTATGTAACTTGCGAGCTAAATAAGATTGCTTTCAGTGTGTGTCCAATTTATAACCAGCAAAGAAGAGTATGCTTTGGTAAACCATCCCTATCAGTACAGGAAACAATTGAAATTTTAAATGGATCAGATTGGGCGAACCTTGTCAAATTTGTCAGAGCTAGCTACCACTACAGAATGCTTATAATAACGGAATATACATAAATCATATAATGAAATTATTTATACAATCAAATCATACCTTTTTTCCTTTTTTTTTTAAATTTTATACCATTATACATATGTACTTGTTCAATTGTATACTTAAATGCTTAAAAAAATTCATAAAAGCTTTTATAGAATTTGTAATGATTACTTACAATAAATGAATATTTTGAATTGAATTTTGAATTGAATTGAATTGAATACTAACGAGCAACGCTTGCAAATCATTGAATTTTATTACCAAAATCAGTGTTCGGTTCGAAATGTGTTTCGCGCTTTTTTATCGACAAATTTTGTTCAGCGATGAGGCTCATTTCTGGTTGAATGGCTACGTAAATAAGCAAAATTGCCGCATTTGGAGTGAAGAGCAACCAGAAGCCGTTCAAGAACTGCCCATGCATCCCGAAAAATGCACTGTTTGGTGTGGTTTGTACGCTGGTGGAATCATTGGACCGTATTTTTTCAAAGATGCTGTTGGACGCAACGTTACGGTGAATGCCGATCGCTATCGTTCAATGCTAACAAACTTTTTGTTGCCAAAAATGGAAGAACTGAACTTGGTTGACATGTGGTTTCAACAAGATGGCGCTACATGCCACACAGCTCGCGATTCTATGGCCAATTTGAGGGAAAACTTCGGAGAACAATTCATCTCAAGGAATGGGCCGGTAAGTTGGCCACCAAGATCATGCGATTTGACGCCTTTAGACTATTTTTTGTGGGGCTACGTCAAGTCTAAAGTCTACACAAATAAGCCAGCAACTATTCCAGCTTTGGAAGACAACATTTCCGAAGAAATTCGGGCTGTTCCGGCCGAAATGCTCGAAAAAGTTACCCAAAATTGGACTTTCCGAATGGACCACCTAAGACGTAGCCGCGGTCAACGTTTAAATGAAATTATCTTCAAAAAGTAAATGTCATGGACCAATCTAACGTTTCAAATAAAGAATCGATGAGATTTTGCAAATTTTATGCGTTTTTTTTTTTAAAAAAAGTTCTCAAGCTCTTAAAAAATCACCCGATATATACAAACCTATAACTGCTACAGTTTTAACCCACTATATGAAGGCAAGCAAACTTAAAAATAAAACAGAAAAAAAAAACTAAAAAATGTTTTATACCTTGTTTGTGCAAAAAAAAATGTATCACGAACTTCCATAAAAAAAAAAAAACTAAAAACTTGTTGGTTTTTATATCGCTTGAATATGTGCGCATATGAGCGTTGTTTTCAGAGCTTCACTATATAGGGGTACTTTGCTTCCATCATTTTACAGTTTTCCCTCTGGCTTTTTATATAGCAGCTATTAATTTTATTTCTTTCGAAGGTGAAGGCTAAAATTTTTCTGCAATTTGCGTGATGGTTGTTTCTTTTTTTTATGATCCTTTCACTCTTTCTGGAAGTAGTCTTAAACTCACTCTTTCCAAAGCCAAGTTCAGTACACACAATAAAACGAGTGCCAGAATGTCATTATTATTACCTCCTACTCTCCTATTTACCTACAACATACCATTCGCAAAAAAAAGAAAATATAGAAAATACCACGACTATGAGTATGACGAGGAAGGACGAAAACCAGGACGACGAGGAAGGACGAAAACCAGGACGACGAGGACAACGACGGCGGCGTCGACAATGAGGACATAAGGTCTCTCCAATTTGAGGTATAGGACGAAGTATTATGTCGCAATTCCATTTGGCGAATTTCATTTCATAAAAGTATTCGTTTTGTACCCTGGTGCCTCCGCTCCGCTCTGCTCTGCTCTGCCTGTGCAAGGAATATGTGAATATGTGTCCTTTAGTGCTCGTTTTAGTGCTTTATGAGGTCGACTCGGATGTCAGGACAGTTTTGTGCTTCTTTGGTGTGCCATCTTGTGTTTGCTAAATAGATGCACATTCATATTTAATACCGAAAGAGAGGTGGCGATGAATACAAAAAGGAAGTGGAACCTATACCCAAGACCCAACTTATAATGTATGGATCGAGTTGAAGCTGATGGGTGGTGGTGATTTTATGGTCTGCAGCTTGTTTGTTTGTTTGCATATGGGTGGGTGAGGAAGGCATAAAGGGCGAAGGAGGATCCATGAATGTACATCTTTTCACCGAAAGGACTACTTACGTGCTTAATATGCTAGAAAATGTCTTTCTTCTATACGTTTATATGCCTTGGCATATAGCCTCTATACAGCTTTGTCGGAATCGAGAGGGACTCATCACATATGAGTATACTACGACGAACATCCGTTTGGGGAGAGGGATGATTAGAAATTTGTTTGCTCATGCTGTTAGAGACACTTAAACTATTGCCACCGATATGCAGTAGTTATACTACTCTTATATGGTCAGAGATAGAGGAATAGGAAGAGAGGCTAAGACACATCCGACTATTATAGAAAAGACATGGATTTATCTACATGTGTATACAATAAGCCTGCGACTCGCTTCTGTGATGCAAAACTTTAGTCGTTTTTCGAATTTTAATTAAAAATCATTGTTTTCTGAAGCGAAGTGATTTCCTCTTTTCTTCTAGATACATATATAAATTTGAATATGTTTTGTGGCTTTATATAGGGGGTTGAAGGAGGGCATGTATCTATGTATTTAGGTATAGTTTAGTGGTAAACCAAAATTCAAAGTAAGAGATTATACAATTAATGTTAAGGGATCTTTAAGGTAAAGCGTTTGGGTAGAACAAATAATCCTTTGGAAACAGGATATGCAAGACAAAACACATATTTTAAATGATGCTTTGTTAAATATTAATTTGTTGTGTTGTACTTTTAAAGCCGACATAAAGATGAAGAAACATGTTGATGTGAAAATCTATAACGATTAGATAGACAAAGCTGAAAAATTTAGTTGAATTTTAATTGTTATAGAATTATTTAAATATAAAAGGCCGAATATAAAGAATTTCAGAGCGATTTTTTTTAGAATTCACAGGCATTCAAGGGGTTATTGATACCCTTTATATATTTATATTTAAACACATTGAATAGGAATAGGGAAGGATTCAAGAGGAGATACCAGTACACATTTGTCTTATAGTACTGAACATCAAAATGGGAGGGAAAAACAAAGTGGGCCAAAGCATTCCACATTCTCGGTGTGCGGTTAAAAAAAATAATCTGTATACTTGACTGTGCGTCCAAAATTTAACTAATTAAATTGATGAGCATTCTTCAAAGTGTAAGTATTACGGCTGAATTATTCAAGGGGAGGAATGCAACTGGCTTACTCAACAGAACAATGTTTGTAAAAATATCTGTAAAACAATGAAAGGCATGAAACATTGCGGCGGTGTTCAAGCAATATAAATGTTTGAGTTATATTTGTATCGCCTATAATTTTCAAAACCCTTTTTTAAATTCTATCCAAGAGATTTAAGCTTATTTTTTGGGGGCAACCGCCCAGATATGCGTGTTATATTCAAATTTGGAAAAATGAAGCCTTTGCAAATTGCAGCCAGATAAAAATGGGGAAACATTTCTTGCACCTTCGGAGAATGACAATGTCGAATATGTGATCATTCCATAAGAGATCACTTAATTTTACACGGTTCCTAATTCCCCATTGGATAATATCGAAAGGATCAGAATTTAATGCGCTTAACATACGCTCCCGTTGAAATTTCACATCCGAAGGACAAGGACGTAATCTAGAAACGAATATGAAAAGCTGTGTGTGCTGTCGTCAGCGAAACAGTTTAATATATTAGAAGTGATTGACAAGAGATCGTTAATAAATATCAGGAAGAGAGTCGAAGACAAAACGGAGCATGCATTTTCGATAAGAGAGCTCGGTGTCAAACTCTATCAAATGTATTTGAATGAAATATCAAGCTCAATAATCTTACTTTCTCCAAAACGATGCAAAGATTTATGCCAGTGTTCGGTTAGATAAACCATCTAATTACTGTCAACTAAAGCACTATATTTTAATGGTAAGCGTCTTTTGGTCTGAAATGAATGATCGACATATGGTCTTATCAGGATGACACTAGTCCATATTTTGCACGATCCATGAGGGTAATGTTATCTTACGTGGAATGAAAAGTAAGCTGTCAAATCAAATTATAGATTTAAACCTTTTTAGATTTTGTTCTTGTGCAATTTTTAGAGTCGCACATGTCTTACCCATGACATTGGTCAAATTCAGTCTGACTTATGATTGAGCCAGAACCTAGAGCGATAACGGCGGACACAACGATGTTAAATTCTATACATCGATAGGTCTTCTATACCGATCAAACAAAAAACAATGATTTCAGAATCATAACTGATATGAACAATAAAACGCTTCTATTTAAGGCAAATAAAAGAATTTAACAAGGAGCTAAGGTGTGCAAGGCATTCAAAGAATGAAAAATTAAATATTTCTTTTTAAGATAAAGAGTCGAACCGTTTTTGAAACAAATGTAATCATTGATGAAATTTCATAGAGCGGTAGGGCTTGAAGTTCAGCTTTATTTATACATTTTTTACTTCATCCATTGTTCAAGTTTTTTTTCAAACCATCTTGTTCTTTAGAAATAAAATATTTTCAAAATAAAACCTAACTTTACGCTGACAAAAGACAAACATTCTCATAAATATTTTTTTTTTCATAAACCTTAATTTGGTTCATCAGGTTTGCAAAGAAAACCAACAAAAAAGTAACAAATATTCTACCTGGCGCCCAACGCCAAACCACAAAAATATACTTCTCCTAAGTAGTATAAAATTCCTTCTCAAAATGCTCACATTTACAAATGCCAACATCCTATTCAGATTGAAATCCCCAATGAATTACCCATAACGTATTATACATACTCGTATATCATGAAATAAATCAACCATAATATGCATTTTCAATTACCTCGTCAGGTCTTGACCTTAACCATACCCAATTCTTTTATAGACGTCGTCGTCGACAACAATGTGGACGAGAGACGTAAAACGAACCACGCCAATCCGTGATTTTCTCTTCTCTTCTCATATCTATAATAAATGAATATTTATAAAAAAAGAAAAAAAATATTAAATAAACCATTGAAGGACGAAATTCCCCTAAAAGGCATTCCTATACACGTCAGACCAGAGCAAAGGTACACACATTAATATATAATTGTATCCCTTTTCTATCAGATTCAGATATACTAACATATCACAGATTTATGAGTTGCATTCCAGACAAGTTTGTGGCTACCGCACAGATAAAAGCATCACCATCAAACCACCACCACGAAAGTATAGACCGCAAAATCAGTATTCTCCACAGGATCACCATCATAAAAGCGCACAAGAAGAACCGGTACACAACTTTCAGACACCCTTTTTCATATACAAATAAATATGTATGTTTTGGTTTAAAATGCAAAATTTATAACCATACACATTTATATTTATATTCAATTTCATGTATGAGCATATGACAGTAGATACAGTCGTACTAAAATTATTCCCAGAACTCAGTTAAATTTCAATTTTCAACTCTCAAATAAAATTGTTAAACAAAAATGCAAACAAAAAATTGACATTCACTGAATAAAATACAACAAACGACATTGAACCCAGCCGCATTTTATGTGAGGAAAGATCCTTTTGTTATATGTTGTGTCTTAAAACAACAGCGCAAACATCCCCTCACCGCACTATGCACCACCTAGATAAAGACGTTAGAAGAGAGGTTGCATGTTTTTTGTTTTTTTTGTCAATAAAATGAACACATGGGTCTTGAACATGCGGTTTGAATTTTGAGATACAAAAATAACAATAAGAATAGTTTATGTCGTATGAAATTGCTCGAAAAACTGTCAAATCGATAAGTCTTTGCACTTACCTAAACGATATATTTTTATTTACGTTATACGAAATACATAAATGAATGTTATTTTTTTTGGCTTGACAAATTTGGATAATTGAAATTTTGAAATAAAAATAAACATCTCAATATTTACATTTTTTGCGTAATTTTGTAACTAACTTACACACAATTTTTATATGTATATTTTTCAAATATATTTGCATCTCGAGATTCTTTTTTCTGTCCGAAAATTATTCTTTTATTTATGGTTCCAGTTTCTTAGTTTTTGATTTAAATTTTAATATTTGAAATTTGTAAGCGGTTTAAAACATCTCTTAGTGACGGGTTTCACCAACATGTTTCAGCCATTTTTGCTATAAATTTATTCATAGCTGATTAATTCACAACTGAAAAAAATCAACATTTAAGGATAAATCAAACTTTAAACTGACGAAGAATTCAAATTATAACACTGGTTGACAAACTACGTTTATTTTCTCACACACAAACAAAACAATACTTTTTGAATGGATTTTTGTTTAAGGCTGAGATAAAATACAACATATTTCTTATAAAAATGAATTGCATAATGGGTTTACAAGGTACAAATCTGCGTCTTCTAGGCACAGTTTAAATCATTTTAGTATATTAATCAGTTTCTGGAAATTCTCTTTGATTATGAGTCTTCATTTGACTCTATATGAAATTTTGAAAGATGTTGAATTTAACACTCACGTTGTCTTGAAAAATACATTTTGTACCTAAATTTAAGGTATGATTTCGAATGTGAACTGAGATTTTAATTATATATCTCAAATTAAAAAAAAAAGCAGATTTCAACAATATTTTCATATTTTTACAATACATTTAAAAAAAATTGAATTTACCGACTTACTTTTAAAAACTTTTGTTTTGTCTGTTATGCAGTTTTATTAAATGAAGAACCAGGGCCTAGTGGCTTACAACTCTCAACCATTCCTGTGTGCGAGTAATGTTGTCAGAGATGGAAGGGACCTACAGTTTATATGCCGAATCCGAACGGCTAATTTGAGAAAGCACTTTTCATGACAAGAATTACTCTTATAGGATTTGTCAATTCCTCGCAAGAGGCAGTACCCGTGAATAAAACTTTAGATGGCACAGGCAGGGATCGAACCCAAGACCTCTGGCATGACAGTCCAACGCACTAACCACCACGCCACGGGTACTACGGGTACTAGTTTTATTACCAGGAAGAAAACATTGTCCACCAGTGTAATTAGTTTTTGAGATATAATTATTTCCGTCAATCATGCAAAGTTCTCAATTGCTTATAGGATAACATTTTGTTTATTTTTATTCAGTGGTTCAAATTTGAAAGTGTGATTATGTAAATTTTAAAACTTAAAATTAATACATTTTCAAAGCCAAGATTGTTTAAAAATATCCTTGATATTGATATTTTATAAATGAAGTTTCTATTACTTAGGTGAACACTTAAGTCAGACTTTTAAAGTTTAGTATTGTATGATGTTAGAAATAATCTTATTATTGACTACGTCAATGTTGGACTCCAAAAAACTTGGCAGTTCAAAATAAAACTTGAGTACCGAAAAATCACGATTCGAGTCAAAAAGTCCAATCCAATTATTGTAATTTAATTTATTTATTTACTTATTTATATCCTAATTAACAGCAAAACAATTTACAACTCAGATTTTGGTTTGTGATTTTTAACTAACTATAGGTATGTATATTTAAAATTACTCAGAACAGAACTTTTTTTAAATTAAAACAAGTTTAATAATCATCTCGATCACAGAGACCAATAATTTTATTCCGAAAAGGAATTATTGTTGGATACTAATGCATCGTAAATATGAATAAGCTTTTGTTAGAAAAGTCTTTCCAGCTCCTTTTTCCTTGCATTGTAAGCTAACTATAAAGGTAAAAGAAAAAACTTTACATAGGAAACATATATAATTTTGAATAGTAGATTGTATGGTGATGCAGAAGCACAAGTTCAAAAATCTTTGACATCAGCAGCGAAAATATTTCAAAAGTAATGAAAGCTTAGCGGCAGCAGTTTGAAAATTGTATCTAAAAGGATCCGTTGGAGACGCAAAATACACTGGTAGTCCAAAAACAAGTCGTTGAAATGTTAATATCTAGGAACCTAAATTCAACGTCGTGAACAAGAATTTCAAATTTTTATAAAGCTTCCTTACTAAAGGTTATTAAATTACAAAAGGCTAAAAACTATTCACTATAAATTCAAATCTTGTGCTGATTTTGCAAACCCGTTAAAAACTGTAAAAATTAAATTTTAACTCTATTAGTTCAGTAATCTTTTTCTGTAGGTGATGAATCACAAAACAACAGACATTCTTTAGTACTTCTGTGTTCTACCAATCCATTGAATTAAGGCTTGATTTTTTGTTCAATGCGAAATTGTAGCTAAAATATTGATGTTTTTGTAATACAATTCCGTTAAAATAAACTTATAACTTCTTTATTTAGCAATTTAAAAACTTTTTTTTTTAATTTTCCCTTTCGAAGAACAACTTTCGTAGCCAGGCAAAAGCGCTACGACTGTCACCTTCCGTCCGCTCAAGGGAGTTTTCATTGAACATCCCTCTCAAAAGGATACCAATACAGGTACTCTTCGAATGATGGCAATTATCTAGTTCAGTTCCTCAAATCCAGTGACATAAAATCCAGATCTAAATTGAAAATCCAGTGAAAATTTTGTCAGGGTTCTATATTTTGAACGAATTATAACTTGGAATACTTTTAAAATTACTTTAAGTCATTGGATTGTGTTGATGTGCATAACAGGAAGCTTCAGATATACGTTTCATTGCGAATGGCAATTTTCAAATATCGAAATGTTATAGGGAAGACATTTGACGTACTAAGAAATCGTTTTAAATGCTTGACCTAGTTCCTTAAATATGAATTAAAAGTTGCAATTTTCTACGAACCAAGTCTATTTTAAAAATGAGCTAAGTTCCAATATTTAATTCAATTGAAATAACAAATCACACAATCTAGTCGAATTGAAATAACTTTAACTTGAAACTTAAAAAACGCAAAAATTGAAATAATAGGGCCTATACACTACACAAACTGTTTGAGCAAACGAATGTATTTTGTTGTTTTAAAAATGTTTGTGCAAACTGTTTGAGTAGTGTGTAGCGATGATGCGTGTTTGCGCAAGCGATTTGACCAAAATCAAAAAAATTTGAATTTTCCGTGCCTGCACAAACATGTTTGTATGGTGTGTATTGAATTTTGCTCAAACCGATGCCAATTTTCATAGAGTTAACATGAATAAACAAGAGGAAAAAATGTTTTGGACTGAATTCATTGAACTTTATAAAAGTTTAGTATAAAAATTCGTCACGCAACTAATATCTCTCAAACATGTTTGTGTAGTGTATGGCGAAACTACATATGTATGTTTGCTCAAACACACGTTTGAACAAACGTGTTTGCGTAGTGTATGGGCCCTATAAAGAACACAGAAATTCACTTAATTTTAACTTCGAAAAAAGACTTTTATGCCGCCATGAATACATATAAATCAAGTTTTGTGATTTAAAATTAGATACAAAAAGAACGCATACGCCTAGTGTATCACTTTGAAACATGCATGCAAAATTACTTCCAATAATAATGTACCTACTTTGATTATCATTTACATACCTTAAAACATTAGATACGTTTCAAGACATCATAGTTTAAATTCTTTGCATTTGCAAGGCTCTAACAATTATCGATAAAACTTCGCAACGATGCGCTCAATGAAACACCGAACATAACATGCACTTTTTGAACTAATCCGCTTCAGTAGGTTTTAAGTTTATAGCATAACTAAAAGGTTCATTGATTTTATGCAAACAAGAACTTAGATAAATATGTCGAAGTCGAATAAAATTCCAAATCCCTTATAGCACTCCTTATAACGAATAAAAGCAAGTACAGGTATCTACTTGAAATCTTGCATACTTGTAAAAAAAATTTAGTAAAGAATTTTCTAAAATGTTTTCTCAAAAGTTGTTGTTTCCTTCAAAAAACCACACCATCATCACCTCCACCCATATCATATTAAAATACAACATCTTTACAACTTGGCATGGTAACTATGAGGAAATAACTTGGTTTTGGAAGACTTTTTCCATCACTTCTCTCATTCCGCCCTCAAAAGTGGTTTTTGTTAGTGGAGCAACGAAAGAAAACAACAGCATTCAAAAAAAGAACAAACATAATATCCAGGACACACATCCTGGCATCATTATAGTTAGGGGTATGAGTATAAGGTCCTACAACATGCCTTTTTCCTGCCTGCCATCTGTACCCGAAAAGAACTCTCATGATGTGGAAAATCCGCTTTCTATGTAAAACCATCTTAGTGGAAAAGTTCTCATATGCGAGGTCCATTACAAGCATATTTAATGGCGAGGCATATTTAAATAGGTATATAAGAAGATATGTTCGTATGTACTTTACATACATACATACATATAGAAGGCAGTGTGAAGGAGGCATTTTGCATAATACATTTGCTGATATTGGGTGCGGTTTCACCTCTTTGCGGAAAAGTTTTATAGATGAAAGAAGAAAAGGAGGCCTATTCAGAACACAACACATATTAGGTAGGTGGGTACACAAAACACAAAACACAAAACACAACACACCATATCGAAAATTTGATTTTATATTTTGTATAAGAAAATGGAATAAAGTAATATTCTTGCGCCTCTAGGGGGTTTTTAGTTTATTTATGAACGAATATTCGTATCTAAAGTATCTGCGTATGGCATGAATGCTTGTACACAATGCATTATGTAAATTTGTAGATTTTATACCTACACAGGTACATACACCTAAGTTGGTAGTGTGTTTGAAGCCTTGATATTGAGATTAATTCAAGTGAATGATTTTGTCTACCTATATCCAAAGTTTTTCAAAATATTGAAACTTTTTTTTCTTCAAAAACTTCTCGAATGAGATCTTTTACTTTTATAAGTTTTGTATTTTTTTAATGGAAAATAAGATGCTTTGAAGATTATAGCTTCCACATATCTGAGTCTGAAAAGACACATTTGGAATCTTTAAACTCTCAAAAGTTAAAACTCATATCTCCACATTTGGAAACGTGAACATCACAAATTAATAAAAAAGAATTGAAAGTTTCATAAAGTTGAAAATATGCCTTTGTATCCATCAGAAATTACCAAAGTTATAAATTATTGTGGGAGGAGGTGAAAAGTTAGTTGAGGTTTAAGAAAAAACATTCGAACATTTTTAATATTTTTCTTTTTAAACATTTTAAATTTTTCGCAAGATTTTCACGTCGTATTTTGAATAATTTAAAAATGTTCGACTTCGAGTGATTTCACTTTAATTTTTTACTTTAGAATTGAATTTTCATGGTAATCGGGCAGAACAGAACGTATATAAACGGACTTTCGTACGTTCGAAAATAGTTTTTATTTGAGCAAAAGCCCAAGAATCAATAGAGATATCAACTTCAAATAAAGTTTGATAGATAATAACTTCAAGATGTGCAAAAAGACTTTCGAAAATAGAAAAAATATTTGACCCAAAATATAAAGAGAAGAAATAATGCTATCGATTTCTTATAGAATGTATTATATAAATTATGGCTTTATACAAAGTTGAAATATATTTAAAAAAAACTGAAATAAACAAACATTGTTTTACTTGAATATAAACTACTCAAAACAAAATAGGACCCACACAATATTTATTTTGTATTTTGCCTAAAAAATAATAATAATTAATTAATTAATAATAATAATAATAATTAATTGGTGAAAATTGTCGAATCCCAGCATATTATTGAAAATTTTTCATGTGTATGATTCCATATCGATGCTTTGAATAACAATTTTACCGATACCTTCAAGCGAATAGGAAAAAAAGCCGATCGCTCGAAAAAACAATCAATGCAAGAATCAGTCCGATTCTAGCGTTGTTGGTTAGTGTTTCTTTATTTAATTGTTGTTATTTATTTCTTCGTGATTAAAATGCCCGGTTTTAGACGCCATTTGGATACTAAAAACGCAATTAGAGCGGTAAATATAAATCGAATCGGTGTGTCGCGGTGACTATCCGAAACGTGTGGGAACGCGTCCAAGAAACCGTGAGTGTAGCAAAGAGACCAGGATCAGGAAGAATTCGGGCCACAACTCAGCAAGAAGACCAGTAGGTACATTCGAATAACTGACGGTCGAAAGCGTACCCTAACCGCCCGGGCTTTACAAATTCAACTGCTGCAGTCAACTGGCACTTAAGTCAGTGATCAAACCATTTGCAATCGACTCCACTAAAATGTTCAACGTTCCAGAGCGTGTGCTATTTAGCCCAAACTAACATTGACCCATCGGTCAGCGCGATTAAGGTACGCCCGTGAGAAATTAAATTGAACCTTGGACAACTGGAGGTCTATACTCCTTACAGACGAATGCAAAATCAAATTTTTGAGTAATGATAAGCGAGTACTAGTGTGGGGCAGCTGAACGTTTTAGCGACCCGCGCATTCACGGAAGTGACCGATTTGGGGGCCCCAGTATTATCGTATGGCCTGGAATAAGTTTGCTAAGCAGAACAGAACTTAATATCCTGGATGAGGGCACCGTTACCGCCGCCAGTTACATTGAAATGGTAATATGACCTGTTGTGATCCAATTTTTACAAAGAGTTGGCGATGGGTTTGTTGTTATTCGAGAAAATGCTCACCCGCATATGACCTGTAACACGCAAGCAGCTCTTTGTGGTGCCAATACTACACTTTTGACATGGCCAACAAAGAGCCCAGACCTCAATCCGATCGAGCATTGATGGCTCATAAACGAGTTAAAAGCCTTTTGGGAGCGTATACCCGAACAAAATGTAAGGCATCTGATTGAAAGCGTACCAGATAGGCTTATACAGTGAATACCGAGTAAAGGAGGCTCTACTTACTACTATGCAAAAAAAAATAAACCAGAAATCATAACAAAAAATAGTGATATGTAAAGTTTATTTTTTTTTTCAGTGTAACTTGAATAAAGAATTTTTGTCCGTGTTAAAAGTGTGTACACTATTTTTTAATACTTAACTGAAATATAATAACCAAAAACAAAAATTTAAACACTAATTTTTTTTCAGACGAAAGCCATAAAACTTTGTGGGCCCTATTTTTTTAGAGTAGTTTATGGGGAATAAAAAAATAATAATGGGTGATTTTTTTGAGGTTAGGATTTTCATGCATTAGTATTTGACAGATCACGCGGGATTTCAGACATGGTGTCAAAGAGAAAGATGCTCAGTATGCTTTGACATTTCATCATGAATAGACTTACTAACGAGCAACGCTTGCAAATCATTGAATTTTATTACCAAAATCAGTGTTCGGTTCGAAATGTGTTTCGCGCTTTTTTATCGACAAATTTTGTTCAGCGATGAGGCTCATTTCTGGTTGAATGGCTACGTAAATAAGCAAAATTGCCGCATTTGGAGTGAAGAGCAACCAGAAGCCGTTCAAGAACTGCCCATGCATCCCGAAAAATGCACTGTTTGGTGTGGTTTGTACGCTGGTGGAATCATTGGACCGTATTTTTTCAAAGATGCTGTTGGACGCAACGTTACGGTGAATGGCGATCGCTATCGTTCAATGCTAACAAACTTTTTGTTGCCAAAAATGGAAGAACTGAACTTGGTTGACATGTGGTTTCAACAAGATGGCGCTACATGCCACACAGCTCGCGATTCTATGGCCAATTTGAGGGAAAACTTCGGAGAACAATTCATCTCAAGGAATGGGCCGGTAAGTTGGCCACCAAGATCATGCGATTTGACGCCTTTAGACTAGTTTTTGTGGTGCTACGTCAAGTCTAAAGTCTACACAAATAAGCCAGCAACTATTCCAGCTTTGGAAGACAACATTTCCGAAGAAATTCGGGCTATTCCGGCCGAAATGCTCGAAAAAGTTACCCAAAATTGGACTTTCCGAATGGACCACCTAAGACGCAGCCGCGGTCAACATTTAAATGAAATTATCTTCAAAAAGTAAATGTCATGGACCAATCTAACGTTTCAAATAAAGAATCGATGAGATTTTGCAAATTTTATGCGTTTTTTTTTTTAAAAAGTTCTCAAGCTCTTAAAAAATCACCCGATATAACCTGCAGCTTACAGAAAAATTAAGAATTGAAAGTGTTTTTTATTTAATAAAAAATAAAAACTCATAAACAATACTACTAAGAATGGTAAAAATGATTCGTCTATAGATATTAAAATTCTAGAGAACAAACAAACTTTTAGACTTCAAACTTAATCCATTTTATACAAAATATTGTTGTTAGTAGAAACATCTGATTGTTTTTGTAGGTCTTATAGTTTTGTAAAAAAAAGGTGCCAATTGTGTTTTTCTAAAAAATGTACTTAAAGTTAACAATAATATTTTGCATATTGTGAAATAAGTCCACAAGCTTTATAATCGAAATCCAATTCTAACCTATTTTTACTAGCTCTTATTAAAAATGTCTACAGATTAGATTTTTTCAAGAAAATTTTCTTAACAACAGTTTGCATAGAATTAAATAATTTTGAAGTCAATACCTTTGTTATTTTTTTTGTAAGAAAACTGTCTTTATTTATTTATTCGTCTTAAAAGTTACACACTCTATTTAGACTAATAATTATATGATACATAACATAAAATAAAATACATAATTTACTTATAGCATTATAACAAATTTACTAATTTATTTTTCAAAACATTTCTATTAATATTAAAATCAATTGCAAAATCATATTCATTAAAATCCATACAAGCTCTTGTGATAGGATTATACTTAGCATAGCTAGTACTGTGGTAAGGAACATTTAAGAAATCACAGTCACGAGGGCGCAAGTTTCTAGAAGGCGCATAAATAAAAAACATAGATAACAAAACTGGACAGTCAATATTAAAATTCAAGACATCAAAAGCAAAAAGTATTGAGTTTAATTTTCTTCTCTGCGCAAGAGGTTTTAGGTCAATTAAAATACACCTCGTCTCATAAGATGGAACATTTGAATAACCATATATTTTTCGTAAGGCAAACTTTGTGAACCTTTTTTGAACTCTTTCTATACGACAAATTCTAGACGCGGTAAAGGGACTCCATATAACAGTACAATATTCTAAATGTGGTCGGACGAGACTAGAATAAAGAGCTTTTAATGTATAGGGGTCTTCGAAATCTTTTGAATTTCGAAAAACAAACCCTAGCATAGAGTTCGCTTTTGAGATCGCATGGTCTATGTGATTTGAGAAATTCATTTTAGAATCGAAGATTACGCCTAGATCCTTATGGCTGTCAAGTCTTTGTAGAATGTCATTTTCAAGTTTATAATTATAATATAATGGACTGTGATTTCTAGAAAATGTCACAACGCTACATTTCTTATTGTTAAAATATAGCCCATTGATATTACACCATTTAATTAAATTATTTAAATCAATTTGAACTTTATTTGCATCGTTAAGTGAATTTATGGAACTGAATATTTTCAAATCGTCAGCAAATAGAAGACATTTAGAAAAAGTAAGATGCAGAGGTAAGTCGTTAATAAAAATGATGAAAAGAAGTGGTCCAAGGTGACTACCTTGAGGAACACCCGAAAAATTTATAATTTCCTTAGACAAGGCATTATCAATTTTTACCACCTGTTTCCTACCTACTAAATAGCTCTTTATCCACATTAGGAGCTGAGAGTGAAATCCATATATCTCTAGTTTCTTTAAGAGAACACTATGTTGAACGCGGTCGAAAGCCTTTGAAAAATCAGTGTAAATAGTGTCGACTTGAGAACGCATTTCCATCTGTGATAGACAAAAATTTGAAAATATTGATAAATTTGTAGTAGTGGATCTACCTTTTAAGAAACCATGTTGGTAAACTGAAATGTTATTGTGAATAAGATTATACAATTTGTTTTTTACTACAGCTTCGAAAACCTTAGGAATTAACTGCAGTTTTGCAATTGGTCTGTAATTTTCAATCGAACTTTTTGTACCTGATTTATGAAGGGGAGTTATTATAGAGTATTTCCATTCATCTAAGAACTCACCATTACTTAAAGAAAGGTTAAATATTATACAAAGTGGTGTAGCAAGTATATTAGCACAAGTTTTTAAAAGAATTGGTGGAATATTGTCTGGTGAAATAGAACAATTGTTTTCAAGAGATAAAAGTACTTGTAAGACATTATCTACAGATAACTGCAAATTACCAAGATCAACCATAGGATCTGAATTTATTGAGTTAGCATAGTCTAATTTGAGATTTATAAAATTAGATTGAAAGAACGACGCGAGGTTATTGCAAATTATATTAATATCATCGGACAACACATTATTATAAGTCATGCTATATGGAATCCCAGTTGAGTTTCTTTTCGTGTTAATAAATGACCAAAAACTCTTAGGGTTATTCTTAATATTTGATTCAAGAGACGAGATGTATTGCTTGTATAAAAATTTTTTCAAAAACTCATACTCCCTTCTTATTTGTTTGAACTGTTCATTTAAATGAATTGAAGATTTTTTAATTTTATTAAGTTTATTCATGACATTTTTCAGTCTTGATATACTTTTGTTGAACCAAATAGGTTTATTTGAATTTTTAAATAAAATTAATTAAAAATAAATGTCTTTTTGCCAGATTTCAAAAACGTTATTCGATTATCAATTTTGAAGGTAGTGTTATTTTTTTTTCGCAAAATATTGCAGGTCGCAAAACTACAGTCAAACTTCCCTATAACGAACTTCTACATAACGAAGATCTGTCTATTACGAATTGATTTTGAGTACACATCTTTTTGGTTACTTTTTTGGTGTGTTTTGATCTCCTTATAACGAATTTCCATAAAGCGAATTTTTCTCTACAACGAACAAATTTTGTTGCTGGAAATCCAAATCTCATACGTTTTTGTTTCCACATAACGAATTTTTTCAAATAATTTTCTGTTGAAAACAACAGCATGCATAAAAAGACCTTATAAGGGGATTTCCCCAAGATTTTAAATGCAAGCATTCTATGTTCAGGCTTCAGTATGAATACAATTGAAAATGTCTCGAAGTAACATTTTTCTTGAGAAAAAGTTGTTGATAAGTAATAAAGTTGAAGAAGGATTGACAAAAAAAAACAGATATTGCTAAGCAATTTGGAATTCCTCCTAGTAGCGTATCATAAATAAATAAATAAATTAGGTGGCGCAACAGTCCATAAAGGACCAGGGCCTAGTGACTTACAACTCTCAACCATCCCTGTGTGCGAGTAATGTTGTCAGAGATGGAAGGGACCCACAGTTTATATGCCGAATCCGAACGGCTAATTTGAGAAAGCACTTTTCATAACAAGAATTACTCTTGGAGGATTTGTCAATTCCTCGGAAGAGGCAGTACGCGTGAAAAAAGTTAGGTGGCATAGGCAGGGATTGAACCCAAGACCCCTTGCATGACAGTCCAACGCACTAACCATCACGCTACGGGTACTACTAGCCTATCAACAATTTTAAAAAACAAAGCAGTGATTTTAAGAAATGTAGAAAACGAGGAATTAAGCACTAGACGCAAAATACTTCGAAAATGTATTTTCGAGGATATTGATGAAGCAATGCTGAAATGGACTAATTTATTGGAATCTCTCAATTTATAAGACGATTTTGTTGAAAAAGAAAAATGTAATCCAAACTTAAATCACTGACTTCTTTAAATAAAAGTAAAAACAAAAAATTTCTGTATAACGAATTTTCTATATAACGAAATAATTTTCTGGTCCCGTGCAAATTCGCTATAGGCAAGTTTGACTGTATTTCTTCAGCTTTTTGATTTATAGATTTTTCTTAGATTAGAGAAATATATGGTCTCTTATGGTTCTTGAGATATGGTCGACGAAAAACGGTTTCCCGAACCGTACGTCGGGAAATGTCCAAATATTGACTTCGACAAATCGAAGCGATTACAAAAACTTAATATAGGAAGTTAAAATAATTTTTAGCCACTCCTGAGAAATTAAGATGGGATTAGTCCATCTGCCGTAGTCGTTTTGTTGCAAATCTTGGACAGCCATCATCTTGTTTGGATAAAAATGCAAATCAAAGTGCAAAATTCACCGAACTGAGCGGTCTGTCATATGTACGTGGAGCCCGTGCGTGACATACAGAAGATCGAAGCGACGGAGGCTGGCTTCAACTGCTTGTCGCATTCTTTTAATATTTTCTTGAGTTCTTACCGTTCGATCACCTCTTTGCGCAGTTCCAGGTCTAAAAGGACCAGTTCTGGAAAATCTATTTACCCACTCCATTATCGTATCAAACTTTGGGACACGACTGTGGCGGCCAATATTAATATGGTTTCGGAATAGTCTCTGTGTTTTAATGGCTGAACGGCCCGTTTCATTGAAAGTGTTGTAAAAAAAATACACTATGTGCAATCCACCATGGCACCACGGTTACTGAAATGACATCTTGCAAAAAGTTGATACTTCCCGTACTCATAACAATACGGTTTCCTCCGGCTCCCTTGAGGCCCCGTTTAAATCTTCCATTCCTCGCTGCCGGCGGTAGTTTATTAATATTATACAAAACTGCTAAAAGTTGGTGCCGCTTTTTTATTTCGTCTTTTCGAAATAAGCTTTATTTTACTCTAAGGCCGCGGCCACGCAGTAAAGGTGGCCACAGACGACGAACATGCTCGCGCAACATGCTCGTGCTCGCGCTAAATTCGTCGTCTGTGGGGTTGTTCGCGAGCGGCTCGCTGTTTCCGAAAAATTTCGATTTCATCGTGTTCGCCGGTTTCAATGTTCGTCGTCTGTGGCGATGTTCGCGAGCAAAACTTCATTTTTATTCAGATTTTCGTAGAGTACACATTGCGGAAGAAAAACAATGGTGACAGTAAGCCGTGATTTCATTGATGAATTCATCCAAATTTTGCGCGGTGAAGATGCGATTTGGAATTGTGTGTGTGACAGTTATAAGAATAAAATTAAAAAAAAAAAACAAATCTTGGAACAATTTATTAAAAAAAAAAATATAAAGAAATAGGCCAAAGTGCGACCATTGACAGTGTGAAAAAAAAAATATAAATTTTTAAAAACTTCTGGCGATTTTATCTCAAACTCTTTTAATAAATTTACATGCGATCGAATATCCTTCAGCCAGTCCTTTATCCACTCTCTTTTTTTGCTTGATTTTTTTTCCTTTCGCAAAGGTAAATCATCATAAGGGCAACGACTTGCGCTTTTTCATCACACATGATGTTTCCTCCTCGGAGATTCAAAACGAAATGAATGTTCGCGAACAATGTTCGTCGTCTGTGGAGGAACGCAGGCGAGCAAGTTGCGCGAGCATGTTCGTCGTCTGTGGCCACCTTAAGCGGCTGAGCGGCTGAGCGGAAAAAAAAATATAAAACATGAAATCAAAAATACTCCATTTACCAAGATCGCAATCTTTCGTACGTTTCACTCTCCAAAACCCGTTTGTTTACATTGTTGTATTTGTAATTTTGATAATTAGTCCATGAATAGAAGTGAAAACAAACAAAAAAAAAAAACGATGCCGAGGGCTAGAGGCACTTTGCAAAGCAAAAACAAAATGGGGAGGTTAATAAGTTTTTTTTCAGATTTTACTTTTTTCGATGAAAAACTAAGTTTTAAGCTTTAATTTTGCAGTAATTTTGTTGATAGCGAACCAATGTACATTTTTATCTTGAAAAAAGCAAGCTCAACATCAGTTTATTATAATTAATTCAGTAATTTAGAGTAATCACTACGAAATTCTTTAAATTTCATAATTAACCTCGAATTATTGTATCAAAGATGCGTTCGAAGAACCATCAAATTAAGGGTGCGAGTGCAATTTTTTTTATTGAATTCTAATAAATTTTCGTTAATAAACGGCCCAAATATTTTTTTTGAAAGTATAAAATAAATGATTAAATTCTCCAAACTCCGATCTTAATTGGTTAATCGGATGAATACCAAATCGTCTTCTTTTTTGTATACGTTTAAGTAATTTGTACACATACAAACGATTTTCCGACAGTAAAATACGGCGAACTGTTCTTGACAACGGCATTTTAACTACTAATCGCTCAAAAGCAGTCGCTCAGTGCCTGGCCATACGTCGCTCAGAACTGCCACTCAGCCACTAGCCGCTCAGCCGCTTAGTCGCTCAGCCGCTTACTGCGTGGCCGATGCCTAAGCCGACGAAATATCATTGTCTTAATATGCATCATGTCAAATTTACAAGAAAAAAAATCATTCGACTCTCGAAATGTTCGTGTCATATTTTAGTGTTTTTCAAGCACAATAATGCAAAAATCATGAATTCGTTTCCAGTATTGTTTCCATGTTAAGGTTTTTTAGATGAACTTAGCGTAAAAGGAGAACTGCAGTTTCATTCAATTGATATAGAATTGTAAGAACAATATCAAGGCAATATTAAATTAAATTTTTCTGAAAAATCTATAAAATTATTTTGATAGAAGTGCGGTCACATAAACATGGAGAGATGAATATTAGATCATAGTAGATCATCAAAATGTCAAAATTGCATATCTTCAACTCTTCAGGAAGAACTTTAAGGTAATAGTTAACGTGCAGTTTGCTGTTAATTATCATCACGATTTTCTATGTTTTATAGAACCTCTTTTAACAAAATTTGGATCACTATTCATGATATCTATAATTCACTGTAAAATTAAAAGATAAAACGTATTCAAAATTATTATCACAAAATAAATAACTCAATTTCGAAGTGCTTTTCTAGTTGTGGTTGCAACTTACAATTATGCATATCCACGTTATTAAGTGAAATTCCTATTGGCAACCACTTAATTTGTGTTTCAATGAGAATCTAATTCTTCTAGTGTCTAAAATTATGACTCAATTAAATTAAGTGAAATCATTTCACAAAAATGTTTTTATTTTATTTAGACCAACTCTACACTAGATACCATAAAGATTACCCTGCTTGTACATAAGTCAAGAAATAAAAACAACAAAATAAATCAATCAGCACTTAAAATTGTTCATCTTTCAATATCTATCGACTCTGAATGTAAAAGTACCATCATCATCACTCTATTGTGTTGCAAGTTGAAATAGTTGTAGTAAAATCAACAGATGATGATATCACCATCATCATCATCACAACAAGCAAACCCCGCAATAAAATAAATTCAAGTCCTTGAATTCCAGATGCGCCACACTTCACAATTCCACTCGAATTATCACACTTTGCTTTGCATTTGGAAAACCTAAACAGGCCCACAACAACCCCAGACCTCCTCCCCTTCAAAACCTCATGTTTTTATTACCACAAGCAGAATAATTGAATTGTATGCACTTAATATTGACTCGATAATTCAATGAAAATGAAAATAAAAATTAAAATAGGTTAAGAACTGATAACAAGAACTCATAAATTCCGATGATATC
Source organism: Eupeodes latifasciatus (assembly GCA_920104205.1). Taxonomy (NCBI): domain Eukaryota; kingdom Metazoa; phylum Arthropoda; class Insecta; order Diptera; family Syrphidae; genus Eupeodes; species Eupeodes latifasciatus. The sequence goes on from OV049924.1 coordinate 157,417,976, forward strand.
GCTGAAACTAAAAGTACATAGATATTATGTGCACTCATCAAATTAGTGCCTCATCCAATCATCTCTTGATATTTCATCTAGAAATAAATTGCCTTATAATTGGAGGAATGACCCACATAGAGCTCTCCATCTCAATTTTATTCGTGTGTCGGAAACGAAGCGGAAAATAAAAATTAAAGAAAAACTCGCTAAACGTTCACACAAAATTGTTATCTCTTAAAAATTACATCATAAAAAGCGGAACAAAAACGAATCAACAAGAATTTGGTCATCGCTGTTGAGCTTTAGCTTTTTGTTTTGTTTACGACAATAATTCGGAAAGGGAAATTCTTGTAGAGGTACCAAAAACATGTCCTTAAGTTCCGGTCGGTTTATGTGTGATGGTGTGGATGTAAAAGAATCCTTTGTATATGAGTATAGTGTGAACGAGGAACAATTTGTTTTACCCTACATGAGAGATGGTAAACTAATGATAAAGTCTCGTATTTAGTTTTGGAGTAAGCTAATCTATGGTAAGGTAAGGTAAGAGCATTGAATTTCCCAATTAGACTACAACAACAAAAGCTTTACTACAGCCACATGGAAATGGAACTATATGTTGTTGCTCGTTGCCTAGAGACAGGACACAAAAAGCATATAAATCATCCATCAGGATCTGGTTCGGGAATAGAAACTTCAGTTTTATTAATTTATCTTTTCCAAGGCACATTGTCGTTGTTCGATGGTCGTTGTTGTTCCAGAGATTGTCGCAGAGCTAAGGCAGAGAGATGAAGGTGTTCTCTTTGTATGTCTTTATTTATCCGGTGTTGAATAGAAAATTTGTTTCAACTCCATCCGAAATTCAAACCAACTAAAAGAAGAAGGATTTATGATAATTTTCCGGGAATAGCACATCAACATTGTTTATAGACGTTCGCAGGGCTTTTTTTATGTCTTCATATATTTTTATACATATTTATTCTATGGTGGATGGGATGGGAAAGTCTAGGTACTTGGTGCTTCCATGGTCTGCATTATTACACCATACCTTCTACTTTTGTCTTGCTTCTTTTAGATTTATATTTGGCTAGGTCGTTTTTTTTTTTAGGGTTTAAGGATGGACATAAACATACATTTTTTGTTGTTGCATAAATCTGCTTCTGGTTTACGGTGAAGCGTTTAGCAAAAGCAATAAATTGTCACAACAGTTTCATCAAAGGCTCATAGTTTGGGACGTAGCGTTGCAAAGTTTTCCAATATTTTAAAATTTGAAAGTGTCCTAATTTCTTACTTTTATAGAAACAAAGTGCTTTTATTAAGAAGTTGTGAAGTACAGATAATTTGTAATTTTTTCTATGTTTTTATTTTGTGTAATGAAGTTAATTTTTACTGAGTTTTTTTTTAATATAGAATTTTCTTATATTAAAAATTCTACGTTTTCTATGATTTTTGTTACAGTTGATGTCATAAAGAAAAAAAAAAATAAACGTATAAAAGGTAATAAATAAAAATACGAAAACATAGAAACTATCACATTTTTTTACATACATATTTCCACGTTTCAAGGTCCCCTATATCTATTAACAGTTTTTCGTCCGCCATTTTCTCAGAAAACAGTAAAGATATTGACTTTAAATAAATTTAGTTTTGCAGATAATAACATCAAAAGATGCAATTTAACAGAAAAAAAATGTGAAACATCAAACCAATTACCCCAGCGTCTTTAATTTAATGTTACATTATAACAGGCTATCCATTTTGCGCTTTCAAAAGTAAAGGGCTAGAATTCGACATCTGTCAAACTAAGTTGTTAAACCAATTTTTTTTTTAGTTGCAAGTCTAAAATTTACGAAAATGGATCGCTTAACTATTGCACAACGCATACAAATTGTTAAAACCTACTACAAAAATGGTGATTCTGCCACATTATGGCGTATTTTGCATTTGGATCTACACCTAAACAACACAACAACTGAACCAGCGAACCATTCAAAACGTCGTACATAGGTACATAACAGGCGGTGGACGGCGATTTTTCGAACAAAATTTTCTTCAGCGACCGAAGCGCATTTCTCACTCGCTGGGTATGTTAATAAACAAAATTGTCGTATTTGGGATCCTGAGAATCCTCAAGTATTTGAAGAGAGGCCATTACATTCACAAAAAGTCACTGTTTAGTGCGCTGTTTCGGTCGGAGGTGTGATTTGACCTTACTTCTTCAGAAACAACAATGGAACGACTGTCATCGTCAATTCGGAGAGTTATGGTCATATGATATTATCATTATTATTATTATAAGCTTTTATTGCCTGAAGTATTTAATTACATTTAAGTTAATTTAATAATTAGTATCCATCAAAAATTGTGTAGAATTAAATGCTTCGAAAACTCAATGCTGTCTCCTGTCGTTAAAGCGTAACATACCCCCGATGCCGCTATCTATGAGTGGCACTTGCATCCAGGAAACTAATCAACTGTACCCGGTATGTGTATCACAGATCACCTTTTATGGAATGATCACATATTTGATATTGCCAAAAGTGTTGCCAGGTGCTTAGGATTTCTCCGATGGTGCAAGAAATTTTTCACCCCTTCTGATCTGGCTGTAATTTACAAAGCCTTCATTCGTCCAAAACTTGAATATAACTCGCATATTTGGGCAGGTGCCCCTAAAACAAGTTTTTTAACCACTCATCGAGAATGTGGAATGCTTTACCCAACTCTGTTTTCTCCTCCCATTTCAATATTCAAAATTTTAAGACCAATGTGCACCGGTATCTCCTCTAAAATCCTTCCCTATTTTCCTAATACTCGCACTGTGTTAACCGTAAACGTGTAAACGTGTTAAAACTTTATAAAAAAAATCCATGTTTTAAAAGAATTTATAGATGCAAACAAATCATAACAATTTAATACTTAATACATATGTACTGTACATACATACAAATATTTTTTTTTTTTGAAGTTCGAAATTATTAGTTTTAAATTGAACATAAATTTAAAATTAAAATTATTAAAAAAAAAATATGTATAATTAATTAAAAGTTATAAATGTTGGTTACTGGCATAAGCCTCCCCCAAGGCTGTGTGTGTCTCTATTTTTAGCTTCGTGAAAGACCGTATTGACTTAGATAAAACTTAAACTTTTGAGCACTTAAAAACCAAACCAACATTCGTCAAGTTATAGTTGAAATACCGCCCAATATGTGTCAAAAAGTGTACGAAAATTACCTCAAAAGAATCGATGCTTGCAATGATTGCTGTGGTGGTCATTTAAATGATGTAGAGTTTTACGCATAATGTCAACGTTCAAACTTTATAACATAAGAAATATCATGAAAACAAATATTTTATAAGTTTACTTTTGAAACCGCAAATGGATAACCCTGTACATTGTGATTTGAAAAAAGATTGGTATTAATGCAAACAAAATTCAACTAACGACAAATTTTTGAACAAAACAATTGTATGCAACGAAGAATATTGTTTTTGACATCTGTTGAAATTTTAAGAAAAATCTATGACAGATTTTTTTTACAAAAACTATAAACCTTAAAAAAAAATCTGCTAACAATTGATAAAAACTGATTTTCTGACTCGAATATCCCGATAATTAACAAAGGTATGATTTCAAAATTATTTCTTCTTTACAAAATAATGCTGTTAAAATACGGTAATTTTCTTAGAAAAATCTCATGGTTATTTTTATATAAAAAATATAAACCCTCAAAAATGCTTCTAAAAATACTTAAAAATTGGTTTTCGGCTAAAACAAACTTATTTTATCGGGTCTATGAAATAACTCCCACGAAATAAGTCCGACTTTTAAAAACGTAATAAGTCCCACCAAAAATTGCTTAAAAAAATGAAATAACTCCCACGAAATAAATCCCACTTTTGAAAACGAAATAAGTCCCACCAAAATGAAATGATTTAAAAATTTACTTGAAATGAAATAACTCCCACTCAAAATGAAATAACTCCCCCTTGAATATAATATTTCTTAAATGAATTAAGTCCCACTTTCATAAACGAAATAAGTCCCACTAGTAACAACGTTTGGATTCGTAAATGGATTAAGTACAGATCAATTGTTCTTATTATTAAGATGGAAACCGTTTCGGAAGGACCATCAGATTAAATTATCGACCTTTATAAATGGTTTGAAGATCCAGTGCATGGTAGACGGTATTATAGTTTTAACGTGGCATTGGGATTAGTTGTATTTTGTAATGGTGATTTTAGAAAACATGGAACACGAAATCCAATTTCCTACTAAAATATAATACGTAATTACGTCAACAATTTTTTTTAATATTGTTTTTTCAGTAGTTAAGTTCGGTACCTATTTGTACACATTTCTTTAAAGTTTTTTTATTATAGTAAGTATAAAGTAATTAATAACAAAAAAGGAGAGCCATGAGAGATAAGGACAAAAAAATATGGTTGTACCTTTTACGAAATGCCCAATATATAACTTTTTGCATAAGAAAAAAATGAGAAATAAAGCCATAATGGCCTTTTATTCAAAAAAGCTGTTGATATTGGCGCCTACCTGGCGACTTTACATACCCTAAGCGGAGCAACGGAGTTGCGTGAGCGGGTGTGACCCCGAAAAAGGGAGTTAAAATCCTGAGAACCCGCGAAGCGGGCCACCCACAGGTGCTTTTATTGAAAGAAGTTGTTGATATAGGCACCTGCCTGGCGGCTTTACACACCCTATATATAATTGTTTCTCAAAAAAAAATATAAGGAAGCTTGCTGTTATTCCTCTTCCCTGCAATTATTTCGTATGTCACAAGTCACACTCATGTTCACTATTGAAATTCACAAACTTAACTAATCAATATAATGATAAGGCCTTGTAAACTAGCACACTTAACAACAAATTTGAAACAATACCATTCATTTCGTAAAGAGCAAGAAATAACGGAACTTTTCGAAAGCATATTCTACAATACCATAATTTTTTTTAAAAAAGCAACAAAAAGAACATTATGAAATTCAATGAGAAACAACGTGAAGAGCAACAAATAACGCAAAAATTATTAAGCATTCACTTAAAATGCAAAATTATGACACTGAAATAAGTCCCACTTAAAACGAAATAAATCCCACCAAACAAATAACTGCCACTTTACAAAACGAATTTATTCCCACTCAATACGAAATAAGTCCCACTTAAAATAAAAACGCGTAACGAAATAAGTCCCACCAATTGACGAAATAAGTCCCACTTTTAAAATCGAAATAACTCCCACTTTCAAAATAGCAATTTTTGGTGGGACTTATTTCGTTTTTAAAAGTGGGACTTATTTCGTGGGAGTTATTTCATAGACCCTATTTTATCATATGGAAAATATTGTTTTTAACTTTTAGATTGGTAAGGATAGGTAAGGGTGGCTGTAGGCCGGAAAAATCGAAAAGCGTGCCTACCTAACGAAACTAATATGTTATCTACCAACAGAAATAAATTGCTTTGAGCGTTTAGAATCAATCATTGATATAAATAAGTTTATAGTTGACAGTCAAGCGGTGGTATTATTTCATCTGTAGTTCGCTTTATTTATGGTATCAGGCTTTAGAAAATGTTTGCAAGTAGCTAATTGAATACCTACGTTAGATCAGTTGTAACTTTTAGTTTATCTTTTAGAAAAATCTAGTTTACAACTCTTTATTTACAAAATAAACAAAAACCTACAAAAACAACTAAAAACTGATAAAAAACGGGTTTCGAATCAAGAATCTAGAAAACAAAGAGAACTGTTTTTATCTTCCACAAAATGTTTGCTATTAATATATTGTTAAACTTTGAGAAATATTTACAAACAAGCACGAATCTGAAGTTATCAGTGTGGTTCGCATCCCAGCCTCTTTCTTGCAAAGTAAATTTCGGAAGCTTGGTTCATTATGTTACTTACGAAAAGAAAAAGATAATTGTTAAAATATTATTTTTTATTTGATGTTTTAAATACTTAATAAGTAAACCCTATGTTGGATAATTCCTTTGCTTATTTCCTTTTTTCTTTTATCTCCCACTTTCTCTTCTCTTCTCTTATAATATGTACTTTATGAATTATGCTTAAACTTGCTTAATTACGATCTTAGTTAATATCATTGTAAGCTTACTCTAAATAAAATACATCACAGTTCTTTGAAACAAGTGAAAGAAGTCAGACGTGGTTTCTCATATTGCAACAGGTTATGGGCCCAGTTGTGTTTATGATTTTTTTTGAGAATCACGTGCATGTACGAATTTTAATATAAAAGTTTAATCAAAAGCTGGAAATTTTGGAAGCGTCGAAAATTCTGTGTAATACCGAGAAGCATAAACAATTTGCCGACGATTGGTATTTGGGTAAATTTGCTGCACTTAAAATTGCATTTTTTTTGATTGATTTTGGTAATTAATTCGAATACATACATAACTGGTAATTTTATTACATACACACTTAACTGGTCATTGTCATACGGTTATCTAGATCTCATTGTGTTTGACCGTTAATATTTTTTTTATCATCATGTCATCTGATAACAGTGAAACTAAAATTGAGAAACTGATTAATGGTGATCAGTGGAACATCTGGAAATTTCAGATAAGAATCATTTTGAGTGCATATGATGTATTGAAATATGTGACAGGAGATGAAGCTAAGCCTACTGAAGCTGAAAAATTGCTGCTGTGGAATCGTTTTGACAGTAAGGCTCAAAAAGTTATAGCCACTTCAATTGGTCCACAACCACTTTTGCATATCATGAATTGCAAATCCTCGAAGGAAATGTGGGACAAGCTCCATACTGTTTATGAGGTAAAGTCAAAAGCGAGTATCCACATGCTCCAGCAGCAATTTTACAGTTTCAATAAAGATCCGCAAGACGATATTGCTTTGCATATTTCCAAGTTGCAGACTATTGTGCAACAGCTTGCCGATATAGGAGAAAAGGTTTCCGACTCGATGGTCATTACGAAAATACTTATGACCTTGCCGTCTTCATTTAGCCATTTCCATAGCGCTTGGGAATCTACAGCAACCGATAAGCAAACATTAGAGCATCTAACGAGTAGATTAGTTCTTGAAGAGGTGCGTATTAATTCGCAAAACAATTTTTCTGAGCCAGGAGGAAGTAGTGCTTTGATAGCAAACAAACAGTTTACACCCAAGAAGTTTATGAACAAAAGTAGACAGAATTCAAAGCCAGGAAGATGTTTCTTTTGTAATACTAAAAGGTTTATTTTATTTTGAAGTAAAAATTTGAGTTTTTGTACTCGTTAAAGCCAATTGAAGAACCTTGCGTGCCTGGAATCGTAAGAAAAGAAAACACCGCCTCCCGAACTGTATATGTGAAGTATATGTAAATCATCTTTTGTTTATGATACTATTTTTTATAAATATGTATATTCGGTCTTAATTGTGACATAATTTTTGATGTTTGAGAAGGGGATCAGCCTTCGAAAATGAAGTGCAACCTTATAAGAAAATAAGTACCTACAAATTCGTGTGACTGAAGAGACACATTAATCTAATATAGCAGGTTTTCCATCTTCTTTTTTTAATGGATTTGCTTTTTAAGAGTTTTAAAGTTGCCCGACACCGACTAACACCATTCTCATTATGCTTGTGAGGAATATATGATAAAGTAGCATCCAGACATCTGGGAATTCACACGTTATGTTAAAATATTCAAGGAAGGGAATTTCTTCTTCTTTTTTTTTTTTTCTTAAAACACCCTCTCAGTCATAATTAATGAGAATGTTTTTTTCGTTTCTGGTTTAGGAAAGCATTTGTATAGAACCTTAAACTACCTACGGGATGAGGTGTTTAGATATACAGTAGAGAAAAAGGAAAATTATTACAATTTAGACTTAAATGAGAATGTATAATACTTTGTAAGAACATAAATATTTAAGTTGACACCATCTTTTTATACGATACCCAAAAGAGTACTTTGGCAAAAAGGTGCACACTTTTCAAGTACGTATAAGGTTTTATATGCTGACACAAAGTTTGAATCTTACAATGACAACAAGAAAAAAAATATTTGCATAGCAATAAATTCAAGTTTATTATTCCTTCATATGGGGAATAATGTTGGTATAGGCATAATAAACTTGATTTAAGGGATTCATTTTTTAATATGTGTCTTGAGAGATAAGACTTTAGAACGGGATTTTAAAAAAGAAATGCTGATGTCTTTCAAATAAGATGATGAAGAAGATTTAAACCTAATTGCTTTTGGATTATTTTATTTGACATTAACGCACAAACACGGCACAACAATATTGGAAAACATATCCAGATTATGGGTCGCAAATTTTAAAACAAACACTAATTTATCATTAATTAGTCAGCGCTTTTAAATAAGATATTCTTTATGAGAATAAAACACAATTCCAGAATTAGATTATGTCCGAAAAATCTTTGATTAAATCCCTAAGAAAATACCTAGTGATACTTGAGTTCTACACAAAAACTTAAAAAAAGTTACATAACTGCTTCTGTATTTTTAAGTTAAAAAGTAGACCACGAGCGGTAATAAAGATTGTCAATAAACTAATTTCTTTCAATTTTAAAATGAATTTGAATATAAGATGAATACAGAGATTAAATGAGAAAAACTTACAGCTCAAAAAGTGTCAGAAAAAGTAAGGAACTTTGGAAAACAGTTTTATTTATATACTTTCAACATTATTGTTACATCAATCTTTAAGAATCTTTTGGGAATTTTTGATCCTGTAGTGGGATCTCAGAACACTGATGTATTGTCCTTATTTATATATTTGTAGTCAAAATAACAGTGCAGTCTTTTTTCTTTAACTTCGTTTGACCTTATGATTATGATCCATAAATACTTCCTACAACAAAATTTTACTTTTATGAGAATAAACAAATAAAAATAATGTTATTTAGTTTTTATTTTAATTTAATTTTTAATTTTTAATTTTACAACTTAAGTTTTTAAATATATTTTAATATCACGACGCGTTTCGGAGGTGTTTCTCCATCATCGGGTGGAATACTTTTGTTGCTAGTGTTGTTGGTATGGTTGATGTGTCAAGTTGGCTAAAGTTTTGGTCTTCTATTGTTGTTGTTGTTTGTTATTTTCTTCTATAGTTTGGCTTTTTATTGTGATGTGGTGTTTTCTTTCTTTCTTCTTTTTTTATATTGTTGCAATCATTGCATTGCGTCGGTGACGTGAAATAGTGCCAAATGTAATAACACCAAATTTCAAATTTGGCTTTATTTCGTTGTTCAAAACGAAATAAAGCCAATTTGGCTTTATTTCGATTTATAAAAAGAAATAAGGCCAAAAAAATAATGGAAACAACGCCGAATATTTTAAAATTCAAAAATGGTTGATTTATTGTCTAGAATAGCTACTTTTGCTAAAAAGTTTTTTTGAATTGATAGCACGGCGAACTAACAGATAGGTATGTAAGGGGGGGCATGCTGCCCCCCTGCAACCCCCCTGCTTGGGATCACTATAGGATTTGGGGTGAGTGCGAGTTTGGGTATATGCAAAAAAATTTTGCATTTGAGCACTAAAATCAAAGAAATTCCCAACAAAAAAAAAGCAAGTATGGCTTACAGTTATGAAAGAATCTCAACGTATTTGTGTTCTTTGCATATACCCAAACTCGCACCCACCCCAAATCCTATAGTGATCCCAAGCAGGGGGGTTGCAGGGAGGCAGCATGCCCCCCCTTACATATCTAGCTGTTAGTACGCCGCACAGTGGGGCATCTTGTATGGGGGAGCGGACAAAACTCTATAAAATCTAAACTAATGAACCGATTTGAATGAAATTTTCAGGAATGATAGCCAATAGCAAGACAAATCTACACCAGAAAATTCCGCCCATTTCCACGCCCACTAAAAGAGAAAATGGCTTTTTTCGGAAAAAATATCTGAAAACAAAGATTTGTTTACCGAATCTAAGGTATATTGCGAATATAATAATAAATAGCGAAAAAAGAATTTTAAAAGCATTGTAAATTATTAAAAATTCAGTTTTAATATGCTTAAAGGTGAATGGTTGTGAGTAAAAAACATGTTTAGGTTTATTTTGTTTGCAGTTGTAAGGATAACACATTGGATTTATAATGACATAGATAGTTGGTGTTTTCAAAGCTTACCGTTTGATTTGTTTTAAATGTAATATAAAATAAATTTAAATAATAAATAAAAAAATAATTCAAGTAGGTAAATAAAAAAAAAATAATTCAAGTAAATAAAAAAAAAAAAACATTTAATCTTAATAAGCTTATTCAAAATAATTCAAATAAACTTAATTTGATATATGCAAATCTATGAAGTTTCAATTTAAGGCATTTCTGATGGACATTTAATTCTTACATCCCTGGTATTATTAAAACTTGTTCAACGAGAAAATGAAGAAAAATCTTCGACCATCCTCAACCCATCATTCACCAGCTCTTCAATTTTTCTTTTCGAAAGAAACTCTGCAAGAAGTTAGAAAATTACGAGGCACTTTCATTTTCAATTTCAGAAAATCGGAGTACTTTCTAGGAAACTTGTTGATATACTAAGTGCTAGGTTAATTAGGATTTTTTTTCACATAAGCGTATTTTACTGTTTACCATATAAGATCGTCAGAACTGGTGGGGAGAGTACGATAACTTTGGCGACAAATTTTAATGACGGATTTGTATAGAACAGTTAAAAACAAGCATTTTTTACTATGGGAGGGGGGGTCTATCTTCCCCCGTTTAGGCGGTAGGGGAAATTTAAAAAAAATAGTATTTAAATTAGTTTTCTCAAAAACTAAAAGACATAAAATCATCTAGTTTTCAGTTTTTGATCAAAAACAAATAAGAGCAATAAATTCTGAAATAAAAACAATGGTAGATAATCTTGAAGTATTGAAAAATAACACTTTAAACCTTTTTTTTAACTTTTTTTACTCAAATTTTGAGTTTAAAATTAAATTTTTCAAAAACTACGCATAGTTTTGACTTGAATTAAAAACTGGCTAATAAAACAGAATATTGGCTTTAAAAAAATGTATAAAACTTAATTGTAAGTATCACCGTTATTTTTTAATTATTTTTTTCCATTTTAAATAATATTTTTTTTAAATTGCCCCTACCGCCTAAACGGGGGGAGATAGACCCCCCCTGCCATAGTAAAAAATGCTTGTATTAAGCCTCTCTACCAAAAACCGTTATTATATCTTGGCGCCAAAGTTATAGTACTCGTGCCGAACTGGTTAAAAGGCATAAATATCGATTTTTTTTATATGACTTCCCAACTTAAAATTGCTCTAAAAACCGCATCCGGACGTATCCGGATGAGATTTTTACTGCAAAATGTTGCTGAGACCCTACACTATCTATTGGGAATAGTTTGCTAACAGAGGCAAACAGAGGCAGTAGTTAAAACCTTATGCGAACTAAAAAATCACATAAATAGAGTGTTTCTTCGTCAAAAAATACCTTATCCAATTTTTTTTCAATAAAATAACATACTGTATTGTTTATCTATTTATTTCAATCATGTAGGCAGACAAAATTGTTTAAAACTTTCAAATTTCACAATATACTGATCATTTAAGGAATACCAATATTTTATCAGTTTTCACGATATTTGAACTTTGAGCGAAAATCTACTGGTCTACAATTTTTTTTTTGAAAAACGGTTTTCATTTTCTGATTCTACAACCAATTAACTATAAGAAACACTTTCAGTTTAAAAAAAAATCCTACTTTCAGAAAAATAGGTTTTGTCCGCATTTTCCCCACTGTGCGCCGTGCTATCAATTCAAAAAAAACTTGTTTTAGCATAGAGAGAAAACAAAAGATAATTTTAATTTATGTTTTTTCCTAATTCTGCAAAATTTTAAATCGAAACAATGCCAAAGTGCTATTATTTCGTTTTCTAAAGCGAAATAAACCCAAATTGAAAATTTGGCCTTATTTCGTTTTCAAAAACGAAATAATGCCAAATTTGTTGGATTTGGCTTTATTTCATTTGGCGTTATTTCACGTCACCCATTGCGTCTACAAACTTAAATGCAATGATTGCAACAAATTTCACATAGGCCAAACAGGTAGAACATTCTAAGAAAGATTCAATGAACATAGACCCAAACCAAATACCAAATCCACTTATGCGTTACATTTACCGACATCGAAACAAATTTACAAACATTACATATATGCAGAAAAGGTAGATTACTTGACGCAATAGAAGAATATGAAATTTACAAAGCTTAGAAACTAGAACAAGACAAAATACTAAATGACAAATTAACCATCAAACCAAACGCACTATATGAAACGGCAATACAATTTAAAATTTAAACACAAATAATAGAAGAAAGAAAAAAGACAACATAATACATTAAAGCTTAAATAAATATACAAACAATAAACCAACAACAACAATATAAAAAAAGAAAAAAGAAAGAAAACACCACATCACAATAAAAAGCCAAACTATAGAAGAAAATAACAAACAACAACAACAATAGAAGACCAAAACTTTAGCCAACTTGACACATCAACCACCAACAACACTAGCAACAAAAGTATTCCACCCGATATGATGGAGAAACACCTCCGAAACACGTCGTGATATTAAAATATATTTAAAAACTTAAGTTGTAAAATTAAAAATTAAATTAAAATAAAAACTAAATAACATTATTTTTATTTGTTTATTCTCATAAATATAAATCACAACTTGGAGACAAATAAACCATATTATGTAAAAATTTTACTCATCGGTACCGATACTTTACCAGAGTGGCGTACCCATAGGTATAAGGTGTTATACCAGTTACAGAACCAATATCATTTCTGCAATATCATTTTATTATTTTTTTATTATTTTATACTTCTTTCCTTGTCGTCCTTTAGAAATGATAAACTGTTGCTTGAAATTCGCAAGTACCAGTAAATTTAAGGATTTTCTGCAAGAGGCACCAATGGGGTACGAGTAGTTTTACAATTACTTGGAAGTAGTGCTTAAGTACTTAACTATTGAAATAAATTTCTAATTATATTTAATATTTTCTTTGGAAGTACTAAATTACTGGAAATTACAACCGCACAAAATTAATTTTGAGGTGTTGGTCTACCTACAGCACTCTGTGACAAAAATGTTGTAATCCATTTAAAAAGCAGGGGGGGGGGGTTGAGTGAGATGGTTTCTACAATATTTATTTGATTGGACAAATCTAGGCCATAAGCGGTCAACCGAAAGGGACACGCGCGGTTCAAAAAATTTGACCGAATCAATGTTCTGACACCTCAGCTTATTATCTAAATATCAACCGTGTAGAAAATGGAATGCAAAATTGATTACTTGAACTCATTATTTAAGGTAATATTTCTATTGTTGCTTCGTTGAAGAATTTACATATATTTTTGTACTTCTATCATGTTGTTCAAAAATAAAATTAATTATAATTTAAGAAATATTTGGTTTTAGAATAGAAAATTCAGCAACATTACAATCACGAGGATGAAGTTTCAAATAAATTAAAAACCCTTAACTTAATTTTACATTTACGACTTGAAACTTTGGTGAAGTACCTACTTACTTCACTAGATTTTTTTAAAAACACAACACTAGAAAAATATTAATTAAATAACATGAATATTTTTGAAAAATTAACTACAAGTTAACACAAATTTTTTGCATATGAAAAAGTTCCCGAGATATTATTAACTGAAAATAATTTTTACTAATTTGGCACCTACCCGACTTCAACTTCAAGTGAATAAAAAGAATTTAAGTGAATGCAAGGACTTCAAAAGACTACAAATACTTCAAAAGAATGCAAAGACTTCAAGGGAATGTAAAGACTCATAAAAGATTTCATTCCCAAAAGATTGCATTCTTTTACAAGCCTGGCACGTACAAAGAAATACCAAACATTTCAATTCGGCAAATCGGACCGATTACAATAATTTCTTATGGGAAG